>SJYO01006231.1:73205259-73849268 GCA_006410555.1 Capra ibex | reverse complement strand
AACCCTCTTACTGTAAGATTGTACATATGACAGTACATTCTTAACTTAGCGGTCAGATACAGACTACGTCCTATGTCGAACGAACCCCGACCACGTACCCCTACTGGGTCTCTCTACAATACCCCTCCCTCCACCCTCCCCCCAAGTACAAACCCTTACGTACATTCTTAATTTCTAAAATTTTAAATTTTTTTTTATTTTTTATTTTGTAAATTTTTTTTTTATTATTCACGATTTTTACAGATCCCTACCTCGGGTCGTCTGAAACACAATTATTCACGAGGTTCATTGAGTCTACACACAAGTTCACCCTCTTTGTGACGTGATCTACTACGATTCGGTTTCTTACGGTATTAGATTGAACTAGTAAATAGAATTCTGAAGATATCTAACAGGTATTTGTCCTACCGGTGTACTCAATATGAGATTGAAACTCGTAAAAACTCTCATTAAGTACGAACACACGATTCAACGAAGCCAGCACAGAACTGACAAACACTAGGGTAACTGACATCGGGCTGTACGAGGAGACAGGTACCCCTAAGAGGACCGTTCTTATGACCAAGTTTGGGTCCAGAGGACGTACCCATCCTCCCAAGAAATGGTGGACACGGTGGACCCTTCGGGAGAATTCTCATTTCTCCCTTGACTTTTATTACTTGTCAATGCTAAATAGACGTTATCCAACATTCGACCTTAAAAGACCCTGTTTAGTCCTGTACACTCCGGTATTCAGTGAGGAAAAAGGACATTCTATGATATCCGAGAACAAGACATTTCTCTAGATCAGTGTTTCGTCCGGAAATGTCTAACTTTTCTCCTCCTCCGCCTTTTCGTGACGTTTTACAACGAAGGGTCAGACCTAGAAAGTGAGAGTATTCGTCAATGGGTCAGACTTCAAGTATCCTTCCTATAGAGTGAACTTTTATATCTGTCGAATGGTATGTACTAGACTTTACTAAATTTTACTTCGAACTTGATCTTACCCTAAAATACCTTCGGACTGGAAACCAGAACGAGTAAAGTAATGGTTCATAAAATGATAACTGTAAATCTGACCCGGTTTCAAACAGGGATACGTAAAACTTCAGTACTGTAAAGTAGTACACTATAAAACGAAAACTAATTCCACGATACAGTGAGCAATGGAATATTTAAATTGTCATAAATTTATAAAATATACTTGTACGAGAAAAATTTTTTACACTCGTACATTTCCATGATAGATTAAACTACATTTTATAAATTTACTCTTTAGAGAGTTCTCACTTCACAACGATAATAGTTCCCACCCGACTCTACATAAGATTTGTACGAGGTGGTATCTGTATTTCACCCTCTCGTACTTCACCGTCTCGAACACTAGTTATAGACACGGACTGCATAAAAACAAAGGAGGGGTAATGAGACACCGTACGAAGTCAAGAGTCCTCGCAAGTAAATTTGTACCAGTTTGGTGTCTTTCACTCCTACTGTTGTAAGTGATAATTTTAACAACGGACTCCTTACATTGGATCGATTTTTATCTTTCTTTGTGTATTCAATTTGAACTTTTCTCTAATTTCTAACTTATCCTACGAAGAGTTTCCGTCGGATGTCTGGTGGACGTATTTCCAGTGTACCCCTCATGTACTTTACATGTCTGCTAGTGTCCGACGGACGGTCCGTACGACCTAGTCTAATAGACCTGTCCTCCGAATATTTAGACGTAAAAATTATTCATGGGATCCACTGAAATATGTGTGATTTCAAACACTTCGTCATACTGTACCTGTCACAGGTTTTTAAAAGGAATCCCGATGTTTTCCACTTCTATTTTCTTATGAACATTACTATTCTAGTAAAAGTTACAAATTTGATAAAAAAAAAACAAACTTACTGACATTTAACTCCTCTTTCTCCCTTCTTTCTCTATATAGTTACGGGTCTCCTGAGTCATGTCATTCAGTCTCCTTTACAATTTTCGAATTCTTTGGTGGTTTACTAACGACTCCCACCCTCCAACCTCCTCAGACGAACCTCTAGAGAACCCTGATTGAAGTATAACGATTAAATATTAGTGTACGACGTAGACAGTGAAAATGTTTCGTCACTCTTACGGGTAGGGAATTATCGTACCCCAATGAACGTTACCAGAGACCTCACCCGGTAGATCCGTTCTGGAAAGTCTTACAGTCCTTTCTTGGAACCACTGCGTGTAATTGTGTGTGTACGAGGAAATACAGTGAAGATTAAATGAAATAGAATTTAACAGTCGTTCTTTTTGAGTGTGGGTATAATTATTGATCTCCAAACATAAATTCGGTTCTTTTTATTTGGGACGACTATCGAGTCGTCTGTCGACCAAACGAGATTTATCTCGGTTTTTTTCTGTATCAAGAAACATAAACACTTTTTATATAGTATAAATCCTTTACCTTGATAACCTACTTATTAAAGTTACAGACACAAATCTTTTCCGTAGAACTCTTTTATTTAATAGTAATTTGTACTAAAAATGATATTCGTTGTCTTTTTTATGTTTGTGATAATTCTATTTCAGTACTATTCAAATTCGGTAGACCCCTAGATCAACACGACCTTTTTATCCCAGATTCTATAAGGAAAATGAAAAGATTTCTGTTTACTTCTTTAATTCTACGACGAGACTATTAGATTATAACTAGTTTTTTCGTTCTTTAAAAAGTACTATTCTTCACCAACTACCTTTATTTACAACCGGTATTGGTGTGAACCCTGAACAACAACAACAAGTCATCGAGTCAGTATAGACAGAGAAACACTGGGGTACCTGAGTCGTGAGGTCCGAAGGGACAGGTAGTGGTAGAGGGTCTCCAACGAGTTGGTAAAACAGGAAACAGTAGGGGAAGAGGAGGACGGAAGTCAGAAAGGCTCGTAGTCCCAGAAAAGATTATTCAGTCGAGAAACGTAGTCTACTGGTTTCATAACCTCAAAGTCGAGGTCAAAGTCAGGAAGGTTACTTATAAGTCTTGACTAAAGGAAATCCTAACTGACCAAACTAGAGGAACGTTTCCCTGAGAGTCCTCAGAAGAGGTCGGGGTATCAAGTTTTCGTAGTCAAGAAATCGCGAGTCGAAATAAATACCAGGTTGAGAGTGTAGGTATGTACTGATGACCTTTTTGGTATCGAAACTGTGTACCCTGATTCTTCAAATTTTTGATTTGAAGTTTTCATGATTTTCCTTTTTTAGTCTAAACAGAAAACATACTCGGAATTTTCCCTGTACAACGATTTCCTCGTACCATTTTACTAATTGAAACCAAATATGTCAGAGGTAAGTTTGTTCATTCTTTTATAAAGATTCCCTTAATTTAATCACCGTGTCCTACGATAGAGTTCTTGGTCCTTATATTTTTTGTACATCTTCTCCATCTTACTCCCTTACTTTTGTTTTCCCGACGGATCTGAATCTTGTCACAGTCTTTCTAAACTCCGGTCTGAATGACTCCGACCTCCTTGGCGTTGTCTGTTCCTTTCCGAACGAACCGTTCGAAACAAGTTCCTGTCTGACACTTGTTTCTTCCCTACCTTAGTGACGACCCCCTTTACCATGTGACAATTGTCCACTGTTTTACAAATGGTTTAATGGTTAAATAATTGAAAGTATACTACTTCCAGATCGTGTGACGGATAGTGGAAAATTCATATGATATAGTCTGGTGGACTGGACGGAGAACTCTTTGGATATACGTCCAGTCCTTCGTTGTCAATCTTGACCTGTACCTTTTTGTCTGACCAAGGTTTATCCTTTTCCTCATGCAGTTCCGATATATAACAGTGGGACGAATAAATTGAAGATACGTCTCATGTAGTACTCTTTGCGACCCGACCTTTTTGTGTTCGACCTTAGTTCTAACGACCCTCTTTATAGTTATTGGAGTCTATACGTCTACTGTGGTGGCAATACCGTCTTTCACTTCTCCTTGATTTTTCGGAGAACTACTTTCACTTTCTCCTCTCACTTTTTCAACCGGATTCCAAGTTGTAAGTCTTTTGATTCTAGTACCGTAGGCCAGGGTAGTGAAGTACCCTTTATCTACCCCTTTGTCACCTTTGTCCCAGACTGAAATAAAAACCCCGAGGTTTTAGTGAAGTCTACCACTAACGTCGGTACGTTAATTTTCTACGAATGAGGAACCTTCTTTTCAATACTGGTTGGATCTATCATATAACTTTTCGTCTCTATAATGAAACGGTTGTTTCCAGACAGATCAGTTCCGATACCAAAAAGGACACCAGTACATACCTACACTCTCAACCTGACACTTCTTTCGACTCGCGGCTTCTTAACTTCGAAAACTTGACACCACAACCTCTTCTGAGCACTCTCAGGGAACCTGACGTTCCTCTAGGTCGGTCAGGTAGGATTTCCTCTAGTCAGGACTCACAAGTAACCTTCCTGACTACGACTTCGACTTTGAGGTCATGAAACCGGCGGAGTACGTTTCTCAACTGAGTAACCTTTTCTGAGACTACGACCCTCCCTAACCCCCGTCCTCCTCTTCCCCTACTGTCTCCTACTCTACCTACCTACCGTAGTGGCTGAGCTACCTGTGTTCAAATTCACTTGAGACCCTCAACCACTACCTGTCCCTCCCGACCGCACGACGTTAAGTACCCCAGTGTTTCTCAGTCTGTCCTGACTCGCTGACTTTACTTGACTTGACTTGACTTGACTATGTACACATTCCTTACCCNTCTACCTACCTACCGTAGTGACTGAGCTACCTGTGTTCAAATTCACTTGAGACCCTCAACCACTACCTGTCCCTCCCGACCGCACGACGTTAAGTACCCCAGTGTTTCTCAGTCTGTCCTGACTCGCTGACTTTACTTGACTTGACTTGACTTGACTATGTACACATTCCTTACCCACCAACTCCTCAAGTCTATCACTCTCACTAAAGTTTTTATCTTTTTATCATCTTATTTACTAAAAATATCTGTAAGGTTGTGGTTCCATTTTACACCTCAATTATTTCCCTCAACCACAAAAATTTTAATGTAGAGATCCGTCTGATTCTTAACTGTAGAGTTCTCCGTTCTTAGCTTTTTAGACTACATTCTTCACAGATAATTGTTACGAACTCTAGTTTCACATCTTCAAAGTTTCTATGTTAGTCTCATTCTTAGGTGTTAAAGTTTTCCTTTTTTCCACCTACCCCTATAAAGTCTTCTCATGACACTGACACAGAGGGAATTAAGATATGATAGAATACTTCGTCTCTTGAACCTTACTAAATCTAAAAAATTTTCCTACAAATCTTTTCACATAAGTGTTCATCTTAAATAAAAAATACCCTAGGGACTAGATAAATACTTCTTTTACGATAGTAGTAACACTAAAGTCATTCCGTAGGATGTTTTAAAATGAAAATATACACCTCTTTGTTACTTTCTAAATGAACCACTACTATGTTTGTTTACCTAAGTATGATGAGTTTGTATGACGTTATTTTAGTTTTACCTTATCGACACGGTAAACTGAAACACAAACCGGAATAAGTTATAAAACTAGTCACTAAAGTTAATTTATGTATGTTTGTCTTGTCCATGTATATTTTAAAATTAAACTGTGTTACGATCTCTGTTTTTATTATCAAATGAGAACAGGTTCTTTTTACTATATATGAGTACAGAATCAAGTCCGACGATATTGTTTTATGGTGTCCGACCTTAGATAAAGAGTGTCAAAGTCTATAATCTTCATACTCCAGAACACTCCTGGGAGAAGGTCCAACGTCTGACGGTAAAAGAGTAACACAGGTGTGTTCGACTTTTCCAATCCCTCGGAGAAACACCACAGAAAATATACCCATGATTAAGGTAAGTACTCCCGTTTCGGGAATGTTAGATTAGTAGAGGGTTTCAGGAACCGAGGATTATCATAGTAACCTTTAATCTAAAGTTATATACGGAAACCCTATCTCTGTTTGTACGTCACATTCTGTAGAGAAACAAGAGAGGAGGTGATTCACGTTGACACATGGGAGCTTTGTTGTGCTCTGTGTTGATCTCCTCTATAGACTTCCACACACCATCTAACTTATTACAGGGGGGTTTCTACAGATGTAAGATTATGGGTCCCATACATTTATACTTTGGAATACACCACATTGATTTCCCCGAAACGTCTACACTAATTTAATTCTTAGACCTCTACTCCTCTAATAGGTCCTAATAAAATGTCCCGAGTCACACTGATGTTCCCAAGAATGTTCTCACTTCGTCCAAACATCATATCAGACTTCAGTCCCTCGGACTAAGGAGGTCGAGACAAGACAAAGTTCTAACGACACCGATAAGTCCCAAAAACATAAGGGTATATTTAAATTCGCACAAAAATAAGTCAAGACACTTTTTTACGACAACTATTAATCTATTCTCAATATAACTTAAACATCTAACGGAACCCATCATTCCAGTAAAATTGTTATAACTAAGAAGGTTAGGTTCTTATACCATATAGAAAGGTATATAAACACAACAGAAGTCAAAGAAAGTAGTCGTAGAATATGAAAAGTTCATATCAAGAAAATGGAGACTATCCAAATAAGGATCCACAAAATGACAAAAACTACGTTACCATTTACACTAACAAAGAAATTAAATAGATTGTCAAACAATAATCACATGTCTTTCCGTTGTCTAAAGACATATGATTAAAATATAGGACGTTTGAATGGTTTAAGTAACTACTGGAGATTGACAAAAGATCATCTCAAAAATTCCAAAAGTACATATCTTAGTACAGTAAACGTTTGTCATTGTCAAAATTAAGAAGTAAAGGTTAAACATATGAAAAATGTAGACAAAGAAGAGACAAACGACACCGATCCTGAAAGTTTTAATATAACTTATGCTCAAACTCTTCCCTTACCGTTGGATGAGGTCATAAGAACGGATCTCTTAAGGTACCTGTCTCCTCGGACCACCCGATGTCAGGTACCCCAGTGTTTCTCAGTCTATGCTGAAACGGACACACATGACTTGACATTGAAGGAGGTCAAAATTTCCTTTTGACCTCTTCCTTTACCGTTGGGTGAGGTCACAAGAACGGACCTCTTAGGGTCCCTGCCCCTTCGGACCACCCGACGGCAGATACCCCAGCGTGTCTCAGCCTGTGGTGACTTCGCTGAATCATCATTACACTCTCTCTTAGGAACGGAAAAACTTGAGTCTTCTTTTCAAAAGTCCAAAGTGGTACCTCATACTACGATTGACACCTAAGTAGTATATACCGGAAATAATACAATCCCAACAAGGAAGAGACGGACGAAAGACTTCTGAAAAATTGTATTTATTTACAACTTAAAATAGTTTTCGAAAAAAATTTTTAGATCTAATTAAAGGTTTTATGTGGTTGTCGAAGTCAAGTCAAGTTAACGAGTCAGTACAGGTTGAGACGCTGGGTACCTGACGTCGTGTGGTCCGAAGGGACAGGTAGTGTTAGAGGACCTCGAACGAGTATGAATACAGGTAACTCAACCACTACGGTAGGTCGGTAGAGTAGAACACAGTAGGGGAAGAGGAGGGCGGAAGTTAGGAAGGGGTTTAGTCCCAGAAAAGATTACTCGACTGAGAAGAGTAGTCCACCGGTTTCATAACCTTGAAGTCGAAGTCGTAGTCAGGAAGGTTACTTATGAGTTGTGACTAAAGGAAATTCTACGTGACCAAAATAGAGGAACGACAGGTTCCCTGAGAGTTCTCAGAAGAGGTTTTGGTGTCAAGTTTTCGTTAAGAAACCGTGAGTCCAAAGAAATACCAGGTTGAGTGTAGGTATGTACCGATGATCTTTTTGACATCGAAACTAATATATCTGGAATCAACCATTTCATTACAGAGACGAAAATTTATATGACAGATCCAACCAGTATCGAAAAGAAGGTTACTCGTTCGTAGAAGATTAAAGTACCGACGTCAGTGGTAGACGTCACTAAAACCTCTAGTTCTTTTATTTCAGAGAGTGATAAAAGAAACAAAGGGGTAGATAAACGGTACTTCACTACCCTGGTCTACGGTACTAGAATTAAAAAACTTACAAATCAAAATTCGGTCGAAAAAGTGAGAGAAAGTGGAAGTAGTCCTCCGAGAAATCAAGAAGAAGTTAAAGACGGTATTCGCAACACAGTAGACGTATAGACTCCAATAACTATGAAGAGGACCGTTAGAACTAAGGTCGAACACGAAGTAGGTCGGACCGTAAAACGTACTACATGAGACGTATATTCAATTTATTCGTTCCCCTGTTATATGTCCGAACTGTATGAGGAAAGGGTTAAACCTTGGTCAGACAACAAGGTACAGGCCCAGATTGAGAACGAGGAACTGGACGTACGTCTAAAGAGTCCTTATCGATTATGTTGAGCTAATTTTTTTAAAAAAAATTACCCGTCTTTTGGATTTATCTGTAAAGAGGTTTTTACTGTATGTCTACCGGTTTTCGTGTACGTTTCTACGAATTGTAGTGATTAACAAACTCTTTACGTTCAGTTTCGATGTCACTCCATAGTGGGGTGTGATCAGTTTTACCGGTAGTAGTTCTTCAGATATTTATTATTTACGACCTCTCCTACACTTCTTTTCCCTTGCGAGGATGTGACAACCACCCTTACAATTTGACCTTACAGTTACATAAACCTCTTGTCATACTTCAAAGGAATTTTGTGATTTTTATCTCGACAGTATACTAGGTCGTTAGGGTGAGGGCCCGTATATAGACCTATTTTCCATAGGAACCTTTTTTATATATGTCGGGTTACAAGTGTCGTCGTTATAAATGTTGCCGGTTCTGTACCTCTGTTGGATTTACTGGTAGATGTCTCCTGACCTATTTCGTCTACACCATATATATGTTACCTTATAATGGATCGGTATTCTTTCTTACTTTGTTACGGTAAACGACGTTGTACTTGGATCTCTAATAATACAATGTACTTCATTCAGTCTTTCTATCGATAGTACATTATAGTAAATATACACCTTAGATTTTTTATATATGGTTATTTGAATAAATATTTTGTCCTTATCTGAGTACCTGTTTCTTTTGTTTGAATACCAATTGTTTCTCCTGTCCACTTCTCTCTGTATAATCCCCAAACCATAATTGTCTATGTGTGATGGTATATATTTTATCTATTTGTTGTTCCTGGATGACATCTCGTGACAGTTGATATAAGTTATAGAAAATTATTGGATATTACCTGGTCTTAGACTTTGTATATTAGTGAACCGACAGACAGACTTTACATTTAGGTGACATGAAGTATTAAGTTCTTCTAGGCACATAGGGTTACAAGTGACATCGTGATAATATTATCGGTCCCGTACCTTCGTTACATCTACAGGTAACTGTCTACTTACCTATTTCTTCAACACCGGGTACATATGTTACATTATAATGAATCAGTGTTTTTCCTTATTTAAACTAATTCAACTTGACTCCACCTATTTTGATCTCGGACTATATGTCTCACTTCAATCTTTCTCTTATTATAGTATATAATTACGTATATATACCTTAGATCTTTTTACCATGTTACTTGGATAAACGTCCCGTCCTTATCTCTGTGGTTTTATCTCTTGTCTCAACACCTGTGTCACCTACCTCCTTCCCCCTCCTACTTAACTCTCTCATTGTAACTTTATATATATAATAGTATACATTTTGTCTATCGATCACCTTTCAACGACATATTGTGTTCCTCGAATTGGGTCGTGAGACACTGTTGGATCTCCCCACCATACCCCCTCACTCTACCTCCGAGTTCTCCCTCCTATATATATATATATATAGAATACCGACTAAGTGTAACAACATGTCGTCTTTGGTTGTGTTGTGAAATTTTGTTCATAGGAGGCTAATTTTTATTTAAAATTTTTAAACACTATCTCCCCTTTTTTTAAATTTCCCCACCTCTAATCGGTCCTCCTAGTCTCCATGTTTCCCTTCCGATACAGTACTTCCTTCGTCTCTCAAACTTCTATGTTACGACGATCGAAACTTACACCTCCTGTCCTGGTTTTCAGTTCCTTACGTCGATCAGTGATCTATGACCATTTCCGTCCTTTGTCTAAAAAGGGGGGGTCTCGAAAGTCTTCTTTGGTCGGGTTGAATGTGAATCCAAAATAGGTTTCTCGTGTGTACACATCTGAAGACTGAAGGTCTTGACATCCTCTTTAAACACGATAAAATTCAGTAATTTAGTAGTTTAATCTAACAATGTCGTAGTCAACTTTTGATCATATCTATCATTCTCCTTCCTCCTCACTAATCCCTGACTAATCCTTGGGATCTTGACCCACTTTTTACATTGCCGTCCTACAAAGTGGTAGAGGGGACGTGGAAGGTTGGCTTGTTCTACTGAGTATGCATAAAGTTGGAAGCGGAACATCGGGTCGACGGGTCAATCCGAGTAAGGAGGCGAACTAATTTGTCCTGTGATCGATTTTATTTTAGAATGCTGTTAAGATTTACAACGACTTTGGCACAGTCAGTATGTTGTAACGACCCTTACATTTTACCATTAGATAAGACCTTTTCAAACTGTGAAAGGACATTACACCATGTCCGTTGAGTGTATACTACGTTACTAACTAGAGAACCCGTAAATAGTGTCTCTTTATTTTAGATCCGATTTTGTCTTTAGACCTACATTTATAGGTAATGTCAAAGAAAGTTTTATCGGGGTTGACCTTTGTTTCCGTAGAAAGTTATCTACTGACAAATTTAATAATCACTATACAGATATCGTACCTGATAATGGATTATTAATTTTTCATATCTGAAAAGTACGTACCTTGTTAAACTTACTAAAAAATCTATTAATACGACAATGTTTTCGGTTAGAACTTTTCACAAACTTGTCCATGTTAATATCTTTACCCCTTATCACATTAATAACAGTCCTCAATCCCTACCACTCTCCTCCCCCCACACTAATACTTTACCTTAATATTCTTTAGGAAACTGTTACCTTAACAGAAAATACAACACAGAATCCAACTGATATAGTTACAAATATAGAACGAATATCATATCAAAACGTTCTACGATGGTAATCCTCTTCGAACAATTTCCCGTGTGTCCTATCGATAGAGACATAATAAAGAAGGTTGATGTTCACTTAGATAGAGTTTTACTTCTCAAATTAATTTTTTTTTTTTTCTGGAGTACTTTTTGTTGGTCTTTATGTAAAGTATCCATTATCTTATGAGTCGATAATAAACAGTATTTTTCCAAAATAAAGAAGAAACAAAAACTATCTATACAAGTAACACTTATCCTATAATCCTACTAAAAAAACCAAAAAGAGATTTCTACAGTGGGACAACAGAGGATCGAACATATCAAAAGCTACTTTTTGTAACATACATACATCCATGTCCAAAGAAAAAAGAGTGACTGAAAGAAATCCTGAAAGAGAAACTAAAAAGTTTACGAACTTATACTACACAGATCCAGATCAAGAAAACAATAAAAAAAGATGAACTCCAAAAGACGTGGTAAAGTCGTTAGAACTTTTTTTACTCGATTTTAATACAAAACCCTTCTTCAGAAAGTGAATCAGCATCCTTTCGTGAAGGTTTACCGTCTCATTCTTTGAGACTTTTGAGAAACTAGGTATATTCGTGGTAACTGTCACGTTTTACCAGTTTTAGTTGTAAAAAGACTTGAGAAGTTTAATTAGGTTCAATTCCTTGTTGTCAGTTCCTTGTAAACAAGTTGTTTTTACCAACTTAGAGCCATACTCATCGACTATTACGATATACCTGAACCTGATATCAACACGAAAAGAAGGGTCGAATCACCTTAGGAACTTTTATTAATCGGAGTGTCGGCATTATCGACACTTTTGGTCGACACTTTTTATCCCAGATCGTCGGTGAAATGTCTGTTTTAGAGAGACTCAGACGGGATTTCAGGTATAGTGACTTCTTAACAGTGAGTAACTAGATATACCGTCGAGAGATATTTTGGAGTAAAATTTCCTAAACAGAAATAAACTGGACTGAGTCTTGAGTAAGTCACCTTTTCCGGAATAGGTGTATCACAAGGAACTTTTTTTCAAATCTTTTTAATCAACTTGTCCTTCACAACTTCTTCCTGTTCTTCTTTACCTTCTTCTTCCTCTTTCTAATAGAACTGACGACTTTACTTTTGTTAAATGGTCACCTTTCTCTTGTGTCTATGTAGTTTGTCATTCTCCTAACTCTTCCCTAGTATCATCAATCGTTACACCTTACTTTACTCTTTCCGTTTTCGGACTAACCTCTCTCCAATTTCCCCTCACTCTTTCCTCAACGTTTGTTCATGTTAGAATCTTAGAGTATAAAACCAGAAAGACATGAAATTAATCGGTGAAGTAAAACATCCATACCTTACCTTTGGGGTTCTTTAACTGGTGTTTTGTAAATCGAACAATCGTTTGTTCCTCGATCGTGAGTGTGGGTGTGAAAGAGTGAGAGTGAAATTTATAGGAAGTCAGTGTGTTCCAAAGGAGGAAGACTTTTTTTTCCTTTTCCAGTCAATGAAATAATAATCAATGTTTGACCAACACCTGAAGTCTTTATTTTATAAAAACGAAACAGGTTATTCTTCGGTCAGTAATAAAACCAATACTGTAAGACTTTTTCCGTTTTCATGTCTTTAACAAAGGATAAAGAGAAGAAATAAAGACGAGACGGAAAGTGTCGTCTACGAAACAAGAACTCAAAGGGAATATCCTTGCCGGGGACACCGAGTCGACCATTAGACGGACGTTACGGTCTCTGGACCCAAGTCAGGGACCCAAACCTTCTAGGAGACCTCTTTCCTTTCCGATGGGTGAGGTCATAAGACCGGACCTCTTAAGGTACCTGATGTAACGTACCCCAGTGTTTCTCAACTTGTGTTGACTCGCTGAAAGTGGAGTGAAGAAAACACGTCTATAGTATAAGTTGATGAGAAACCTGATATTCATAATCGTTGTTTTTCCGTTAAACTAAAAACATAAAACCAGTGAAAAAAGAGTGCCTGAACTCGGGCGTTTTCATATAATAGAAACCAAGAATTTATAAAACGAGTCTTACTCAAAATATATAAAACAAAATCTTATTATTCTTAACTTAAAGAGAAAAATGAATTTTAGTTTCTGAAGATTTCCGGAAAGACGGGAGGTGTGGGTGGGGGTCGCGAAGGGTGTTTAGAGAATGAGTCAAAACTACAAAAGATCTCTTGTATCCCTCCACTTATTATAGTTCAAAATACATACATAGTATCGAATCGTACCATAGTATCTTCTTTTACCTTTCTTATTAGGTGTCACCAGTTCCTTGATTTTTGATTTGAACTAGGTATTAATTTGTTATGTAAGTGTACTGGATCTTTTCTCGAACGTCGAGAATGATTAGAGACTACAAGAAAATGTTCCGAATAGAGGTAAATTTTCGAAGGAAAATTTCGTAAATAAACCGTTATCGGATTTAATAAGTGACGAAGGTTATAATTAAAGCTCACATAAGATATGTTACCCTATCTTTGTAAAATACGTCTAAAAATTAATTCTAATCAGTTTCGGTGGTACGATTATTATTATTGTTTGTCTGTGTATCGTGTTGTATATGTGACACATCAAGACCGAGTAATCTATCTGATACACCGTTTGTCGTTAGTTTCGTAGTAAAGAAACTTGTAAATGAAATTAATACTATGATACAAGATGTATATTATAAATAAGATCACCACACATTTCCTAAAATTCTACTTTTTCAGATTAATACCATTAATACTAAACTCCCGAAAAAAGAACTTATGAAGGAAACCTCCACGGTACTTTTTTTATAATTCATCTTTTTCCGAGACCCGTACTTGTTTGTGAAGTAAAAACAAAAAAACAAAATTATTAGGAGTAGTATAAGTTACGACGAAGGTATAATCGTATAACAGTAAAGACGAAAAAAGAAAAAGAATTTTTTAGATAAACGTATTAATACATCTCACGTCAGAGAGTCCAACAAGAACCCACACCTCATGAATCATAACGTATAATCACATCCTCTATTCGAAGACATCTATGTGTGCTGAAACCTAGACTTTTCTTTTATTTAAATACACAAAAGAGAGAATAAAGACTGAAGAAACACTTCTCCTTTCGAAACCGTGTAATCTTGTTACTTACATTTTAACAGAATAAAAGAAAAATTTTACAGGATATATAGTATATTTTTATGAATACAAATGTGTCCACAATTCAAAACAACACTACTCTTTATCAATATACTTTAAGACTGGAGATGTAATAAAGAGTTAAAGATAAGTCTATGTATTTACTCCATACTTATGTTTTATTTCTTATCTTTTTGTAAAACAATTTATCACGTGATCAAAGGTCACTAGAAATTTTTTACGTATGTTTGTAACTATGTGTATTTATACACGTGAGTGTATACTACTTAACAGATACGTCTCTTGTCATAAAAAATTTACATATTATTCATAAATCTCCCTTTAACAAATAAAGATGGTTAAAAATCATATTGGTAAAATGACGGAAATAATTTGTAAGGAAGAACATATAATTTTTTTTAATTTCGTTTTACTTTTAACGGTCTTTCGTTTTGTTTTTAAATAATGTTAAGAATGGTAAGTAGTGAGTTATTAATCAAAATGACTGGTAGTTGGAACAGAAAGAAATAGGTGTGTGTTCTGAAGATTTTCTATCCTTATCAAATCTGTAATTTTACCATCGTACGTCTGACAAAATTTGAATTTTAGTTCGAATTAATATATACTGAAATTAACTTCTTTTTCTATGACTTCTGTATATTGTGTTAATGATTTCAAGCACACACACACACACACAAACGTGCGTGTACGTGTGCGTGTATCGTGTATATGTACATACGTTCTGTATGGACAATTTCTCTCAAATATTTTACTCTAATTGTCTTAAATCACAGAAGATAGAAATCGTTTTAAAGGTCAAATAATTTTCCATAATACGTCGAATGTCTTTCCGACCCTCTCTTGACTCCCTGGTCCAAGGACTAATTATGTTTTACTTCTTTTACTTTTATCATAGTTTCTAGTTTACATTTATTCTCATGTGATTCGGGTGAAGGTGGTAAGTGTAGACTCTATGATTTTAACGAGATACCGTGTATAATGGTTTCATACTTGTATCAACCGGTAGTAAAGGTCTTTCGTTCGTTTGTCTTTATTGTTTTGATTTTTCACTTTCACCTCTCACTTTTTCAACCGAATTTCAAGTTGTAAGTCTTTTGCTTCTAGTACCGTAGACCAGGGTAGTGAAGTACCCTTTATCTACACCTTTGTCACAGTCTGAAATAAAACCCTCCGAGGTTTTAGTGACGTCTACCACTAACGTCGGTACTTTAATTTTCTGCAAATGAGGAACCTTCCTTTCAACACTGGTTGGATCTGTCGTATAACTCTTCGTCTCTATAATGAAACGGTTGTTTCCAGGTAGATCAGTTCCGATACCAAAAAGGACACCAGTATATACCTACACTCTCAACGTGACACTTCTTCCGACTCACGGCTTCTTAACTACGAAAACTTGACACCACAACCTCTTCTGAGGACTCTCAGGGAACCTGACGTTCCTCTAGGTCGGTCAGGTAGGATTTCCTCTAGTCAGGACTCACAAGTAACCTTCCTTACTACGATTTCGACTTTGAGGTCATGAAACCGGTGGAGTACGTTTCTCAACTGAGTAACCTTTTCTGAGACTACGACCCTCCCTAACCCCCGTCCTCCTCTTTCTCTACTGTCTCCTACTCTACCGACCTACTGTAGTGACTGAGCTACCTACACTCAGACTCACTTGAGACCCTAAACCACTACCTGTCCCTCCGGACCACACGACCCTAAGTACTCCATCGTTTCTCAGTCTGTGTTGACTCGCTGACTTGACTTGACTTGACTTCTTTCGAAGACAGAACGTTTAGGACCCGACACACGGACATGAGATCGAGGTACCGTCGATCTCTTCGTTCCCAAGATCTAACATTGTCTTGGTCTGTTAACACATGGTTTGTTGACACCAACAACACGTTAGCGATTCAACACAGGTTGAGAATGTGTGGTCCGAAGGGACAGGAACGGTAGAGAACCTGAACCGAGTTTGAGTACAGGTAACTCAGTCACTACGGTAGGCTGGTAGAGTGAGAGACAGTGAGGGAAGAGGAGGACGGAAGGTAGAAAGGGTTGTAGTCCTAGAAAAGGTTACTCGACCGAGAAACGTAGTCCTCCGGTTTAATAACCTCGAAGTCAAAGTCGTAGTTAGGAAGATTATTCATAAGTCCCAACTAAAGGAAATCCTAACTGACCAAAATAGACACAACAGGTTCCCTGAGAGTTCTCAGAAGATGTCGTGGTGTCAAACTTTCGTAGTTAAGAAGTCACGAGTCGAAAGAAATACCGGGTTGAGAGTGTAAGTATATACTGAGAGTGTAAGTATGTACTGATGATCTTTTTGATATCGAAACTAACCTACCTGGAAACAGTGGTCACATTATAGAGACTAAAAATTATACGACAAATCCAAACAGTATCGAAAAGACCCGAAGGGACCACCGAGTCTCCAATTTCGTAGACTGACGTTACACCCTCTGGACCCAAGCTAGGGACCCAGCCCTTCTAGGGGACCTCTTCCTTTACCGTTGGGTGAGGTCATAAGAACGGACCTCTTAGGGTACCTGTCTCCTAGGACCACCCGATGACAGGTGCCCCAGTGTTTCTCAACCTGTACTGACTTGCTGAAGTGAAACTATCGAAAAGAAGATTCCTACTAAAGAAGATACTACTGAAGGGATCACCGAGTCGACCATTTCGTAGACAGATGTTACACCCTCTGGGTCCAAGTAGGGGACCCAACTCTACTAGGGGACCTCTTCTTTTACTGTTGGGTGAGGTTATGATAACGGACCTTTTAGGGTACCTGTCTCCTCGGACCATCTGATGTCAGGTACAACAACGTTTCTCAGTTTGTACTGACTCGTTGAAGTAAAAGAAAAGAAGATTCCTCGTTTACAGAAAATTAAAGTACTGACGTCATTGGTGGACGTCACTAAAACCTCGGGTTCTTTTATTTGAGACGGTGACAAAAACGAAAAGGGGTAAATAAACGGTACTTCACTACCCCGACCTACGGTACTAGAAACAAAAAAATTACAACTCAAAATTGGGTCGAAAAAGGGAGAGGAGAAAGTGGAAATAGTTCTCCGAGAAATCAAGGAGAAACGAAAGACAGTAATCCCATTATAGTAGACGTATATACTTCAACAACTATGAATCGGACCGTTAGAACTAAGGTCGAACACTCAGTAGGTCAGTCCGTGAAACGTACTACATATGTCGGAACTTTGACAACGAAGGACTGGACGTATATCCAAAGAGTTCTCCGTCCAGTCTACCAGACCATAAGGGTGGAGAAAGTCTTAAAAGGTGTCAACACTAGGTGTGTCAGTTTCCGAAACCGTATCAGTTACTTCGTCTTCATCTACAAAAACACCTTGAGTGAACGAAAAAGATACCAGGTTACCTACAAACGTAAATCTAGAGACCAAGGAGACGGAAAAGATTCAGGTCGAACATCTAGACCTTCAAGAACCAAGTGCATGATAACTTCGGATCGAATTTCCTAAAACTCGGAATGTACTGATCGTACACTTTACTCGTGTCACCTTGTCATCAAACTTGAGTCCCTGTTGCCCTGAATGTCTTACCCTTAAATAGTATAAAACCACTGAAACTTTCTACACTACAGTGTTACTGTCAATAGACAAAGATAGAGTGAAGGACTAGACAGAAGTAAATGAAGGGAGAAAAGTACCTCGTGTAAGTCCTCAATGACTCTTTAATATGTACCCTCCATTATAAAACTCGATAAAAATTGATATGTAAAGTTCGAACTTTTTATAAAATGAGGGAAGATTCTTTATACTCTTTTATAGTGAGTATGAAGGAGGGTGTAAACTAGAAAATCGAAAGTAAAAATCAATATGATAGTAAAATTGTAAAGGTCCTTCATATCGTAAGTGTAATCTAATACATTGACCTTAATGAAATCAAGAAATTAGAAGTTACAACCGTATTTACCTAAATTGAGAGTAATCCGTACGAAAAGATGTCAAAGATGAAGAGATTCGAAAAATAAAAATAGAGAATAAACCGATTTATAGTAATACATTTTTACTCTTCAGGACAGAAAATGAAATTTATATTTTATATAAATAGTGTATATTCAAACCCCATTGTGAAAAAGAATCTTTACATATTCGTAAAGATATAAAAAAGATCTTGACTTCTGGTGTTTTCTGGTGGACTACAAGGTGAAACTTACACCGAATGAGAAAGTAAGTAAGTACTTAGGGGTATATTAAGAAAGAAATAGGAATTTCCGACTCCTTAAACGGTCTTACGTACACACATGAATAAAGTTAGGGAGACATAGGTAAAAAGGACTTTGTGTAAACTCTAAGTTATCCATCTAAGTTCGGAATACATAAAGTCCCGTCCAATTAACACATGAACTTAAAACACTATGAACAAGACAAAAATACTTTTATTCAATATATATCAAGTCTTGGGAAACGATATCGGTATTAAAAGAGGTATCAGTAAAAGTACAAACAAAAGATGATAAATACTCTATATAATTATGAAGTCAGATAGTGTACTATGAAAAAATTTTTGACTTCATATAAAATAGAGTGTATAACATAATCAAAGTCCACATGTCGAATCACTAAAAGATATATAAAACGTCTTATATAAGGTAATGTCCAATAACGTTTTATAACCTATATTAAGGGACAACATATGTCAATTAAGAACAACGAATAAATAAAGTATACATCATCAAATACAGAAAATTATGTTATTAGGAACAAACAGGGAGGGAGTGGAAGGGAAATCTTTGGTATTCAAAAAAAACAGACACTCAAACGAAGAGAAAAGATATATCTAAGTAAACATATTAAAAATCTAAGGTGTGTATTCACTATAGTATACTATAAACAGAAACTGAATAAAGTGATTCGTAAGTACGACGATGTTTCCGGTTATAAAGTAAGAAAAATACCGACTCACTATAAGGTAACATATATACGTAGTATAGAAGAATTCGACTAGTAGACAACTACCCGTGAACCTAATAAAGGTACAGAACTGATAACATTTGTCACGACGAGGTTTGTAACTATCCCGAAGGAGCCACCGAGTCTATCATTTCTTAGTCGGACGTTACGTCCTCTAGGTCTAGCGACCTAGCCCTTCTAGGCGACCTCTTCCATTACCGTTTGGTGAGGTCATAAACCGGACCCCTTAAGGTGCCTGTCTCCTCGGACCAACCGATATTAGATACCCCAACGTTTATCAACCTATACTGACTCTTTGAAAGTAAGTGAGTGAATATTTGTAACTCCACGTACATAGAAAACTTGATCTCAAAAGTAAAAAAAGACCTATATTTAGGTTTTAACTCTAACGACGTAGTATCCCATAGAGATAAAAATCAAAAAATTCCTTGGAGGTATGTCAAAAGGTATCACCGACATGATTAAATGTAAGGTTGGGTCATATCCTCCCAAGGAAAAAGAGGTATGGGAGTGGTCGTAAATAATAAATATCTGAAAAATTACTATTGGTAAGAATGTCCACCCTCCAATATGGAGTAACACCAAACCTAAACCTAAAAAAATTATTTATCGTTACTACTCGTAGAAAAGAACACAGGAAATAGTAGACATATAGAAGAAACTTCTTTACAGATAAATCTAGAAGACGGGTAAAAATACTAACCCAACAAACCAAACTATAAAAAAACGTAAACTCTTTTTCCTTTCCTACAAGTAACAACGGTGAAGATAAGTTTTAACATGACCTCCCGGATTGGTCACGGTATTTTCTTATTTTTACCATTTTATTATTATTATTATTATTATTAACTTTTCTTCTTTACTTCGAGAGAGATGAGTGTTTACTATACTAACATTAACTTATTTTAGGATCCCTTGATTATTTTTTTAAGGATGATCTTAATTTTTTCCTTTAAATTCTTTTTAGTGTCTTGTTTGTGGTCACCTGTTCTTTAATTAATATAAATATATTTGTTTATTAATACGACGACGACGACGATTCAACGAGGTCAGTACAGGCTGACACACGTTGGGGTATCTACCGTCGGGTGGTCCGTGGGGGTAGGGACCCTAAGAGGTCCGTTGTTGTGACCTCACCCAACGGTGACGGAAGAGGTTTATTAATACTACTTCAATATTTTAAATTTTTTCGTTCTAATAAAGATTACCGTTGTTTTTAGATTTTATAAAACTTTATTTAAATTGTTTTTAAAAGTCTGTAAAATATTACTTTTGATTTTTACATAGGTTCTCTTAAATTATTGTGAATTTACATCTATATCAAACAAGTTCCTAGTTAATTCATAATTCAACAAGTAAGAGGTTGTTAATTAGACATCTAAGTTGGGTCAGAGTTAGTTTTACTCTCGTCTGTAAAAGCATCTCAAACCGTTTGATATTTTAAATGAACCTTTTCGTTTCCTGTATCTTATCGCTTCCAAAACACTTTCTACCTTTGTTTCCATTTCTATAATGTGATGGATGGAACTTCTGAATTTGTTTCACTTACATAAGATCTGTTCACCACAATCACCCATCTATCCAAATGTCATGGTCACCTTATCCTATCTCAGGTTTTTATTTGGGTGTTGATATACTAGTCAATAAAAAATTGTTTCCTGGTTCATTCAATTATTCCTATCTATTATCACAGTCACCTTATCCTACCTCAGGTCTTTATTTAAGTGTTTATGTACTAGTCAATGTAAAAATTTTTCATGGTTCAATTACTCCTTTTACATAAGAAAAGGTATTAATTACATCCTTTTTGACCTATGGTTACACTTTTTTTTTATCTTGAAGGTAGATATAGAATGTGGTACACGTTTATAATTGGACTTTACCTAGTAATTGGATTTTTATTTTTCATTTTTACATTTTGAAGATCTTCTTTTGTGTCTGATAGAAGTACGTAACTCCAATCGTTTCTAAAAAAAATCTATTCTTTTTGTTTCGTAGTTCATATTTTCTTTTACATATAACGTGAAGAAGTTTTAATTTCAAAAGACAAAGAAATTCACAATCGTTTTTTTTTACTTTTTCGTCAGGTGTTTAACTCTTCTATAAAAATGAGAGACACACGGACACAGTCTATGTCCGAAGACAGGACACGATACGATTCAGTGAAGTCAGTACAGACTGTTACACGGTGGGATACCTGACGTCCAGTCCTTCGTTGTCAATCTTGACCTGTACCTTGTTGTCTGACCAAAGTTTATCCTTTTCCTCATGCAATTCCGACATATAACAGTGGGACGAATAAATTGAATATACGTCTCATGTAGTACTCTTTGCGACCTGACCTTCTTTGTGTTCGACCTTAGTTCTAACGGCCCTCTTTATAGTTATTGGAGTCTATACGTCTACTGTGGTGGGAATACCGTCTTTCACTTCTCCTTGATTTTTCGGAGAACTACTTTCACTTTCTCCTCTCACTTTTTCAACCGTATTTCGAGTTGTAAGTCTTTTGTTTCTAGTACCGTAGACCAGGAAAGTGAAGTAACCTTTATCGACCCCTATGTCACCTTTTTGTGTCAGTCTCAAATAAAAACCCCCGAGGTTTTAGTGACGTCTACCACTGACGTCGGTACTTTAATTTTCTGCGAATGAGGAACCTTCCTTTCAATACTGGTTGGATCTATCGTATAAGTTTTCGTCTCTGTAATGAAACGACTGATTCCAGGCAGATCAGTTCCGATACCAAAAAGGACACCAGTACATACCTACACTCTCAACCTGACACTTCTTCCGACTCGCGGCTTCTTGACTACGGAAACTTGACACCACAACCTCTTTTGAGCACTCTCAGGGAACCTGACATTCCTCTAGGTCGGTCAGGTAAGACTTCCTCTAGTCGGGACCCTAAAGAAACCTTCCTTACTACGGTTTCGACTTTGAGGTCATGAAACCGGTGGAGTACACTTCTCGACCCTCCCTAACCCCCGTCCTCCTCTTCCCCTGCTGTCTCCTACTCTACCGACCTACCGTAGTGACTGAGCTTCCTGCACTCAGACTCACTTCAGGTCCTCGACCACTACCTGTCCCTCCGGACCGCACGACGCTAAGTACCCCAGCGTTTCTCAGACTGTGCTGACTCGCTGATTTGACTTGACTTGACTACCTGACATCGGGTGGTCCGAGGAGACAGGTACCCTAAAAGGTCCGTTCTTATGACTGCACCTAAAGGTACCGGGAGGATTCCCCTCCCCGAAGATATCTCCCATAAAATTCTAGAGAGTGTCAAGTCGTTATATTTCCGTTTACTAGGTTATTTTTCATCTACTTTCTGAACTTCCCTATGGAGTGTTTTTCTTCTACATGTTTAGTGATTATTTATCTAAAAAAATTACTGGTGATAATAATTAATACCCTTTTACGTTCAATTTTGGAGTTACTTTATGGTTGAAAGAGTTACGAGCCTTACTGATTGTAATTCCCTGACTACTATACTTCACATTCTTTCCTACACTCTAAGAACTCTGAGTATATTACAACCGTCCACAGATTTTGCCATATTAGTACAACCTTTTCAGTGATCGCAGAAGAATGTTTAATTTGTATGTGAACAGTATACTATGAGAATCACTTCCACTGGTGTGTCACAGAACCTATCCTTATAAGTACCGTCGAAATAAGAACCGTGTGATTTTGACTTTTGTCGAATCTGTGAGTAGTGTTCTACTTACTATTTCACACCATATATAGATATATTACCTTATTATGAACCGTTATTTTATTTACTTAATTACTACGTTTATCTTTATATCTGACTATTTTGGTAGTAAAAATTATTTCTTTGACCGTGTTTTGTCATGTATAACATACTGACTTAGGTATACTGCAAGTTGTGGTTCACTGTGATGACTGTCTTTAGTCCAATATGAACGAACTACTACTCCCATAACTGAATCCTTCGTAGTGATGTTTGTTTCGATCGCCTCCACTACCGTAAGGTCAACTCGATAAAGTTTAGGACTTTCTACTACGACACTTTCACGACGTGAGTTATACGGTCGTTTAAACCTTTGAAGACGTTACCGGTGTCCTGACCTTTGCCAGTCAAAAGTAAGGTTAGGGTTTCTTTCCGTTACGGTTTCTTATGAGTTTGATGACGTGTTAACGTGAGTAGAGTACGTGATCGTTTCATTACGAGTTTTAAGAGGTTCGGTCCGAAGTCGGTATGCACTTGGTACTTAAAGGACTTCAAGTTCGACCAAAATCTTTTCCGTCTCCTTGGTCTCTAGTTTAACGGTTGTAGGTGATCTAGTACCTTTTTCGTTCACTCAAGGTCTTTTTGTAGATAAAGACGAAATAACTGATACGGTTTCTGAAACTGACACACCTAGTGTTATTTGACACCTTTTAAGACTTTCTCTACTCTGGTGGATTGGACGGAGAACTCTTTGGATACATGTCCAGTCCTTCGTTGTCAATCTTGACCTGTACCTTGTTGTTTGACCAAGGTTTATCCTTTTCCTCATGTAGTTCCGACATATAACAGTGGGACGAATAGATTGAATATACGTCTCATGTAGTACTCTTTGCGACCCGACCTTCTTTGTGTTCGACCTTAGTTCTAACGGCCCTCTTTATAGTTATTGGAACCTATACGTCTACTGTGGTGGGAATACCGTCTTTCACCTCTTCTTGATTTTTCGGAGAACTACTTTCACTTTCTCCTCTCACTTTTTCAACCGAACTTCGAGTTGTAAGTCTTTTGCTTCAAGTACCGTAGACCAGGGTAGTGAAGTACCCTTTATCTACCCCTTTGTCACCTTTGGCACCTTTGTCACAGCTGAAATAAAACCCCCCGAGGTTTTAGTGACGTCTACCACTAACGTCGGTACTTTAATTTTCTACGAATGAGGAACCTTCCTTTCAATACTGGTTGGATCTATCGTATAATGTTTCGTCTCTGTAATGAAAGGATTGTTTCCAGGTAGATTCGTTCCGATAACAAAAAGGACACCAGTACATACCTATACTCTCAACCTGACACTTCTTCCGACTCGTGACTTCTTAACTACGAAAACTTGACACCACAACCTCTTCTGAGAACTCGTAGGGAACCTGACGTTCCTCTAGGTTGGTTAGGTAGGATTTCCTCTAGTCAGGACCCACAAGTAACCTTCCTGACTACGACTTCGACTTTGAGGTCATGAAACCGGTGGAGTACGATTCTCAACTGAGTAACTTTTTCTGGGACTACGACCCTCACTAACCCCCGTCCTTCTCTTCCCCTGCTGTCTCCTACTCTACCGACCTACCGTAGTGACTGAGCTACCTGTACTCAAACTGACTTGAGGACCTCAGCCACTACCTGTCCCTCCGGACCGTACGACACTAAGTACGCCAACGTTTCTCAGTATGTACTGACTCGTTGACTTGACCCTCCCATAACTGACTTCCCCCACCTTCACTCGAAAGACCATCACTACCTTTAAAAGTGAGAAAACTAACTATACCGTTAAAATGTGTATATATTTAAGTAGTTTGATATGTTAAAATTTACTCACGTAAAATGACGTAGGTTTAATATGGAGTAATTCTAACTTTTACTTTACTTTTTTTACTGTCATTAGATCGTCCGCGTATGTGCAACCCATTTCAAAAAGTTTCACTACAATAGATCATACCCACTCGTCCACCTCGTAAAACTAGATAAAATATAAAATATAACGACCATTATGTAAGAAAATTTTAGTGAGACCTTTTCTTAAACTTTCATACATAAAATCTGTCGGAAAACGTAGGGAATTCTGGGTCACTAAAGTAAGACCCCACTTGTGGACTTTCTTTCCATATACATACAAATATCGTCGTGACAAACATTTTCGGGGTTTCACACTTGTTAAGTTTACTAGTGAACATCTACTTACATAATGTTGACTTTCGATGTGTCGTGACTTTTATTTGGTTGGTGATAATGTGTACGACACCTTAAAAATTTTTAATTACAACTCACTTTCCTCTGTTTGTGTGTGTCTACTCTAATATGATCTATTACGGAATTACATACACATTACGTGACCTTCAGTCCTATTAACAAACGGACCACCACTGTCACGATCGTCTCCAATCCCTAAACACGACAGTAGACCCCCATAACCAATAGACTATACAGGTACAATATTTGTAATCGACTCCAAATGTGAATATACATACATAAATGGAGAAATATGAAGTTGTGTTTCAAATAAATTTTTTACTTTGTGGACCTATTTCTTCTTACAAGTCAGTTAGTGGGTTGAGAAAGAATATATTAAGACGTCTAAGACACTTCAGGTTCCTGGGAGTCTTTCAGTATCGAAAGTATCGAAAAGTACTATGGAAAAAACATGGTTACGATGTAGTAGAAGACCCCTTTTTTTTAATTTCGTTTTTTTGGACGTGATTGACTGAAATAAGGTTTCTATAATTGTCAAAAAAACTCTCCGTCTTGTTTTTTACTACACATAATTTGTCAATAATTACCACATGTTTTTCCGTCGTTTTTCGTTACCATATAAACTTACCCTAATTTACATGAGGGTTTCCTTGTTTATTACTGTCGTTGTATTAAAGTTGAAACACAGAATCTTTTACTGTAGTTTCATGAACTAATGGACATTAAGTACTTTTCAACCCTCGTTCTAACCATTTTTGTGACTACACAGACAAACCAGGAAGTTCATGTATTAATAAGATAGTGTATGTATTTTGTGTGTACCCCAGGAAATCCCAGTTTTTTACGTCATAGTCAAAAATTTGTCCTTCTTATTATGACGATAGGACAAAGTAATTGACTCAACAACTTTCCTAAAAGACTATATTAAATCGACGTTTATAAACATTATTAAAGAAGATACACAAGTAATAATAGTAATTTAAATCGGAAGTGTCATCGGTTTTAGGTGGTATTGAGTTTACGATTGAAACTACATTTATAATACGAAAAGTTATTTCGAAATACTATGACCATTAATTGGTATACACGTCGATTCTAGATGAAATACCTGAAATATCATTACTTTTTAGTTTACAACGACAAACAAGTAATTCGACTATGAACGTCTTTGTGAGGAACTCCGTGAGTTTTTGGTTGAAGTTTCAAAATATCTAAATTAAATATGGTGGTGTGGAGGTTTCCCTAGACTACGTCGATGTTTGAAATCATTCAATATTTAATCCTTTTAGAAGTCTGGTCGTAAAATGTATTATACAAGACGTATTATAATCGAGGTACCTTCCAATTTTCACATCGTTTCCCCTTTTTTTGTTCAACACATTAATTTATTTAACTTTTGACTAATCATCGAAATCAACCGTTGTGACGGAACTACCTAGAAGTACTTCTTTACATGCAACACTTAGGTGTCACCCCCGTACTGTACGCGTAGTCTTTTTAAGAGGTAAAGAGGAAATGAGTGTATGAACTACACACCCAAAAGGGAGTGTGATTCGTCGAGAGACGTTGGAGTTGAGCCACAGGACGTTAAGTCAAGTCAAGACTATGATTAACCTTAATTACGTCTAGTGTGTCCAATTCCAGAATGAGAATGTTCTGATGAGGGGTGAAATTTATGGTTAACGTTCATTCTCCAGGGGTCTAATAGATGTTGAAGACAGGTTAAACCGGTGTTTGACCTCCAAGATTACTGGAATGAGGAATCTAAATTTCCAGTGAGTTGTGTTTCTCTGTGAATATGAATGGTTATATAATATATTATTTCTTATCTCTACTTGTCTACCTAGTTCTATGTCTCTCACGTCAGACCTTCCCCGGATTCATGTCGTCGAAGATTGGAGTACCTCAAACCCAACCGGTGGGAGGACCTATGGAGTTATACATTTTGAGTGGATTGAGGAATTAAACCCTAAAATACCGTCAATGTAATATATCCGTACTAGTTAAAAATAGAGGTAAAGGTCGAGGAGATCCCTTTTATCCTCTACCCTGACTTTCAAAGTTCGAAGATTAGTCCACAACCAGAAAGACCACTCGTCAGGTATAGGTGGTTCTTAGTCGAGTAATCTTGTGTTCTACAAAGGTAGTGGATCCTTTTAGGTTCCCTAAATCCCCGAGTCTCAATCTACGAGGATAGTGAGTCCTTTAATGTCTACAAAAACTCAAAGGTACAGTCATTGGTTCCAGTTTCTGATTTACAATATTGTCTTCTAAGAGGATCGTAGGATAAACACTCCCAAAATCCTCGAGACCCAGTCCTCACCACTTGTCTCGGGTTATATCTATATTAAGAATACTAAAGTGTTGTAGAACACAAAGAGTTTATGTAAACCGTTGAGATTTGTTGAAGGAAATACTGTGAAGGGAATCCTTATACAAGACGAGACACGAAAACCTCTTATGCAAGACGACACACAATGAACTACCCGAAGGGATAACCCAGTCACCATTTCTTAGACGGACGGTTACGTCCTCTGAACTCAAGCTAGGGACCCAGTTCCTCTAAGTGACCTCTTTCTTTACCGTTCGGTGGGGTCATAAGAACGGACCCTTTAGGGTACCTGTCTCCTAGGACCTTCCGATGGATGGTAGGTACCCTAAAAATTTCTTGTCTATGTTGAATCACTGATTTGTCGTTGTTGTTTGTACAATGAATTTTAGTGTTATACTTTTGTTACAGTACCTCCCAAAAGGACTTCAAAAGAAGTCACGACGACGACGACGATTCAGTGAAGTCAGCACAGGTTGAGACACGCTGGGGTATCTGCCGTCGGGTGGTCCGAGGGGGTAGGGACCCTAAGAGGTCCGTTCTTGTGACCTCACCCAACGGTAAAGGAAGAGGTTGCACACTTTCACTTTTCACTTTCCCTTCAGCGAGTCAACACAGACTGGGAATCGTACCTGACGTCGGATGGTCCGAGGAGGTAGGTACCCTAAAAGGTCCGTTCTCATGACCTCACCCTACGGTAACGGAAGAGGTCACTCGATGAAGATTAAAATATGACTCGATAAGGATCTAAGGAGGACTAGTGACTATTCCTGATGACCGGTTTGATACAATCGGCTTGATTGTCTCGATAAAGTCCTCCGGATGTTAACCACCACCAGACTGTCTCCTCCTTTTGTTCAATTGTAAAACTTGAAGGACGGAAACAACATGTCTTGGAAAAAGAAGACGAAGGAGACGGTGGTGACTTATCAAGACGTCGTACTAGGATCATGGGTCTTGTGCTTCGAGACGGAAGATAGTAATCAGAGACCATCCGGACGTAAAATTAGGAATCGGAACGACAGAAGAAAAAGGGTTCCGTAACACTGAACAGACTATAGTCTCTTGTTTGTATAGATGTGTCGTACATTTACTATCGTTTTCATGATCGTTTCTTGTATTTCGTTAACGGAACATATATTTTAATGTTTACAATTCCATGAAACTCCAGTCACCGTAAGAGGTAGTGTAAAGTTTCTGAAACCCAAATGATAACGAGACACCCTCGTGACGTTATTATTTTCGTTTTATATTCAGATTCCTGGAAATTTACGGTAATTAATATAAGTGGTATTTTCTTAAAACTTTAAGTTTAACACGAGAGTTAATAATAAATTAACGTAATTCTACTACTTTAAACCAAAGTGTTCCTACCAAGTTCTGTCAGTTATCTTTTATTAAGAGGTTTATGTCTTTTAACAAAATATGATTCGACAGTCTCTTCATACTGTATAACAACCTTCCGTCCCGATATGGTATTACTCATACTAGTGTACTCGATATGTGTATGTCAGGATACGTGTCCGTTCTTGGAAATAAGACCGTACACTTCTCTATGGTCTTTAAACCAATAACAAGAAAAAGATCCTCTATAAAAATATACTAATTTATACATTTTACTTTACACAAATCTTCCTAGTGGAGTATTACTATAACTACAAGATATACAAGTAAATATTTAAATCGTAGTAGAATATTTTTCTAGTTGTTTAGAAAAGGGAGACCACGACTTGTTTAACAAAATTTAGAGGTATAACTTTTTCGGTTAGTTCTCATAGGTCATTTCAAGAAGGGACCACCAGGTCACCGACTGAGGTACGAGGGTCACGTCCCCTGGACCCAAACTATGGACCAGTTCCTTGATCTAAGGCATACGGAGTTGATTCTCAAACGTAAGGTGTTACTTCTAGTTTCTAGGATGTACGAAGTTGATTTATTTATCAAAATTTTCTTCTTATAGATCAGTTTGAGATTATTATATCTCTCGTTACGGGTACAACCTCCTTTCTTTTTGAATGGGGGACTATCATTTGTACTTCGGTAATACCAATTTTGTCAAACCTTAACCGAGTAATTATCTGTTTATGTTTCAGATCTTTATGTAAACAAATACTTTTAAATCTTATACTACTTTCTAAATACATTCGAAGTGTATATACTCCTCTAGATGACATTCCTTAACTTAGTGTGTTAATACTTTTGACTCTGCAAGACACTAACGGGAGGTGTTCGACCTCCTCGTCTTTTAGGTCATTGGGTCCTTTCGACCACTATACTAAGTCAGGATCTTGGTACTTTTGATTACCAGCTTCAGGGTCGGGGTCACATACCGTTTTGGTTATGTTATAACATTAATCGGAGGTTAATTTTAATTATTTAAATTTAAAAATTTTTTGGGATTCTTAACTCCCCTAGTTATCATATTCTCTGTTAGACTCAAACTTCCGGGTTCTTGGTCCTTTAAACTACGGGTTCCCGTCCTCTTCTAAATACAGGATCGCTGTTTAAACGGAAAGGAGTCGGAAACAAAATAACCCCGGAAATTACCTAACTAACCACTCCCTCTAGAAGAAAAAAGTCAGACGACTAAGTTTACGATTATAGAAGACTCTACTGGGAATGTCTCTGTGAATCTTTTTTACGAGATGGTCAATAGTCCCATAGTGAATCGGGTCAGTTCAATTGTATATCTTAATTGTTAGTGTCAGATATACTTGAAAGTGAGAGTTATCGACGTTTGTCCTAACCGTAGACTTCTGTGACTTTTTCTAAAGGTAAAGGGTGTGACGAACAATGAAGAGACTAATCTACAAAAGTAAACTTTCGTCACAAAGTACCTTTTTCTTTGACATTCTCCCTTTCAATCCCCTGGCTCTTATTTCCTTTAGACAGTTTATTATTTATGGTTTTCCGATTAATTGAATTTAAGTTCAATTATTGAGGTATTTTAGAACCGGAAGTAATGACGTGAGAAAAATGACACTTGTACACTATTATTCGAGATAAACATTGTAATATTTTTTTTTTTCTCATCTCTGTTCCAGTGAAAATCATTAACGATATTTAACCGTATAGGTAAACGACAACGTATTTTACACGGTTATTTTGTTTATTGAAACAAAAGATCTATGGAAATAAATGAGTCGAAATTATACCGGTATCGGTATTATTATACTTCCGCTAATACATATATAAGTGACGATGGACTGATACATAAGGACGTTAGTAGGACCTTTTTACTTCTTTCTCATACTATTTAAGACTCTAAGACCAGAAGACTCTCAACCTCACCACACCTCTCCTTTTCCTTGATTATACACACCTCACGTACGATATTTATAACCCCTTTCTAAAATTATTGGAGCCTCCTTCACAAATAAAAAATCATGGAAGAAGCCATCGAGTCCTCCCGGAGAACCACCCTCTTACTATTATTGGTAACTTGATATCTGTACGCAGGAAGAGTTTTCCCTATTGGTAACAATCTATCAATATATCCATAGGGAACGAGACATGAAGAGTGGGTAGGGAGATATAATGTAGTATATAGTCCCGTCCCACAGAGAGAAACTCGGAAATTACACCCCTCCGGTCAGGAATATACGAGTGACTTTATTATGAAATAAATCCTATTCCCGAATCCCTCTTTTACACACGAAAAGGTAGAGACACATATGTAAAAAGATTGTTTATACTAATATGGAATATGGTATACCGTGAACCATCTTAAATACAGATAAATGGAGTGTTTTTATAATCAGAGAAAATGTATATAATGAAAGAAAATTATAGACGAGATTCCACTTAAAACTATAGGAGTAAAAGACTTGTTCCTTTGTATATACTTTAAGTCGTCAGTAATTCCCTTTATCCCAATAATGTCGACTCTACTCCAGTATATCGTCTCATTCCACCTTGAACTTACGTTATACGTACGACAGGAATAATTTTCTCCTCCCCTTCTATCTACGACTTCCCTGTCGCGACACACTACTATCTCCGTCTCTCACTTCCCAATGTCGACGTCTAATCCGTTACCGTAATGGTCGTTCGGTGGTCGATCAGTCTCCTTTCCTTCCTAAGAGGGAATGTCCAACGTCTCCCTGACACCGAAACAGTCGATGAACTAAAACCTGAAGATAGGAGGTTTGACACTTTGTCATCTACAGACAATAAAAGTCGATGGGTCACTTACCGTGAAACGATACCGTCAGGAGTCTTTGATTATATGTTGGGTTTACTGTTGTTGCTTTACCGATGTCGGTTTCTTTATATGTTTACCGTTTATTTACTTTTCTACTACTTTGAGTAATCAGTAGCCCCTTTTTTTACATTCGGTGGAACTCTTTGGTAGTATTCGAGTGATCCTATTATTTTTACATTCATAATCGTTTCTACACCGTCATTATCATAAGGTGTGTATCGACCAATCTTCCGGTTTAAAATGTCGGAGAGGTTCTTTGTTATACTATAACAGAATATCCTCATTTATATGTATATTTTACATTGAGTCGTTACGATGAGAAAACATAAATGGTTGTACTTCTTAAATATGTGTATGTTTCAGAAGAGGTTACGTCGAAATAAATATTATTAGGGTTTGACTTTTTTCACGTTGTTAACTTTTGTATGACAGGTAGTTGACGACATACCTACATGTCTCCACACTATGTAGATACGGTACCTTGTTGTTGTTTGTTATTTTTCCCTACTTAATAAGTGTGTTGTTATCCCCAATATTAGTGTACGTAATACGGTTCGCTTTGTGGGTCTCTCTTTCGGTCGTACGACGTGAAAAAAGAACACTTAAAGATAATCTCCGTTTTGACCGCCATCGTTTGTCTAGTCAACACCGGTCACCTACCTTGACTATCACTTTCCCGTACTGTCTTGAAAAAGACCCATTTTTTTCAGATTAGTCATAATACTGATACCACCACGAATGTGGAGAGAGATATAAATGGTGTCATGTATTTTTACTTGTTTCATCTTTTAAAATAAAATATATTTAGTGTAGAACTATTCTTAATATTTCTATCGTGTTAGAATAAAAACATATTAATACATGTAGAAGGATATGGATCGTAAAGTACAAATCTACGTATCTTTACTGACTTATTTCTAACGAGTCCCAATTATCAGTGAAGACCAACCGTATCAAATCCTAAATAAAAAATTTAACATACATAAAACGACGTAACGAACTTAAGGACTATTACAAAGTAATATTTGTTGTCAGTAACAGAAACTTATTTACATTGAAGGGACCATTGAGTCGACCAATTCTTGGGTGGACGTTACGTCCTCTAGGGACAAGTTAAGGACCCAGTCCTTCTAGGGGACCTCTTCCCAATCCGATGGGTGAGGTTATAAGATCAGACGACTTAGGGGTACCTGTCTCCTCAGACCACCCAATGTCAATACCCCAGTGTCTCTCAGTTTGTACTGACTCGTCGACACGTGTGTGTGTTCTTTTATACGATTGATATAAAATTACATAACATCATTTTATATGGGAATTTTAACAACTTAACTCGTGTGTATATGGTCCTTTGATCTGTTCTCTCGTGTACTCTACATCGTGTCAGTTAGATACACACTTATTGAATCCTTCGGAAACGAAAGATTAGAACAACCATTCTAGGTTGGACAATACGCTTAAAGAAGTAAAGTCGTAGACAACCATTATAATAGACTTCAATAGTTTTATCTTTATAAAAATACGTAATGACTGTCTTGATTTATAGTGCGTCTGGTAGTAAAACGAGAGTTAAAATTAGGTTTCCATCTAGTATTAGAGTAGAAGAAATCATAAGATCGTTGTGCACCCCAAAAAAAAGTGTAATACAAAAATTCTTTGTTTTTGGTAATACAAAATTTCTTTAGGTCACCAGTTTACGTAAACTCATTGAGAAAGAATCTTTTACCTTGGATAGCGGATTCCATATGTTGTAATAATTCAAAAGTTTGGAAAATCGCAACGAGTCAAAAGATTTACCATCGGATATTTTAACCTTTATTAATGTAGACTTTAGATGGAAGTATCTAGACCCTATGTAGTCTATAATCTTAAAAAAGTCCAATAACGTACGAATCATACAATAGAAGACAGAGATATACAGATGTGGATGATATGGTGGAACAGTATTCTCCACTTTCACTTTCACAACCAGTGAGTCAGTACAGATTGAGAAACACTAGGGTACCTGACATCGGACGGTCTGAGAAGACACGTACCTTAAGAGGTCCGTTCTTGTAACCTCACCCATCGGTAAGGGAAGAGATCCCCTAGAAGGGTTGGCTCCCTCGTACTCTCCATGTGATTTACCATTTCTCTAAACTTTATGTTAATGTACTTTTACTCTACATCCAAATGGATTCTTGTTTTGTAAATGAAATCCTGTATGGTGTACATATACTAAACGTACATTCATAAGGGTACTCCAATCTACACTAACTTTATTTTTATCACTAAACACACCGTATAAATATATTCATCTAATATATATAAAGGAACCAGAAATATGTGTCCTTATGTTATAACAAATAATTAGACTAAAATTCACATGGAGAAGACTTTTCCATGTACTTTTCAAACAAAAGTCACAAGTCCCCAAGGTACTAATAGAAGTAGAAAAAAACCGTAGAACAAGGTAAAATCACAGGAACTGAGATTATAATTTCACCATTTAAGGATGGAACCTTCTTGTAATAGACTTTCATCTTCACTGTAGTAAAATTCAAGGTATTAATAAACGTCAAACTTCTGGTTTGTCCCAAATTACGATTTCGGCGTTCGTTATGCAACCACCGTGACGTGGAAACTTTGGACCCGTCTCTAAAACACGATCACAAGTCACGTCAAGTGAGTGAGTCAGAACAGCCCGAGAAACGTTGGGGTACGTGACGTCGTACGGTCCGAAGGGACAGGTAGTGGTTGAGGGTCTCAAGCTCGAACGAACTTGAGTACAGGTAACTCAACCACTACGGTAGGTTGGTAGAGTAAGAGACAGTAATGGAAGAGGAGAGTGGAAGTTAGAAAGGGTCGTAGTCTCAGAAAAGGTTACTCAGTCAAGAAGTGTAATTCACCGGTTTCATAACGTCGTAGTCGAAGTCGTAGTCAGGAAGGTTACTTATAAGTCCTGACTAAAGGAAATCCTACGTGACCAACCCAGAGGAACGTCAGGTTCCCTAAGAGTTCTCAGAAAAAGGTTGTGGTGTCAAGTTTTGGCAGTCAAGAAGTCACGAGTCGAAAGAAATATCAGGTTGAGAGTGTAGGTATGGACTGATGACCTTTTTGATGTCGAAACTGATCTGCTTGGAAACAACCGTTTCATTGCAGAGACGAAAAATTATGCGACAGATCCAAACAGAATCGAAAAGAAGGTTCCTCGTTCGCAGAAAATTAAAGTACCGTCATCAGTGGTAGACGTCACTAACACCTCGGGTTCTTTTATTTCAGACAGTGACAAAGGTAACAAAGAGGTAGATAAACGGTACTTCACTACCCTGATCTACGGTATTAGAATCAAAAAATTACAACTCGAAATTCGGTCAAAAAAAGTGAGAGGACAAAGTAAAAGTAGTTTTCCGAGAAATCAAGGAGAAGCGAAAGAAGGTATTACCACCGTAGTAGACGTATAACTCCAATAACTATAAAGAGGGCCGTAAGAACTAAGGTCGGACACGAAGTAAGTCGGACCATAAAACGTACTACATGGGACCTATATTTAATTTATTCGTCCCATTGTTATATGTCGGAACTATATGAGGAAAGGGTCAAAATCAGTCAGGTAACAAGGTACAGACCAAGATTGACAACGAAGAACTGGAGTGTGTCTAAAGAGTCCTCTGTCCAGTCCACCAGACCATAAGGGTAGAGAACTTCTTAAAGGATGTCAAACAACACTAGGTGTGTCAGTTTCAGGAATCGTATCAGTTACTTTGTCTTCATCGTCAAAAAGACCTTAAGAGAACGAAAAAGATACTAGGTTGCCTACAAACGTTAAACTAGAGAGTAAGGAGACGGAAAGGATTTGGGTCAAACATGTAGACCTTCAAGAGCCAAGTACATGTCAACTTCGGACCGAACCTCTTTACACTCGTAATGAAATGATCGTACCCTCTACTCACGTTAAGACGTCATCAAACTTGTAAGAAACCGTAACGGAAAGAAACCCTGACCTTACTTTTGACTAGAAAAGGTCAGGACCCCGGTGACGACTCAAAAGGTTTAAACAACCGTATAACTCACGTCGTGAAACTGTTGGAGTAGAATCCTAAACTTTATCGAGTCGATAATCGTAATCACAATTCCTCAAAATCAGTCGGTAGGTTTATGTACTAGTCAAAGAACAGAAACTGGAGAGCAATGACGTTTAGGACTGGTTCAATTTACGAACGATAACGTTTTACACCTTTATATCGTTCGAAAGTGAAATAACTTTCCTATCTTTATTAGAGATCGATATGTGAATACGTACCATCCTACCTACGGGAGAAGAGACGGTCCTATAGTATATTTTATATAAGTACTTAGGTACGGGTATGTTTGATACTTTCTAAAAAAAGGGGTTATCTTCGTTTACTGTGGTCGTATTTCGTAAGATGTATGGTTCGTACTTTTTTAAAGTAACTTATACGTTTTTCTGTTTACTATTTTGACCTTTCACTCTATACGTTCAATTCGGTTCTACAGAAACCTCGACCGACGTATACATTTCGAAAGTTGTCTTATTATAATGTGAAATGACTGTTACTTTACAGGTAATGTATCTTCTTATTAGTAATAGTAATTCACTTAAAGGACGACTCATGTAAAAAGTGACACTCGTTCAAGTAGAGAACCCTGTAAACGTTCCATCAGAGACATTTTAACAAATCTAGTCTCTTTCATTCTCGTGACCAACAAACTAAATCAACAGTTTACTCTTTTATTAAACTCTTTAAAATTTCATTCAGTCGTTGTACCTAAAAAAAGACGGGGAAATCCCTCTTTAATATCTAAAGAAAAAATTTATACAAGTAGTTTCATTAAATTTCCCCTTCTCGTTACTATAACTTTAAGATGAACTTTATTTGTGTAGGGAAATGTTTTCTCATAAGTAGTCAAGTCAAGTCAGCGACTCAGTACAGACTGAGAAACGTTGGGGTGCTTAGCGTCGTACGGTCCGAAGTGACAGGTAGTAGTTGAGGGCCTCAAATGGGTTTGAGTACAGGTAGCTCATCCACTACGGTACGTCGGTAGAGTAGGAGGCAGTAGGGGAAGAGAAGGACGGGGGTTAGGGAGGGTCGTAGTCCCATAAGTGTCTGTAGATATGTCGTTTCGTTGACGGTATCCGTGGTGTGACCAGTTTCCTTTTAATCTTTTTAGACAACGTGTCATGTGCAAAAACAAAGATACTGAGTTTAATGTTTATTTTCGGTTAATTTTTCTTAAATCAGTACCTTTAATATTCATAAACTACATCAAATAAAGTGTACAAAAACGTAAAAAGACAGGAAGTACTCTAAAATTGTTTATGAAGTGTATTTCTGAATAGTTTTACGAAAGTAAAGTACGAGATTAAAAATTATAAGGAAACCGTAATTGTTACTATTATTTAATATCCTTGTCTTTAAGGAGTCTAAAATGAAGAAAGGGTCGTGAGGAAAGGGACCTATTGTTAGATTAACTATCTCATTCTCTTGGAAGTACTTATAGTACCTAAGTACTGGAGTAGTGCAAGGTTTGTTTGTAAAAAATTTCGTTTTTCTATTATTACTATTCTTAATTGTAAAATAAGTTTCGTCGTGACACTAACAAAATTAACGGAATAAAATAAATTGGGAGTTTTGATAGTGGGACGTTCCATGAGAACGACAGAGATAAGTTTTTTTTTGTTTTTTTTGTTTTGTGTTGTTGAGCCTTAAGGGACCGTTAGGTCACCAATCCTGAGACATGAAAGTAATTATTCCCACGTCAAAGTTATGGATCAACCCCTTGATTCTAGGACGTTTGACGAGTCACACCTGTTTAAAAAAAATTTAATTAATTAAAATTTTTTTTGTCTTTATCTTCGAGTCTTCTTAATCCACTAAAAGACTAGTTGTTTCTTCGGTCCCAAGTTTAAGTCACATGAAGGTCTCGGGTATGGAGTCGGAAAACCTGAGATGACGGAATGACGTACATTCGTTCCTCGTCGAGAGGGTCACTGGTGTCTCCCTCTTCACAAACGACCCATACATAACAACGTGACTAACCTGTACAATCGTTTTAACAAACTAGAACTGGATATAATTAAAAAGTATAAACATAGGGTGTCTCCTCAACCTTCCTTTCATCTACATTTATTCGGTTAGTCATAAGGATTTCATCAAAAGATCAGAGATTGGTCAACAAGTTAACAATTCACCACAGGTTGAGAAACGGTGGGGTACCTGACGTCGTGTGGTCCGAAGGGACAGGAAGTGATAAAGGACCTCAAACAAGTCTAAGTACAGGTACCGTAGTCACTACGATAGATTGGTGGAGTCGGAGACGACGGACGAAGAAGCAACCGGAAGTTAGAAAGGATAGTAGTCCCAGAAAAGGTTGCTCAGTTGAGATTGGTCTTTCTGGGACTTTTAGTTGAAAAGACCAAAATTTAGTTTTCCAAACAGATCAATATATTGAAAGAAAAAGAATTTTATAATTATTATTATCGATTATTACTACCGGGAATCAACTACCGTCGACTCCTCGACTTACGCAGTGTAAGTGAGTGAGTTGAGTACAGACACAAACGACACGTATTGAAGCTTCCGGTAGGCATAAAGGTCTATCAGACGGTATCAAAGGAAGTTCGACTCGTACAAAAGATTCTCAGTCCTACCACAGACATTCTAGTTGATAAGGTAATACACACACACCGCTTCCACCTCCTAATCTCACTTTTTATGAGACGTTAATTACGCATAGAGTTGGTTAAACCAATTTTCTACTGATCTTACTGGTCAAGTCCGTTCTGAACATAATAAAGTTAGTCGTTAACTTAATCTAGATAAGTCGTTAATGGATTAGTTAAAGAGTCGTCATCTGTTGTGTTCTCGATTTTGAGAACCGGTACATCAAACTCAATGTCACTATCCATAATAAAAGTCAAGTCAAGTCAAGTTAAGTCAGCGAGTCAGTACAGGTCGAGAAACACTGGGGTACTTAGTGTCGTGCGGTCCGGAGGGACAGGTATTGTATAATAATCGAGAAAATGGTCCTACATTTGACCATTTGTGACCACACAAAAAACATAGATTTTATATACATACGATTATAGGTTCTTTACTTGAACATTGAATCATTGAAAGTACAGAATGAACGTTTTTATTCTAGTCACATAAACATTAACAAATTAGTTGAGAGTTAAAACCATGACAGTCGATTTAAACAATGATTTGAAATGTAAACTAACAGATAATAAGACGGAAGTGAGTACCTTGATCGACACAAACAAAAGGATGGTTCAAAATAATAGTAAATATAAAGAAAATATAGAACCGGAGTCTTAATCCCAAAGTACACAAAGTGATTTAAAACATAAACCCGTCACCTTCTTAAGTTACGTAATTTTTCAGATAAGGATTTCGATTTTGTTTGTCTGATATTGTAAAGTAACGGTGATTTCATTTCTAGAACTTAGGGTCCTCTACTTCTCAACATAGGAAAAAAAATATGTACATCTAAAAATTATCTCTTTACAAGTATCCCGTAAATTAGAGACGAGATAGTCTTTGTCAAGTGTGTCAGTTTTTCCTGGTCTAGTTTTTCTATCGATAAGTGTCTAGTGACTCTACCTTTCTAAGAGTTCTCCAATAGAGTAGGTATCGGAATGTCAAATTTGGACTTATCTTTTTATTATCATAAAATTGAAAAGGAGTCGAACCAAAAAAAATATTAGTAGTCCTTGTCGTAATAAACCAACGTGTACCAAATTGTCAGAGAAGATATAAGTCTTACGAGGAGTGTTAAGAGTACTGAGATACACAAATTTAAGTGATTAAGTTTAACTGGAGTTATCTTTGAAGTTACGGTAGTAGACGGTTTAGAAGTGACAGACCGGTTATGAGAACTTTCTTAATCGGGGGAGAGATGTTAGACTGATGGTAGTTTGAGGAAAGGTCTGTAGAGAGTACAGACACACGGACACACGATTCAGTGAAGTCAGATCAGATTGAGACTCTGGGATACCTGACATCGGGTGGTCCGAGGAGATAAGTACCCTAAGACGTCCGTTCTTATGACCTCACACAACGGTACGGGAGGAGGTCCCCTAGAAGGACTGGGTCCTTGACTCGGGTGTAGAGGACAGCGAGGACGTAACGTCCACCTAAGAAAGGACGACTCGGGGTCCCTTTCGGAAGAGAACACAGATCATAGTAAGATTTGTTCTGGGTCAGCTGATATGAGAGTATATCAGAGACCCGGATCTTCTGGAAGGTAGAATCGAATCAGACGATTTTAGTCCGAGTCAGACAGTGAACAAGTATTTCGGAAGAAAGTAGTACGGTAGGTTTTCACCATCTGAGAAAGACAAAGAGAGACCGTGATATGTAGAGATCGAAAAATTAGATTTACAGTACATACACCCTAAACCACCCGATCACTTTGACCAGATACTTTCCATTACTCTATGTGATCCGAAGGATTTCTAGAGACTCTCAATGTGAAGGATAACTGTACCCTTTTCTATTCTCTATATAATAAATCTATAAGATAAATAAGAAATTTATCAGAAGGACTGTAAAGACTTATTATAATGAAAGAAAAGAAAAAATAGGACAGAAACTCTATAAACAGATTAAGACACAAAATCGTCATGACTGATATTATCCCCACAACACACACACACACACACTTACTCTCTCTGTCCCTTACTCTTTGATGCATCATGGGTGTTAGGATTACTATTATCTGAACTTATAAAATTTCATCTTTTGATCTGAATATAAGAGTGAATCCATGATACGTTTACTAAGTTTTAACGTATCGAGAAGTGGAGATTTTATTTTCTCTTTCATCGTTCTGGAGTAATGTACCCATCTTTCACTTTACTTACATCAAGGATTTTTACAGTCCCATTTTAAAATATTAGACTACTAAATGTCAAGTAAGATATCAAAATCACAAAGATATCACACATTTCCTATTCGTGTAGATTGTCTTTACCTACTTAACCCAGTTCATTTTAACCTTGGGTAATTTTAAGGTCGGGTTTGGACACTCCATATCTCTTCGAACCTGTGGGTTCACTATATAATATATCGGGTAATAAACGAAGACCCAAAGGAAAAAGTAGACCGGTTCCTTTACCTCCCTAGTTTTTTAGGAGGAGAGTCAGGTTTAAGTAAAACCTCTGGTACAACCTTATGAATTCTTCTCTACTTTTTAGTGACTCACTATAAACGGACGAATTCCAAATTTGTTTAGGATCATGTTTTTAAAAAAATTTGAGTCTAAAAATGTAAATAGAACTTCGAGTGAAACAGTATACTACGGATTTGAGATTTCCGCACAAAGGTAACTTCTAGTACTAAAACAGTAATTTTGTTTCCGTGGTTTTGATCAGACGTAAAGGGTAAGTAACTTTCTCCCTTTAGACGTACGAACAAATCTTGAACAAAGTTTGCTACGACACATAAATATTCGTATTTCGTCATAGGGGGATTAATATTAAAGAAAAACGGATAAGTTCCTTTTTGTGTTGTCTACATAAAGATGGTTGAGAACCTGACAGTATACCGTTTTCTTGTTAACTTATTTACGAAGTTTATTTACAAGTTCGTGAAGCTGTACTTAGTAAAAAATCGTATAGAAACAACGGTATAATATCGTAAATTGGGGTTACGACAGAAACAACCCTTACGTCTACTACTCGTTCTACCAAACGTGAAAAGAGTCTAGTGAAAGGAGACACTAGTGATTCGTAGTGTTTGTCTTAGATGTCAAGTGTTTCGTTAACGTAAAATTTACAGTGTATCGACGGAAATAATAAGGTCGACCGAACACCTTACTTTCCAGAGAGACAATTACTCTGATTGTGACGGTCAGGGTAATATTTACTAAATTCGTTTATTTATTGTACAAACGGTAAAGAAGAGAACAAAAAGTCCGCGATAAAAACAGTGACTAGAGTAACCATGTCTGTAAACTCACCTTATTGATATTAACAACATATCGAATCCTTGACTTTTAATGGGTACCTCAGATAAAAAAATCTGTCAAGTCGTATAATTAGATTTGACAGGGGTTTCAGATAGAAGGAATACCAAGAACGAGTATAAACGGTGATCACGATTGTACTATTTTTCTATGCACCCAATCCAGATCGCCCAGTGATTACGTACCATCATTGATAACGTATGAACTGTTCTCTCCTTATTATTGACACATTGAAGTTTTCCTAGTTTCAGAGGACGTTCGATTTTTTCCTTAACATGTTCAAGACAGAGTTAATGATCGTTGTGACTAATTTTTATTTCTGGTATAAGAGACCAAAATACATTAAGTGACTATAATTTTTAGGCGACCCTTTTCCGACAGTAGATATAACTCTTCTATATTTATAGTAAAAAGAGAAACAAAAAATTAAAAATATAATACTTTTATACTATTTTGTAAATATCCTCCGAACCTTTTATGTTTTATTCTAATGTATATCAAGGTGATATATAATGTTAAAAAATTCTTTTATTTAATTCTAAAAATGAACCTCAAAGTTATAGGTTGAGAGTTTTTACTTATCTTACTTATATGTCTGTTCATCTTCCTATCGGTTATAAGTGGTCTAGTACCTTTTTCGTTCTCTCAAGGTCCTTTTGTAGATAAAGACGAAATAACTGATACGGTTTCGGAAACTGATACACCTAGTGTTGTTTAACACCTTTTAAGACTTTCTCTACCCTTATGGTCTGGTGGACTGGACGGAGGACTCTTTAGACATACGTCCAGTCCTTCGCTGTCAATCTTGACCTGTACCTTGTTGTCTGACCAAGGTTTAGCTCTTTCCTCATGTAGTTCCGACGTATAACAGTGGGACGAATAAATTGAATATGCGTCTCCTGTAGTACTCTTTACAACCTGACCTACTTCGTGATCGACTTTAGTTCTAACGGTCCTCTTTATAGTCATTGGAGTCTACACGTCTACTGTGGTGTGAATACCGTCTTTCGTTTCTCCTTGATTTTGGGAGAATACTTTCACTTTCTCTTCTCACGTTTCAACCGAATTTCGAGTTGTAAGTCTTTTGATTCTAGTACCGTAGACCAGGGTGGTGAAGTACCGTTTATCTACCCCTTTACTATCTTCGTCATTGTCTGAAATAAAAACCCGAGGTTTTAGTGACGTCTACCACTGACGTCGGTACTTTAATTTTCTACGAACGAGGAACCTTCCTTTCAATACTGGTTGTGTCTGTCGTATAATTTTTCGTCTTTGTAATGAAATGGTTGTTTCCAGGTAGATAAGTTTCGATACCAAAAAGGTCGTCAGTACATACCTACACGTTCAACCTGATATTTCTTTCGACTCACGTCTTCTTAACTACGAAAACTTAACGTCACAACCTCTTCTGAGAACTCCCAGGGAACCTGACGGTCCTCTAGGTTGGTCAGGTAGGATCTCCTTTAGTCAGGACCCACAAGTAACCTTCCTGACTACGACTTCGTCTTTGAGGTTATAAAACCAGTGAACTACACTTCTTGACTGAGTAAACTTCTGTGGGACTACGACCCTTTCTAACTTCCGCCCTCCTCTTCCCCTACTGTCTCCTACTCTACCAACCTACCGTAGTAGTTGAGTTACCTGTACTCAAACTCACTTGAGACCCTTAATCACTACCTACCCCTCCGGACCACACGATATCGTGTATCCCAACGTTTCTCAGTATGTACTGACTCATGACTTGACTTGACTTGACCTGACTCTTCCTATAGTATCTGGACTTTTTATGTTACTTGGTTAAGTTGTATAAATTCTAAATATGTTAAAAGTCTGTTGTCATCCTATGTTTAAGATAAGTCCAAGGGTATCTGATATTTGATTCTCTATGACTTTACATTGATGTCTGTATTTTTCTCTACGTTTTTAACGACCAGAACTTTAAAGACCATAACTTTAGTATGTCAGACAAGAGTATAGTGACACCTTACTACAATTTTTAGTCATAGTTTTCCATGATCTTTTATTAGGTGTACAAAAGTTCACGTCACACTGAAAATGATTATAGTAAAGACAAGTAAAAAGATTAACGGTTGTGATTTAATTGTGTAACAAGTCTAAGACTGAGATACCGAGTCACCCGTCTGACGCGATATATTCGGTATGAAAGAGTAAGGAAAGACTAAATCGGTAAGAGTATATCTGTCATCTTCAAGAAATTAAATAATTCGAAAAGTAATAGGTGGTCGAGAGAGACCCAGTGGATTACTCATCATTACAGAATTTATGGTGGAATTAGGTTTCCGAGGGTTTCGACCTCAAGGTCAGAATGCATAGGGACATTGAGGTTCACGCATATAGGATGACGAATCAACTGTAACGAGGGCCTTACGAATTGTCTGTAGAGTTTTATCTTGAGAAGTGTCGGATGATCTTGAAAAGGACGGAGTAGGGAGAGTAAGTCATATAGTGTAGTGATAGGTGAACGAATGAGTCCCGTTTTTAGAGTCTGATTAGAATCTAAAGAGAGAAAAGAAACACAGGAAGGTTGTGGATGTACATTTGTAGTCCTTTGGTGTAGGTAACTAAGATGGAGGTTATAGGGTCACCATAGGGAGACGAGTGGAGAAAAAAGGAATGTTTGAGTCACCACGGTTGACGTCACAAAAAGGGACCGAAGGAAGTTATGGTGGAAAAAGATGGATGAAAGAGAAGGGAGGGGAGGGGTGAGGTGGGCAGTAAGAGGAAAGGAAAGAAAGGGGATATTTGTCAAGGACATATAGTAAAATGTTATTTCAGTCTCACAGGTTTTCACGAAAGTTTGGTTTTTATTCTTATCACCTTTACCGTATAATGATAAAAATAGAATGTCTCTAAAAGTTCGAGTCTCTTGTTTCTCAGAATGACTAACTAAATTTACGTCTGAATCCCTTATGTGGTTATCCAGAGGACTACATGTCAAGTCACTGAGACTTTTGTGAAGGTACATTGTATTAGAGATCGTATTTGAGACAAGTAAGATTAATAAAATTCAGACAACACAATATTACTAATCTATCGATTAATATTATAAATATAACGATTTGATACACAGTAAAATATAACCGAATCATTTCTATATTCGGGATTTATCAAGATTTATAAATTCATGGGGGACCACCGAGGCTATCATTTCTCAGACGGACGTTACGTCCTCTGGACCAAGTCAGGGACCCAACCTTTCTAGGGGACCTCTTCCCTTACCGATGGGTGAGGTCATAAGAACGCACCTTTTAAGGTACCTGTCTCCTTGGACCGTCCGATGTCAGGTACCCCAACGTTTCTCAGTCTGTACTGACTCACTGATTGCGAAAGTGAAGTGAAGTCGCAACATGTAGATCAATTCTGATTCGTGTTACAGGAGAGTTAATAGAAATAACAATCCATTAATTACTTATTACGTTGAATCTTAATGAATTCAAATTTTTCTGTCGAGTACAATAAAGTGGATGGACCCTAGTTGTTTACAGTTTATCTAAATGTTTCTTTTTCATTCGGTCATCCCTCCATTAAAACATAACGTTTGTATTGTTTCAAGAAAGATTTACATAGTCGAGAAAATAACACAACAACAGTAACAACAACGAAACTACATAAACAAGACCGGGGAAATCCCCCTCTCTCCTCCCTCTAGGTCTTTATCCCTGTAGACACATATACGGTTTCGACTCTTCATTTTAGTCATGATGAGTTCTTCGTTGAACTCGTACAGACAGAATCACATAAAAGAAAATTCGAAGACATTACTTGCAGATTTTAACAACATCATATGTGTCTATTATTAGTCACTCCAAAAAGTGTAACGAAGACCTTTTTGACGAAACACAAGGTCAAAATTAATCACATAATAATAGGTAACGATTAAACTCCCCAAATCAGATCTTAATCGTGTGTCGACGTCTCTTACGTTCGCGTACTTAACGACCTAATCGACCTCAGGTATGTTTCCCCTTCCTCATTTACTCCCTCTACGTTGTTTGGTATAGGAGGTTTATAAAGGACTTTAAATGGTCGATAATGGATGTTAAAATTTCACTTAAGGAACTACTCTTCCTTTGACACAAAGACATACACCAAACAAAATATTATATTATTATTTTATATCTTGATGGAAGAAAAGAAAATTTTTTTAATTATGTAAACTGTTTAATTTCTCTTATTTAATTGTCTGAAAATGGATGGTGAGTTTAAATTGTCTACAGTATCACAACGGTATAAACGACATCTGAAAGGATGTCTAGTACACTGAAACGTCTCCGTCAAACCCAACGGAAAGATCGGAAGGAGCATGGGAGGGAGTAAGAAACGAGAGGGAGGGTTCTGCTTCGGTTTTAAGACTTCAACCATTCCTGTTACAGATAGAACTAAAAATATGAAAACGGTCGACAAACAGTTAAATGTTGTATAGGTCACAAAAAAAGTACAAACTTGGAAAATATTTACTACTAGGGGACCCCCTCCCGTACCGTTGGGTGAGGTTATAAAAATGGACGTCTTAGGGGTACCTGTCTCTTCGGACCATCCGATGTCAGGTACCCCAACGTTTCTCAGCCTGTGTCGACTCGCTGATTCGTGTCGTGTTGTATATAATACGACGACTTTGAATCAAAAGAAGTGAGTGGTCATGTAAACCGACTGAAGAGGTAACACCATATGTATATCAACTTGACCGAGTGCAACTATCGACGTTAGAACAGGTACGAAGGACCGCGTGTACACGACCCTTTCCTTAGGAAGTATCGTCTCCAAGAGTTCACCCGTACTACGGTGAGGGTTCCCGTAAACCTTTACGCTCCCTCGAAGAAATATAGTGTTATATAAGGAAAAGATCCCGAAGGTATAGTTTCGTGGTGTCTGACACACTGAAGTTGTTATCCTTAAATAGAAGAGTGTTAAGACCTATAGGTTCTAGTCCCACAACCGTCCCGACCAAAGAAGACGTCGGAGAGAGGAGTCGAACATCTGCCAGTAAAGAGAGACAGAAGTATACCAGAAGGGAGTCATTTACGGACACAGGTTTAAAAGTGAAGAGTTTTCCTGTGATCAGTATGAGCTAATCTCAAGTCGGTTCACTAAAATAACATTGAATTAATAGAGAAATTTCTGGGATAGAGGTTTATCTTAGTATAAGACTCCAACTTCATATATGTTTCCACATATACGTATGAAGTTCAATGGATGCGACAGTTAATAAAGAGTATTATAAATGAGTAAAAAATTTAATAGGAAATACATAAGATCTATAATAGAAAAATAATAAAGATATAAAAATATTTATAGAAGAGGGTCCTCCGTTGAAACAAAGACCGTCGTGTGACTTTTTGTCAAATTATGTCAGTTTAAATAGTCTTAAAAGGAAACAATCTCACCACAAACTCTGTATATTCGGAAGGAATGGGTTTCCAGTATTTCTGTCAGGGAACGTATAGAAATATTTTCTACATTTCAAAACGGAAACTTTAAATCCAGAAATAGATTTTAAATCAAAACAATAATATGTTCCATCCTCAAATAAATCAAAAAGTTCCATTCCTCGGTTAACCGACAAGTGGTAAATCATTTACATATTAGTAAAGAGATGAAGAGAGTTTATTGTTGAAAGGTCAATTCATACCAAGAGAAAGACCCAGGAGACAAAACTGTGTAAACAGATACACCGATACGATGGTGGATTGATGATATTGAAACACGTTTCACAACTGTAGAGGATCCTTTTAACAAGGAATAACAAAAAGTTTTAATGAAATGAAAGGAACCTGAAGTGAGAAGGTAGACTTAATCTAACGGTACAATCACTTTTTCTCTTCATTCAAGTAAAAGAAACTTTTAGCTAATTTGAATATCTACTTACACCCTTTTTATTGAGTAGAAATTTATAATTCCGAAAGATAGTACTCGTATAATATAGAGTAATTAAGTCCGAAAGTTTTTAATATAGAAAATCATTCCATAATATTAAAGAAGTGTATAATACATAGAAATTAATCTAAATAGACACAGAATTTTACAAATAACCCGAAAGGACCACCGAGTCACCATTTCTTAGAGGAGTCACTCTCTGACCTAACCCCTCTAAGGGACCTCTTCCTTTACCGTTGGGTGAGGTTATAAGAACGGACCTCTTAAGGTACCTGTCTCCTCGGACACTCCTGTGTCAGGTACCCCAACGTTTTTTCAACCTGTACTGAATCACTGATTTGTTGTTGTTTTACAGAAAATTACTCTTACTAAAAGTTCAAATTGGTAATTCACGTTAGACACAACATCCAAGAAATATCTATGAGAAACTTTCACTTTCGCTTTCGACGAGTTAGTCCTAGATGAGAAACGCTGGGAAACCTGATATTTCGGGTAACTTAAGAGGTCCGGTCTTATGACCTCACTCATCGGAAAAGGAAGAGGTCTCCTAGAAGGATTGGGTCACTAGTTTGGGTCCAGAGGACGTAACGTCCGTCTAAGAAATGGTCGACTGGGTGTTCCCTTCGGGTTCTTATGACCTGATCCATCGAATAGGGAAAAGATCCCCTAGAAGGGTTGGGTTCTTAGTTTGGTCCCAGAGGACGTAACGTCCTCCTAAGAAATGGTTGACTCGATAGTCCCTTCGGGATGTATGAGAAAGTCAAGTGATGTCAGCGAGTCAGTATAGGCTGAGAAACGTCGGGGTACCTGACGTCGTGCAGTCCGGAGGGACAGGTAGTGGTTGAGGGTCTCAAATGAGTTTGAGTACAGGTAACTCAACCACTACGGTAGGTTGGTAGAGTAGGAGACAGTTGGGGAAGAGACGGGTGGAAGTTAGAAAGGGTCGTAGTTCCAGAAAAGTTTACTCAGTCGAGAGACGCAGTCCACCGGTTTCATAACCTCAAAGGTGAAGTCGTAGTCAGGAAGGTTATTTATAAGTCCTGACTAAAGGAAATCCTACCTGACCAAAGGAAAGGGACGTCAAGTTCCCTGAGAGTTGTCAGAAGAGGTTGTGGTGTCAAGGTTTCGTAGTTAAGAAGACACGAGTCGAAAGAAATATCAGGTTGAGAGTGTAGGTATACACTGATGACCTTTCTGGTATCGAAACTTATCTACCTGGAAACAACCGTTTCATTACAGAGACGAAAAATTACACGATTCAACCAGTACAGAAAAGAAGGTTCCTCGTTCGTAGAAAATTAAAGTACCGACGTCAGTGGTAGACGTCACTAAAACCTCTAGTTCTTTTATTTAAATATAATTTTTTCATTTTCTTTCAGAAAGTGACAAAGGTGACAAAGGGGTAGATGAAGGGTACTTCACTACCCTGGTCTACGGTACTAGAACCAAAGGACTTACAACTCAAAATTCGGTTGAAAAAGTGAGAGGAGAAAGTGAAAGTAGTTCTCCGAGAAATCAACAAATTGTTATGGATTGAGTAACAAACGTTTATAAAAAATTTATAATTAGACAAAACTATAAATGGTTTTAAACTATAATAGTGAACCAAGTAGAATAAATCACTGTTACACTTAAAGTAAGTATCATGAAATTAAGGACCCTGTTTAGAACCAGTTCGACATAATAAAAAACAAGAAATAACAAAAAATTATAAAATAAATGGACGAAAAAACGGTCGTAATACAGATAGTAAAAGAAAAGTCATGAAAGGACAGGTCAAAACTAGAACATAGTTTCAAGGTAATCAAAGTCCTTTAGTAAACTAATCATGTCGTCCCTTTAGATGAATGGAGGAATTAATAGAAAGAGTTAGAGATAAAAGGGAAAGAAAAGACTGTTTATAGACCACTATAAGAACAAGTGAAATATATCTAGTACTGGTACACTATTTAAGACCGTACTTACAGTATAAAGATAGACTTTACAAAAAGGACCTTAATACGTGTATGTTATAACTTCAGAATTTACTACCGAGACGTAGATGTACCTCTCTATATTTGTTAACAATGTACTCTAAAAAGTCTTTCCAAAGAATCTTCCTTTCTGCATACTAGAATAAGAAGACGAAAGTCAGAAGATAGACCGTGTAAGCTGTACTAACAGTCTCGAGAAAGTCAGTATGACTTAGTATTATACTGAAACTTTTAGTTTCGGGTGTATAACTTTCATTACTAACTCTTTCTAATCTTGGACCTAAGGACTTCTACGATACTTCAACAGGACCGTGGAGTCCATACTTTTTACACACACACACACACACACACACACACACACACACACACACACACACTAATTCAAGAGAGAACAAATTCACGGATAATACAATTGCAAAAGTCGTTATGGATAAAGAATAAACATGACGATCGTAAGAATAATCAAAATAAAGTCAGTGACTTTATTCAACAAATATTATTCTTAATAGATGGAGAATGTCAAAACAATTGTTGTAACACAATTAGGAGACCCGAATGCAAACATCTAACAGAGTGATTGAGAGGGAACTCTCAAAAGAAGAGTCCTTTCCTCCGAGGACCATTGGTACCTCAACTGTATCAGGTACTTCATCCAGATGTACCAGGTCCCCACCCGACATTGTGTGTTCCTTCATATGACGAGTATGGAAGGAAGTTTTCTCAGAAGGTCCCTTTTGTATCAACTCACTGTCGGAATTCTACGGTGTAAAAACCTAGGGGATGTCACAAGTACACCTCTTCCGTTACCGTGGGGTGAGGTCATGAGAACGGACCTTTTAGGGTACCTACCTCCTCCGACCACCCGACGTCAGGTACCCCAGTGCTTCTCAGCCTGTGCTGACTCGCTGAAGTGAAAGTGAAAAGTGAAAGTACGTAACCTCTTCCTTTACACGGACCTCTTAGGGTCCCTGCCCCCTCGGACCACCCGACGACAGAGACCCCAGTGTGTCTCAACCTGTGTTGACTTCGTTGAATCGTCGTCGTCGTCGTTGTCACAAGTACAGTCAAGTCAAGTCAAGTCAGCGAGTCAACACAGGCTGAGAAACACTGGGGTACTTAACGTCGTACGGTCCGGAGGGACAGGTAGTGGTTGAGGTTCTCAAATGAGTTTGAGTACAGGTACTTCAGCCACTACGGTAGGTCGGTAGAGTAGGAGACAGCAGGGGAAGGAGAGGACCGGGGTTAGGGAGGGTCGTAGTCTCAGAAAAGGTTACTCAGTTGAGAAGCGTACTCCACCGGTTTCATGACCTCAAAGTCGAAATCGTAGTAAGGAACGTTTCTTGTGGGTCCCGACCAGAGGAAATCTTACCTGAACAACCTAGAGGAACGTCAGGTTCCCTGAGGGTTCTTAGAAGAGGTTGTGGTGTCAAGCTTTCGTAGTTTAGAAGTCACGAGTCGAAAGAAATGTCAGGTTGAGAGTGTAGGTGTGTACTGGTGTCCTCTTTGGTATCGGAACTGATCTGTCTGGAAACGACCGTTTCATTACAGAGACGAAACATTATACGATAGATCCAACCGGTATTCAAAGGAAGGTTCCTCGTTCGTAGAGGATTAAAGTACCGATGTCATTAGTAGACGTCACTAAAACCTCGGGGTTCTTTATTTCAGACTGTGACAAAGGTGACAAAGGGGTAGATAAAGGGTACTTCACTACCCTGGTGTACGGTACTAGAATCAAAAGACTTACAACTCGAAATTCGGTTGAAAAAGTGAGAGGAGAAAGTGAAAGAAGTTCTCCGAAAAATCAGTACAGTTCCTTCGTGAATATAGTTTGATTATGATCGGTCACTACCTTGTACTACTCTCACGATCTCTATTCAGTAAAAACGGGTGATCCCCTGATACGACAGTTGGTAATGAGTTCTTGAGGATAAACCATACCAATTCTGAAAGAGTCTTGAAATGACGACAGATTCAGAGAAAGATGGATTAAGAAGAAGGAAGTAAGAGGGGAAACTCCCCTCTGTCTGGTTGTAGTGTAAGACTTCGGTAAGGGACGAATAAGTAAAAGGGAAGGAAATAAGGAAGTGTTCTTAAGGGAGTTATTGAAAGAAGGTACAAATTAAAGAAATCCATATACGAAGAATCCGTTGGACATAATTATGTCTCAGTTCCGTAATTTTGACTTTTCCCCTTCGTGACAGTAGATCCGTTTCTTTATTGGGTGAATCTTCTAATAACTCTATTAGTCATTATTTCGATGTCCCAGAGTTTCATACTTCATTGTTGACTTAACATTTCTGTGGATTCTTTAAGTCCCGGTATCACCATCCTGATACCGACGACACAGACGTCAACCGGAGGTCAGGTGGTCGGTGAAACCTCAGTAGGATAGACTAATTGTGCTACGGTGACTACTCTATTGTCACACTTCGAGAAGCCTCCTAGGAACTCTCTTCAGGGTGTGACCCGTCTTTATCGGGAGGAGATCATGGAGAGGGTACGATTCCGTAACTGACCCTTGTCAAGTCCCCTATGTACCGTAACCGTCCTTAGGTCCTCCGTAGACTGTTACGCTCCGTCGACGTCCGACAATCAGTTAAGAGAGAGGGGAACGGGACCGTTGGTCAGGAGAGCTTCTCTTTAGACCCTCCATACCGAGGAACTGACGGTCTCTGGGGTCTAAGGTAAAACAGATTATAATCACTACCTTGTAGATATAGGTGTATCTTATAATGTGTACGAGATAGACTGTAATGTGAACTATATTGACGATAAGGTTACTAATGATTAACAGACCAATAACTAAGAGATCGAATAAATCACTTAAAAATAAACCAATATACATACGATAAAGAGAATAATAAAGAAAGACAGAATATAAGAAAAACAACAACAACAATATGATGATGTCGAACATGTTACAGTCAAAGGATCTTAAAATATTTACATCGTAGAGAAGGAGTGTGCATTTATGATCTGAAAAAGAGTAATAGTTTCTACGTTTTATTTAAATTTTTATTTGTTTGTAAATTTATCGTCTCAAGAATATTAGTACATATAAGTTAGACTTAAAGTATTTTACCTTTTCATTAAAAGTCGTTCATTAAACGTTAATACTTTCTATAACTACGTCCCTTCTCCTTAGTACCACTTTTATTTGATGGGCAATAGAGAGTAACACAAACTCTCTATCGTGTATTGTTTATAAGGACAGGTATATACATCTTTTATACACATAATTACTCTATACTTAGTTATAGTCAGAGACAAATAAAGGTGATTTTGATCAAGACCAACCTTTATTTCATCTTTGATTTACTATGTAGTTTAGACTTTTAGAACTCTGAAAGGGAATTCTCTAGTTTCAGATAAACAATTGACTAATATATATATATATATTTATTAGTATATAAATATATATTTATTAGAATATAAAGTCCTCATCCTTTACCGTTGGGTGAGGTCATAAGAACGGACCTCTTCGGGTGCCTGTCTCCTCGACCCACCCGAAGTCAGGTACTCTAACGTTTCTCAGTCTATGTCGACTCGTTGATTGTGTGTGTTAGTATATAAATATATATATTTATTAGTATAAATACACATTGTACATACATTTATTATGTATACATTTATTAGTATATACACATTTATTATATATATGCAGTTATACCCAATCAATATACACACCCCTGTCCCATTCAATCTCTCTCGTCGGACCTGTCTTCATGGTCTTCATCTTCCTCTATACATACAATCTCTAATTTATAGAGTTCAAGGTGAGAACGGAGAATGGATGTAATGGAACCTTTTCAGACCGACAGAATGGGGTTATATTTAGTCCGATCGAAACGAACGTAACGACGACGACGATTCACCGAAGTCATCACAGGCTGAGACACGATGGGGTATCTGCCGTCGGGCGGTCCCAGGGGGCAGGGACCCTAAGAGGTCCGTTCTTATGACCTCACCCAACGGTACAGGAACGAACATAATCTCTCTATAATTATCCTATCGTGTTTTCAGGATGACCCATTTCTCGAATATGTTTCCTAATTGAGTCTAGGTGGTGGAACTCTAGAGAGATTTCAAGACTTAGGAAAGTAAATGTAATTTACGTATTACATATCTAAAATTTTTTAATACGGAGACGATTACGATATTAGTTTAGGAAAACTACAAAAGGGGTAACAAAGAGTAAAAGGATCAAAAGTAAGTTCAACTTAATAAGGAAATACCCAGATGAATGAAAAATGACTTATAGTATTTCAAACTTTCTTTAAAGGAGTTGGTCTATTTCCTGTAACTAAATTTTCTTTTGATTTTTTGGTGAACGTTGATTGTAGTATGGATTACCACTCTTTTACTGACAAAAAGAGAATTCTACCCATCGTACCGGTCTTACTGACGAGAATGGTAAAGTCAAGTGACCTCCAGGGTCGATCATGTTATTCATTCTTTTTCTTTATTTTCTGTAGATTTAATCTTTCCTTCATCATTTTGACAGAGATAACCGTTTATTTTACTACTAGATGTAATTTTTGCTTTTTCTTAGACAATTTGTCGGTAATCTTGATTACCCATTTAAATCGTTCTGGTAACCCCTGTCATAGTTATGTACTGTTAGTTAACGAAGGCTATATGATCGTTACTTTTTAATCTTTGGTTCAAATTTATTGTGTTACGTAAAAGGTTATTGTGGTTTTATACTTTATCAAAAACTATTTAGATTGTTTTATACACGTTCTAAATATAAACTCTTGGTATTTTATTTCTAGAATCTAACCTTCTCGATTATAATTATTCAGTTAAAAGTTTTTACAAGAAATCTAAATTACATTAGGTTCAATTTTATGGTTGTTTTACAATATATACTTTTACAAAATTTTTTACTATGTTTACTTGAATAAGTGATTCGTCTTTGTCTGAGTGTCTGTATCTTTTGTTTGAATACCAATGATTTCCCCTATCACCGCCACCACCATCTATATAATCCTCGAACTTTAATTGTATATGTTTTACGGTATATATTTTATCTATTCGTTATTCTTGGATGACATATTGTGTCGATGAGATATAGAACATTATTGGATGTAACCTTTTCTAAGACTTTTTGTCAGGACTTTATCTGGGGGTTTATATATATATATGTGTGTGTGTGTGTGTATATATATATATACAAGTTAACTAATAGTTGGTTTAAAGGTTCCGTTAAATTACCTTTTTAATCAAAAAAGTTATTAATAACAACCTTCCTACCTCGGTATACGTTTATATATTTACAGTTGGGCACAAACACGGACTTCGTTTCAATTGAACTTAACATCTTAGTATTTGGAATTATATTTTGAATTTTAATATTGTCAAAAATTTTTTCGTATCCTCCTTAGAATCACTGGAATTCAATCCACTTTTGAAGAATACCGTTTTGTGTTTGACATTTTCTTCTTTCACTATTTATCTTGAAGTTATAATGCAATAGTTTTAATTTTATCAGATGAGAAACCTTCTGTGACTTTTCGGTTTACTTTCCTATTCTAACTTCATTAACGTTTTTGTCTATGTCTATTTCCTGAGTATTCGTCTTTTGTATTTCTTAAGAGTGTTGACTTATCTTTTTGTTTTTATGGGTAATTTTATACCTTTTCTTCTAAACTTGTGGTTTCTTCTATTTGACTATTCTTTATTCGTATACTTTTCTTTAAGCTGGAGTAAGTAAAGTCAAGTCAAGTCAGCGAGTCAGCACAGACTGAGAACGCTGGGGTACTTGGTGTCGTACGGTCCGGAGGGGACAGGTAGTAGTTGAGGGTCTTAGATGGGTTTGAGTACAGGTAGCTCAACCACTGCGGTAGGTTGGTAGAGTAGGAGACAGCAGGGGAAGAGGACGGCAGTAAGAAAGGGTCGTAGCGCCAGAAAAGTTTACTCAGTCGAGAAGTGTAGTAATCAGTACTCCTTTAACTTTTAATTTTGATAATTTTTTATGTATATACGTAAATATTACCATTTGAAAAAAAAAATTAATTTCTTTTTTTATTGTTGTACTGGTGTAGTTTACGACAGTTCTACACTTCGTTGACCCTGAGAGACTTTGAGAGTACTTAACATCCTCCCTTACTTTTTACCATGTTAGTAAAACCTTCAAATTACTTGTCAAAGAAATTTTCAATTGGTATAAGAATGGTATACTTAGGGGTGAGGGTCCTGAAATAGGTCCTCTTTATTTATGAGTACATACACACAAACACACACACACATATGTATATGTAAGTTCTCCGTTTCATGAAATAAGGTTTTACAAGTTTTGATCTTTGATGAGGTTACGGGTACTTGAATACTGACTATTTAATACCATGTGAGTTTGTTACCTTACGATGAATGATTATTTCACCCTTTTTTACTACCTAAATAAATTTGTGTTTCTACTTAAAGTCTACGTAATACGATTCACTTTTCTAGGTCTAAGTCTCCGTTGTAGGACGTAGTAGGGTAAGTATCCTATGACACCTTTTCTGATTTGGTGTTACCGTTTTTAGTTTAGTCACTAACGGTACCGTTTTCCGTCCCTTTACTTAGCTAGTGTTTCCGTGTACTCCCTTGAAAACCCTTACTGTCTTTGGTCAAAAAATATAGAAATAGTACCTCCGTCAATGTACTCACAAGCAGTTTTAAGTATTTTGACATAGGATTTTTCTCTCTTAAATTGACTTATATTCAAATGGAGTCATTTGAATTGAACCTTTTTTAGTTAATTCCTACTTATACTATATTAAAAACGTAAACAAAAATCATCTATTAACTGTTTGACCCTAGTAAAGTTACAGATTTTAACTTGATTTCTCTGACCATAGTCGGAAACGTTGTTGACAAGATATTGATTTAGTTGGAATGAGTACCTCATTCATTCGTCGGAACTCCAAGGATCGTAATCATGTATCCAGATGATTAGGAATCACCAGGGATATCGAAACGTCACACCAGTGTTTAAGACTAAAGAACCGGAGAGTGAACGGAAAAGGTCTTGACCGTCGATAGGAAGCCTCTTTAACAGGGATTTACGACCCCAAGTAAAGAGATTTACAAAATAGAAAAATAACTAGAATAAGGGTATTAATAAACGAGAAACTATCAATAGAACATAGAAATCCGTCAAAATTATTATTATTTCATTTAATATTACATTATTTAATATCATTTAATATTTATATTATTTATTATTTCATTTATTATTTATTTCATTAATAGGTCTAACAGATCAGTAAGAACACACACACAACCAAATTAGATGGATAAGGTAGTACCACGTCCCCCCGAGACGGTAAAAGTTGTAAGTAGAAGGTTCCGACAGAATAAGGATAAAGATTAGTCATCCCCTTTACACCTACAAATCTCATTCCCGAAAAACAAAACATAATAAAGAAAAACTAGATAACTATAGGTACGAATGGAAGGTGACATCTTTGAAATCAGAACTGGTTGTAGAGATTACTCAAACTTTACGTCGACATTTACTGTCGGGTCCTTCTTACTCTCTGGTTGGTGGAGACTGTACACTCCAGTATTATAAGATTCAATTAAGAAACATCGAGTAGCTGAGTCTCTAAACGAGAAGTAAAATTAGACATCCTACTATTTACAAAAAAGAAAAGTACGTCATAAAAAAAGTATACGAAGTACTACTTAGAAATTTTATATAGGATATTATTTCTCTATAAATAGACCAGAGTTGGAAACTTATGAGAGTACCGAAGACTGGATAAGAAGGAGAATCTTCTAGCACGAGTTGAGGATCAGATTAAGAGTCTCAATCGTCCTAAAACCGACGATGTCAAGGCGACTGGGTTCCACTTAAGGAGTGGACGGAAACACAAAATTAAGGACTTGTATGTCGTGGTGGAAGGTTTCGTTGGGTGACTGAGAGACGGATCTAAAGACGTTCAAAGTCACCTGGTAGAGAATCACAGGTTTGAGTCTTTCATGTCGATCACACCTTCCTTCCACCTCTGTCGTAACACGATGAGGTCTTACATCGCGGGACCCAGGGATCTTGTCGACAGTCCGAAACAAAAGTCATGTCTGTTAAAAGACTCAGTCCCCATTTCGTCATCCTTTCTTTACACCCCTGGAATGAGTGAAAATCACCTGACTAAAGATAACAAAGACTAACATGTCTTAGATTTTCACTAAAATAAGGAATAAGAAAATTTAGAATCTGTTAACCTTTGAACATCTAAGAACATAATAATTGAAGTCTAGGTCCAAACCACTGTTGGTCACACATAAGTAGACAAGACTTAAAATTTCTTTTGTAAAATCACCCTTTTAACCCTCTTCGATCCAGTCTACTGACGAAAGGTGTTTTGTAAAATTTAGTTCTATAGTACAAACCTAATAAAATATTAAAAAAAAGTGGTGAACCAGAACTTAATAGAAATCTTTTTTAAGGTTTAAGAAGTCCGAGAAACTCCAAATTCTTGTGATTTAAATTCGGAGAAATTACAGACATCATGAACCTGTTTGTTTTATTTATTTTAGTTTCCGTATCGTAACGTTGACACTTAATGTAATACGTAACTCTTTCTAAGTGATAGACCGTTCGGTATTCTTATTGTTCCTTCGTAATCTTTATGAACGATGAGTTTAGACGTGTTTAAATTTTTCGACATAGTGTATATGGTCTCCGGTGTAAAACACAGTCACTGACAATTTGAGACCTCCGTTTTAAAATTCGTATTTTTCCCTTGTATCCTAATATACTGATACTTTGAATGAAAACACTTCAACAAAACAAAAAATTGGGTCACCAAGTTAAATTACACAAAATAAACACTGTTTTTCTTTTTTTTCTTGTGTTCTTTTCCAATTGGTGAATTACGTAAGATTTTTCTCCCACTTTTGCTTCGTTTAAAAGTTGAAAGTATCCATAAGAAACACCATGATATTAATATAGGTGATCTTATTAGTAATATTAAGTATATATATCAACGAGAGTAGGAAAACACCGTATTTTGTATTACTAGGAAAGGTGTAGATGTATTTATTTGGAGGGGTTGGACATAGAAATGCTTAGTGACACTGTATCGAGGGTTTGATCTGTGAGGTAATTTAACTACTCATTTATTTAATTTTCTTCATCGGTAGGAAGGATTAAATATACGATGAATTTCCACGATATTTTGTATTGAAGGAAAATTGTAAAGGTCCGTGGGGTGAGTAGATTTAATTTATTTTAAGTGTATAAACTACCCATCTTATGCGATAAATATAAATACACAGTCACTGACGAAGGAAATGTTCACTGATTGGGGTGAGGTCATTTCGTTTGGGTCTTTTACGTACTAATAAGGTGTAATAGTCGTTTGGACACCTACGTACAACGATGGTGTGTGTGACTGTCTTACGTAAGGAATACAGAACCTTAAGGTGTACGTCGGTCTCTCCTCCTGTATCAAGTGTAAAAGTAGACATTCATGTCAGACACAACAGTACAAAGAAGGTACAAAAACGAAAAATAATCCTAAAACGAACAAAATAGGAGATACGCGACCTACAACACAAAGAGACAAAAATTATGCTTACCATACAAGAATTCTCCGATAGGATGGTTGTTTTAATGACTTCCAGAACAAAGACGGAAAATTCTTGTTATAGGGTGAAGTAGAGTGAAGTAAAAGGATTTAAGTGATCCGGACACACCAAAAAAAGGGTACACAAGGAACTCTTCGAACCGTCTAAACCTTAAAATACTCCCCTTGACGTGTGGTCAAAAGAAAAAAAGTTTAGTTCGAACGTCTCTTCAAAAAAGGACGACGAGAGGTCCAAATCCAGTGGTCGAGAGTCGTCTCACAACCCTCGGTTAATCTCACGCACAACCCCGGAGTTACGGGAGAAGAAAGTTTGTAACGACGAGAAAGACTTAGACGACTCGAAAATTACACTACAACTTTAGACGAGGACGAACTGAGGATGTCGACCAAAACTAGTCCAAGGAGATTTCTCCTTCAAAGTTAATCGTGTCGAGGTTTACACGAGACCTCCATATAAAAATACTGATGAGTTGATTATCGTGAGAAACAAGGATCGCCACACACTGAGAAATTGGTTGGGTCGGTAAGTACACTCAGTGGTTCACTGAAATGTCGTTCCGATCCGAAACGGTTTTGGTCTTCTTACTCCGACCGGTTTAACTTAATCACCAACTTTGTGTAATTAAATACGATCTATTTACAATAACACCAGGGCACCCGTTCAGGAGTCCAGCATCCGAAATACTTGATAAACGTCGTTCTCCGGGACACCGTCATTTAGTCGAGAGGACGTCTTGAAATGTTTCCTGCGTGTCGGGGACTGAGACAGGACAACGGAATTTAACGAAGGCGGAGTATGGTGGGGTAGCGACAGAAGATACCTCTGTCCAGTGGTAAAACATGCACAAAATAATATAAATTGTATATTCGTCGACCTAATTACTAAACACAACCGAAACGGACTGAGGTCTCCTCTGCACCGGTAGATAATACAGACACCGGGAGAGGTACCCGTCGACACACAAATAGTAAGGTCTGACGTCTAGAGTCACCCATGTCTTGAGACCGAATCGTGGTCGAAGGCCTCAGGCACGTCGACACGTCACTTACCTTTGGAACTACGGAGTTTGTGTCGTGTGTGGTGGTTCAGGACTGTCCCGACAAACAGAAGACCCTTCCTTAATCTAGGTGAATTCCGACCTAATAAAGATCTCATTCTTTTCATCTTTATTCACAAAAGACCGACGTTTAACACCGTTCACTCTCTACTACGGTTCTTTCTTAATACGTATTTATTATCACAAATTTGAACAAAAATACACAAATCTACATAAAGACGGTTTTTTGACTGTTCCGGAGAAACAACCGTAAAAAAGTCTCTCTCTGGTGAGCGTGTGTCTTGTGAAAGAATTATTTATTAACATTTAGTAACGACAGAACCGTCCACTATTGGCCAAATGGAATTTGTACTAGAGAACGTTTTAAATCCCGTTTGTTGAGAGACCCGTTTCTCACTACTTAGTGATGAAGTGTTGGTGGTGTTTACGGACACGTAGTCAGGTCCGAGCCGTTTAAAGTACGTCACCTATTCCCGTACCCGAAACCTCATCCAAATTTATGACTAAGATGGAGAGTAACCTAAACACTAGAACTCATTTCACGATGAGAGACACAGAAGTGTACATTTTATCTCTGTTATCATTTTGGATGAAAACGTCTCACAATTATTATTACTTTAAGTATTTACACTTTGGTAGTTCATTTACCCCATGTCCCATTTGAGAGTTGTTTACTATCGAAGATAATTAATAACGGTAACAATAATAACGACGACTAGTTTTTCTTTCTTTCAGAGACGAAAATAAAGTTAAGAGGCCCCGAAAACCTTCCTGATGATCGTACGCTCTGTAACGGAAAAGGACGGCACTAGACAGAACTGGACTTCTTATAAGGTCATAGGATAAGACAAGTCGAAGACTGGAGTCGGATAGATTGAAAACTGGAAGGAGATGAGGTGGTGGAAACTAAAAATACGAACTTCTGTCGACGATACTGTGAGTAGAATTATAATCTCGTGCTGTCCACGAGAAGTGTAAAAACCACTTAAGTCAAAGTACAACTGTCTACGGTTACACACACACGAATACACATGTCTGACGAGGTCCCCCTTTAAAAGAGGTTTTAAGTCGTATTTAAGGGTTCTAATCTGTTCTATAGAAAGACTCTAAATTTTTTTACGACAACGGGGGAAAACGTGACCTCTTCTTTTGTCTTTTTAACGTTAGATAAGGATCTCGAAAATTCGAAAGACTTAATTAAGTCACGATACTTACAACGATATCGACTCAAGGGTTGACTTCGAGTAAAGTCAACAAACTTAACTTAGAAAACTAAAGAGACGTCAGTAATAGTTCAATGAACTGACTAAATTTTTCGTTTTTGTATTTAAATCAGTTTTGAAAGATTGGATAGACACACATATTCATGTAATTCTTTAAAAATAAACAGAACGAAAAGTAAAAAATAACATCGTCTAGCATCCAGAAGAGTTTAATTTTTTTTTACAGATATCATTGAAAAAGTCATATATGAAAGACTTATAATGTATTTTACTATATGTGTCGAATAACAGAGTCCTGGTTAGATTGAAGGATTCAGTAGTTTGTCTTAAAAAGTAGGATACCCGAAAAATGACTCAAGGATTCCTTTCAGTGTCATCAAAAGTGAAAAGACGTCCCTTATACAAGGTTTTGTCGGAGGAGTGGGGTGGGGGCTGTACTTACGGATTTTCGAACCTAACATGTCTCGAGATATATATATAACAAAAAAAAGATATGTACGTATGGATACTAATTCAAATTAAATATCTAATCCGTCTCAATCTCTAATTGTTGTTATTCATTATTATTCTATATCGTAACATAACATTATTTTCAATATACTTGCACCAGAGAGAGAGTTTATCGAATAACATGTTTAAATTACGGAACAGATAGAATTGATTCGTGAATAGTACGTGGCAACGGTATTGAAAACATCAAACTCCACACTGTCGTTTCAATCGTGTCTTAAAGAAAAAGGAAGAAGTGGTAAAGTATCCATTCTTCTAAATAAGAATGTTTCTAGAATTGTCGGAGTCGTATGTCGAAAAGAGAAGGAATAATTCTTTCATAGAAAGTGGAAAAGTAAATTTCTTCCGTGACGGACCGAAGAGAAATCGTCTAACCTTAACGGTCTTAGTGATGATAACCCGAAACCCGGGAAACCATTCATTTTATTCCTAAGAAACTTGTCTTCGAGATACTATTATGAACAACTAGACTATTGTGTTCGGACGATGTCTTCCATGTGACCTGTTCCCCTACTGAGTACAGGACTCGTACTACCTCCCCTTGGTACACTCCAAAGTCGTACGATGAGTCTTGGAGGATTCTAAATTTTACAAAAATAACAAATCAGTGATTCAGTATAGGTTGAGGAACGTTGGGGTTCCTGGTGTCGTGTAGTCCGAGGAGACAGGAGGTGATAGAGGGTCTCAAACGAATTTAAGTAAAAGTAACACAGTCACTACGATAGATTGGTAGATTAGACGACGACGGAGGAAGAGGAAAATGGAAGTTGGAAAGGGTAATAGTCACAGAAAAGGTTACTCAACAAAGAAACATAGTCCATCGGTTTCATAACCTCGAAGTCGAAGTAGTAGTCAGGAAGGTGACTTATAAGTCCCAACTAAAGGAAATCCTAACTGATCAAACTAGAGAAACGTCGGGTTCAGGTTTCAAGTTCAGGTCCAGGTTTTGAATTTTAACAAATAAAGACTTTAAAGGTAAATTGTAAAAATACCTAGTACCACCCATTGACTTTAGTTTTGGTGTGTTTCAGTTTGACACCTATGCCCCCTGAGGATATTCGTATAGTTTACGTCTTTATCAATATCCGGAGTTGTGGATCCGAAAAGTTTTTAGACGATAGGAACTATGATTTTCGAGGTTTCTCGTCCCTACGACCGACAGAAGAGTGACCAAATCAGAGTCTCGGACCTTATCAGGAGACTGTGTGTTCGGGACTTCAGATTCATCAAAAGATTAATTACTCTTCACAAACTTGTCATTTGATTGAGAATAAAAAAGAGGTATAAAGATTGAAATGGTAGTTCAGAAAATATGATAACTTTGGTGGAGGAGTTCCTAGTCAAAGACACTTATTTTTTGTTTCGTCTTGACTATCATATCTCAAAATATCATTTGTATCCCACTTTAAACGTATTCTTAACCAGAGTAGCGTTCCTATGACTCAAAATTTGATTTTGGTTATTTACACAAAAAACACTGTGAAAGACTCACCGAGTTTTTAGGATTCTGTTCAAGAACCATATCATTGTTCGATATCAAGTCGCACATTGTAGTAGTTCTCGTAGACAGACCCCGGTCCTCAGTGCCCCCAAGTATACGAAGGACACCTCTACCAATTAGTTATTTTCAAGATACAAGCCCTAAAACATGTAAAACAATTAATCCGGTTTCGTTATCCGGAAACACCGTTAATAAGTCTGTCACTACATTTTTCCTATCGGACTGTTTGTTTGGAGGTATTAGGTGAATGCAGAGTGTCTTCGGTTTCCCAACCTTTTCGGACAATTGTTCGAGGGACAGACAGACAAACCTCTGCCACAATTTAGCTCTCAGAGTCGTGGACTCCGCCAGACAATTATTTCTAGCAAACATCGTCTGAAGACAAGATAATTCTTACCTGTATTTTGTCGTATTAAATTTTGTACAGTTATTGAGTTCCGTTTTTACGGTTTGTGTCAGACAAGACGGAAGTATTTTACCTCTGTTTATACGTGTTCTTTTCACGCTCTTTCCGAAGACGACTGACTCAAATCTCTGACAAGTACTACTTATTACACTAGGAAGTTCAATTTTGTTGGAGTACCCACCGATAGAGATACAGAAAAGACGTGATTTGGGTTCCCTAGGAAAGAAAAATTCCCGGTCACGCTAAGGATTGGCGGTCAGGACGTTTTACGGACCTTCGACACCGTTTCCGGTTTGGACACGGGAGACGGTCGGAACACTTAAGTAGTAGCGACCACTCACGGAAAAAAAAAAAAAAAAACGAAGTAAGAAAAATAGTAAGATGGCACACCGTAAATCTCCAACAAACCATTGTCTAGAAATATCTGAGACTCGATCCCAACTCTTCAGAATCATCTAAGCGATTTCTTGGATTTTGGTATCTCGTGGGCACTGTTGAGAACAAAATGTGCAAACTAATTTATACGATCAGTAAAGTTACCGACACGACATAAAAGTTGTGTTTTCGTTCCCGATCGTTCCGTTGTAACGAGGACGTAAGTAGACCGTGAATGAGAAAGTTGCCACAACTCCCGACTAACTTCCGCGAGAGTTACTCACGAAACCCTCTTCCCCTTCTCCTGTATCTTGTCTACTACCACGGAACGACATCTACACCTGATTTGGGACGGTGAGAATTGTCCGGGGAACTAATTTTAAATTGTACGACACAGAGGGCGTCGTCCGAACCCACCTACCAACTCTGACTTACTATCATAGACGAGATATTCTTCCGGAGAGTACTTGACTCACCACCAAAATTAATTTAGGTCATCCAACTCTTCTCACCAAACCGTCAAAGTTAACTAAATAACACAAACACTGAAGACCCGGACTAAATAGCATAACTGAACGTCTTAACAAAATCCTGTGAGTAGGAAAAAAAAAAAAAAAAAGTAAGACCAAATCCTTGAGTATCGGATATTTATACATCGTAAAATTCAGATGACTAAAAATATAGAGACACACAAAAAGAATAAAACCATCCTACCACTTGACAACTTAGGTAGAACAATTTTGATATTGATAAACTTTCGTCCTCCAAACACGTAAACACACATACCATACACATACCAACTTTAAGTAATAATAATAGGGTGGATGTAAACATTTTCCTCTCTAACTCCCTAAATGTTCGAAAAAGGGAAATTAAATCAGATATTTAACTAGTTAATAAACAAGACACGATAATATCGAAAGATTTAAAATTTTAAAAATGTACGACGATATAAATTTTACCTATTGGTTAATCCTGGATGACATATCGTGTCCTTTGAGACGAGTTACAATATTTTGATGGATTTACCCTTTTGTTAAACTTTTTCTTATCTGTCATACATATTAACTTAGTGAAACGATATGTGAACTTTGGTTGTGTTACAACAATTAGTTGATATCAGATTGTATTTTATTTTTCAATTTTTATTTCTTCATTTATTTTAAACCTAAAATCTATATTTACACTTGTGATTCAGTATCTTTCAAACGTAACTTAAGACTTTTAACACTCGTACAAATCGACCTATAATATCTGTTCACAAGGGATCGGATGTAGTATAATATCCGTTGAGTTAAAATCTTACAGAGGTGAAGTCTGAGGTGTTTCGTACATATTCTTACCTACCCCTTTCTCCCTTCCCCTCTCTTCTCAGTTCGACGTTAAAGACGGTTTCCTCGTCCCGTCCCTTCGTTTGTCCAGGGTCAGTCGAACTTATGAAACGATCATATACTTACCCACCAACGTGTAGGGTATACTGTTTGTAACATTACTACGGGACCCAAGGGTCGTAATATCGAGAGATAAAGGACATCCATTCCGGAATAGACCTGGGGGTCAGTTCCAAGACCTTGTTTAGTCTCATAAATCCCTTCAGATCCATTTAAAGAGTTCGTTAAGTTGAAGTCAGGTCGAACACCGATTCGAGGGAAATAGAAGACGGAATCATAATCTCCAACTTACGACGGTAACAAGAAACATCGGTCGGACATTCACTTCAAATTAGATGAATCTTACCGAAGGATAAAAAGTAAGAACTTGGGTGTAGAGACAGAGACATCTGCTAGAATAAACAGAAGACTAAGCAGAGGTTTTATAGGTTGTATGACGAAACTCGGGTTTAAACCCTGTATAGACTATGATTGACAGACAACGAACGACACCTAGGTGACTACTAGTGTATGACAGGTCTACGCGAGGTCGACCTGGATGGTTGAGTCACATCAGACAGGGTAATTTGACCCGAGTGGGAATATATCTACGAATATGGAGAATTAATATCGTACAAATCAGTAAGAAAATTTTGGTACTAAACAAAAAAAGTAAAGGAAAACACCGTAATAGTCAAATTTATATTTTACTAACGAGTATTGAGAAATCTCAACTAAACTTTTGAAAATGCGATAAGAGGTACCATGGACTCAACGAAGTATAATTGAGTACTGGAATATGAACAAGAGACCCTCGACAAATCATATTAAGAAGTTTAACCTACTCTATTGTATATGTTTTCCTTTGAGTCAGGATTCTCCGTGAATGACTAGTAGGAGGCTATAAAGTTTGTATTTGTCCGTACCTATAATCGGATCATATTATAGACGACCCTTTCTAGAGTAGGTACAGTTGGGATTCATCCTTATCCTTTATTAAGGTTAAAAAAAAAAATTAGAAACACCTATATATGAAATGTATGGTACTTTAAGTGGTAAATTCACCACTTAAGTTACTAAGTTACATTAATTTACCATGTTAAACTACTAAAAATTATTTTAGGATGTTTTACCACGTCTGGAGTGGTTTTAGGTTCAAGTCTTGTAAATTAGTGGAGTTTTATTGGAATAGAGTTTCTCTATTAATCAATTCTAAAATACACCCTACATAAAATTCAATTAGTATCTCACTATTAGGCATTTAATCCTGTTTTCATATTTCTGACAATATTTGTCGTATAACCTCACGAGAGTACCCACCGATTAAGTCTACTGGACCAACGGATATAGATCCTTATAATCCGAGACGTTACGACGGACAGAAAATGTCTTTTTTTTTACACTTTCTTAAAACTTTTATTAAGTAAGATTTCAGCTTTTTCAGATATGACCCGTTTTAATAGTGTGTAAATAATTTAGTAGTTAAACTCAATGAACACGTGACCAGAGGGACTAGGACATGGACATTCGAGAGTATGGACGTTCCATTCGTGGTTCTAAAGACCTCGGTGTAAAGGATCATCTGACGTTTCTCAACCAGAACTTTCGTGTCGTACTTCTTTACGACCTTTCTCGTAAGAGTCGTCACCATTCACATGTAAAGAAGTGACAATTTCTATTACTAGATTATTACAAATAGTTAACACTACCAGTATAAGTCATCCGCTCTTTCGTATGATCATTTTATGGTCTACAAATTTTAAAACCAGGTACTCCAACCACACTTGAATTACTTCTTAGGATTACTCTTTGAGTTTTTAATTAAACTTAAATAAGTCTTCTTTTCCGACTGATAAACAAAATGAAAGTGAATTTTTATTATATTGTGGTTTCTTTGTCGTCACTAGCTTTCCTTGTCTAACCAAACCGTCTAAGAGGTTTAATCAAATTTTCACATAAAGTTCGTTAAAAGAAAAATACTTGTTCTGAGATAATTGGATATCTTCCTTTAGGTATTCATTTACAAGTTTGAATTTCTCATATGTCAGAATTTCGACTTATTTACCTGTTTAATAGTCTCAGTTAAGAATAACGTCCCTTATGGAAGGAAATTTATTGACACTATCACTGACCTATATTTCCTTTAAACGATTCTACCTATGAACCACTACAGACTATTTATACCAGTATTATTTTCGATGGATCTAGAGGATAGGGAAAGGAAAGACGAAGAAGTAAATTCCTCTGTTTTTCAAAGGACAATGACTTAACTAGTCTCTTCATCGAAAAATGTCCTAATTGTTACCTGATATTCTCATCTTCTTTTCTTTGTTTCGTCAACTTGTCCCACTGCCGACTTAAGGAGACTTTCTCGACAGGTAATAAGGAAGTCGTATAAGAAGTAAAGTACAAACATAGAAGAGATATCGTTAGACGGTTTATCCCAAGAGACCGTGTGTCTCGTTGCTGACCTTGGGTCATGAAAGTTCCCAGTGAGAAATATCAATACCTGTCTAGTGTAACGATCTTTCTCGAAGGAACCTTATGTCACTTTATACACAGGACACCGAAGAAGGTTATCTAGGATGAAGACGTAAGTCTCGTAGTACTCTTTATACTCGGAAATTTGAGTCGGGAGTTGGGTAAGGACCCTTCTTGACACGACCTTGGTCTGACGGAAAGATAGGGGGCTTAGGGAAAGAAGTGGTGAGTTACAGGAGGGGTAAAGTCTTAAGGAAGATTTTGATTAGAAGGAGGTACCGGGAGAGTAGACAGGGAGTTAATCATTTCCTTGAACTAGGTCACTAATCAGCAAAAGAGTGAACTTAGGGATTTATGGAAGGGAGATGAAATAATGAGGAAAATACTTAAACGAGTCCAAATGGAACGTGGTGTATTTTAATTTATTTCGGGGAGAATCAGGACGATGAAGGGTTTGTTGGCGTGTAAGAACCCGGAAAGAAAAAGACAGTTCGACAAAATAATCTAAACATATTTGTCAGATACAAAATGTAATTAAAAATATCCGACGTTTCAACGATAAGTCATAGGATGAAATACCTAAACTTTATTTGGATCATCAACTGTCTCAAGGTTTTCATTCGTCACCAATTCAAAACTATCCTTGATCAAATAGTCTAACTTTGTTTGTTCAACTACCACAGATTACTTACTTAAGTATGGAGATCAGATTAGAGAAATATAAATATTTATTAGAAGATTCTTCTAAAAACATAAAGTATAAGTTTATAGTGTATTGAGAGGACTTTAAGTTAGGACGTTTTACTCTCACTTCAGTATGATAACTTCTACAACATTAGACAATCAAAAAACACTACTCATCTTGTATAATTATTAGATGAGTTTAAATTTTCCTTTTAGGGTCAATGATGTCTGTCACACTTGCAGTGAGTTATACACACACCGTCTTACCTAATAGACTACGGCAAACGTGTGAATAAAAGGAAGGGAAAGAGTGGGAACTCTCTACCCTTAGAAACTATTCTGTTTCATTTTTCTGTCTCTGACAATGGTACTTTCGTAGTTGTAAAAGATACTTTTATAAATTATCAGTCATAAAAATTTTATTTTCAAACAAACAAAACACCTAGACAATGAGACTTATTGGATTTTATATATGTGAGTTAGGTTTCTTACAACATTTTTCGAGGACCGGGAGGGACTGTTTTGTCTTTTACTTTTTCTCTCGTCTTCTCAATCTTTTCTGGACCCTTTTATACTCTTATTTGGGGTGAGAGGTTTTTGTTTACGGTTTCTCTCGTTTAAACACTTTGTTCACGTCATTTCTCTTAATGAGTATTATATTTTTATTAAGAAGTAATACGTCTTACAGATTATCTCAAGAGAACCTATTTCTTTAGGCGTCCGTGAAGGTTTTACTAAGTAAGAGACTACTAAGTTAAGAGAGCTGTATATGTTTATTTCAATTAAACATAACTACATGTAATTTTAAGAGACTTTATTAGGTTTGCAAGTATATAAAATTAACTCAAGATATTGTCCGTCATGACAAGATTTCAAGGGATTTAAGACTCGTAAAAAATATTTTAGTTTAGACGAATTTAGTCAAAGAACACTATCTTCTCTGGTAATGAATTTTGAAACACTAAACACTGGATACTAACGAGAGAGAATTTACACTAAACTTCCAGTCCAGATTGAATTACGGCACCTTGTGTCGTGTTTAAGTAATCGACATCACTGTGTCGATTCTAGGGTACTTGTAGACATGGAGACTGGGTCTTGACACTTCCTTTAGGTAGAGAGATTACAACGGTTCAGTAAGACCGGACGTAGTCACTTCAGTGTCTCCGGGAATTGCTCTATTCTCAAATGTTATCAGTGGTTTTTTTAGGACTTCAGGACTTCATATTTACGTCTAGTGTTCTTTTCCCTTTCATGGTGTATAAATAATGGTCGTTTACTTCGGTGATTATTTACAGAATTGAGGTACTTGATACATCAAATTTTTCGTTCACTTCTCATCAGTTGTTAGTCCAAAGTAATACATTCTAGTACTTCAAAGAGTTGACCTTTTCTAAAACCTCAATTAAGTCGTATCAGAGAACAAAGTCTTAATTCCATTGTTTTCTGGTCTTGTAAATTCAATACGTTCTAACGTGTCGAACAATCTCCGTCTCGTTCCGATTCTCGACAGAGGACTGAAGTCAGATCGGACGAAATGGTTGTTAACCAACAATCTGTTGAAAAATAAGTATTCTACAGAAATCCCGAAGGGACCACCTAGTCGACCATTTCTTAGACGGACGTTACACCCTCTTGACCTAAGCCAGGGACCCAACCCTTCTAGGGGACTCTTCCCTTGTCGATTTTCTGCGAATGAGGAACCTTCCTTTCAATACTGGTTGGATCTGTCGTATAAGTTTTCGTCTCTGTAATGAAACGGTTGTTTCTAGGTAGATCAGTTCCGATACCAAAAAGGTCATCAGTACATACCTACACTCTCAACCTGACACTTCTTCCGACTCGCGGCTTCTTAACTACGCAAACTTGACACCACAACCTCTTCTGAGAACTCTCAGGGAACCTGACGGTCCTCTAGGTTGGTCAGGTAAGACTTCCTCTAGTCGGGACCCTAAAGAAACCTTCCTTACTACGATTTCGACTTTGAGGTCATGAAACCGGTGGAGTACGATTCTCAACTGAGTAACCTTTTCTAAGACTACGACCCTCCCTAACCCCCGTCCTCCTTTCCCCCTGTTGTTTCCTACTCTCCCAAACTACCGTAATGTCTGAGGTACCTGTACTCAGACTCACTTGAGGTCCTCAACCACTACCTGTCCCTCCGGACCGTACGACGTTTAGTACCCCAGTGTTTCTCAACCTGTGCTGACTCGCTGACTTGACTGACTGACTGGGTGAGGTCATAAGACCGGACCTCTTAAGGTATCTGATATGTCTCAGTCTATGCTGACTCGCTGAAAACGAAGTGAAGTACCTTTCAGTTGATGTTTTTCGGATATAAGGTGATCTGGTACGTAAGAGTTTGTTCCCGATATAGTGGGGGTTTCCCCCACTTGCAACCACAGACCTCTATTTTTTTAAGAATCGGTAATCTATAATGTTACCAGACTCCGGAAGGATTCCCGGTGATATATATTAATCTATATGTTTATGTCTACAGACCCAGAAGTAGTAACCTATTTTCTCCTGTTCGTTCTTCAATGTGAGACACGAGTCAAGATACTTTTTCCATGTACATTCCACGAAACCTTAGATCTTTTTCCCGAATCACATTTCCTTTTATGAGACTTTCAAGAGCCCTAGACTCAGGGTGAAGACAGTAGATAATTGTAAATGTCATAAACTTTTAAAAAGATCACTCTAAGAGTTTCAGAGTCAAAAGAATGGATATTTAATGGACGACATGTACTAAACCCCTCTTTATTTTCTTTGTTATATTTGTTTCGTTATTTGACTTTTATACCGTGTTTGGTTTCTTCAAAACTAGACATAGTAATATAGACATAGTAATAATACTGATAGACAATTATAAAGTCTTCGGTACTTTGAATCTGATTGGTCTGATTTAAATAATTAAATGAGTAAGCCGTTACACAAGAATCTTTGTAAGAATTGAAGAAAAAGTTTTATGAGAGGGGGAAACAGAAACGGGGGACGGAGCAAAGTAAGAGAAGCTGAGAAGTACGACGGGACGGAGACGGAAATCGAGGAACCACTAGACAAGCATGGGACGAGACGGATGTGTCCGTACGGACTCGGTCACCTTAATAACCCTAAGTCGTGTTCAAAGTGGTAATTGAATATAAAAACGGGAGGGTAGGGGTTCTACCATCTGATTCGATAGAGTGACTGAATGTAGAGGGGTATTCTGGAAATTGAGAAACTCCTGTATCCAAGTAAATAAGTTTTTAATAATCAGCAAATGAGATAACGTCCGGGACAAGATTCACTTGGTAAGGTCCATAATAAGAAGTTAATACTTATTTTGTTTGTTTTACGGACGGGAGAACCTGAGACATAAGGGTGTCCTATCTTTCTGTCATGACATTTTTTCACTGGGTATCTTAAACAATTACCATTTACAGATTCTCCTTTTCGTTCATTATTTCCTCCTATTATTCATATCGATCCTTATATGTAAATCCTTTCACCAGTGTATTTTAGTGTGTGTACGTGTGTAAATTCTTTTTCTAGACCTTCTTTACTCCTTTACCCGGTATAAATCCCTTCTACCCGAAGGGACCATCGAGTCCACCATTTCTTAGACGGACGTTACGTCCACTGGGGCCAAGTTAAGGACCCAACCCTTCTAGGGGACCTCTTTCCTATCCCATAGGTGAGGTGATAAGAACCCGAAGGGACCACGGAATCGACCATTTCTTAGGTGGACGGTACGTCCTCTGGACCCAAGTTAGGGACCCAACCCTTCTAGGGACGTACCGTTGGGTGAGGTCATAAGAACGGACCTCTTAGGGGACCTGTCTCCTCGGACCACCGGATATATCAGGTACCCCTATACTGACTCGTTGATTCGTGTGTCGTCTCAATATAGGAATCTCGACTCTCCATGTAAAAATACTTATGGCGATCCGGTCTATACATCCGATGTATCTAGTAAAAATCCTATAACCGAAAATACGCCTTCCTTTATCTTAGTACAGAATACTAAGAATTATGGTGTCCATGACCCGGGGCACAGATTTTATATAATCCATAACTTATTTGTTGATTACCTGTTTGGTCAAGTTAGTTATTCTGTACGTGTGTTCGTTAATTTACTGTATGTTTTTGACCGAAAAACTACAGGACAAATCTGTCTATGTGTATCTTATACATAAGACAAGATAAGTCTATTTGTATCTTGGGTAATGTCGATTATAGTAAATTTCTTTAGTCTCGTCTTATATACCGAAATTTGGACAGTTATCACACAATTATCTGTTATTAACGTTGAGGAACTCCTTCAACCCCTCTCCACATCCGTCTTACTTCACAATCCCCTTCGAAGTCTGACAACCTGTCGTTGATCTTAACAATCTACATTGGTTATTTATTTTTATGTTTAGTTGATTTTGAGACCTACGGTCCAATCCAAACATAAAGTCTATTTATTCATTAAAAATCATATTTATACAGGGTAGTCGTACATTGACCCACAAGGCATAAAATACATTAAATAACTTCCGTTCCGATGGAGGTTACTTGCACTTGCACTTTTAACGAGTCAACACAGACTGAGAAACGTTTGGGTACCTGATATGTCAGGTACCTTAAGAGGTCCGGTCTTATGACCTCACCCATCGGAAAGGGAAGAGGTCCGCTAGAAGAGTTAGGTCCCTAACTTGGGTCCAGAAGGTATAACGTCCGTCTAAGAAATGGTCGACTCGATGTTCCCTTCGGGGGATGGAGGTTATATGTTCTCAATTTACCTTGGAGTCACAGTTTTAACTTAAGCACTGTACAGGACTGACGAGATTCAAGAGTAGATTCGACAGACTAACTCTACTAAGTCCTTACTCAGTTTTATTAGTTCCAAGATGGATATCAACAAAAATAGCGTATTAAAATAATAGAACAAGATATATAATATATTATATATAATTATATCGTGTTTTACACATATAAACGTATTTTAAATATATCTATCTATCTATATTTTTAAAAACATGGACTCATAGTTTTGGAAATAAGGACTATTCTTTCTTCTTAGTTTTTTCAACCTCTGACGACAAGATGAGTTATCTCTTCATCGTGACTCTTAAACATTTTGACTGGTCTATACGACTTTATTGAAAGAATAGTGTCTTATCGACTATTATGTGATCCTATTTAGGGACACCCCATTACTGGAAGTTTGTTAAATAAACTACGTAAGAAGTAGAATGAATCCTTTTGTCATTCAAACAAACCTGAACTAGGTATGTGAAGTGTACCAGTCAGTATAAACCAACAAACGAGGTTTTTAGCGGACAGGCATTAAGTTTTAACTTTTCTATTTCTACACCTTTATTTTGTTCTTCGGTGTTTGGTGAAGGTGACACGTCTCACTGTCATAACATCATGGTATCTTAGATCTCTGTCTACCAACGAATATCGTCTGTAGTTAGAAGTTACTCTCATTTAAATCCTATTACGGGGAGAAACCATTACCTGTACAGAAACGTTTCAATAACGACTGTCGTAGAAGATTGTACGACCAAACGATTCTGTTCTAAAAATAACGTAGATTAGAACAGTATTCCGTACTTTTTTTATCAACCCATGTACAAAGAGTACATATCAAAAATGTTCTTAACGAACGTAATCTCTCACCGATTTAACAAAAGGTATAAAATACCGTGTAAAAATTACAAGGTGACGTGTGTCGTAACTAGTGAGTCAGGTAATAGAATAATACTATAGGACTTTCCTCTGTGAAGGAAACCCTTTTCGATAACAAACTTTACTCTACTTCCGAGACTGATGTACCCTGTCTTCCCCTACCCTAAATAACTCGTCGACGAATTAAAGTAGTTCCTTTTATCGGTCTTTTTTTAGATTTACATATATATATAAAAAAGTTTTACAGACTGGATAGGATTATACGAAACAACAGACTCATAGAAGACTTAATCTGGGAAGAGTCATCGAGTTTCACAGGGGTCATTCCTGTGTTTGTTGAAAGTAATATATATATAAAATGACAACATATGTAACCCTTTATACGAATAGTAATAGTCTCAAGATTATCTTTTTGTCACCCTGAAGCTGTACTCCTGTCAAACATCTCCTCGAAGTCTCTATGTGTTCTCTACACCTTGAAGGGTCTCTAATTTTGGTCATCTTTCACCATAAAGGTCTGACCCCGGTAGATCGACCTTGATCTGGTTAGGATCCCGATAGACACCCTCGACTCTGGTACTCTTCCTCCCCAAAAGGTTGTCTGGACTTTAGTGACATTTCTATGTCGTGAACCCCCTCTGTGGTGACTTCCCTTCACTCTTTTATGAATTAAGAGGGGAGAAGGATAGGAAGTCAAAGGTCGTCAAGGAGAGGAACCTTCCTACGAAACATTTACTTCAAGGGTCATTATGTCTAGGATCCCTTTCCGTCCCTTACTTCGACCCTCAGTCTTCCATTAGTCTATTGTATTTGTGTAGTTTTATCAAAGAAAAGAAGACATGAAGAAACTTATACGAAGACTCGTAACGTTTGAGAAAAGATGTGAATGTCTATGTTATAAAAGGGTTCGTCATTTGAAACTTTAGAAATAGTCGTCCCCATTTCCAGTTTCACCTCCAACCTTGCACCCATCTTCTCTGCCAAAGGAGTCTTACATAGAACTTTTTGATAACACTCTACCGAAACGTCTGAGGATTACGTGAAAACGTAATTTTTTTTTACATCCCACCTCGGAGGTGACATAAGACGTGAACAATGTTAGAGTCTTCGTTACGTTCCATGAAAAGGTGAACAGTGAAGTTGAAGTCTTCCCGGATTTACCCCTTAAATACAGAGACATTTTTATATTGAACATACGTCTTATGTAGTACTCTTTACGACCCGACCCACTTCGTGTTCGACCTTAGTCCTAGCGAGCCTCTTTATAGTTATTGGAATCTATGTGTTTACTGTGGTGGGAATACTGTCTTTCACTTTTTCTTGATTTCTCGGAGAACTACTTTCACTTTCTCCTCTCACTTTTTCAAACGAATTTCGAGTCGTAAGTCTTTTGATTCTAGTACCGTAGGCCAGGGTAGTGAAGTACCGTTTATCTACCCCTTTGTCACCTTTGTCACTGTCAGAAATAAAACCCCCCGAGGTTTTAGTGACGTCTACCACTGACGTCGGCACTTTTCAATACTGGTTGGATCGACTCGTGGTTTCTTAACTACGAAAATTTGACACCACAACCTCTTCTGAGAACTCTCAGGGAACTTGACGTTCCTCTAGGTTGGTCAGGTAGGATTTCCTTTAGTCAGGACTTACAAGTAACCTTCCTGACTACGACTTCGACTTTGAGGTTATTAAACCGGTGGACTACGCTTCTTGACTGAGTAAACTTTTCTGGGACTACGATTCGTTCAAACTTCCACCCTCCTCTTCCCCTACTGTCTTCTATTCTACCAACCTACCGTAGTGGCTGAGTTACCTGTACTCAAACTCATTTGAGACCCTAACCACTACCTGTCGCTCCGGACCGTAAGACGTCAGGTACCCAACCGTTTTTCAACCTGTGTTGACTCACTGACTTGACTCCCAATATTCGATACTGTAGAAAAAGAGTGAGACTCTAAGGGTCGAGAGACATCCCCTAGGAAACATAATTATAGACGACAACTCTATCCAACTGTTATTGTTCAAAAACAAGCTGTTCCTCGGGTTTGTTGAGATTAATACATTTCCGAGGGTAGATCTTTGAATTATTGTGTACTCCGTATGACATGGTATAGTCCAGAACCCAGGTCAGTTAATAAAAAAGAGACTCTTATTGAGTCTACTAAGTTTCTGATAGTATAAACAAGAGTTTATTTTAAGAATTGATGAAAATTCCAACCAGAGTTTGATTGTTGTTGGTCGTAGATATATCACGAATGTTCTACTGTATACCGTCTGTCACTTCTCCTTGATTTTTCGGAGAACTACTTTGACTTTCTCCTCTCACTTTTTCAACCGAATTTCGAGTTGTAAGTCTTTTATTTCTAGTACCGTAGACCAGGGTAGTGAAGTACCGTTTATCTACCCCTTTGTCACAGTCTGAAATTAAAACCCCCGAGGTTTTAGTGACGTTTACCACTGACGTCGGTACTTTAATTTTCCGCGAATGAGGAACCTTCTTTTCAATACGGGTTGGATCTATCGTATAAGTCTTCGTCTCTGTAATGAAACGGCTGATTCCAGGCAGATCAGTTCCTATACCAAAAAGGTCACCAGTACATACCTACACTCTCAACCTAACACTTCTTTCGACTCGTAGCTTCTTAACTACGAAAACTTGACGCCACAACCTCTTCTGAGAACTCTCAGGGAACCTGACGTTCCTCTAGGTTGGTCAGGTAAGACTTCCTCTAGTCGGGACCCTAAAGAAACCTTCCTTACTACGATTTCGACTTTGAGGTCATGAAACCGGTGGAGTACGCTTCTCAACTGAGTAACCTTTTCTGAGACTACGACCCTCCATAACCCCCCGTCCTCCTTTTCCCCTGTTGTCTCCTACTCTACCGACCTACCGTAGTGACTGAGCTACCTGCACTCAGACTCACTTGAGACCCTCTACCACTGCCTGTCCCTCCGGCCCGCACGACGCTAAGTACCCCAGCGTTTCTATACCTGTGTTTTCTACCCGAACTATTTCCTGTCTTTACCATACCTGGATTGTCTTCGTCTTCTATAATTCTTCTCCACCGTTCTTATGTGTCTTGACATGTTTGTTCTAGAAGTGCTAGTTCTATTAGTAAAACCACACTGGTGAGTGGATCTCGGTCTGTAGTACCTTACACTTCAGTTCACCCGGAATCTTTCGTAGTGATGCTTGTTTCGGTCACCTCCACTACCTTAAGGTCAACTCGACAAAGTTTAGGACTTTCTACCACGACACTTTCCCGACGTGAGTTATACGGTCGTTTAAACCTTTTGAACCGTCACCGGTGTCCTGACCTTTTCCAGTCAAAAGTAAGGTTAGGGTTTCTTTCCGTTACGGTTTCTTCCGAGTTTGATGACGTGTTGACGTGAGTAGACTGTGTGATCATTTCATTACGAGTTTTAAGAGGTTCGGTCCGAAGTCGTTATACACTTGGCACTTGAAGGACTACAAGTTAGAGTAAAATCTTTTCCGTCTCCTTGGTCTCTAGTTTAACGGTCGTAGGCGACCTAGTACCTTTTTCGTTCTCTCAAGGTCTTTTTGTAGATAAAGACGAAATAACTGATACGGTTTCGGAAACTGACACATCTAGTGTTATTTGACACCTTTTAAGACTTTCTCTACCCTTATGGTCTAGTGCACTGGACGGAGAACTCTTTAGACATACGTCCGGTCCTTCGTTGTCACTCTTGACCTGTACCTTGTTGTCTGACCAAGGTTTAGCCCTGTCCTCATGTAGTTCCGACATATAACAGTGGGACGAATAAATTGAAGATACGTCTCATGTAGTACTCTTTGCGACCTGACCTTCTTTGTGTTCGACCTTAGTTCTAACGGCCCTCTTTATAGTTATTGGAGTCTATACGTCTACTGTGGTGGGAATACCGTCTTTCACTTCTCCTTGATTTTTCGGAGAACTACTTTCACTTTCTCCTCGCGTTTTTTCAACCGAATTTCGAGTTGTAAGTCTTTTGCTTCTAGTACGTAGGTCAGGGTAGTGAAATACCCTTTATCTACCCCTTTGTCACCTTTGTCACAGTCTGAAATAAAAACCCCCGAGGTTTTAGTGACGTCTACCACTAAAGTCGGTACTTTAATTTTCTGTGAATGAGGAACCTTCTTTTCAATACTCGTCGGATCTATCGTATAAGTTTTCGTCTCTGTAATGAAACGGTTGTTTCCAGGCAGATCAGTTCCGATACCAAAAAGGTCATCAGTACATACCTACACTCTCAACCTGGTACTTCTGCCGACTCGTGACTTCTTAACTACGAAAACTTGACACCACAACCTCTTCTGAGAACTCTCAGGGAACCTGACGTTCCTCTAGGTCGGTCAGGTAGGATTTTCTCTAGTCGGGACCCTAAAGAAACCTTCCTGACTACGACTTCGACCTTGAGGTTATGAAACCGGTGGAGTACGCTTCTCAACTGAGTAACCTTTTCTGAAACTACGACCCTCCCTAACCCCCGTCCTCCTCTTCCCCTACTGTCTCCTACTCTACCGACCTACCGTAGTGACTGAACTACCTGTGCCCAGACTCACTTGAGACCCTCTACCACTACCTGTCCCTCCGGACCGCACGACGCTAAGTACCGCAGTGTGTCTCAGCCTGTGCTGACTCACTGACTTGACTGACTGACTCACTGATTTGACTTGACTTACTCTACTGACCGTGATGACATTCACAAGATGAACTTAATTAAGTTAGGAACGATATTTGGACACTTAGTCAAAATAGTAATAGAGGTAAACTGTTTACTCCTTTACCTCCGTTTCTTATAAATGTCTTGAACAGATTTACGTAACTTTACGACGACGACGATTCAGCGAAGTCAGCACAGACTGAGACACGGTGGGGTATCTACCGTCGGGTGGTCCGAGGGGGTAGGGACCCTAAGAGGTCCGTTCTTGTGAACTCACCCAACGGTAAAGAAAGAGGTCACGTACTTTCACTTTTCGCTTTCACTTCAGCGAGAATCGTTGGGGTACCTGACGTCGGGTGGTCCGAGGAGACAGGCAGTTCTCAAGATTATATTCTGAAAGGTTATGTGGTACTACTGAAACACCTAAGTACCGAGCTTTAACATGGATCAAGAAACATGATCTTTAAAGGATTACTTATCAACACTAATAAAGAGAACTCCTTTCCGTTTTAATATCAGTACGATTTATACACGTACAATTTTATAACTTACCGAAACTCATAGGGATACAAGAAAATTTATTTCTTAAACTAGAATAAAAAATGACCTAGTGTCGTAGACTAGTATATATAAAAACCGTGGGGTCATAATTTCATGTTAAAAGAATTCGTTCTATTTTCACACCTTTATTACTATAATCTTACAAACAAAGAACCTTATATTTTGGGGTCCCCTTCCCTGACCACGTTTAGAGAAGACCCATGGGTAGAACAAAAGAGTCTGAACGTAAACTCCAGATTAGGTCACAGAAACAGACGTTCGTTAATCGTTATACCCGGATCGTGATCTGTTTAATCTCTTATTGCTGACGGTAGGTGGTCTACGGTCGGTGGAGGTAATACTTCTTTCAATTCTGTCACTCAAATAGGACAGAAACCCGTTACCCACCTCTTACTCTTTCAAACAAAAAAACAAAAACCAAAAACCAAAAAAATAGTAAAAATAAATAGATGAAGGGACAGGTGATGTTGGTTATACACCAATGAAGAGAAAAACATTTATTTTGAAGTACTTATCCAGTCATACTAGGACTCGAGAATAGGATTAAGGAAACCGATTAAATTTTTAAGTAACATTACGAGAGAAAATTTTAAATGAATAGACACGTTTAAAACGATGGAGGTCCTTTAGGTGTAAAAAGATGATAAGTGACGTCTCCCTCCGGAACTATAAACGGACTTGGACAGTACTCGTTCACATTGAAGAAGAGTATCGGAAACAGAGATGAGTAAAATAGTAGAAAACACTAAAAAAAAACTATTCAGTGATAGAATAGAGGATCGTATTTACAATGTCTGAATAGATTATGTAAATTATATAAATTGGAAATTAGGTCTGTTCATGTTCAAAACGAAAAACTGTTCGTCGGGGTAAAAGGGGTCACAGGGACTTTGTCACTGTGACTTCCCCAGTGTCCCCGAATAAACGGCACAAGTAGACGTCAGGTAGAGTAGAACTAGGATGAATCCTAAGAGGTCTGGTTGTCGATACCATTGTCTGTAATTCGAAGAAAACACGCCAACCGTTTGGCTATGAAAGGACCGGTCCGGAGTTCCGAGACTGACAAACGGTACAGGGACAGGGAAGACTTCCGTACTGACGAAGGAACTCGTCGACAGTAGTGCGAAACAGGAACCCGTTTACAGGGGGAGAGTATAAGTTCGACCTAACTGAAGACTCGTCGCTGGACCGACATTTTGAACCAATTACTATTTAGGAAAGGACCTCTCCCTTCTTGACCGGGTTAGACTAGAAGAACACCTCACAAACTTACACTTCGTGTCTTTTTCTTTCCGGCCATTATCTCGTCGTATCTTTTACTCCGGTCTCTCTTTCATCATTCGTGTTTATCTTCGTTGACCTCAAATTTGTGTACTTCACCTCTCGTTTTCAACATCGGTGTGAATCCTCGTCCACTTTTTTAGGTTCTCTGTCTCCGGTCCCTTCGACCGAGTACCCTTACAGACAACAACCTTGAGACCTCGACCTCATGGACCCGAGTACAAGACCTGAGGGGGTTTTAGACACAAGTGGTCTGTTTAGGTAAAAGACACGGAAGTACGAAGTCTCACAAAGGAATATTATTTGGGTAAAGTCGTACCATTGTTTCTGGGACAGTAACCACGACGAAAACCAGACTTTCTCCGGCGCACCCGTAGTATTAGAATTTGTCCTATGAGTATGTATGAGGAGTGGAAAAGTTGTTAAATTACGTTGGAAGAAAACGAAAACTCGGATCTGAAGACCACCCATTTTTTATACGTAAACATATGGTTTTCGGTTTAGCAAACAACGACTTACCAGATTCATATTTTATTACTTGTGGGATTAGTATCTCTTTACATAGGGATTCCACGATTTCTGTATCCAAAAGAAAATAATATTATATCTTGTTGTTATATTAGAGAACAAGAAGAGACTGGAAAACGTAAAGACAACATTTGAAAACAATCCTGTTCTCTTACCTATAATTATTGATGAAATCCGAGACATCCTGTCCTGTTTCAAAAGGAGTTAGGAGCAGCCCTGGACCGACCCAGATTTTTCATTTGACTGTTTCTCTCTAATTGGTCTCTTTTCATATACTCAAATAAATTACGTTCAAAACATACTGTACCCTCGAAAGTCTTCCTTTACTTCTGGGTTTCTTTGTTCGGACACAAAAAAGTCCGATCGAAACTCCTTCCCACCTATCAGTTACCTCCTTATCTTGTCCAATTTCTTATACTCCATGAATATGACTTAATCCCCTGTTGTCTTCGACCTTAGTTCTAACGACCCTCTTTATAGTTATTGGAGTCTATACGTCTACTGTGGTGGGAATACCGTCTTTCACTTCTCCTTGATTTTTCGGAGAACTACTTTCATTTTCACCTATCACTTTTTCAACCGAATTTCGAGTTGTAAGTCTTTTGTTTCTAGTACCGTAGGCCAGGGTAGTGAAGTACCCTTTATCTACCCCGTTGTCACCTTTGTCACAGTCTGAAATAAAAAAACCCGAGGTTTTAGTGACGTCTACCACTAACGTCGGTACTTTAATTTTCTACGAATGAGGAACCTTCTTTTCAATACTGGTTGGATCTATCGTATAAGTTTTCGTCTCTGTAATGAAACGGCTGATTCCAGGTAGATCAGTTCCGATACCAAAAAGGTCACCAGCACATACCTACACTCTCAACCTGACACTTCTTCCGACTCGCGGCTTCTTAACTACGAAAACTTGACACCACAACCTCTTCTGAGAACTCTCAGGGAACCTGACGTTTTTCTAGGTCGGTCAGGTAGACTTCCTCTAGTCGGGACCCTAAAGAAACCTTCCTTACTACGATTTCGACTTTGAGGTCATGAAACCGGTGGAATACACTTGTCAACTGAGTAACCTTTTCTGAGACTACGACCCTCCCTAACCCCGTCCTCCTCTTCCCCTACTGTCTCCTACTCTACCGACCTACCGTAGTGACTGAGCTACTTATACCCAGACTCACTTGAGGTCCTCGACCACTACCTGTCCCTCCGGACCTCACGACACTAGGTGACCCAGTGTTTCTCAGCCTGTGCTGACTCGTTGATTTGACTTGACTCTCCTGTGAATCGTTCCGAACGGAAAATCCTAAGAAGAACCACAGGGAAACAGAAACTAATATTTTACAAGGAAAGGAGACCCATACGTCTCCCATGGAGAGTGTACTTCTGAAATATTGGACGTACCTCCTCGGACCACCCGACGTCAGGTACCGCAGCGATTCTCAGTCTGTGCTGACTTGTTGAAGTGAAAGTGAAAAGTGAAAGTACGTAATCTCTTCCTTTACCGTTGGGTGAGGTCATAGGAACGGACCTCTTAGGGTCTCTGCCCCTCGGACCACCCGACGGTAGATACCCCAGCGTGTCTCAGCCTGTGCTGACTTCGTCGTCGTCGTCGCCGTCCCTTCTCCCCACTCACCCTTCTTCCAGTCTTACTAAAGGGACGAAGACGTCTTTTGTGAAAGTCGAATTTCATAAAAGGATTTCATAAGGTCTCTTATAAAGACTCGTTACATTTGTCAACGATACTCCTTATCCACTAGTTGAGTAATGCTTTTTCGACACTTTACTCTCTAAATCATTTTACTAGAAGGGTTGAAAAAACAAGTATATAAAAAGTACTTCCTAGACACCTTGGATGGATCTCTTTATTTTATGATAAAGTACCGTAGGAACCATCTCAGATCCTAAAATAACAAATATATTTGAAAAACTTCACTTTCACAATCAGTAAGCCAACATGGACTGGGAAAAACTGTGATACCTGATGACGGGTAGTCCGAGGAGACAGGTACCTTATCAGATTCTTTCTTATGACCTCACCCATCGGTAAGGGAAGAGGCCCCTAGAAGGGTTTAGTCTCTGACTTGGACCTAACCGAGACGTAACGTCCGTCTAAGAAATGGTAAACTCGGTTGAAAAATTACTTGATATTATTTGAGTTTCTTTCAACGTCTTAATACTTAAATGTCGAGTTCTCTAAAAACATTTCACCTGTAAGAACACATTGGTGGTGAGTCTAGTTCTTTTTTTTTCGTGGTCATAATATGGTCTTTGAGACATAATGGGTCGAGAAACTCGTGATACGGGTATGTCGATTGTTGGTAGGACTAAAGATCGTGTCTCTAATCAAAGTTGACAAAAAATCGAAACATATTTACCTCAGTAAATCATACACGGGACACACAAATCGAAAATATGAGACACCTTAAAGAGACATGATAATTTACATCGTCTTCGTTGAAGGAAAAATACAAACGTATCATAAGGTAACATATTGATGTGGTATTAAATACATAGGTAAGACAAGTATCCGTAAACCCAACAAAAGTCAACCCTCTATTATGTTTATTAGGATGAGACTTCGAAAAACATGTAAAAAGGTTATATATAGATATCACAAACGACAACCTATTTATGGAACCTCATCTCAGTACCCAAACCTCTTCCCGTACCGTTGGGTGAGATCACAAGACCGGACCTCTTAGGGAATCTGTCCCCTCGGACTATCCGACGTCAGGTACCCCAAAGTTTCTCAGCCTGTACCGACATATCAGAATCGTATACGGGTCTCTGTACCCAATACGTATTCAAGTCTATTCTAAGATTTTTTGTAAATACTGCCACGTTTAACGAGATGTAAGAACAGTTATGAACCGTTACAGTCAGAAAATTTGACATAAGTAGGATTACCTACATAAGGGGTCTATCGATTACAAATAACTGGTACCCCTCTAGATAAACACATACACACTTGACAGACAAACCCAGAGGACAGGTGAAAAATTAAAGTAAAAGACGGTAAAAGTATAATTAATCAGTCTTAATACACAAGACTTATACTCAGAAAATAGTCAATGTACATGACTTTTATATAAAAGGACAAAGAACATAACCGAAAAGTGAAACAATTACCATAGAGAAGAAATTCTCTTCGAGAATTACTTCATTTTAAATACTTAATCGGGTTGTAGGAAACTGGACTAATGTCGGGTACAGCATAACGAGACTACAGAAATACTTTGTCAGGAATTATTTATCACGTAAACGACCAAATTAACTCTTAAAAATCGGATAATAGTGTAAATACTTTAAATCCTACAAAGGGATATCTACGGAAAGGAGAAGGAATGGGTGAAGTTTCGGTATTACGGTAAATAAATCTGGGGAGAGTATTTCAATGTTATAAAAGAGTGTTAAACAAAACATACTATTTTGTTGAGTGATGGGTCTACCAAGACAGTTTTTACACCCAAAGAGACCTGTAGGGAAGAAAGTACCGTCAATGTTTATAGGATACACATTACATGGGACCGTGGTAAGGAGCACCCTGGTGTTACAAGGGGAAAAAGCAAGTTTTACCAAGTAAGAAAACGAATAAGTTGTTTGTGATTACCTCACTGATGAAATTCAATTCGTGACATGTTCTGTGAACATACATCATCATACGTTATAACTTGTGTTGTGAATGGAAGTACGTCAAATGTCAGATCTCCCTCTCTGTCTGTATAGTAGTTAATAATATAAGTAAATACATTTATTAAAACCGACCCGGACATTTCCTTTTCATAGTAACAGTTCCCTACTAGTAAAAAGGTCCCTTCACATAGTTCCCGAAACAAAAAGAAACACCTAGTCCGTGTCCCTACAATTCTTTTATTACTAGATACTAAGGGTCCTCAAACCTGTATTTCTTAGTGAGGTTCAGTCACTCATATGGTCAACTGTTGTCCCATCCATCAAACACCAGACGAATTCACTCCTTGTACCCCGGAGATCGGTCTGGTTCTTTTAGTCCCCCACAATTGAAACGTTATAATACAACGTTCAACGGTCAGGAGTAAGACATTTCTAAACAAAACTTTCTTGAGGACGTGATTTTGAAAATAATATTAAAGAAGGTTGACTACCAACTACCCTATTTTACACAAAGTACTTATAAAGTTCTACGTAAAAAGGATAAGTCCTTTATGACTCTCTTTCAGACAACCAAACAAAGTAAAACCCAGTAAGATGGATGGAAAGGATTCTTATACACCCAAAAAATTATTTTTAAAAATTGAACACTTTTTCAAAGGTCGTCATCTCTAAAACATTAAAAGATTGGAGAATAAAAGTACAGAAGAATCTTCGGTTGTCAGAAATCAGATGAATTATACTCTCTTCGGTGTATTAATAAACGTAGGTCCTTACAGATATCCCTTTTTTAGACGAATATAGAATCGTTTACTTAATAAAAAGGAAAAGGAAAACAATAAAAATAGACGTAAAAGTAGTCCGTGTGTTAGGTATAACAGTTTACCAAACGTCTCGTCCGAAGTAAAAGTTGTATCAAAAAAGTCTTATAGGAAAATAGACTATAAAATTGACGGACTACAGTAGATCTATACAATAATCGAATAAAGTTTACTGACTAAAACCGTAGTGTAAAGAATATTGTACCATCGAATAATCGGTATAATCGAATAATCGATATCATGGTTGTTGTGGAAAATTTTATTATCAAATACAAAGGAGAACAATAATTCTTGAGGAATAACCCTTCTCACTGAATTTGTACTTTTAAATTTTTAATAGAATGAAAATCTTTACACTACATATAAGATAACGACAAATCAAATGATATTGTATATAAATAAATATTCACAGTATGAGACTACATTGTCTTTGTTTTTAATTGGTTTATGAAATTTATACACAACTTTTATATCTTTTTAACCTAAACATAATTTTCTAGTAGTTTAATTATCATATCCAATTTTTTCAACTTTCACGTCAAAAACACAGTTACACGTCTAGTTTGTTGTATATAAAACAAACTTAATAGTGTACCAAACGACCACGAAAGATTATACACGTAGGAATTTACTTTTGGTTGGTAAGCCATAGTAAAGAAGTAGATAAGTAAGTCGTTAATAAACAACTCCTAGATCATAGACGGTTACAAAAAGTGTTGGATTCCCAGGTCATCGTTTTGTTCATTATCAGAAAGGAAAGTACTCGAGTGTTTGATCACCTTTCCCGTCTTAGACTTATACGATAATGTGTGGATTCCCATCACTCTATGAAAATGGGAAGTGTAAGAAAGTGAGAAGTCTAGACCGCGTCTATCTTGGTTCCTGTGTATCTCTTCGATTTCCCTTATTTAGAACAATTCTAGACTCCAAGAATAACAGGACTTTAGTGTGCCGTTACTCCGATTTGGTGTCCCACCAATAAGGAAGAAGACAATGACGTGTTACCTTAGGTTTCGAGTTGGAGGGAAAGGATAGGGAGATAGTCGACTCAGGTTCTTAAGGTCCTCGGTATCGTTACCCCTCCTGTCTTCGGAGTTTCGTTCCTCCAAAGGGATAACGAATCTCTCTGTACTACCTAACTACATAGATGTACCAACCCACAATTTAAACCTTTGTATGTGATTGGTACGTACAAATTTTCACAAATCATGTTCAACAGGATGAACAGAGGGTAAATGAAGGGTAATGTATGTTCCCATACAACTCCCTGTATGTTAGTTGAGAAAGTCTTTAGAACTCCTGAAGACCACGTAATACTGGTTTCTTATTCGATTACGTTAACACGTAGACCGATACACTTACATAAGGGGTTTATATTGACACACAAGTTTACAGAGACACGTAACAGTCAAATATCAGAACGAACAAGGGACGACATAGACTCTTCTGGGACCCTAACACAGAGAATCGACGTGGGTGAGATCTTAGTCGACCCGTAAAAATTTTTAAAACGGAGGACGTAAAGTGAGGTCTCTTGGACCAAACCCACACGTTACACAAGACACGTGTAAGGTCTGGTCACACAATATTGGCATTCGTTACATGAACCTTGAATTTGAGATGTTTAATTAATGACAACACGGAACAAAAAGATAGGAGAGAGTTACGATTACAGACTCTATCTCGAAGATGTTTCGAGAGACCAAGATGGGGTGGTAAATGGTTAAAAACGAAGAGTATACGTAGGTAATAAGAGTACCGGATACTTCCCTTGAAGTTTACGGAGACTTTTCGAGACGAATATCGAAATATTGTGTTCTCCTTACCTTCAATCGTAGTAATCCTATTGTTAAAATAATACTTGACTTGACAACAGACGACATAAATATAAGAGTTTTGATACGGAGAAAAATATCACTTATACATATTTAGAATAGAGTCTTGTAACTATTTTAACGTATTTCAAAAATCAACTTTAATCTTTGAGGTTATCTCACCTTCACTGTTTATCTAAGTTCCCTAATCTAGACTATCTGTCTCGTGGACTTCTTGATACCCGTCTCCAAGCACTGTAACAAGTCCTCCGTCACTAGTTCTAGTAGGTGTTCTTTTTCTTTACGTTTTTCCGTTTTATCAACAGACTCCTCCGGAATGTTCATCGACACTTTTCTTCTCTTCGTTTTTCGTTTCCTCTTTTCCTTTCTATATTCGTAGACTTACGTCTCAAGGTTTCTTCTCGTTCGTCTCCATTCTTTCGGAAGGAGTCACTAGTCACGTTTCTTTATCTCCTTTTGTTATCTTACCCTTTCTGATCTCTAGAGAAGTTCTTTTAATCTCTACGGTTCCCTTGTAAAGTACGTTTTTACCCGTGTTATTTCCTGTCTTTACCATACCTGGATTTTCTTCGTCTTCTATAATTCTTCTGCACCGTTCTTATGTGTCTTCATATGTTTTCTCTAGAAACACTGGGTGTATTGGTACTACGATACTAGTGGGTGGATCTCGGTCTGTCGGACCTTACACTTCAGTTAATCCGGAATCCTTCGCAGTGATACTTGTTTCGATCACCTCCACTACCTTAAGGTCAACTCGATAAAGTCTAGGATTTTCTACTACGACACTTTCACGACGTAAGTTATACGGTCGTTTAAACCTTTTGAACCGTCACCGGTGTCCTGACCTTTTCCAGTCAAAAGTAAGGTTAGGGTTTCTTTCCGTTACGGTTTCTTACGAGTTTGATGGTGTGTTAACGTGAGTAGAGTGTGCGATCGTTTCATTACGAGTTTTAAGAGGTTCGGTCCGAAGTCGTTATACACTTGGTACTTCAAGGTCTACAAGTTCGACCAAAATCTTTTCCGTCTCCTTGGTCTCTAGTTTAACGTTTGTAGGTAACCTAACAGTTTTTTCGTTCTCAAGGTCTTTTTGTAGATGAAGACGAAATAACGGACACGGTTTCGGAAACCGACGCACCTAGTGTTGTTTGATACCTTTTAAGAATTTCTCCACCCTTATGATCTGGTAGACTGGACGGAGGACTCTTTAGACATACGTCCAGTCCTTCGTTGTCAATCTTGACCCGTACCTTGTTGTCTGACCAAGGTTTAGCCCTGTCCTCATGTAGTTCCGACATATAACAGTAGGACAAATAAATTGAATATACGTCTCATATAGTACTCTTTACGACTCGACCTTAGTTCTAACGGCCCTCTTTATAGTTATTGGAGTCTATACGTCTACTGTGGTGGGAATGCCATCTTTCACTTCTCCTTGATTTCTCGGAGAACTACTTTCACTTTCTCCTCTCACTGTTTCAACTGAATTTTGAGTTGAAAGTCTTTTATTCCAGTAACGTAGACCAGAGTAGTGAAGTACCGTTTATCTACCCCTTTGTCACTTTTGTCACTCTCTGAAATAAAGGAACTAGAGGTTTTAGTGACGTCTATCACTGACGACGACGACGATTCAGCGAAGTCAACACAGGCTGAGACACGCTGGGTAGACGTCGGTACTGTAATTTTCTACGAACGAGGAACCTACTTTTCGATACTGGTTAGATCTGTCGTATAATTTTTCGTCTCTGTAATGAACGGTTGTTTCCAGGTAGATAAGTTTGGATATCAAAAAGGTCATCAGTACATACCTAAACTTTCAACCTGATATTTCTTTCGACTCGCGACTTCTAAACTACGAAAACTTGACACTACAACCTCTTCTGAGAACTTTCAGGGAACCTGTTGTTCCTCTAGGTTGGTCAAGTAGGATTTCCTTTAGTCAGGACTTATAAGTGACCTGCCCGACTACGACTTCGACTTTGAGGTTATGAAACCGGTGGACTACGTTTCTTGACTGAGTAACCTTTTTTGGGAGTACAACCCTTTCTAACTTCCGTCTTTCTCTTCCCCCACTGTCTCCTACTCTACCTACCTCCGTAGTGACTTAGTTACCTGTACTCAAACTCATTTGAGGTCCTCAACCACACCCGTCCCTTCGGACCGTACGACGTTAGGTATACCAGTGTTTCTCACTTTGTACTGACTCACTGACTTGACTTGACTTCTAAAGATCCAACTTCTTAACTCACATACGACGTTGTTAATGACTCCACCCTTTCTGGTAATCTTTTCAAAATAACGAGAACAATAATGATAAAATCACCTCAACACCGTAAACTTAACGTAAACATATATAATGCAGACTCTACGTATATATATATATATATATATATATATATATATAACGACAAGTCAGTGGGTCAACACAGACTGAGAGACGTTGGACTACCTGACGTCTTGTGGTCCGGAGAGACAGTGAATGGTAGAGGACTTCAAACGGGTTCAAGTACAGGTAAAGTAACAATTACGGTAGGTCGGTAGATTAGGAGACTACGGGAGTAGAGGAAGACGGCAGTTAGAAAGGGTCGTAGTCACTGAAAAGGTCACTCAGTCGACTAACGTAGTCTACTGGTTTTATGACCTCAAACAAAGTCGTAGATAGTCAGAAAGGGTGCTCATAAGTCCCAACTAAAGGGAATTCTGACTGACCAAACTAGAGGAACGGCAGGTTCCCTGAGAGTCCTCAGAAGAGGTCGTGGTGTCAAGCTTCCATAGTCAAGAAGGTACGAGGTGTTGGAAATACCAGATCGAGAGTGTTGGTATGAACTGGTGACCCTTCTGGTATCGGAACTGATATACCTAGAAAACAGTCGTCTCATTACAGAGACGAAAAGAATGTGACAGATCCAAACAGTATCGAAAGGACGGTTCTTCTTTGTGGTAGACTAGTACCAATGTCAGTGGTAGACGTCACTAAAATCTCAGGTTCTTCTCCTTTAGACAGTGACGAAGGTAGAAACGGGGAATATAAACGGTACTTCGTAACCCCGACCTATAGTACTAGAATCAAAAAAATTATAAATCAAATTAGGTCGAGAAAGTGAGAGGGGAAGGGGAATTGTTCCCCGAGAAATCAAGGAGAAGTCAAAGACGGGCAATCTCACCATAGTAGACGTATAGAGTCCAAAACTACAAAGAGGGTGGATACAACTAAGGTCCAACATTGAGTAGGTCGGGTCGTAAAGAGTACTTCACGAGTCTTATATTTAATTTATTTGTCCCACTGTCGTCTGTCGGGGTAGTATGAAGAAAAAGTTAGAACTTGGTTAGTCAACAAGGTATGTCCTAAGATTGCTAACGAAAAACTAGGTGTACGTTCAAAGAGTTCTCTGTCAATTCTACCAGACCATAAGGGTAGAGAAATTCTCGAAAGGTGTCAAATAATACTAGGTGTGTCAGTTTCCGAAACCGTATCAGTTACTTTATCTCCAATAACAAAAAGACCTTAAGAAGTCGAAAGAGATACTAACGCTTACAACCGTTAAACTAGAGATCAAGGAGAAGAAAAAGATTTGGGTTGAACCTGTAGACTTTCAAGAAGTAAGTGCTTTGGAACTTCGGATCGTACGTTCTTAAATTAGTACTGGAATGATCGTACCCACTTCTCACATTAACAGACTGCCAATCGCGTAAGAAATCATGATGGGAAGAACCCTTAACCCTACTCCTAACTGTAAAGGTCAGGACACTGGTTACGACCCAGAAGGTCTAAACGACTGTATAACTTACGTTGTGAAACTAACTTAGTAGGAACTACCAAAACTTATCGAGATGACCTTAAGACAGTGTAAGTGATCGAAATGAATGTCGTCACAAAGGATTCCGGCCAAGGCGAAGTGTGAGGTCTTACAGACCGAGACCCACCGACTGGTGTGGTAGTATCATTAGGTCAAGTAAACCTAGAAAAAACGTGTCAAGAAGGTACACGAGAAAGGTGGAGAAAAACTAGAGAAGTCGTAGATGATCCGGAGATGGTAAATACAGGAGATAACACGGGCAGAAACCCGTTTTACAAGGGAACTACAGAGGTTAAAAAGACTTCTCTAGAGATCAGAAAGGGGAAGACAACAAAAGAAGATCAAAGTATGTAGCAAGTAACTTCTTCTGGAATGACAGAGAGATACAACAAGAGACCTTTAGACGTAAATCAATCTATATGGAAAGGGAGCAGAGGGAACAAAAAAGCAAAGGGAAGAAAGAAATCGGAGGAGTTTATTGCGGAAACGGAAGAACGAAAAAAAAAGAAATCCTACTAAAACCCGTGACGGAGGACGTGGAATACCAGGAGGTAGATATCAAGAAGTCCGTGTGACAAATATTCACGATTAGGGAACTTAGATCAGTAATGGAGGTGACGTCTAAGTATCCCCCAAACTAAATTCAGTATGGACGGACCGGATCACCAAAAGGGACGAAAGAAATCAAATTCGGACCTAAAACGAACTCTTCGACTACTAGACTCGGTCAGTCGAATATATGTGCACATATATACGTATATATATATATATATATGTATGTGTGTACACGTATATATATACATATACATATATATGTGTGTGGATCTATATATCACCATACATTGAGGTATATGTTTCCTCTCCGTCCTGATTAGATCTAAGTCAGTTGCAGACGTACACCTAAAAAATTTTGAAAAAATAACACTTAATTTTTACATGTGTCTTCATTTGATCTTATGACTTATGGGTACACGGAAAGTAGGTAGAAGTTTTTGGTTGAGTACTGGGTAGAACAAAGTTGATGTAGGTCGATAAGTGACAAGGGGAGGAAGATGACGATGACGATTGTGATGACCCAATAAAACTACCTTTAGGGTTCACCTTATATTAAAGGTAGTACTTAATAAGTCATACCTAAACATTTTAACTCCCGAGAAATATCTTTATATTAGTGTTATAGTAATGATGTTGATTTTATTGTCATTAAAGAAATATAAAAGTGTATAAGTTTGTCACAAGGTTAAAGAAACTGGTAGGTATTTAATAAATGATGACTAACAATTTCTAGACTTATTCCAAATATGTACTATTAAGTAACTAAAAAGAACATACAAAAATAAAATAGAGGAAAAAAGTGAACGTTAAATAAATAACTTGACTTCAATATCAGAAAATCTCAAAGAATGTTAGACATATAAGACCTAAAATAGGGGTAATAAAAAGGGGCAACAGTAAAGGGGACAATAAAAGAGAAAAAGGGAATACAGAATATTTAATCATTAATCTAGATATCAAAAAATGAACTGTATCTAAACTAACAAAAAACCAGTTGTTATATAGTATCTACCACCATACACGAAAGTAGCACTTCGTGTATTATAGACTAACGGACGGAGCATACCACAATCGTCGGTGACTACTAGTTACGGGTCTAGGTAATAAAGTAAATTACAACATTTTTCGGAGAAGTCAGAACAAATACCTATTAAATCTGTGTAAAGGATGGAATATGAACCTTAGTTGGTTAAGAGAGTCCTTTACTTCAAGGAAAATCGACTTCTACCATAAAGCCCTTGTATCAGACCCACGAACAATAACCGAACGAATAAAACTTATGTCGATCCTCTGTATAGTCCCGAAGGGACCACCGAGTCTACTTTTTCATAAACGGACGTCACGTCTTCTGGACCCAACCTAGGGATCCAATCCTTCTCGGGGACCTCTTCCCTTACCGTTGGGTGAGATCATAAGAACGGACCTTTTAAGGTACCTGTCTCCTCGGACCGGTCGATATAAGGTATCCCAACGTTTCTTACCCTTTGTTGATTCACTGATTATGTGTGTGTGTGTGTGTGTGTGTGTGTGTGTGCGTGCGCGCTATAGTGTGCAAGTATAACTATAGAAAGAAAATTTAAGTCTTAATGACCCGAAAAATGAATTGACGAAGTCAGATCATATCACTCCCAAAGTCTTTTCTCGTACCACTCCCGGGGTTTGGACTTAGGATACTTCTGTCTATAAATCCATATCTTTTGGATTGAGGATACTTTTATCTATAAATCCATGTCTTTTCTCCCTTTTCTGGTCTGTTCCGATCATCTCTCCTTTGGACTTTCGTTCCTATTCTGTTACAATATTCTTCCTCTTCTGTCAACGTAACCTAACAGGGTTCTTCAATTTATTATGTTACACTTTTACACTCTTAAATATAAACCCTTTTTCCTTCGTTAAGAACGTCACCTTACTATCCTAATCTTAGGTCAGTCTCGTCCATCCATTCATGGGTCCTCTACTCTTTTACATCTGTCACACTTATCTCTATAAAGAACTAAGACTTTTACCTTTATTTCACCAGTAAATATAGAAAAACGGAGTTATTCAATAAAGAATTAACTATTTTAGATCTAGAGTCAGTCCCGATCAAAGAAGAACTTCTTTAGACTCTCTGATTCCGTAAGAATGAATGTTTTATGTTTAATATTCCTTTATCTATCTAAAGGTGTGTCCGAGGAAAATATAAGACCTTAGGAATCACATGATTCACTAAGTTGTACATTTTTACATAAATGTGTGTCAAGAAAACTGTTCAGACAGTACAGATACTCTTAAAGGTAGAAGTGACTCGTCACTTCACTTCACTTCACTTCAGCGAGTCAGTACAGGCTAAGAAACACTACAGTACCTGACATCGGATGGTGCGAGGAGGCAGGTACCCTAAAAGGTCCGTTCCCATGACCTCACCCAACGGTAAAGGAAGAGGTCTTCTAGAAGGACTGGTCCCCTAGCTTGGGTCCAGAGGGTGTAACATTCGTTCTACGAAATGGCGGACTCGGTGGTCCCTTCAACGACTCGTCATCCAGATATCTTTAGTATTTAACGACTACAAAATAGTGACCAGTGTAATGAGTGTAGAGGTAAATAAATGTAATCGGGACCTAAGGAGAAAGTCAAATCGTAAAGTAAAAAGTCTGATATTCTAAGTCTCCCATTTCTTTTTGTAGGTTTGAAACAGTAAAGTACACAACATCATCTAAGTGGATTTCACTAATGGATTTGATATATAAGTTTCGGAGTGACCGAACCGGTCTACCACACAAGGAAAGAAGATATCAGACAATCAAATAAAATCGTTTGTGAACTCTGACGAAATTGTAGGGTATTTACTTCACCTACTTCTGGTCCAAGAAAGATCCAATTACTAAAACTCTAGTGATAAAAGCTTTGGATTCGTAACAAACTCGTTTCACCCCCTTTTTTTTTTTTTGTCGTCTACCCTCTCTCCCAGTGATAGTCATTAATACTACTTTTATTTTATCGAATGTTTTTATTTTCCTGTCTGGTACACCGATTCAAATCAAGAAGGGGTATCAAGTCATCATTTTCTATGTTTTCACGTAGTCTTGACGGACAACGAAGTCTCTCAGAAATCATTTCTATTTACCATTTTACTGCACTATAAAAGTACGAAAAGTCCAACCGTCACAAAATAAAGAAAGTCAAGTCAAGTAAGCGAGTCAACACAGACTGATAAACCCTGGGGTACCTGACGTCGTGCAGTCCGGGGAGACTCTCATTTGGGGAGGGTCTCAAATGAGTTTGAGTACAGGTAACTCAGTCACTATTGTAGGTTAGTAGAGTAGGAGACAACAGGGGAAGAGGAGGGTGGAAGTTAGAAAAGGTCGTAGTTCCAGAAAAGGTTACTTAGTCAAGAAACGTAGTCCACCGGTTTCATAACCTCAAAGTCGAAGTCCTAGTCAGGAAGGTTACTTATGAGTCCTCACTAAAGGAAATTCCACCTGACCAAACTAGAACGTGAGGTTCCCTGAGAGTTCTCAGAAGAGGTTGTGATGTAAAGTTTTCTTAGTTAAGAAGTCGTGAGTCGAAAGAAATATCAGCTTGAGAGTGTTAGGTATGTACTGGTGACCTTTTTGGTTTCGAAACTGATCTACCTGTAAACAACCGTTTCATTGCAGAGACGAAGAATTATACGACAGATCCAACCAGTATCGAAAAGAAGGTTCCTCATCCATAGAATTAAAGTACCGACGTCAGTGGTAGACGTCACTAAAACCTCTGGTTCTTTTATCAGAGAGTGACAAAGGTGACAAAGGGGTAGATAAACGGTACTTCACTACCCTGGTCTACGGTACTAGAATCAAAAGACTTACAACTCAAATTCGGTCGAGAAAGTGAGAGGAGAAAGTGAAAGTAGTTCTACGAGAAATCAATAAGAAGTGAAAGATGGTATTCCCACCACAGCAGACGTGTAGACATCAACAACTATAAAGAGGGTCGTTAGAACTAAAGTCGGATACGAAGTAGGTCGAACCGTAAAACATACTACATAAGACATTTATTCAGTTTATTCGTCCCACTGTTATATGTCGGAACTGTATGAGGACGGGACTAAACCTCGGTCAGATAACAAGGTACAGGACAAGATTGACAACGAAGAACTGGACGTATGTCTAAAGAGTTCTCCGTCCAGTCTACCAGATCATAAGGTTAGAGAAATTCTTAAAAGGTGTCAAACAACACTAGGTATGTCAGTTTCCGAAACCGTGTCAGTTATTTCGTCTTCATCCACAAACAGACCTTGAGAGAACGAAAAAGTTACTACGTTGTATACAAACGTTAAACTGGAGACCAAGGAGACGGAAAAGATTTTGGTCGAACTTGTAGACCTTCAAGTGTCAAGTGTATGACAACTTCAGACCGAACCTCTTAAAACTCGTAATGAAACGATCGCACATTCTACTCACGTTAACACATCATCAAACTTGTAAGAAACCGTAATGTAAGGAAACCCTAACCTTACTTTTGGCTGGAAAAGGGCAGGACACCGATGACGACACAAAAGGTTTAAAAGACAGTATATCTTACGTTGTGAAAGTGTCGTAGTAGAAAATCCTAAACTTTGTCGAGTTGACCTTAAGGTAGTGGAGGTGATCAAAACAAGCAGTACTACGAAGGATTCCGGATTAACTGAAGTGTAAGGTCCTACACACCGAGATCCACTCACTAGTGTAGTAGTACTAATAGACCCAGTATTTCTAGAAAAAACGTATCAAGAAGACACATAAGAATGGTGGAGAAGAATTATAGAAGACGAAGACAATCCAGGTATGACAAAGACAGGAAATAACACGGGTAAAAACGTACTTTACAAGGAAACCATAGAGATTAAAAGAACTTCTCTAGAGATCAGAAAGGGTAAGATAACAAAAGGAGATAAAGAAACGTGACTAGTGACTCCTTCCGAAAGAAAAAAAAAAATTAAAAATAAAAATGAAATAAAATGAAATGTTATGACATAACCAAAACGATATGTAACTGTACTTAGGTGGTACCCACATGTACACAAGGGTTTGTACTTGGGGGGAGGGTGGAGGGAGGGGTATTGTAGAGAGACCCAGTAGTGGCACGTGGTCGGGGTTCGTACGACATAGGACGTAGTCTGTATCTGACCGCTAAGCTAAGAATTCACTATCATATGTACAATGTTACGGTAAGAGGGTTTAGTAGGGTGGGAGAGGGAGAGGGAGACTCAGGTTTTCAGGCAATATGTGTAGACACAGAGAAAGGGACAGAACGTATGTCCCAGCAGTAACGGTAGAAAGATTTAAGGTATATATACACAATCATATGACATAACCACAAAAAGAAAGACCGAATGAAGTGAGACATATTAACCGAGGTCAAAGTAGGTAGAGTAGTCTTGACTAAGTTTACTTAAGAAAAATTGCCGACTCATTATGAGGTAACACATATACATGGTGTCGAAAGAATAGGTAAGTAGACGACTACCTGTAGATCCAATAAAGGTACAGGACCGATAATATTTATCACGACACTACTTGTGACCCCATGTACACAGAGAAAGTTAAGACCAAAGGAGCCACACATACGGGTCGTCACCCTAACGACCCAGTATTCCATCAAGATAAACGTTAANTTAGAGGTGTGACAAGAGGTTTCACCGACATGATCAAACGTAAGGGTGGTTGTCACATCCTCCCAAGGGAAAAGAGGTGTGGGAGAGGTCGTATCCTCCGTTCTTATATGTTACCTCATTTCTGTTAGAGAAATTGTTCATCACGACCCTTTTGACCAGTTGGTGAACATTTTCTTACTTTGATCTAGTGAAAGATTGTGGCGTGTACTTTTATTTAAGTTTTACCTAATTTCTAGATTTACATTCTGGTCTTTGATATTTTGAGGATCTCCTCTTGTATCCGTTTTGTGAGAGTCTGTATTTAGTGTCGTCCTAGGAGATACTAGGTGGAGGGTCTTAAGACCTTTATTTTCGTTTTTATTTGTTTACCCTAGATTAATTTTAATTTTCGAAGACGTGTTGTTTCCTTTTATATTCGTTCCACTTTTCTGTCGGAAGACTTACCCTCTTTTATTATCGTTTACTTCGTTGACTGTTTGTTGATTAGAGTTTTTATATGTTCGTTGAATACGTCGAGTTAAGGTCTTTTTATTTGCTGGGTTAGTTTTTTACCCGGTTTCTTGATTTATCTGTAAAGAGGTTTCTTCTGTATGTCTACCGATTGTTTGTGTACTTTTCTACGAGTTATAGTGAGTAATAATCTCTTTACGTTTAGTTTTGGTGTTACACCATGGTGAAGTGTGGTCAGTCTTACAGACGCTAGGTTTTTAGACTCCTTCCGAAAGAATGGAGACGAACGATAAGAAACCTTGAGACGTAAGTCTACCTATATTAAAAGGGAAAGAAGAAACGGAAATCGAAGAGAAGAAAAGTGTCGATGAACATTCCGGAGGAGTCTGTTGGTAAAACGGAAAAACGTAAAGAAAAAGAACACCTACCAGAACTAGTGACGGAGGATATGTTACAGTGCTTGGAGGTAGGGATCAAGAAGTCCGTGAGACAAATAGTCTAGATTAGGGAACTTAGACAAACAGTCAAGGTAACATATTAACATTCCCTAAACTAAATCCAGTATGGACTTACCAGATCAAGAATGATTCACAATAAAAAGGTACTAATGTCCCGGACGGAAACTTTACTTCTCCCAGTAAAATAACTGATTCAAAGTAAAATATCGTATAAAGTAAAATATCGTATACCAGTGTTCATTGAAATTAAAAAAAAAACTCTAAACGTTAACACACTTAGTATCCTTCCGAACTAAATTCACCTGGGTCACACTGATGAGTTAAGGTCGTTTCATAAGGAACCCTCTCTTTTAAGAAAAATTATCGATACTAAATTTTGTCGAATAGATTTTTGTCATGGGCGTCTCTGTATCCACAAAAAGAATGTTTTCGTAAGACCTTTCCATTACTCCCACACAAAATTTCTGTCCTTTTATACTTCCTAATTGTCTCATGAGACTTGACGTAAAGAAAAGAAACGTGTCCACGCCCTTGTTATTCCTGGGTGAGATCGAAGTCCAAACGAGAGAGAAAATAGACCTAATAACGACAGTGGTCTCTCGAAATAGAAAGGTCGTAGTACATGTTGTTTTTAGTTTAATTTTCTGGGCTCCGTCTTCTCTCCACTTCCTATCCATGTACTTTACATCAACTCATACCAATTCCTAGCGATTATCCATATTAAAGTACTTCCTTTTTGTGAGAAAGGAAAGTCTGAGTACAAATAAAAACTTGAATTATAAGGTTGTGGATTTAATAAAAACTACTAAGTGTTCCGTACCAGACTCTCTTTATAAGATGACCTCTCTGGTCCTTATATCTAATTTACAGTACTTCTTACCGGAAGTTTTTAACGAGGTGTATTAATCTTTCCGGAAAAATGACCGATTTTAGAACTCCGTCCATATCTGACCTTCAATTCGACTAAGAGTGTTTATAACCTGGAGTTTCTACTGACAGTTACAGTCGAAGTGAAGATGAAGTCCCATCTATCCTAGTAATATCCTCCTCATCTGGTAAGGAACCTCTTCCTTTACCGTTGGGTGAGGTCACAAGAACGGACCTCTTAGGGGCCCTACCCCCTCGAACCCCCCGACGGCAGATACCCCAGCGTGTCTCAACCCGTGTTGACTTCGCTGAATCGTCGTCGTCGTCGTCGTCGTCGTCTGGTAAGGAACCTATGTTTGGTTATAAAGAAATAACGACTCCAAAAAAATTAATAATAAAATGTATACAGTGTCCACATGTCGTAATATTAAGTTATAGACATATGTGATGTCTCACTAGTGGTCGTCAATAGGGACCAACGTCAATCGGGGAAAGTGAGTGAAGTGGGTGGGACTTCGACGGGGGACGAGACAATTTGTGATTACCCAAAAGACATAGAAGTACGAACAAAAACAAGATAAAACAAACAACAACAGCAAAGGTCTAAGGTATACTTACTTTAGTATACCAAAAACGGAAAGAGGTTGACTGTAAAGTGAATTGTGTTATTTAGGTAGGCACGACAGTTTTTTTACCGTCCTAAAGTAACAAGAAGATGCAAACTAATAATAAAATACATGTATATATATATTTGTGGTACATATATATCATAAAGTAAAATGTATATATATATATGTGTAGTACATACATATCATAAAGTAACATACATACTTAGAAGAAGGTAAGTAAGTGTTTAAAGATATATAACTAAAACATAAGACACTGAAATGACTTAAATAAATAATAAGGATTCTCGAAAAAACACTTTAGAAAATTCTCAAAGATATACGAAAGATATACAAAGATATGACTGTCAAAATGAAGAGTGAAAGGTTGTACCTACGGAAAATATAGAAAAGGAATGGATTAACGATACCGATCCTAAAGGCAATGATAATTATACAAATTATTGGCACCGTTCTTCTCTGCAGAAACATCAAAAAGTTTATAATCTTCTTTGTAAAAGTCGACAAGTGGAGTTCATACTACAGTCGTTACCGAAACAGTATATGTCGAGAGAAATACAACTCCATACAAGGGAGGTATAGGTGAAACAACTCTCAAAAATAGTGTCTACCTACAACTTAAAACAGTTCACTAAAAAAAACGTAGACAACTCTAATAGTTGATTAAAAATAGGAAGTAAAACAGTTACACTATATTTTGACTTGCCAGACGTCTCCAACTTAGTAAGAACGTAGGGGTCTTATTTAGGATGAACTATAATCACACATTGGACAATTCATCAAATCTAAACTTAACGATTGTAAAACAACTCCTAAAAACAGATACAGGTAGTTCTATAACTGGACGTTAAAAGAATAAAAACCACAGAAAACAGAGTAAAACGACAGTCCCATTCCGACCGAAATATTTTATAGAAACCTTCAATAGGAAGAGAAATTAAAAAACCTTCTCAAACTCTTCCTATCCATAATTTAAAAGAAATTTACAAAAATTTACAGTCCCCGAAAACAAACAACCTTCAAATAATATATGATAAAGTTAGTGGAATAATCATTAACTAGATAAATCTAAAAGATAAAGAAGGACTAAGTCAGAATCTTCTAAATACGAAGATCCCTAAATACGTAAAAAAGATCTAACAGGTTAAAAGTCCACATATTAACAAGTATCATCAGAGAAACCCAGGAAACATAAAGACACCTTAATCAACATTGTATAGGAGACAGTAAAGACTAAAATGTATAAACTCGGGAAAAAATAAAGAACCAATCAGATCGATTACCGGGAATCAAAATGACTAGAGATAACAAAATAAAAACAGGGAATGAAGTAAAGAAAAGAAAGGAAGATGGTTAAAACTCGAAAACTAAAAAATTATCATTTCAACTTTATTACCCGAAGACAAAAGAAAGGGTCTAAACTCTCCGAAAGTCGGTGATGAAGCAGTTTGTGAAAGGAAAAGAAAGAAAAGGAAGACCCTGGGGAGATTACGATTACAATAAGACGAACTGTAACAGGATTTCCAGAGAATTCAATAGAAGTGAAAAAATTGAAGTAAAAAGTAAAACGTCGAGACAAACACAAACCAAGACAACGAAACAGAAAGTCGAGTGACTAAGTGATAAATGGAGTAAGTTAGATGATAACTTGGAGGGATCATATAAAAAGTCAATATAGACGAACTATAAAAGAATATAAAAATAGAGAAGTAACTTCAAGTATGACACAAGTAGATAAAAAGGTCTCAAGTCACTCGTAGAAATATTGGAAATGAAACTTGAGAAATAATCCATCTAACGAATAAAGACAAAACAAATTAAGAAAGAGACGCCATAAAAAAAAAAAAAGAAAACGAACTTTGTTCAAAGGGACGAGGAGTAAAAGGGAGGAAGAGACATGAACAAAGATGTATAATCCATTTAGTCGATGGATAGAGCGAAAAGTGTTTCACTGACACACATCCTCTACGGGATACCCCGAGTCTTCGTGTCAGAACGGAATACACTCGACGTACAGACAACACGGGTCCGGTACTACGACGGTCTGTGACCGCCCGTCTCAATACTAAGTCGCCCGATACTCCGGACCGACTCCACGTTCTCACCCATCACGAGAACCACTCCGTGTTCATGACCATGATCGTCTAATCTGACACTAAAGGTTTTACCGCGGGTGGTCACGAGCATAATCGTTTCGTCATACTTTGGTGCTTGCCCTACGGACGGTCTTAGACAGGAGTCCCTAGTAGAGTTGCCGAAGGACGGAGAGGTCGTCTGTGAAGTTCTAGTCATTCACCTAGGAGAAGTGGTTCTAGGGACACGAAAAGTTAGACCACAAAATAACGACTGAAAACCCAGTTCACTCAGACACGTTCTCGGGAAATCTTCCCCTAAAAAGTAAGGGATGTTAAGATATCCAAAGGACTTGTGTTTTGAATACCAAAAGATTTCGGTCCACAAACCCCCTGAATAAAGAGGACACGTCCTAGATTTACAACCTCATGAAACATACTTTGAGTATAGGGAATGAGGAGTCCCTTTTATTAGTATGGAAACATTAGGAAGGACCGGTACCTAATGACACTAACTCCACACTAAAAGAAGAACCACACTGATAAAGGAACAAAGACGATGAACAGAACTATGACAGGAAAACGGTAAACAACACCTCACAGACAAGTAGGTTGAAAGTCTCACTTAATAAGATATATATCAACATCTTAACTAAACAATACAGGTACTATCCTCTACTGAAGTCCTAGAAAGAAACGGTGGTAACTTGGGAAAGGAGAGTTAAGAGGGTGACTATTTAAAAGTTAATGGATGTATTCGAAGTGTAATTTTGTCTTACTAAACTACGTTTTCTACAGTGTTTAAACTTTTACAAATTCAACATACCTAACCCGACATCAAGACTCATCAAGTTGTAAAAAATTTTCTTTACTAGAATAGGTGAACTCTTTATACGGAAGAAGGAATAAAGGTAAGTAAATAAATTTATAAATTTGGATTTATAAATACGAAGTATAGGACTGTGTTAGTTTTAACGGACACGACTACTTTGATTCATTACCCAGACTCTTCTTATTCCCTTACTATGAGGTGTGTAATAGAATAAAACTTTAGCACATAGAGTATATTTTTAACACCCTTCTCTTGAGGGATACAGGCAATAGAGAATCTAGTACGTATAGAGTTTGGGGTTGATAGGTGGCGTACTTCCATTTTTTGAAGACTTAAGTCCTACTTCTCGACTTTCGTATTTCTTAAACACCCGTTAGTGGTTATAAAACTCACAGAAGGGTAGACAGAGTTAAATTGAGGTCATATAAGATCGTGTAGTAGAAAGTCGGGTGAAGATTAACAGAGTTCCTTTTATTAAAGTTTCGGAGGCAATTCGTATATTCAGTTAGTTAAAAAATACGTAGAAGCATTGTTGTTTTGTAACGGTTCAAAATGTAAACTCAGTTGAAGGTAGTAAACTTTTTGATTAACATCACTTTTCAAAACGGAAACGAGAGACTTTACAGAAATCCTTACGAAAATAAAAGGTAATAGTTTCTACAGGAGGTAAAAAGGATATCGCAGTGAAAGATTAGTGCCAGGGACCGTAAGTCCTTTAGGGTAGACAAATGCAATCGTTACTTGTCCGATCCGTCTTTTACCTCTTTTTTTTAGTCTCCACCCTTAATCTCAGAACTTTTGCACACTCTTTGTGTGTATGTATGTGTATAAAATCGTCAAAGGACCTTTGTTACCTTTAGGGAGGAGAAATTTTTGGAGGGAAGGAGGGAGACGAGAGGTTAAGGGTAGGTTTTTGGTCACAAAATTGTCGTCATTACAAGGGTCTTACTTTGTTTCACACAAAGTCTCCGTCGTACCCTCTCACTCTCGATGCTTGTATACACGTTATACTACATCATGATTTTATGTCCGGAAAAATTAATCTGGGATTTTGACGAAAAAATTGTGATAAAAAACTTCAATTTCTTAACATACCGAAAGACAGTATATCTAAGTACGATGGTGGTTCGAAAGAAAAATTAATTATGTGTTTATATCCTATGTATTATCCAACGGGTCTCTACCGTGTAAATAGGAGTGATTACTCTTATGGCACACTCCTACGAGTGAAGAACGGATTCCGAGACGACAAAAGTCAAGAAGTAGGACATTAAAGACTTAATTTATCAAATGTAACCGAAACACTAATCTTTTTCCTCTTTGTGTAAAATCTTTCGATTTTTAGGTGAACCTATACCGTATCAATGTTAAAGGACAATTGTGATTCGGAAATTTTTAAAGACCTACGTACTGAAGATAGAACGGTCGTAGGTGGAAGTTAGGGTTCAGGGTCTTATTTTTAGAAACTAACTTTTCTTAATTTACCATTTTCAAGTTCGGTGAGATTGACCGGTTACTCTTTATGACTTGGTCTCCGGACTTTTCTTCAACCCTCTTTCTCTCGTTACTACCGTTTGTTTACAGACCTGTCCCGTTTGTGACCGAGTAGTCAGGACCTCGTTATCGAATCTCTACCCCGAAAATAACTTCGAAGAGCCAAGTCATAAAACGATCTATATTGTTACTTGTTTTTATTTGGTACGGTAGTCTGCGACCTGGTAGTTCACTTACTCTGCTCTGACTACATTTATTGACTTTATGTTTCGTCCAGTTCCAATCGGTACTCTCACAGTCTGACAATTACTATCCGTTTCGAAGAATCTTCGCCACCCTTTAGGTTGATCATTTTTCCGAATCGTTCTGTACACAAAGTTTTGACCCGAGGATTGTAATTTCTCTCTCAAAATTAAATACTAACCCCAACAGCAACAAATCATAGAAAAGGGGACGGGGGACATGAATACACAGACCACGTTATATCTGGTCTCCTACTTCTTTCTCTAGTTACTCTACGTTCCTTTCCGCTTTGAGTCCCTAGGTCATTTCAGTTACCTTTGACTGTCAACTTTTATCTTCGAACCCCGTCTTTAGATCATCAGACGTTTGTTTCTTCTTTTACTTGTAGAGTGAAAGATTATAAGGAGTGAAATACTGGGAGTCACATCCCTATCGGATCTCAGGAAAGTAAGACGTGTGTGTCTCTTTAAAGTTAACCCTGGTTTATATTGTTTATTTTATACAAACAATAACTACATATTTTTATAAGTCAAGTCAAGTCAAGTCAAGTCAGCGAGTCAGCACAGGCTGAGAAACACTGGGGTACTTAGCGTCGTGCGGTCCGGAGGGACAGGTAGTGGTTGAGGACCTCAAGTGAGTCTGAGTGCAGGTAGCTCAGTCACTACGGTAGGTCGGTAGAGTAGGAGACAGTAGGGGAAGAGGAGGACGGGGATTAGGGAGGGTCGTAGTCTCAGAAAAGGTTACTCAGTTGAGAAACGTACTCCACCGGTTTCATGACCTCAAAGTCGAAATCGTAGTAAGGAAGGTTTCTTTAGGGTCCCAACTAGAGGAAGTCTTACCTGACCAACCTAGAGGAACGTCAGGGTCCCTAAGAGTTCTCAGAAGAGGTTGTGTTTACATATACTGTATTTAATGAATAACCGTACTCAAATATTTAAGATTACTATTCCCCCAAGTATACTTATTAAACGTACTTAAACATATGGAACAAAATAATATATATGGAATTATATATGGAACAAAATAAAATATGTATCATTATCGTATACACCCAATATATCTCCTTTCAGGTGAGAATATTTTCCTAACATATATTTAACTAACATGTTATAGATCAATTATAGATAGTTATGGGATATGTCTGTTCTTGTGAAATAATCTTCCATTTTTTTTTTTTTTTTAGATACAAGGTCAGGACCAAGACGAGTAATTTTTGTGGTACAAAAATCTCTTTTAAGATTTTGAAAATAGACTTTTTAATTCGTATTACAGGTATTGAGGAAAAACATCGTTGAAAACTTCTGACTATCTCTATAAAATATAGCTCCATGGAATTTGTAAACGTGTAATTATAAGTTAATTTATATTAGAATACTTATCTACGAAACTTTACAATTTAATTATTGTTAGACTTTATTCGGAAAATGTTGAGTCGTCAAATTAGGAAAATATTTCACTTTCTGGACTACAAATTCTTAAAGTTCCATTGTCTCAGAAATGTACGGAACAAAGAACAACCTCAATCAAGCAACCGTATAGTACAGATCAGGTCTGTTTTGTTGATCCCAAAAGTTATATCCGTAGATATAACTTCGGTATGTTCAATTTGTACTAGGAAAACTTTCAAAGAAACCTTAACTTAATAAAGTTTGACTATATACCCGATTTATAGTGACCTACATCAACCAGTAAACTAAAGATTTGTTAAGTTTATAGTGACGATTAACAGAACGTAGTATTTGTATTTAGATCTGTGAAAGTAGAGATAGAGTAGACAGACAAAAGATTAGTCGTAACAACAAAATAAAACCTCAACTTAAAGGGCTCCAGGGAAGATCTACGACCTGTTATCTTGTAAACGAATAAAACTTCATTAAATTGTAAGAAATTTACTCTTTTAGAGTCTATTACTTCATTTAAAATCAATTTAAAAGAAATTGATTTTCTCGTCAATTTAACGAGAATTTTCATGATTATTTTTAAGGTAAAACTACGATACAAAGTAATTTCAAAGAATATATAACACAATAAGTTCCTAATATACAGAACATCGTAGAACGAACATTTGTCCATATTAATTTTTATATAACAAGACAAAGTCATCATACACCCAAGTCCAATAAGAGTCCTTTAGAAAAAAAAAAATGAAAAAATTTGTAAACAAATCCATCGAAAGGTCTCTTTCGTCACCCCTCCTACCTTCCCTTTATTGACCTTTCCATAGAGTGTTATCGTTTAGATCCCTTTCTTCCATCCAAAGTCTCTTCGGTTTCGTTCTTGTCCTCTCGGACGTCTTCGGTTCCTAAGGGAGATCTAGAGCAAAACCTGAACGTGCTCAAAAATCAAAGTGGAGAGAGAAGTGAAGAAATAACGAAATAACTATGTATTTCTAGTATTCACATGTCGTCTTATTTAAACGTGTTTTACTTGAATAGTTACTTTAGTAGTGGGTCTGACTATTGATCTTGTCGTAGGTATCGGTTTTCTGGGGAAAACGCAGAGGATGAGTAATGGAGAGGACGGCTTTCTACTTAAGAATGATAGTATTTAACCAAGATGGACAAGAAATTGAAGTATATTGACCTTGATATGTTATACACCCGAAGGGTCCACCAAGTGTGTCATTTCTTAGACGGATGTTACACCCTCTGGGTCCTCAACTTTGACCCTTCTATGGGACGTCGTCCCTTACCGTTGAGTGAGGTCATACGAACGGACCTCTTAAGATACCCGTCTCTTCGGACCGTCCGATATCAGGTACCTCAACGTTTCTCAGTCTATGATGACTCACTGATTGTGAAAGTGGAAGTAAAAGTATATCATACATCAGAAAACACGGACCGGAGACAGTGGGTGACATTAAAAAGATCCTCAGCAGGTATTACTAAGTAAACATCAAAGTAAACAAAAGTAACGATACACCTTAAGAAAACACTTCATACAGTGTTAAATAAGGAAGATAAAATTACTGACAATCTTTACACTAAACAAAAAGTAAAAACCGATAAAAATTTTTCACGAAGATCCGTTGTTTTATTTTTCATTTATTTACACTGACGTAGTTTTACTTTTTTTTTTTTGAAGACGTGTCATTTCCTATGGTAGTTGTTTTGTTTTTCCGTTGGATGTCTTATCTTCTATACACATTTACTATACAGACTATTCCTCAATGATTAGTTTTATATGTTTCAGTATGTTGAGTTATAGTTTTATTGTTTGCCGGACGAATTTTTTATCCGACTCTGTATCCGTGTACTGGTTCACGAGTTATTTATAAACAGGGTACTGACTTTTCTAACGTTGTCAAATTACTGTGATTTAGGTTATCAATTAGTAGAGATGGACAGATTTAATAATAAGTCAAGTCAAGTCAGCGAGTCAGTACAGGCTGAGAAACGCTGGGGTACTTAGTGTCGTACGGTCCGAAGGGACAGGTAGTGGTTGAGGACCTCAAGTGAGTTTGAGTGCAGGTAGCTCACGCACTACGGTAGGTCGGTAGAGTAGGAGCCAACAGGGGAAGAGGAGGACGGGGGTTAGGGAGGGTCGTAGTCTCAGAAAAGGTTACTCAGTTGAGAAGTGTACTCCACCGGTTTCATGACCTCAAAGTCGAAATCGTAATAATAATCTATAAAGTTATAACCTGTCAGATACAGATTGAGTTACCGTTTAACCAGTTTAATGAATAAAATAACTTCTAGTACTCATCTAGAAAGAAATAACTATCTAGGTAAAAAATTTGACATTAAGAGGACCTGGAGAGACTGTAGTAATTTTGACTAATGGTTGGAGTAGAATTTAAGGTAAGAGACAACAGAAGAGAACCTTATGGGATAACGCTCCCCTGTATCATTTTCAAACACAGTTACTGTGAGGGAGTTTTACAGTATGAGAGTCATCGTTACTATTTTACACATACACAATTAGCGAGTCAACACAGGTCAAGAAACGTTAAAGTACCTGACATCGGACGGTCCGAGGAGATCAGTACCCTAAGAGGTCCGGTCTTATGACCTCACCCAACGGTAAGGGAAGAGGTCCTCTAGAAGGACTAGGTCCCTAACTTGGGTCCAGAGGATACCAAGAAAGTGACCACCCGTCTAAGAAATACCAGACTCGGTGGTCCCTTCAGGTTATTATTTATTACTGTTAATTTTATAACTATTTTATAACGTCGACACTTCTTAAGTTATAGAAGACCCTTGACTAAGGTGAATTTCAAAACTTTGAAAAAAGTTATAGATCGTTTACTACAAGTGGTGTATTCGACTGGATTAGTAACTATAAAAGAATTGAGACACGTCACTGTCTACCAATGATCTGAATAATACTACTAGTTAAGTAGTCCATATATTTACAGTTTAGTAATACAACGTATGGACTTTGATTATATCCAGTTGATATAAAATTAAATTTTCCTTTTTCTTTCATGAAGATACGTGTATGAAATTGAACAGAGACCACATGTATAAACACGAAAAGACAACCTACATATGGACCCTCATCTTTAGGAACTAGAATCTAATAGTTGTACAAGTTCAAGTCATCTATGATGATCACCTGTATGGTTGTTACATGCCTACGAGGTTAAAGAGGGTGAGGAGGTTATTACCTTTACATTTGATTTTGGTGACATCCTACAATTCTATTATATTTTAATTTAATATCTTCGTGTATAGGTCCTACTTTAACTCATATAATTAATTTAAAAAAGTTTAGATCTTGAAAGTGAATTGAAGAAAATAGATCTATGGAAAAGAGTCGTCTTTCAGAGGGAGAACAGATAAAAGCTCGTAAAATCAGTGTCAGCATAATTTTAGATACAATCTATTGAGGTAACAGATATAGTAGCCCTGAGAAAGACAACAGACGTAAAGGAGTATCAGGACAGTGAACCATACGGAATATATAAAACTAACTTCCCACTAAAAAAAAAAAAAAAAATTCTTTGTAACTCTTCGAAACTTTTACACCGGAAGAAGGTTCTAACTTAACATAAATCCAAGAACGCCCTACAATCTCGTTCTACTCCGGTTGGAATAGGTTAGAGTGAGACTTAAATAAACCCTGACTTAAAAGTGGAAAAATTCCGAACTAGATAGAACAAGTAAACAGAGTTGTCTTCCAACCCGACAAATGATACCAGAAAACTGAAACCACCCGTGGATCGACGTTTAAAATAGAAGGTCGTGCCATTGATATGAATCCAAAAGTCGGAAAATCGTTGACAAAGGACGAACCAAGGGGTCTGAGAGTCAGACAAACCAAATACTTACTGTTTACGAAGGCCCCTTCCCTCGTGTATGACGGTCCTAAGGAAGAGACACGGAGGGAAGAGAAGTTTTGTAATAGGGGAGTTTGGACTCGACGAAACAATAGGGACTTATAGTTTTAAAAAGAGAGGTCCAGGTGCTCTGAGGACTTCCGAATAAGTCGAAAGTATGGGGAATAAGTTGAGAAAGACGGACTAAATAATCACACAGTCCGTTGCGGCGAGTACTTAGTCGTTTACCAAACTCCGTTTTTCGTCATACTTTACAGTACAAATCGAGTTACTCAAAGAGAAGAGGGTCTCTACAACTGGGTAATCTGTGACCGTCAAAATTATCGAGTTATCGTAAAGTTTCTCTAACGAGAGTATAAGACGAGTCAAAGACGTTAACAAAAACAATACTTCTAACCACACGAAGTTCAATTGAGTGGTATTGATCTTCTTCGTCTTAAGAAGAGAAATTAATAGAGAAGATCACGTACGACTGAAAAAAAAAAAAAAAAAAAAAAAAACGAAAAAGAGTCAAATCCTACTTTTACCGGAGAAACCTCGGAGCACTGAACGTTCAAGTTATGAGTTGTCTGTAACTGTTTTGAAAATACACAGTCAAAGTTTAAAAGTTCTACTTTATATCAACCAACTCACAAGATTGACTATGACCTCCCTCCGTCCCTTCCTTTAACACACACCCTCATAGTAGACCGGATAATAAATTCAGTGTCCCTTAGACTCTTTTTTTAAGAGATTCTTCTTCATTACCCTAAACTTCTTCCCTTTTCACTCTCGTTATCATGAGTTTTTCTTTGTCTTAATTTACCTCTTCTTTGAGTCCATCCATATTGTTTACATACTGAACTTCAGAGTTCAACTTTAGAGGTTCTGAGATAAAGGACTGTTCAAAATACTAAATAAATAAAAAATTTCACCCCTCGAAGGTGTCCCAGAAAGGTTTGATGTTCTCAGTTTTTTTTTTTTTTTTTTTTTCTTACTACATGAAATAGATCAAAAAACAATATAAAGACACTGTGTAAGTTTTGTAGGACTGATTTTGTTGTTGTTGTTTTTGTCAGAGATCCAACTATTTTAATAGACTGTTTTTATGTCCAATGTTTTGTCCATCTGCCAAAAATTGAGAGAGTGTGAACATAATAGACCAAGACAACTAGAAGAAACCATCCAGGAACTATAATCGCGTGTCGATACGTCACACGATTAAACATCATAAAAATAAAAGAAACGTAAAGGATGACCCCGAAGGGACCACCGAGTCTACTATTCCTTTGACGAACGTTACACCCTCTGGACCCAAACTAGGGAGCCGTCGAATTGTAAGTAGAACTCTTTGTTCTGAGATGTTCCACCGGAAGGGTATAAAAAACTTTTCACAACCGCGAAGCGGTACAGGTGCAGTAATACGGACACGTCAGACAAACAAACATTGTACACGGAAGACGCGGAATCAAGAGGTCGTACATAGGAAGTAAGTACATCTTTATCCACTCCGGAAAATTTTTGACGAGTCGACTTTCTTATAGTAAAATACACCGAGGCAAAACCTTTGTCTTAGGAAGTAACTTTTGCCTTCTAGATATATTGGGGTACTGACTGGTTAGTGATCCTATAAAAACTTTACTATCTCATATTAAATGACTCCGATCAAACATTTTCGGTACATCACAAATAGACCAAGAGAAAGGAGTGAACGAGACGGTAGTGTACTCTTGAGAGAGTACTTAGGGACACTTCTTCCTATCTACAAGAAGATGATTATTAGTTATTCTCCCCGAAGAGACCACCAAGTCACCACTTCCTAGAAGGACGGTCGCGTCCTTTGGACCCAAACTAGGGACTAGGTCCTCCTAGGGTGTACGGCGTCTTGCTGCTTCGGACACATGGTGTTGATAACTGGGACATGAGATTTCGGTCCCAGTCGATGACTCGGGTGCACGGGGTCGATGACTTCCGGTACACTGGATCTCGGACACGAGGGGTTCTTCTCTTCGGTAGTTTTTTTTTGGACGTGTGGTGTTGATTTCTCACCGGAGGTGAAAGACTTACATCTGTTTTCGGGTGTGTCGTTGTTTCTGGGTCGTGTCGGTCTTTATTTATTTATTTTCCATAAAATTTTCCATTACTAGTTGCTCTTTGACTCCAAACGAGGGTCATCGAGGTGATCTCCCAGAAGGTCCGGGTCAGTTCGGAATCTTCATTTCAGTCACATTGGGGTCACTCAGTGTGGTGGTAATCTCAAGAGTCTGGTATTAGTGGATCCCTTCAGTGGAGTTTAAAGACTAGTCGTCTGTGACTATATTGTTTACGAATGACAATTCAGTGAGAGAACCCCCAACTAAACCGTTATCTAATGATTATACCGAGGTCCTTCTGGTCCCGGTCACGTCAACTTTATAACACTCATTTCGTATCTACTATCTAATTAAATCTCCCTCCAAACCTTCATCGACTATGTACCTTGAAGTCTGATACTATTCCTTTGAAGTCAACTTGTAGTAATCTCAAAATTCAAATCGTAATTGTATGACTCCTCTTTCTCTTTATTTGGTTTAAATTAACAAGTAAGCAAATCGTTTATAAACAATTTACGTGCAAATACCGTCTATAACTCGATCCATGGACACTATGTTACTACTTGTTCTATATATTTTACGGAGGAAATATCTTAAAACTAAAGTGAGTAGTACCGTTATCGTTTGATTTTCGTTTTACCTATGTAAATCTAACAATGTCTAACACTTCACACTCACCAGTATCTTCCTAATTACACTATCACAACGACCTTCCCCCTGGGGAAGGTCCCGGACTTCCACCAGAGAACACATTGTGAGTCTTTACTTAACAGACTCCTCTGTGTACACGACTGTTGTGTTCTCTAAAATAACCCTTCCCCGTGGACCCGTCTCTCGTCATCCCATTCCCTTGGGTCCTCCTGACGAGACGGTGTACCGAGTGTCCGGGCCCAAAACACCACTATCCTAATCAAAGACCCAACAGAAATCGGTTCGTAAGACTGAGTCTCAAGAAGGACCACCACGTGCGAAACAAGTCGGTTCTACCTACGGTCGTTCTTCCTAAGACCCTCCACCAACCTGTTCACCACAGTGAAAAACTGGAAAGGACTTGAGTGGGTCAACCACCACCGAATAATCAAGGTACAAGGAATGGTCCTGGAGGACAGGATTTTGGAGTACGTTTACCAATGGTACCATGGACCGGTCCCACCCACCAAAGGCAGACGGACGAAGGGGATTACAATCCTGTCCCAACTTACTTTCTTTGACGGGACCACAGTCCCTTCTGTCGCACTTCCACTATTTCAAGTTCAGGTATGGAAATCCTTTTTTGTGTCATCCGTACCTTTTCATCTACTATTAAAAGAAGTCTGTGCAACTTTTACAGAAGTCCACCCTTTCGTATACTATCTTGCCTTTTCTTCGATCATAACAGTCTCGACAAGTCCGTCTCTCCCCATTCTACTTTATTCAAACGTCTTTCTCCGTCCTCGAAGGGACCAGAGTCTGTCATTTCTTAGAGGGACGTTACGCCCTTTGGTCCCAGGATAGGGAGCCAACCTTTCTAGGGCACCTCCTCCCGTACCGTTAAGTGAGTCATAGGAACGGACCTCTTAGGGGTACCTGTCTCCTTGAACTACCCGATATACATCAGGTGCACCAGCGTTTCTCAATCTGTGCTGATCCGTGTGTGTGTGTAACCTAGTATACAGAGTACTTGGTATCTTACCGTAAACCTGTTATAAGATTTACGTCCCTTATTGGTGACCTTCAAAGACTTGTCTACTCATAATTCTAGACTAAATATAAAATTCTAAATAAACTACGATATTAAAAATTTTATAAAATATCTTTTATATTTATTAAATATTCTATGTATTTCACAAGTTTAAACGTAAAACTTTCCGCCGTCCTTTTTTTTTTTTTTGTCCTTCTGAGAAATCACCGAAAACATAGTGTAGACCGATCTCTTTTAGACAGGACTTAATCAGGTCACCGTCAGATACACTTCTCTTCATCTACCTAGTGTACCTAAGTCCTACATCAGACCTTGGTCGACAACCTTGACGACGAACTAATCCTATCCTGTTACCAAATCACTTACGGTGCCCTAGAGAAACAGAAATGTTAAATTAGTGTACTAACAAAAGGACAGATTCCTTAATGTACGTTCATAAAATTTGTGAAAATTTTGACTTTCGTTTACATTTAATACAAAAGTTAACGATTTTTTTTATATTATAGAGAACTTTAGTGATTGTTTTAGTCCTTGATGAGTTAATCATCCGTCACGATCAAGAAACTGGAACGGATTCCATATCTTCTTTTGTTCCTCTTTCATATATACTATTATGCATTATTATTTAAGACGTCTATCTTTTATGGTCTTTCCAGACTACCCCGTTTATATTATTCTTACTAAAAGACTACACCTGGAGAGAAATAAATCTTTAATTTACAATTTGAGGATACATACGTGTACACGTAAATAAATAACACATACATCTATGAAATATACGGAATGTAAAAATGATACTAGTCTTTTAGAGTAACGAAAGGACAGGTGGAGAGTATGATAAAATTACAACATAAAATATAATAGGAGTCATACAATAAATGTGAAGTTGAGGGAGGAGGGTAATAAAATTCCCTTTTTTTTCTCATACCCATCAAAAATAATATAAACAATTAGATACTATTATAAAGGAGATTCTTATTATAGATATAACAGTTAGTTTAATGGATCTCTGACGACTATTTATAAACCTTATATTCTATACGAAGAAATATACGTAAACAAATTCTAGTTGATGAGAAGAAACTGTTAACAAGCTCGACTAAAGGTGCTGAGACGGTACACAAACGTGAACTTTAAAGAATAGAAAAATCACTTTCCGTAACGTATAATTCGGTATAACGTAAATTCCTTCGTGGACTATCAACGAGTCAGTACGGACTGAGAAACGTTGGGGTACCTGACATCGGACGGTCCGAGGAGATAGGTACCTTAAGAGGTCCGTTCTAATGACCTCACCAAACGGTAAAGGAAGAGGTCTCCTAGAAGGGTTGGGTCCCAGGGACTTAACGACCTCTCAGAAATGGTGAACTCGGTGGTCCCTTCGGATGATAATTCTCTGAAAAGATTCATATTCCTTCGTATCTCTGACGTTTGCACACACGGGTCAATTTTCAGTCAGCGGAACACTATTCTGAAAAGAGGGTTCCGGTAAGAAATGTCTAAAACATTCCGTTTTGTACTCTCTTTTAGAGATCAATCTTTAGACCTTCGTTGGATTTGGAACATCACTTCTACTGTCGGTGGGATAGGAGCAAAGGTTATTTTTAAGTAAGACACTTACACCAAAAAGGGGTGATTTCACCGTAAAGAAAGTGACTAATGTACTAAAGAAAGAAAATGAAAAATAAGGGGAGGATAAGAACAAGTGGGCATGTGAAGTACAACGATAGACATTGGGTGTCTGACAGAAAAGTACTTGAGTCAACGGTAGAGGTGTGAACAGGATTAGAGTAAAATGAGATAGGAAAAAAAGAAGAAGGACTAACAGTATGGATGTTAGGTCATACACATATATGTAAGAATATACACAGGTACATGTTTCCATATGTACACATTCTTAAACATATATGGTCGCTCCGATATTTGTCTGACTAAAGAGTGGGAAGGAAGATAGGGGAATGGATTAGTAACGACAGGAGTAACAGAAAACAATTGAAGAGGACCTCACTCCGGTACGTGGGTCGAAATTATAAGAACAAAGACTTATTATCCAAAAATTCCTACTCTTGAGATGTCAGTCTTTGTACTTCGAAGTTCGGGACCTCTAACAGTAGTGGTGGACCCTTATCGTCTTCAATGATCTCTACCTACTCTCCTCGTCGGAAAGGTCGTCGAGAGTCTCCTTTAACGACTTCATGTTTTAGTGCGAACCCCGACTTTATATGAGAGGCATCTGTTCTCGACAAACTAACCTCAAAGAAAAAAAGAAATACTATTTGCGTGTAAGTTCTCATACACTATATAGTATGCACCCATATACAAACACACAGTATGAATATAAATATATATATCTTTAAATTTCTTTTTACTATTTAAATAATCGATACCTTGGTGTTAGGTCAAATTCTTTATCTTATGACAGACGAAGAATTTTTTAGGAAAACACGAGATAGAGTTGTATTGGACGGAAGGGGAGATCCCATTGGTTATCGGATTTAAAATATAAATATTAGACGAATGAAAAGACGTTTTAAAATAATGGATATTTAAACGTTTACGAGATTTCCCTTTTCGTAACGTTTTACAGTGTAACTGGATTCCTCAAAGGAAGAGAAACCCCATAAATGGGACTTTCGGAAAAACAAACCAACCAAAAATACACTGATAAGATCATTAGAACTATCCCTTCCACCGAATTATCCTCGAGAAGATAGTCAAGATCTATTCCTTAATGAAGGTGTAAATTGATTAGCATACTTTTCACGTTACACTGTACTTCTGTGGACTTAGCTCCGAAGAACAAACTCTCTTGTACCATTTTATAAATCTCCAAAAGACCCCTCCTTTCTCTTTCTCGTAAAATCCGTCTACCTTAGTCAGGTTCACCACCCATACACCTTACTGACCTATAGTGACCCCGAACTGTCTCTCAGAGTAAAAGGACGGGTGGGGGTGACGACAGGGGAGAAAAAAGTCTCACGACTCCGAACGGTCGAGGTTCAGTAGGACTTTCGAACTCATTATAGAGAAAGAAATACTCTACCTCTTAGTTTAGACGTAAAATTTTCCGGTTCTATTTATCGTATAGTCATACTCAAAGTGATGATCTAAGATAAAAATTTTGAGGAGGAAACGATTGAAAGAGATTACCGGAAAGTCACAACACACCAAAGGAAGATCTTGTCAACAGTATCGATGTACGGACTTGAGTGAGATGATCCCAGAACGATCGAATGATTCCTAGATGACAAATGGGTAGTAAAAACGGAGTTCCTCGAGTAGTAGATCAATACCCGGCTTCTGGATTTATATGTCTTTCAGTAAAGTAAAATTGGTACCGAACGAGTAATACAGACCCTACCGTACTTAGGGATACCAAGTCAAGTCAAGTCAGTGAGTTAACACAGACTAAGAAACGTTGGGATACTTAGCGTCGTGCGGTCCGAGGGGACAGGTAGTGGTTGAGGGCCTCAAGTGAGTTTGAGTACAGGTAGCTCAGTCACTACGGTAGGTCGGTAGAGTAGGAGCCAGCAGGAGAAGAGGAGGACGGGGGTTAGGGAGGGTCGTAGTCTCAGAAAAGGTTACTCAGTTGAGAAGCGTACTCCACCGGTTTCATGACCTCAAAGTCGGAATCGTAGTAAGGAAGGTTTCTTGTGGGTCCTGACTAGAGGAAATCTTACCTGTACCAACCTAGAGGGACGTCAGGTTCTCTGAGAGTTCTCAGAAGAGGTTGTGGTGTCAAGTTTTCGTAGTTAAGAAGCCGCGAGTCGAAAGAAGCGTCAGGTTGAGAGTGTAGGTATGTACTGATGACCTTTTTGGTATCGGAACTGATCTGCCTGGAAACAACCGTTTCATTACAGAGACGAAAACTTATACGATAGATCCGACGAGTATTGAAAGGAAGGTTCCTCATTCGCAGAAAATTAGTACCGACGTTAGTGGTAGACATCACTAAAACCTCGGGGGGTTTTTATTTCAGACTGTGGTAAAGGTGACAAAGGGGTAGATAAAGGGTACTTCACTACCCTGGTCTACGGTACTAGAAGTAAAAGACTTAAACTCGAAATTCGGTTGAAAAGTGAGAGGTGAAAGTGAAAGTAGTTCTCCGAAAAATCAAGGAGAGGTGAAAGACGGTATTCCCACCACAATAGACTTATAGGCTCCAATAACTATCAAGAGGGCCGTTAGAACTAAGGTCGAACAGGAAGAAGGTCGGGTCGCAAAGAGTACTACATGAGACGTATATTCAATTTATTCGTCTCACTGTTATATGTCGAAACTACATGAGGAAAAGGATAAACCTTGGTCAGACAACAAGGTACAGGTCAAGATTGACAACGAAGGGCTGGACGTATGTCCAAAGAGTTCTCCGTCCAGTCCACCAGACCATAAGGGTAGAGAAAATCTTAAAAGGTCAAATAATACTAGGTGTGTCAGTTTTCGAAACCGTATCAGTTATTTCGTCTTCATCTACAAAAAGACCTTCAGAGAACGAAAAAGCTACTAGGTTACCTACAACCGTTAAACTGGAGACCAAGGAGACGGAAAAGATTTTAGTCGAACTTGTAGACCTTCAAGTGTTCTACTTATTTACACATGTAAATATGGTCCTTTACACACATTTTTTATAGACCTACATTATTGTTTTTTGATCTTTGTCATCTTTAAAGAGAGTTACCTCTTACTCATTTGATACTACGTTTGTAAGACTCCTTACAATTTTTTCTTTCCGTTAAAATTAGGAAGAGAAACTTATATAGATGTACCCACGTACCGTCTCTGTATTACAACTGACTCTTTATTCATAACAAGGGAAAATATATTGTATATATGTCTGTACATATGATTATAATTACTATCGATCAAAAATATATTTCACATTGTACCCGGAAATTTTTGTGCACGTACGCAAAATAGGAGTATCATAGGTATACGTAATCTGAGATAGTAGAATGGGTAAAAAAGTCTACTACTTTGGTTCTTCAAATTATTGAACGGGTTTCATTGTGTTTTTTCACACAACTTGACTGAGGTCTTAGACACGAGAAGTTCCGGTACGACACAACGGAGTACTTTCGGACTGTGAGAAGTAACCGTCTTATCAGTGGTTGAAGTATTATTAACAATGGAGAGTCCCACTCCTTCCTCTTACCTTATGTACCATTCTGAAAATAAGATACTTGTCGTACAATAAAATAAATGTTTCTTTCTACTTTCCTCTGGATATCCTTTAAACTGTGCTATAATTTTAAACAAAATAGAGTTCAAAGAGTATAATTACAAAGGGGTGAAAAGGTCAATCAATTTTGTACGTTAATTAACTAAAAAAAAATTCTACTCAATCTTTCCCTGAAGTACAGAAGAATCTTTTCATTGATACTCTCGTTTTGGATAGAACCATGTCACAATGACGGTATTAATCGTGTTATGAATCTCGTGAACTTACAAATGTCTCGTAATAATGGAGTATGTATCAGGACGCATCACTCATTCTGTTCACAAATTATTAACATGTGTTTTCGTTTGACTACGACTCTCTCCCATTCATTGGACGATTTAGGTACGTCACTAACCAACAACTATTCGGTAAAAAACAACGGATTAGTGTACTTCTATTGTATTGTTGTCGTGAAGAGAGTAATTCTTATCAGATCTTTGTGTAACGACGATGACGATTCAGCGAAGTCAGCACAGGCTGAGACACGTTGGGGTACCTGACGTCGGATGGTCCAAGGAGACAGGTACCCTAAAAGGTCCGTTCTCATGACCTCACCCCACGGTAACGGAATCCGTACCCTTTTACGAATCTTCTTTCTTTAGATCAGTTGTTCTGGGATTGAGTCAGTAAGGAAAATACCGTTTTTTGATACTAAGGACAGAGAATAAATAGTCTTTGGTACTTAATTTCGAATTCTCTCTCGAGACCCTAGAAAGGAAAGGATAGATGGGTGGTACTGATGGTGGTATTGTATTAACTCTCCTCCGTATCTACTCCGTTAGATCAGTAACACGAAAGAAGATCTGGACACGACAAGTGTACACCGATAACTCGTGAATTTTACACCATCATACTGACTCTTTAAGATGGATTAAATTAATATTTAAGATGGATTAAATTTAAAATTTTGACTTCGTCATATTTGATATAAAAAGTATTTTACGATGAAATAATAAAAATTCTGTACAGTGAAATTGTAAAAAAAAGACACTCTATGATAACAACGCAAAAGTACAGGTACAGTCTGAATGAAATATATATTTACATAGTCTAAATTAGTCTAGATCAGTCACATTGACCCAGTTTAGTTAAACTCACTGAAAAAAATTACGAGTCTACATTGTAACATTACACAAGGGATAAATTTATAAAATACGTTCGTCGTGTTCAATGTCACTATGGATGTTACATGTTAAGTAAATAAAGTCATAATATACTTTCAAATTAGATGGATGACATAATGGTAAAACATTTAAAGTGAAGTATCATTACATGAAGTATCTTGACAAACATGGAGTAACTAATATAGTATATAGAATTGATAATTCAAAAATCTTATGACAGTAGGGGGAGTTTTTTATCAAATTATATTTTTCGTAAAATCCCCAAATAGTTTCACTCTTTTGTTTTTTCTACATTAGAGTTCTGGATCGTCCAAGTTCTGGACGAGGAACTTGTCGAAACCTACCATCATCTCAATGAACCTGTATTATCCCGGTCTTTAAGGGATTAATGTAAGATCCTTGTATCCTCTGGTTCATCGAAACGTATAGTATTTTCATCTTTGACCTTCAAACCCTCACTGAGTCATACTGAAGTCTTTCCACCCTTCTTAGGTACTGGGACTTAGAAACACCCTCCTTTATCGACGGGGCGAGACAGGATCACTTCGACCCCTTACCCGGGACAGGGGACGGAGAATAGAATCTGAACTACTTTAAATATACCGACATGTGGTGAAGGGACAGAAAGTGGGTATGAGATGACGTCATTCTTCGGGTCTTAAAGGTCTATCCGAGGACACACGGACAAACAGAGGGGGATTTACTTTCGCTACGTACGAGTCACCGAGATTAGTGTCAGATAGAGTTGCGAAAAGACTGAGTTGTGACCTTTCCTACGTATGTCGAGACACACTCACACTTATACATGTATATTATTGACACCGATAGATGACCTGTGATACATGGGTCCCACCCTCACCACCATTCCGTTAAGGAGAAGAGACGAAAAGAAGGGATTTCGATCCGGATTTGTTTGTTCCTTGTCTCCTTTCCAAAACCGTTTCTATTCTTCCCTTCTTCCTGTATGAGAAATGTCCGAACCTAATATAGAAGTTCATCATACGTACAGTAAGAAGTCGAAGTCGTAGTCAGGAAGGTTACTTATAAGTCCCAATTAAAGGAAATCCTAACTGACCAAACTAGAGGAACGTCAGGTTCTCAGGTTTTGAGAGTTCTTAGAAGAAGTTGTGGTGTTAAATTTTCGTAGTCAAGAAGTCGTGAGTCGGAAGAAATACAAGATTAAGTATAGATATGTACTGATGACCTTTTTGGTATCGAAACTGATCTACCTGGAAACAGTCGTTTCACTACAGAGACGAAAAATTATTGACAGATCAAACAATATCGAAAAGGGGGTTCCTCTTTCGTGGAAAATTAAAGTACAGATATCAGTGACAACCGTCACTAAAACTTCACGACCTTTTATTTTAGACAGTGACTAAGGTAAAAAAGGAGAAGACAAACGGTACTTTACTACCCTGATCTACGGTACTAGAATCAGAAAACTTACAAAGTTCGGTCTAAAAAGTGAGAAGAGAAAGTTCTTCGAGAAATCAAGGAGAAGTGAAAAACGGTAATCTTACCATATAGCCGTATAGACTCCAACAACTATAAAGAGGATCGTTAGAACTAAGGTCAAACACTCAGTAAGAGAAAACACAAAGAGTAATAAATGAGACGTATATTTAATTTATTTGTCCTACTGTTATGTGTCGGATCAGTATGACGAAAGGGTTAAACCTTGACCAGTCAACTAGGTACAAGTCAAGATTGACAACGAAGAACTGGGTGTGTGTTCAAAGACTCCTCTATCCATTTCCAGCAGACCATAAGGTTAGAGAAATTCTTAAAAGGCGTCAAACAACACTAGGTGTATCAATATCCGAAATCGTATCAGTCACTTCGTTTAATCCACTAAAACACCTTGAGGGAACGAAAAAGGTACTAGGTTGTTCACAACCGTTAAACTAGAGACCAAGGAGGTAGACAAACTTTGGTTCTGACTAACACTACGGAACCTCTTCCTTTACTGGTGGGTGGGGTCATAAGGAGAACGGACCTCTTACGACACCTGTCCCCTCGGAGAAACCGATATTGCGTACCCCAGCGTTTCTCAGCCTGTACTGACTCGTTGATTGTGACGTGATGAACTAACACTCCACGTCTAAAACAGGAACTACGTTTGTCAAATTGGTAGTCTTATCCCATAGTGTAACAGTAAAAGTAACTGAACCGTCTCGGAACCTATAGAAGAAGGTCCCTGTGGATGTTTATACGGGGTTCCCTTCAGGATTTGGGACACGGTTTCTAAGTTCGGGTAACTTCGGATTCATCGTTTTCAGTGGGTACTCAGGAGTAGACCTTATTAAGGTACCGTAGACCTACTTTCGTCAACTTCGTGGTCAACCTTGTCGACATTTCTGATCAAGCTTCTCCAACTATCTGTCTCCGTTTCCCCACTACACGAGTCAGTGACTCAATACCGGTTGTGAAACACTGGGGCACCTGATATTGGACGGTCAGAGGAGACAGGTACCTTAAAAGGTCCGTCCTTATGACCTCACCCGACGATAAAGGAAGAAGTTTTCCCCACTTCCCAAGGGGTGTTTTCGACTACTTTCGTCTGTGATTTCGGTGTACTGTTTGGTGGCGACTGAGCTGAGATCCGGCTTTCCCCACGTCTCTCGTCCTCATCAATCATATCAAGTCGGACCGGGGTGGGATGAAATAAGTGGGACAGGATCTAGAGTATGAAGACTGGACTTTTTCGTTTGAAATCGAGGATTTCTCTCATGTGTATCGGATATATAGACTTTCTACCAAAAAACGAGAAATATTGAATAAATTATTATAGCATGTAGGTAGTAAAATAAACCAAGAGAGTTTAATTGAGGTCCATGCGACTCAATGGAGTAGGCACCTTTTAGGTCCTGAGAATTTAAGATTTGGAGTCCCCTACAAGGAAAAGATACTCGGGTACTTGGTTCAGATAGAGTGACTCCCTTTCCACGACTGAATTCTCTAGACTCACTGACCGTAAGTCGGTGTGTCGTTCAGTATAGACCGAGGATCGAGAAAACATAGAACTCTAAGTACCCTGCTCCGTCAGTCCTACGTGTGTGTGATTCCACTGATCCTTCACTGCACAGGTTTTACGGGACCCCCGTGTCAAGTCCATCCTAGGGGGTGGAAGTGAGAGGGAAAGTGTCAAAGGGGAGGGACTGAATACTGATGTCTTCGGGGACTTTCGTCCTCTCAAGAAAGAGAGGTTGTGTCTTTTAAAGCAGTTTATAAAACACATTGTGGTCACGACGTGTTGAGGTCTCACGTAATAAATAGGTCCACGAACCAACACAAATCAACGAGTCAGTACAGACTGAGAAACACTGGGACACCTGACATCTGACGGTCCGAAGAGACAGGTACCCCTAAGAGGTCGTTCTTATGACCTCACCCAACGGTACAGGAGGAGGTTCCCTAGAAGGGTTGGGTCCCTAACTTGGGTCCAGAGGGTGTAATATCAGAGTAAGAAATGGTAGACTCGGTGGTCCCTTCGGGTTCTTATGACCTCATCCATCGGATAGGGAAGAGGTCCTCTAAAAGGACTAGATCTTTAGCTTGACCCCACAGGACGTAACGTCCGACTAAGAGATGGTCCACTCGATAGTCCCTTCGGGTAAATAGGTCCTCCATTGTATTTTATTCCTATCTCTAAGAACCTCAGTATATAAGAGTTCAGGATTTGTGGATTATAATCCTGTCGTAGAGTCTACGTACTTACCAGACCATAGAACCTCTACCTTACTTGTGCTTAAGGAATCTCGGATCGACGATTCTGACGTCTAAATAGAAAATTTCGCCTAAGACAGATCCACATAAGAATACCCTTTGGAGTCACAACTCTCAAAGGTAATTCGTGACTTTATTCGAAAAGTTCGGAATCTTGTCTCCGGATCTTCTGAAACGTAGATAAACCCACGGGTCATCCTATTGGGGACCTTTACACCAATAATTCGTAAATTTAATTGATATTATTTTATTTCAACTTTTAAGTTTACGACAGTCTGATGGGTGTAAAGTGAACGAGCTATCGGTGAATACGAACCATCGATAGTATAATCAATCACGTTTACATCTCGTAAAAGAAGGAGTTTTTTATAAGACAACCTTTTTCTTGAAGATAATCAGGATCTCAGGTCTTAGAATTAATCGGAGAAGAAAAAGACACCAGTAGTCCTGTCGAAACCCAAAGTAGTCCATCCGGTTCACTCATCCACCCCTCCTAACTCAGGAATGTCTGTGGACGGGAGGTTTCTTCCGTCTTTACCGATCGGAACTCGTCAGCCACGGACTCTGAAATCCTGTCTTCCGGCCCCCAAAGACCTCTAGTCAAGACACCCACCACAAGGACTCCTCCACCATTGTTCAAGACATTCAATGTCTTAGGTGACACCTTTATCGAAGAGATTGTCCAGAAGACGGAACCTAACAGTGACCTCTTTTACAGATCGACCCACTTTTCTTAGAAAACTAATAGATCACTCGTGTTTTTGTATACGAATAGACTTCCGTCTTAGTACATCTAACAGTTTTACAGAAAAGGTAGGTGTTTCCTATATGATCTCCTCTATGGATAGTGGACAAGACATACAGTTCTTCTTTTCTTATCTCGATGTACTTGACATATACGTCAGGTATTCAATTTTCGTGAACTGTAAAAGATATTGTGTAGGGGTACTATACTTAGTAGGTGACAGGTCATTTACCCAACACGGCTTGTAAACGTAGGTAATCGACTCGACAGTATTTCTGTCTCACAACCTTAACAATGAAGATCAGACGTAAGATACGTCCTCTGTGATCCCTTTGTCCACTTACAACGGGTGCATCGAGTATCGTCGAAAGACGTCCATTCGGCGGTAATCGTAGAAAGAAGAGAGAATGACACGAAAAGTCACTCACGACTTCTTAACGAAATCCTCGCCCTCCTTCGACAGTCTAGGGGACACTCTAATTTACTTGTTCGTCTTGTCTGTCTTTCCGTTTTTCTCTGGAGAGACGACCATGTCACCGTGGGAACGAAACTAAGTCTCGACAGTCCTTTTCTCCCTAGAGGGTACGGTCGTCATTTTTAACCGAGGAGAAAGTCAGGAGTTACAACTAACAGAATCTTTTCATATCAAAGGGTATATTTGTGTAACCTCTCCTATGAAGTGGTCTTCCGTAAAAGAAACAGAAATTTCACGAAGACTATTATACGGTTAGGAAGATTTGTTTATTTAAGAAAGGTCCTTAAGAAAGGAGGAATGTCGACGAGGTCAATGACAACCCGGTTAGACAAACGCATATAGAGGAAGCCCTATACTAACGGGGGGTACGTGAGATGTCTGGTTCTGGAAGTTTACGTGGGAATTCAGGGGGGTTTTTTGTGAAAGGACGAGTCCGGGTCGTCCCCCCAGACTTTCTCCTACTGTCGGATACTAAAAGAACACTTCTTAGTCTAAGGAAAGCCACGGTACCGTGTGGAAACTTTGGTACGTAGCGAGGATCTACGCATAATTATGAGGAGTGAGAGGAAGCGACCAGGGAGGAGTAGACGACAGAGAAATAAGGTCTTTGGTCGAGATCAAAGTAGGTTAGGGGACTGAAATTCAGGGTGTGTATATACGACGACGGTGGGGTTTAAGTTTGGACGTGAGGAATTTGTAGGTTTTGAACTGGGGTGCACAGGTAGAGTATTTGTACCATGTACGTTTCGTAAAAGGTAGAACTAACCGTCGTTAAGGAGGAAGGGGAACTTCCGGTCTTCAGAATCACATTGAAAACTTAATAGACTACTCCACGGCCATTTACGAGGTGTCAGTTGATAGGTCCTTTTTTTTATTTTAATGAACAACTCAAACGACTAAAGGTGACACGTTTATAAGAGTCGTACTGATCTCCGGTAACTACACTGACATGACACCAGGTTCCACTCTTCGGTACCGTGTTAATCGACAGGATTCGACCACATTCGACCCGAGGTGGTGGTCCAAAAACAGAGAAAGGGAGTGTAGGGTGGAAGTCAAGTCTTCATTTAAGTTGATCGTGATGAACGTTCGGTGTAGGTCTGAGGTTGGGAAAGACCGGGGACGAGGCGTGGTAAGTACAAGATCGGTGGTAGTAAAGTAAAGTTCGAAACGTCATCGGAGAATTGATTGGAGGAAACGGAGTACACCAGATAAGAATTGATTTCCTTAGAAAAATTTTCTACTTAGTACAGTGAGGAGACAAACCCTGGAAGATCATGAAAGATAGAGTGGTCCGTTACATTTTCAGTAGTTTGTCATCAGATAAGGACAAAATAAAAAGACATAAATGGAATAATAAAAGATTGTACTATCAAATGACAGAATAGTGAATAAACAGACGCAAGGGTAAGATCTTATATTCGAGATACTACGATGTCTAAAAACAGAGAGTACAGACTTCGGGGTCGAAGACATTCTCATTGTCTGCATATCATTCGTAAGTCATTTGCTAACAACTTACTTACTCGCTTAGAATGGAGAAGTGAGGAAACTGGGGCAACAAGGAGTAGAACGACAGGAGGATTAAGGACCCGGAATGAATGAGAACGGAGTGCTGACTGGGTCTACTGACAGGAAGTGACGACGTCTAGGGTGTAAATCGTTCGGTCCAGGACTGTGGAGGGATCAAACATGCAGGAAGGTCGTGACGGACAAACCTAGACGGAGTAACGGTAGATGGTGGACCTCGTTGTGTACTTATAAGGAGAAGCCGACGGAAGGTTGTAGAAGTATAAAAATCTTCCACTTACTAATACATTGGGCAAAAGAGAAGATATGAACCGTGATACTCCTAGTGACTTTTGCATGAAATCCACTTATTAATATGAAGACACAATTCGTTCATAGGTAGTAGTGACCATGTTCAAGTAGTTTTCCGCTAATCATCTACTCATTTATTAGTCTCAGTACTATTAATCGTGAATAACTTGAAAATGACATATAACCTGTGACAGATGAAATAGAGAAATACCACTAAAAGTATAGGTGAAAACAACTAGTTCTCAAACTTAAAGATTTTGTCGGAAAGTCCGTATTAGGTACAAAAATGGAAAAAGGGAGGGTTATGATAGTAAGTGTGATATTAGAGGGACTGAAAATTTTCACAAAATTTTACGAGGACTGGGGAGATTGGTATTAATTATTTTAGGTCTAAGAAATAAGTGTAGGTCCCTATTATGAATTATAGTCGTCCACGAATGACAAAGTTCAGAACTAACTTTCGAAATGCATATTAATAGAATAAATTACAGGAGTTGTTAGGTTACTCCGTCTTTTTCTCCATACTTCTCCAATTTACCAAAACAAGTCACAGTACGTAAAGTATTCACCACTGTAACCCTAAACTTGGGTCAGCGAATAGTAAGACTACAGGACAAGGGGTTTACTCATTTGACCGTCTTTCATGGGGGAGTAGAAGTAAAGAAAGACACGGGAGACGGATAGTTCGACATGTCGTCTGTATGTCTGAGGAAACGACGAGGACTTTGTGTATTTTGACTTAGAGGAAACAGTCATTCCGAGAGGACCTGGTGGGTTAGATTTCACGTTAGGGGAGAGTATTGTGGGAGAAGAAAGGGGAGTGTCGTTATTAGTGTGGAATTCCCAAATGAATGTATAAGTAGAAGAAACAGGTGGAATAGACAAAATTGAGTTTTGTCGAATGTGGATCTTGAAAAGGTAAAGAATTTATAGACATCTTAGGTAAATACTTGAATGACAGTAATTTAGAAGTGATATTTGAGACTCTTTCACGGTGAGAAGTAATTTTCTTTATCACTTATTAACCGGTATCCAGTTTCTTGGATAAGTACCACTTCGGATCTAACGGTGGGGTTGGGAAGACTAACGTCTCATGATCGTTCGATATGAAGAAGGGATCTACGAGTCCTAAACTCCTGGGATTTGTTCCTCTAATGACTTCGTTGACCTTCTACCCGAATTATTAGAGGAGATATTAATAGACGTTTAAACATTTGGAACTTGACTTTTCATTTAGGAGGGAGGAGTCCAGAGAAAAATCTTACTACTGACTTACTGGATTTCCTCGGAGTAGGACCCCCGAACGTGACTCGTTCAGTGTCGCGTTCCTCCGTCGATTAACGGCTTGAACTAACGTTGACGATTAGTGTCAGTATCCCTTTTTTTTCACAACCCTTAATTAATCCGTTCCTGGAAGGCTTGTCGTCGTCCTTCGGAGACTCACTGGAAATAAATGTCAGTCAATTTGTCTTCACACTGATTTTTTACGGTCCCTCGTTTAGTCTAATAATTATAACTAACGAATTTCTTTTACTTATTAAATCTCCGGATCAGTCTTATTTATAGGTCACTGTCTCTACTTTCTCGTGTCGTGTGGTGTAAAGATTGTAAGTAGGCAGTACACCGTCACAGGGGACGAGTCTTTAACTCTTAAAAGTGGGAGTGTTTGGTGTTAATCAAAGTACTGGGTCGTACTAACGGTGATTCTTGACAAGAGTAAGTCGGTGCGTACCCCTTTTCGGTCTCACAACTTGATTTCGAAAACAGTTGTGAAACGTACCATTTGATTAATGCTCAAGTACCTTCCAAATGAAAGACTAAAAATAGTTATTTTGTAGTCGGTCTTCTTCAACCTAACGTAAAAGATACGAATGACTCTTTTCGAGTGTTCGAAGGCAAAAACTAGTGACATATGTAGCATACCACGTATATACTGTCTTCACAAGTTACCCTTTCCGTTTCCAAAGTCCAACGAATGTTCATTTCTAAAAGTCTCCAAGAGAGGTTGAAAAGTATTTTCAACGGAAAGTATCCGATCTCAGTCAAAATATGGTATGGAGTGGTCATAGTACGGAGACAGGATTGAGGTAGACTACTATTCTGTCTGTACCTTATAAATAAATATCGTTGTAGGACTTGTCCATGAAAACTTAATGTATAAAAGAACTTCGTCACTAAAAATTCTAAAAATACGGTACAACTTCCCAAATTCAATATGAATTTCAATACAAGAGATGGACCTTTATAATTAATTTAAAGGATCACCCCTCAATAACGTTATTAATACAAAATCCCTTCATCTATAATTATCAAAAGGACTTCACCGTCATAAAGTCCTGATGGTATCACCACCTCTTAGGTCCGTATAAGTGAAACCTATCCTGAGTCTCTTTAATTCGAGACTCCGATAGTCTAATTACATCGTTTAGTTGATCGGTACAAGTACCATCAGTGTTAAAGATATACTGTCATTTGTATTAAACATTTGGTTAGTTATTTCGTTCAGTTTAGTAAGTAAAAGAGATAGGTCACATCCGTAATCATAAGTAAATACGGATATGATTAAATACAATAAGTATAGTTCACATACATGCGAGTCAACAAGTCAGTACAGACTGAGAAACGTTAGGGTACCTGACATCGGGTGGTTCGAAGAGGTACAGGCACCTTAAAAAGGTCCGTCTTTATGATCTCACCCAACGTAAAGGATGAGGTCCTCTAGAAGGACTGGGTCCCTAACCTGGTCTCAGAGAACACGACCGTCCGTCTAAGAAATGGTGACGTGGTGGACCTTTCAGATTCATATCTATGATCGTATAGTGTATGTGTATGTGTGCTTTATCTGTGACTCTACTTTACAAAAGGTCAAGAAATATCACTTATCTTAACTTGAAAAAAACGAGAAAATGTGTGCCAAACTTCATGTAAGGGAATCATGAGTCGACATCTTACAGTCTTATATAACGATCTAGTAGAGGGGTCCACAAGGTACCGGGACGTCAACCCTTCCTTGGTTTACGTTTGGAGTCACTCCTACTCTATTAAAGGGTACACTTAATAACTGAATGTAACGAGAGTAAGATAACGGACAAGAAGTTGTTTATAACGGGTTGACAATCCAGACTGACTGGGATCTACTCTGGGGTTTAGTCGGATAAATACAAGAACACCATTTTTTTTTTTTTTACATGATTTCAAACCCTCTAATACGGTTCATAACGACTGTAGAAGGTTATACCGACAATAACTAGATTCGTAACTAGCCTATAAACAGTTTGTACTTACTTAAGAGTGAAGAGACAAGTGTCATGGTTACCAGGATAAGATTTCCTTACACAAAACCCCAAGGGGGGGGGTCATTATCCTTAATGACGAAAACTTGACAAGATCTCCTGTTATTCACCTCTTCCGTTACCATGGGTGCGGTCATGAGAACGGACCTTTTAGGGTACCTACCTCCTCGGACCGTCCGATGTCAAGTACTCAGTCTATGGTGACTCGCTGAAGTGAAAGTGAAAAGTGACAGTACGTAACCTCTTCCTTTACCGTTGGGTGAGGTCGCAAGAACGGACCTCTTAGGGCCCCTGTCCCCTCGGACCACCCGACGGCAGATACCCCAGTGTGTCGTAACCTGTGTTGACTTCACTGGATCGTTGTCGTCGTCGTCGTCCCCTGTTATTCTTCCAATAAGTCAGTACGTAGACAGAACGATATATCTGAAAAAAGTACTTTTAAACATAATTATATCGTGACGAAAACCTCCCTCTTTTCCAATACACTTTTAGTCTAAGGAGTCAGGAGATAGTAGGTCGTGGCCATGTGATCGTGGAGCAAGTCAGTTATTCAACACAGGCTGAGAGACACTGGGTCACCTGACGTCGTGTGGTCGAAGGGACAGGAAGTGATAGAGGGTCTCATAAGAACGGAACTCTTGAGATACTTGTCATATGGTGATGACGTCCGACTGTTAGAAGACTGCCATTGTAAAAGGAAGTGAACCATACAACGTCCATCTATCTCCAATCATCTTCTAAAAAGAAACGGGGTGTCTAAACCTTTTATAGTAATAAATATTCGGTAAAATATGATAAAGATCTTAGATCATAGAAGGACTGACAAATTTTAATCGAACAGAAAAAATTTGTACGTTTTGATTACGAGTTTTCTTTTCGTAGTTGTCTTTTTTACACCTATCGGAATTAATTTACACTCGTATTTCGAAATTAGTGTAGACTACAATTTCATTATGTCAAAAATAACTCCACACGATTTACTAAGTCCACCGACCGTCCAACCAATGGTGTTCAGTAATCTAACACTCCCTTAAAATACCCGAGAACACACGTAGATCTATGATTGCGTGACTGACACCGTTGGAAAGAAGAGGTTTCGTTAAAAGGGAAAGTCTTTTGGTTTGTTACGTCTTAATACCGGAGAGGAAATCTAAGGTCTTCGGGTGGATCTTACCCTGATCTGACACCCATGTTTCATCTCGAGTGGAACACTAAGAAAAGGATAAACTTCAGTTGTTTTACTTAGACCAAGAAACCTTTCTGTTATTACACTTTTACACGGAGAAAATTATATACTTTCGATTGTAATTTATGAAGTAGAATACCGTAAGACCACGACCCTTTATAACTTCCGTCCTCCTCTTCCCCTGCTGTCTCTTACTCTACCAACCTGCCGTAGTGACTGAGTTACCTGCACTCAGACTCGTTTGAGGTCCTTAACCACTACCTGTTCCTTCGGACCACACGACGTCAGGTACCCCCAGTGTCTCAGTCTGTGCTGACTCGCTGACTTGACTACCGTAAGACTCTAAAGAACGAAAACGATGAACTCCCACACTACAAGCACAATGAACACACAGTAAACATTACCCCACCGGACCGAAATACACGTCTACACGGGGTAAGAAAAGGTAATACCTTTCGTTTATTATACTAACATTATTAAGGACCATAGTCTAATATTTTCGTCGTAGAAATCTTAGACGTTTACACGACAAAAATAAAATAGGGAAACAAATATGTGTCTAATTTTGTACTAGGGGGTACCGATGTCGAACATTAATTTACCACAAGATTCCGACAATGTCTCGTTCCCTCGTCACGAACTCACTGAAACTTTATCTCAGTTGTGGACTCCTCATTTAAAAGAGGAAACAGAAAGGGAACCGGAACTTACAAAACTATTACAACTTTTCTGTATTATTTTTTACAATAATAAATTACTCGTTTCTTTACATCGATCAGTGATGTGGCGGACGACGTCCTTTCTTTCTAAAAAGTTATAATGAACTTCCTAGTGTCCCAACCCCCACCTACAAAAGGTATATTAATTAAAGTAGAATTAAACGAACCAAAAGACATCTAGTAGTCTATCTTTGACGTTATACAAAGAAACAGAGAAAATCAGGGGACTTCAGAGTCGTATTAAATCTTGATCCCTTTTCGCTAAGAAAGCGTGAAATGTACGTTCAGTGTCAAAGGAATAACCCAAGGTTTCCTAGGGACCAGAGGTTCGAGGTCATGTGTCGACGGTGACGTATACAAGGACGACTTTTGCTTTTGAACGACTTTATTAGTAAGGAACATAAAAATTTTCCGACACAAATTTCATGATGAACTGTGTAGAGTAAAGAAATCCCTTGAACTCAAGTATAGTGATTTGTCGTCTCGGTTACTTTGGGATTCCAAATAAAAAAACATAAATTATAACCTATAATACTTGTTATAATTCTTAACGATTATTAGTTTAAGTAAACTCGGACTTCGTAATATACATGAAATCAAAGATCGTACGTTTTGTGTTTCTATTTAATTGTGTCATCACTTATATTTTAAACCCATGAAAAGGTACGTGTGATAAATTTTTACATTTAAGAATATATGTGTGTTTTGATCATGCTGAAAACAAATTTTGATAATTTCCGAAATAATTAAAAAAAAGAAGACACTAGAACGACGACTAATAAAGGTCGTGAGAGATATTCATCGTTTTCATCTTTTATTACAAAGGGAACGAAACGGTCGTATATCTTAGGTATGGTCAATGGAATTTAGTGTCCTATGTACTTTAGAAGGTAGATTCATCTCTGTGAAGGTTCGGATCTACAGACACCTGAAGACCAAGGAAATAGTGTACATTTATTCTATCATTTATCATATCGAGGGTGGGTTATTAAAAGGTTTCAATTGTACCTCTTTCTTAGTAAACCTGTATCGGTCCTAGAGGTAAGCAAAATTTCAATTCTAGGAAGACTTTGATTTTTGAAAACAATAGTCGTAGGGACGCTCCACTTTAATTTTCATATTCATTTACCTTCAATCAGACCCGTCTTAAGTGACTGTCGGGTTTTTCGTTTAATTGTAAATCCTAAAGGATGGAAAAAGAAAGTTCGTTTATTCTTATTGTTCCGTTAAAAGAGTTTTCGGGGTTCGTACAAAATCCTCAAAACAAAAGGGTGGAAAGGGTGAGGAGGGGTTGGGCGTAAGACGTAACAGTTTGTCTTTATCCTTTGTAAAGGTTTACTTTTTAATAAGGTTCACACCAAAATTAGGTTATTAGTAATGGTCTAACTTAAAGTTTCTTAAGATTTCTAAAAACAAAAATACAAACTTACTTTTTTTATTCAACGTAAACTTATTATAAAGTCACCAAAACATTTATTATAAATACAAATTTAAATTTATGTTTCACACCTATTAAATTCCATTATTAAAGTCATTAATGTCTCAGGGGAAAATCGATTCAGAATTAGTCGTACCTTCTTCTAGAAAAACACCGAAGTAAAGTAAGTCTACTACAGTCGTCTAAGACTCCGTCCTTTTATCTATATACAAGGAAACTACAAAAAGAACCCTTTCAACCTTCACATAGGACATCCCTTCTATGCAAAGAGGAACGGACGAATTATCGGGGGTCTCTGTGTCCTTCACTGGGGATATCGAGTATAAACTAATCATATGTCGGTATGTTAAAAAATTATTAAGTCACTAATTAAAATAATCAATCTTTTCAATATTCATACCGGTCATATTTTATTAAATATTTTTAGGGACAGATTGATGAATTTCCAACCCCCTTTTTTCGATAAATACTAAACTTGGTAAATCAAGAAAAATTTATTTTGAGTATGACTAGTCTATGAGAGGCTGCCTTCACCGGGATTGTCAAGTACCCGTGTCACAAATAGGGTAATCTCAGGTAAAATGCAGATACGAACTAAGAGTTATTTGCACAGAAGGAACTTGTTTAGGTGACTTTTAATTTTACTAAAGTTGATGCTACCAATGATCCAACTCGACATACCTACTTAAAAGTATTTTAAGGAAAATTTTTAGAAAACAAGTGGATGGAATTATTTTTTAAGATCATTTATCACATTTGAGAGTTCTTCTTGTGCACATCTTATGGTGTATACCGTTCGATCGTGATAGACCTTAATTTAAAATGTACTTGAATTAGTACGACATACTTCTAATGTGGATTTTTATGGATGTGAGAGTTTTGTTAAATGTCTAGTCCTTGTAATAAGTAGTAATAAATCATACAGATTCTTTTTGTGTAATACATTATACGAATTAAAGAGGGTAAACTCCAACACTGTCTTGAGTAATATTTTCAAAAAATGTTTATAGAAGTAAACTCTCCTTTATATATAAAATTTTTATATTTTGGACAACTGACTGACTAAAGAATACACCCTCAGACGGATTCTTTATTGTCTCTTACCCTATGACCAGGACGGTTACTTTCTCCCCTCCTGACACCAACACCTGGGACTCCCCTGCGATGGGTCGTCTACCTGACTAGTGAACACTCTTCGTTCTCTGGTCTTCGGTTCTCACTGAAGTCTGAACGGTCTGAGATCTAGACTCATCGGTCTGTCTTTACTAATATACTTGTCTTTATCGCCCTTATCCTTAAACCCCTATGATATTACTCAAACGACTTGGAGGTCCTGTCCTATAAATCTACTCTCTACCTTTGTTGACTAACAAATTTACAACTCCGACCCCTTTATCGACACCCTTAGAAGATATGGGTATAGATAGACATAAACGACTAACTTTTATTCTTTACTTGTTACTTTTTCTCTTACTAATGGATATTGGGACGATAGGTCTTTGTTATTTTATTATAGTAATATCATATTATTCATCAAGTAAGAAGTCAGAAAGGTGATGTGTGTATATGTATGTATTTACACAAAAAGTAGGTACATGGACGTACGTATTGATAAGACAATGTGTTGAACATTCGTCTGTCGATTCCACAAAATCGTATTGTAACAATGTTTCAGGATCTCAACTGTACAGTGTAACACTGGTTTGACGTTATTATCGTCGATCCTCTTTTCTTATTATCTGACCCTCTCGTGGACTAATCCACGACCATTTACTCAGAAAAAATCGTATGGAACAAATTTTCTCCTAAACTTAGGTTTCTTTTTGGATAAGTTTTCGTGACATAAAATTCAGTTGTGTAGTTTAGTTTTAACAGAGTGACTTAAGGAAGACGGAAGGATTACGAACTAGGAGAAGTCAGACTCTGTACTAATGTCGGTTCAATTAATCGTATTAGTTTATTGACAAACCGTTTAGAAAATAATGTAATTCTTTTTCTCGAACGAGATCCAACCAGATGTAGTGTTAATACCGTCAGGACAAACTTGGACACTATTACCAAAATCTGTAATCTCGGAGTTTAACGACTCAAAGTCTTCAGGGTTGGTTTTGACGTCAAGGGACGTTACAGAATCACGTCCGTGTGTTCTTCCCCCTTTTTTAATGAGTCTCTTCTTTTAATATATATTTAGATTTCATACTTTTTGTAACGGAATTAGACACGAAGTCATTGTATCATATTTCGATGTTTCTTGTCACCCAGACACGGAGAGTTCAGAGGTCACTCTTTTTGTAGGTTTTCAAGTGTCTCGAGTTAACAAAGAGGTTTTACGGGCTAATCCTTTTAATTAATTGATCCGTATTGCCCGGGACACCACTTTAACGAAGTAAAGCAACCTGATCCTTCTTTTTGACACTTTTGGGTTAAAAAGGAGAACGACACGGGAAGTGTTTCGATACTACTTATCCTTCTACGAAATTTCACAGAGTTGGACCAAATGAGAGCCGATGGTCAATACTGTAGAGTTTGAGAAAGAGTGTCTTAAGACTAAAAATACATTTTATACTCGTCCAAAAATGAAAAATTCCAATTGTGACACACAATCCTAGGACCAGAGGGTTCTGATCGAAAATTTATCTTAAATTAGTGAAGTTCAATAGGAAAGACATCTCTAGACCTTTTATTTATCTGGATTTAGAAAGAGAAAAACCAAAGTAAAAAGTATGATTATCACCCACTGCCCCGTGAGTGGTTGTTACCGGTTTTGTTCACGTTTAGTATCTCAAAGGTCTTTAAAAAGTTGAAACAGAACTACTAATAGGGTATAAGACTCTCAGAACGACTATAGAAAAAGAGGTCTCGTATTTCAATTAGTTTAAAACGAAAAGAAGTTAGGGACCCAACGAGATCTACTATTTCTCACAAAACAATAAAGTCCAACCAAGTCGTATTTCCGGACTGGTTTGGATGACCACACTCTTATCTACACATAGGTATCCTTTAAATATATTCGGACTAAAATACTCTGACTAAACGTAAAGACCTCTAATGGTCTGAGAGAGTAGTCTATTCACACGGAAGATCAGAGATTTAGACTCCAGCATCATCCCAACAAAAGAGTGGTACTTTCGAGACTTGATAGATTTGTCTTTGATGTCAGACCTCAAGAGACTATGACGAACCTAGGGTTAGGAGAGAGGTAGTCTAATGACGGACTCACTCAATTAGAGAGAGACGGAAGTCCAGAGAAGACACTTTTCTCTCTAGTACAATGGACGGAGTATCTCTATGTCTTAAGTTATGCAAATACTCTATCTTACCGGGTGTTGACACGGAAAGTGTAACGTTCGTGACCATTAATGATAGTAACCCTCCTAAATAAAACATTACTTCGACCCAATCCGGATGTAACCGTAACACCATGTCTTAACGCAGAGGGTGTTTTAAACACATAACTTCAGGATTTGGAGTCTTGGAGTCTTACACGGACATAAACCTCTATCCCAGAAATTTCTCTACTCGATCTTACTCCAACAATCCCATCTGAAATTAGGTTATCCTGACTATAGGAAGTTCTTCTTTTCCAATCTCGTGTCTGCGTGTTCCTCCCGGTACACTCCTGTAACCCTCTTCTACCTGTAGATGATCTATTCCTCGCTCTCTGGAGTCTTCTTCGGTCGGGATGGTCGTGAAACTAGGGGTTGAAGATTGAAATCTTGTCACTCTTTTATTTAGAGAGAATAAACCTTGTGGTCTGTCTTAGTCTCCGTGAAACAAACCGTCGGGGTCCTCTGTATGTTTACCTGAAATTTTTAACTTCAAAGGATCATTTTCAGGAACAAACACCCGAGAGAATTTTCCGTTCTCTAGATTGTTCCCATCTGAAGGGAGTCGATGTACCTTTGTCTTCGACCGTCAACTTACTATCTCAAGAAAAAGCGACAAGAAAAATCTCTCTCTTACCCAATAGGTCAACTAGTACTCCGGTGGTAGAGGGTAAACGAGTGTAGGTCAGGTGACCGAGGTAACCATCATTCCGAGGTCTAGATTTCCAGACCCGAAGGGTCCATCGAGTCTACCATTTCTTAGACGGGTATCACGACCTCTGAGTCCAAGTTAGGAATACAGGTATTCTAGAGGACCTCATCCTTTTCCGCTGGGTGCGGTCACAAGAAGGGACTTCTTGAGACTCCTGTCTCGTCAAACCGTCCGATATCAGGTACCCCACAGTCTCAGTCTGTGCTGACTCGTTGATTGTGTGAAAGTGAAAAAGATTTCCAGATCAAGTTAAAACCACTAATAATCTAACCAAGATAAAAAGGTTTAAATCGATCTATTAGGGATCACATCTTTTTCTGAAAGAGGATATTTGTTATTTACGACCTCTCCCACGTCTCTTTCCCCTTGGGAGAATGTGACAACCACCCTTACGTTTGATCATATCGGTCATACCTCTTGTTAAACCTCTAAGGAATTTTTTGACCTTGATCTTGACGGAATACTGGGTCGTTAGGGTGACGACCCGTATGTGTGGTTCCTTTGGTCTTAACTTTCTCTGTGTACATGGGGTCACAAGTAATGTTGTGATAAATGTTATCGGTCCTGTACCTTCGTTGGATCTAGAGGTAACCGTCTATTTACTTATTCTTTCGACACCATACATATGTGTTCCCTTATAATGAATCGATAATTTTTCTTACGTAAACTTAGTCTTAGTCAAGATTACTCCACCTACTTTGACCTCGGATAATATGTCTCACTCCATTCAGTCTTTCTTTTTGTGGTTACGTCATATGATTGTGGATATATACCTTAAATCTTTCTACGATTACTACTGGGATATATGTTCTGTCGTTTTCTCTGTGTCTACATTTCTTGTCTGAAAACCTGAGACACCCTCTTCCACTCCCACTCTACTAAACTCTCTTATCGTAACTTTGTACATATAATAGTATACACTTTATCTAGCGGTCAGGTGCAAGCTACGTACTCCGTCCCACGAGTCCCGACCACGTGACCCTACTGGGACTCCCTACCCTACCCCTCCCTCCACCCTCCCGCCAAGTCCTACCCATTGTGTATATGAGAGTACCGATTAAGTACAGTTACATACCGTTTTGGGTGATAATATAACATTTCATTAATCGGAGGCTAATTTTATTTATTTATTTATAAAAAATTTTTCTGAAAGAGGATTGGACTATAGGTACCTTTTGGAAGTGTCCCCACTATCGCATGATGACCACTCAAATCTCAACTAATACTCATCAATGAAGATATTAAGACAAAGAAAGAGAGGATTTGTAATACCCGTCATTTTTTATGTAAAATACAATACCACACACACACACATACACACACACACACACACACACACACACACACACACACACACACACAACACTGAAGTATAAACTCTTAATGAAAGTTGTCCTGTCTTTTGTAAAGACAAAATTTTGTTAAATCCTATAGTACTTCGGTATCGGAAGTAAAGGGACTAAGATCGACCCTTGATTAGGTGAAAAGGTGTGCATTGTATAACGGTGGAATAAGACTTTTCACGGGCAGTAAAGATACTGTGGTCACCTTCCGGGACCCACCACACCGGTCGGTCACTCCGAGACGACTCGTGGGACACTACTTCTGTTGTGGACGAGCCTCCGTAAGGAAAAGCACCCAACGGCAATGGTGATCTTCATACCAAGTACAGACGACGACCGACCAGTTTTTGTATGACAGTCAAAAAATTATTGTTCGACACTCGTGAACGTTCAGTTTCCTTCCCTCCCTCTTTCGCTTCGCACGGGTTACAATAAAGTCATCCGTTCGAGGTTTCAGAAGATTCCAATTGTAACGGATTAATTACTGTCGTGGTTTACCTCGGTTTTCGCACTTCAGACGTTTACCGATTATTACTCCCGATCTATCTATATGGAGTGAAAGGTACATACAAGTATCCCGACCGACTTCTTACATTAACTTCAATTTCCCCAAAAGACGAATAAAGAATAAGAAATTACGACTCTTCCACAAACGATAAGAGAAAAGAATGAAGTTTCTTGGAGTTAATTAATATCGTTCAAAATATGGGTTGCCGTAGGGACGATCTTAGGAACTGTATCTTTGGGAACTTCCTGTAAAGGTCTTCCTCTCCATCAGTGTGTCAGAACACGTGTACAAGGCGGATGTAAATAGAGAAACGTCAATCTCGACTACCTGGGATTGAGAGAGACCACAACCCCTCCACCCTCCACCCTCCACCCAACAATAAAGGTCGAGGAGTATGAACATTTTTGGTTCCTCAAGGTAAGAAAGAAAATTTCAAGTTCAGTAAAAATTGTATGGTACTGGGAAATTACTTTTGTCGGCCATTCTATCCTAGACGTTTTCGTTCCGTAAAATCCTTGTTCCCTAAAAAAAAAGGCTATCAGAAACAAAAGGGTCAGAACTTAATTAGTGTCGACAGAAAGGGGTCGTTTCCAATAAAAATAGATCGTACGAAATTTATTTTTTTGTAGTTGTTGTTGTATCCCTCGCTAGACTACAAGAAGTTCGAGGGTATTGGAAGGTGTCTTATCTCCCTTCGTAATCGAGACCCGTCGATTCTTATGTCGAAAATTAATATAGAAGGGACACAAATGTACTTGAAATCAAACGTAAAGTCTTCGGAATACCTTCCTAAGGACACCGACTGGGTCCTCATCACCCCTTAAAGAGGTAGTTCACTCATAACTACTCGACGTTTCAAGTCACTTGTCCTTTTAAGACGAGGAAAATAACGGTCACACTGTCCAATGAAATAATGGTACGGAAAGTGTCGTTAAATTGTCAATGGGACCATTGCCTAAGCCACTCCATTACCCTAGTGTCCGTACTCTCGGCTCCGTCCGACCGGAGCCTCGTCGGTAGACGACCGACGACAAGGCTTCCGACAGAAGGACCTCCTTGGGACTCTTAGCGCCTCGGGCGTACCGTTACTCCGTCCACTTTGGCGTCCGGACGGGATCAATCAACATGAGACCACTAAACAGAAAGATTAAGATAACTTTATTATTAGTCCTAAACAAAGACTAATTAATTGATTGGAAAACCATTTTTCTAATCTATTGCTTTAACGACGGATAAGTCTCTATTACTCTAAAAATAATGAGACAGTTTTCTTTTTTTCATGTAAATACACAGTGGTCGGCGACACAGTTCTCCTCCCCTTTTTTTCTAGATTCAGAAACAACCTATACACATAAGGAGTCGTCTCCTTCCCACTCGTAGTAAACGGTCCTTGTCGGAATGACCTTCGGATATCCTTCTCGAAGATTTTGGTGTCTGTTTCATTATTTGTGTAAATCCGGTTATCCGAAACTCCCTCCCACGATTAAACAAAATTTTACAGAGGATTACCTTCTCTTTACGAGCCCTCAGAGTCCTTGAACGAACATGATACACCCACATAAATACATTCACACTCTCACACTTCTTTCGTCATTTTAGAGGAACGTTCCGAAATTTTACTGTAGACATCTGTCCGACGAAAGGGGGACGAGACGTCTATACAGAGGCCGAACGTCATGTAAACAGAAGACCGTCCTCAACACGAACCTGTTACCCTTCCTCTTTAGTCGGCTCGAATCGTCCGACCCTCCAGTGGACACTGACAGTGTCCATCCGACGCAATCCTTTACTTAATAAGATTGACAGACTCATTTTTCCCTTCGTCGGGAAGAGGGATGAAGTGAGATTCTGTGTGTCGGTCAGCTAAATTGGAAAAGAGGACTCTTCAGTGTCGATTCAGGAAACAATCTTCTCTGAAAGTAAAAGAGCGAGGAGACACCGAAGAAGTCACAACACTATACCCTTTTTTTTTTTTTAGTTGGTTGGGTCCTTTTCACAAAGGGAGTCTCTTTCTTTACGGTTTACTCGGTTTGCCCGACGCACGCCGTCAGTCGTAGTGTCCCTTGTTTCGTGTCACATAAAGGTTTATCTTAAAGTGTCTCGAAGTTATAACAAAATTAACGATTTTGGACTCCTCCTTTGTCTCGCGCACAGAGAAGGACGCTGCGACATTTTGGATCCTCGTCCCTCCTCCCGGTTCGTCACCCGACCCTGGGTCGACTCGCAAAACAAGTTCACAGAAACACAGTGACGGAGAAGCGTAAGTTACTCTGTGAATACAAAGGACACTGTAGGACACCGGAACCGACGGAGTCAAACACACACATACTTGTACTTTTCTAAAGTTCAAGATTTTTACCTTTAAAGACAAGATTTAAAGTATACCAAGTGTCTGTTCAACTTTGTCTACCCCCTTTTTTTTTTTCTCATTTCCCCTAGTCTACGTGTGTAAGGTCCCGGATGAAGGTGAAGGGACGGGACCCGAAGGGTGAGAGGTCAGGGAGGAAGTTGGATTCGAGGAGGACGTGGAGTCAACGGTCGACTGCCCGAGGTAAAGTCTCTGCTCTACGAACTGTTTCTTTCTCTTTATTCTGCAATCTGTCCTCTTGCGACGAAAGGCCCACCCCCAAAGACTATCAAGTAACGGTTATCGAAAAATGTCCTTGAACTAGACCAACCGCGACATGGTTGACTTCCCTTTCTTACCCCATCCCCGCCCCTTGGAAACAGAAGTTTGAGGGCCACTTTATATCCCAATTATAATCGTTAATAATAATTTTAATCGGTTTACAATAATTTACTAGAAACATATCTTCTTATTCATATCAAAAGGGAAACCGTCTGTTACTGTAGACGTCGAGATGTAAAAGGACTTTACTGATGTGAATTTTTGTAATGAAGTAAAAGTACCATAAAGAAAACACGGATCCTCGTTGGGACATTAACAAGTGAAGTTAATGTTGTAATGATAAAATTTGACTTTGGGTAAAATAGACGTACGGTCAAAAAATAAACAAAATGGTTGATATAGATAAAGGTAATGACGTTCCGACTACCAAACAGAGTTCTCCTTTAGTTTAGGTAATTAAGTCTTTAAAGTTCGGGCTGATCGAGACGGTATTCGTCGTAAAGAATACGATTATCGTTTACACGACTCTGACTTTCCTTGACTGCACCGGGACAAAAAATAGTATTGAATTCGTAAATACATTCTTCCGTTTAGATTATCATGATCCTTTGACATTCACAATAATATATATTAAGTGAAAGGACTCTAGACCTGTCCCGAGACCAAACACATCGGTACCAAATTTGGTCTGACGGTTCTCTGAAATCGAGTGGACTGAAAAGGATAAATCGGTTGTACACCGAAGTGTTGTCTATGTAGATCGAACTTTGATCTTAACATATACGCAAAAACAATAGAAAATAAGAGTTGAAAAAAGAAAGGAGGAACTTTTCACTCTGAAAACAGTTACGTCGTTTTTATATTAAAACATAAGTCCACTACAGACTTTGAATAGGGACATCGTCGTGATCGGACTCTGTTTGGACCGGGGTAAGACGAAGTAAAAATTACGTGTTACAAACCCAGGATAGTGTACCAAACACAAGTCAATCTATCGAACTGAGCTATTTTAGACTGAGACTGGGTCTTTTTCTCTCTCTCTCTAACGAGGACTGAGGACGAATTCGAAAACGTCCGTGACACTGGACAAATACAGTTACCATTTCACATTCTCTAATGATAGTGTCTTGGTGTAGTAGAAGACCCTAGATTTTTCATGTCTTTCGAGAGCTCCTGGGACCGGACGGAAACAATGGTGTTTCGGGAAGTCACGACATTTAGTCAAGAGTAACCCTCGAGAATATGTGGTCGGCAGTGGCTATTCGAACCCTCTTCTTCTGTTCCGAAAATCCTTGACGACTTGGTACTTCGACTGGACGAATCCCAAAACAACATCCGATAATTTAGGTCCTACCGGCAAACTTCTACTAAGACGAAAGAAGAAGGAAACCGGACCAATTCGTTGAGATGGGGTCGAGTAATAAACCGACTAATTTTTTTATTCTTTGTCTCGTTGGACGACAAACCCTTATGGTGGAAGTGTGTAGTTAAAATTACTCACTGAATACGACTGCATCAAATACTCGAGTTCGTTGAACTGTGAGTAAAACGTCGATTCTTTTCTAAATGATTGACATGTATGACGAGACGAAAACAACCGTACCCATGGTACTAAGAAAAGAGGTTTTTGTTTGGGTTTTAGAAAACATTTGTACGTAATAAACCAATTGTGTAACATTTACCTATGGTCAACACGTCGTGTTCGCGAGAAGTGATAATACATTTGTTAATAAGTGACTTTCCGAACGAAATTTAACATTTACTTATATAAAGTCGATATTACAACGAAAGTCTAGACGGATCACCATATTTAGACCAGTAAACAAAAAAACGTGAGACGGATAATGATTGGTCAATCTTTACACGACTAATAAACGTGTTCGGAAAGTGTGACGCTCACGTCAATTTAACGACAAAATAAAAAGGACACAAACTACTCACAATTGTTCTCGCGGTAAACTCCTTTGGGTTTGTTTTATATCGAGAAATTAACCCCGACCCCCACAAACCCTTTTCGGTGGACCACTCATTAAGATGACAAATTACAAATCTTCAAGTGGGTGGGGTGCTATCCTGATACCGTTCTAATTAATTTCATCTAACTGTTTTTAAGTCACGGAACGAGTCCGTTGTGTTTATCGAACTTTCTACGACGTAGGTCAAAACCCCTTCATCTAATGAACCACGTCATAAATTAGGGTTGAGAGAGAAAAGTTAAGGGCGTAACGGAGCGTTGAGACGTAAAACCAATCCACTAAACGTAAGATATAGGGAGTCTCTTTCGTGTTAAACTTCTCTTTTACTACACTACGAAAGCAACCCGTGTACGGAACTGAAACTTCGTAGACGGGTCCTGGATTACTTTCAAGGTCGACTGAGTCTCTCGAAACAGAAGAAAAAAAAAGGGATTTGTCAGTTACTAAGTAAAAATTTCAGGGGGGTGGGGGGTGGGGAACGTCAAATTACCGTAAGGTCATTACACGACTAGACGTTTCGTTACATCTGTTTTTATACTAATGGAGTCTACCAGAGGAATAACACTTGGCCTTGTTAGTAACATTCAAATCGAGGTAAACAACGTCCTTCCCCCTGGAGAAGGTCCCGGGTTCTCACCCGAGAACAGATTGTGAGTCTTTACTTATCAGAGACCTCTGTGCGTACGACTGTTTCGTTTTCTGAAATAACCTTTCCCTTCAGACCCGTCTCTCGTCACCCTATGCCACTACGTCCTCTTGAAGGGACGTCGTTCCGAGTGTCGGAATCGAAAATACCATTACCCCAATATAAGACCCAACAGAGACTCGGTCAGTAGAACGAACACGGGTTTAAACTAGACTGAGTCCCAGGAAGGACCACCACACAAGTACAGAGTCAGTCCTGGTCGAGTTTCCAAAGACCCTCCAATACCTGACCGTAGAGGAGGAAGGAAAACAGGGGAGGGTTTAAGAAGACTGACCGTCATCGAACAATCAAAGTACAAGGAATAACTCTGGAAGGTAACATTCTATTGAGTACGTTCGTCAATAATACGTACCGGTCCCGTCAAATCCTGTTACGAAAGGATTGTACAACTATCTTGATGTTTTGATATCCGTAACGGAATGTATCATGGCTAGAATCTAGTTCGGTCCTATTACTTTTTACACGGTCCAAGATAGGAACCTAAACAGGGATGGATCGAGTCCCTGAAACCTATGAGTAACATTGAAGACACTTGGAAGAGACACCGTACCATACCGTTGTATTCACTCTCACTTTCAGCCAATCAACACAGGCTGAGAAACGTCGGGGTATCTGATATGTCAGGTACCTTAATAAGAGGTCCGGTCTTATGACCTCACTCATCGGAAAGGGAAGAGGTCCCCTAGAAGGGTTGGGTTCCTAATTTGGGTCCAGAGGGAGACACGTCCGTCTAAGAAATGGTCGACTCGGTGTTCCCTTTGTATTGTACTAGTAATGACAAGAAGGTTTTGAGTTTAAGATTCTACAGACCCTATGTATTAAGATTGACGAAACGACGTAGGTATTAAAATTTATACTCCCTCTGAGTAGTTTTATATACCGTAAATAATCTATTTTTATACTCCGAGATAAAGGTAAAACTTGTAATTTTTCCTTTAGACACCAAAGGAACAATGAAGTTTGAGGTATCTCGAATGCATTTTATTCATGTGAAAGAAAACATGCGTAAGAAGTTTCGGTATTAACGGTACACTCGGTATATAAAAGCCAGATTTAATCAAACACGAACATAAGAAAGGTTAAAGTAATTATTTTAAAGAAGATAAAACTAATTTTAAGTTCGATGGAAAAAGAAGGACTGTAGGATAAATAAGTCTATAAGTTAAAATGTATAATTTAAGTTAAATCTATTTTCTTACTTTCATTACACGTGTAGTTATACATAGACACTTTTATTTCTATTCTCCGAGGCTGTAGACTTGAAAGAGAAGAGATCTATAGTTAAGTTCAATAGTAAGTACGGTTTAACCTTTATATTCTGAACTCATGTTTTTCGGGTAAATTCTTGGTAATAATAGTCGAAATAATATTACCGTTTATGTCCTAAATGAGACAAGAAACGACACGATTTGTGCCAAAAGATTTATTCTTTATCCGCACGAGGACATCGTAAAGAGAAAGGTAGTGATACACAAGATACACGTATAGGTGTCTCCTTTACCCTACTAAAAATTTACTGTGTACAAAATCAATCTTTTTATGAAACTTTAAAAAATTTCACATATTAGAAGTCAATCAGGACTTAGGACTATGAACCAAGTAAAATTTTAAATCTACGGTCTGGTTTAAGTTACTATCGTCACAGAGAAAAATAGTCGAAAGGGTAGACGGTACGGAAAATAAGTCACGAGGGATCTTTTTCATCTATAAAGTAATATGAGATGAGAAAAGAAACGGGTGAAAAAAAAATTTAAAAAATGAAATGTTATAACATAACCCAAACGGTATGAAATTGTACTTAGGTGGTGCCCATATGTGTACAAGGGGTAGGACTTGGGGGGAGGGTGGAGGGAGGGGTATGGTAGGGAGACCCAGTAGGGTCACGTGGTCGGGGTTCGTAGGACATAGGACGTAGTTTGGACCTGACCGCTAAGCAAAGTATGTACTATCATATGTACAAAGTTACGGTAAGAGGGTTTAGTAGGGTAGGAGCGGGAGAGGGTGTCTCAGGTTTTCAGACAAGATATGTAGACACAGAGAAAACGACAGAACGTATGTCCCAATAGTAATGGTAGAAAGATTTAAGGTATATATACGAAATCATATGACATAACCATAAAAAGAAAGACCGAATGAAGTGAGAAATATTATCCGAGGTCAAAGTAGGTGTAGTAATCTTGACTAAGTTTACATAAGAAAAATTACCGACTCATTATGAGGGAACATATATACATGGTGTCGAAAGAATAGGTAAGTAGACGACTACCTGTAGATCCAACGAAGGTACAGGACCGATAATATTTGTCACGACGCTACTTGTAACCCCATGTACACAGAGAAAGTTAAGACCAAAGGAGCCACACATACGGGTCGTCACCCTAACGACCCAGTATTCCGTCAAGATAAACGTCAAAAATTTCCTTAGCGGTGTGACAAGAGGTATCACCAACATGATCAAACGTAAGGGTGGTTGTCACATTCTCCCAAGGGAAAAGAGGTGTGGGAGAGGTCGTAAATAACGAACGTCTGAAAACCTAGCGTCGGTAAGACTGACCGTACTTTACAATGGAGTAACACCAAAACTAAACGTAAAGAGACTATTATTCACTACAACTCGTAGAAAAGTACACAAACAATCGGTAGACATACAGAAGAAACCTCTTTACAGATAAATCAAGAAACCAGGTAAAAAACTAACCCAACAAATAAAAAGACCTTAACTCGACGTATTCAACGAACATATAAAAACTCTAATCAACAACAGTCACCGAAGTAAACGATAATAAAAGAGGGTAAGACTTCCGACAGAAAAGTGGAACGAATATCAAAGGAAACAACACGTCTTCGAAAATTAAAATTAATCCAGGGTAAACAAATAAAAACGAAAATAAAGGTCTTAAGACCCTCCACCTAGTATCTCCTAGGACGACACTAAATACAGACTCTCACAAAACGGATACAAGAGGAGATCCTCAAAATATCAAAGACCAGAATGTAAATCTAAAAATTAGGTAAAACTCAAATAAAAACACATACCATAATCTTTCACTAGATCAAAGTAAGAAAATGTTCACCAACTGGTCAAAAGGGTCGTGGCGAACAATTTCTCTAACAGAATTTAGATAACATATAAGAACGGAGGAAACAGTTTCTATTCCACAAGTACCCACGTACCTAAATAGAGACCCGAAAGATAAAACAAGGTAACCAGATATAAAGACAGAAACACGGTCATGGTATGACAGAACTACTGACGCCGAAACATCATCTCGAACTTCAGTCCGTCCAACTAAGGAGGTCAAGGTAAGAAGAAAGAGTTCTAACGAATCCGATAACCTCCAAAAAACATAAAGGTATGTTTAACACTTTAATAAACAAGATCGAGACACTTTTTATGACAACCATCGAACTATCCCTAACGTAACTTAGATATCTAACGAAACCCATCATATGAGTAAAAGTGATATAACTAAGAAGACTAGGTACTTGTACCATATAAAGAGGTAGATAATCACAGGAGAAACTAAAGAAAGTGGTCACAAAATATCAAAAGATATATATCCAGAAATCAATAAATCCATCTATATAAGGATTCATAAAATAAGAAAACCCACGTCACCACTTACCTTAACAAAGGAATTAAAGATAAAGATAAAAGAGTAATCATCACATATTTTTACGTTCCCTAAAGACACACAACTAAAATATAGGACGTTGAAATGATATGAGTAACTAATCAAGATCATTAAAAGACCACCTCAGAAATCCCAAAAGATACATCGACGATGACGATTGAGTGAAGTCAGCACGGACTGAGACACGCTGGGGTATCTACCGTCGGGTGGTCCGAGGGGACAGGGACCCTAAGAGGTCCGTTCTTGTGACCTCACCCAACGGTAAAGGAAGAGGTCACGTATTTTCACTTTTCACTTTCACTTCAGTGAGTCAACACAGACTGAGGATCACTGGGGTACCTGACGTCGGATGGTCCGAGGAGACAGGTACCCTAAAAGGTCCGTTCTCATGACCTCACTCAACGAACGGTAACTCGTAGTACAGTAGACGTTTGTCACTCTCAAAATGAAGAAGAAAAGGTTAAACCTAAGGAAAATAAAGAAAAAGACGAGACTAACGACACCGGTTTTGAAGGTCTTGATACAACTTATCATCACCACTTTCACCTGTGGGAACAGAACAAGGACTGAAATCCCCTTTACGAAAGTTAAAAAGTGGTAACTCCTATTACAAACGACACCCAAACAGTATATATCGAAAATAATACAACTCCATACAAGGAAGATAAGGACGAAAGACCTCTCAAAAATAATATTTACCTACAACTTAAAACAGTTTCCGAAAGAGACATAGATAACTCTATTAGTATACCGAAAATAAAAAGTTAAACAATTACACCACTTAATGTAACTAACTAAACGCCTATAACTTCTTAGGAACGTAGGGACCCTATTTCGGGTGAACCAGTACCACATACTAGAAAAATTACACAACAACCTAAGACTAACGATACTAAAACAATTCCTAAAAACGTAACTACAAGTAGTCACTATAACCGGACATCAAAAGAAAAAAACACCGTAGAAACAGTCCAAAACCATAATCCCACTACCACCGGAGTATCTTACTCAAACCTTCAAATGGAAGGAGACGTTAAAAGACCTTCTCAAACTCCTCCTATCCACAATCGAGAAGAGCTTTAAAAACCATCTTAAGTCGACACTTCGGTAGACCTGGATCCGAAAACAAACGACCTTCTAAAGACTAATGTCAAAGTTAAAGACACGAACACTACCCAGACAATTCTAAAAGATAAAGAAGGATCAAGTCAAAACATTTCAACATGAAAAGATTCTTAAACAGGTAAAGAAGGTTCAACAGGTGAATTAACCGTATATTAACGACTATCATCAGAGAATTACTAGGAAACATAAAGACACAACAGACAACACTAGAGAAATAAAAGTAAAGATTAAAAACGGGTGAAAACTGGGACAGATCCTTTACCGTTGGGTGAGGTCATAAGAACGGACCTCTTAGGGTCCCTGTCCCCTCGGACCACCCGACGGTAGATACCCCAGTGTGTCTCAGAATGTACTGACTTCACTGAATCGTCGAATCGTCGTCTGTCTACTGTCCGACAGTATTAAAATGAAAAGTTGACAGGTGAAATATTGGGTCATAGATCCTTATGGGATAAATTTTCTTCCCTGGTAAATAAAGTCTGGTTTAGACATCTCATAACTATTTCAGTCGTACCTTTAACATACAAGTATCTCGTAGAATGACACCGGAAGAATTGTATAACTCCTCCTTTTCCACAAAGATAACTCCAGAATCCATAAATCTGTTTCTGTCTGAACCAGACGTTTAAGAAAAGACAGTTTATTTACAAGTATAAACAACGTTATTTAACAGTGTATTTATAGACTTTCTCAAGTTCATTCAATAAGGTAATAGTACGACTTACTCAAGTTTTTTAAGTTTATAAGATTATGTGTCAGTCGATAGGGACTCAACTCTGAAAGGACCATAACAGGCCATTGGTTATATTAGATCAACCTTTAGTAAGACATGGTATAAGGACTCGTCCGTCTTAAGGGAACGGTACTGGACATAGAATCTCTTACAGGTCGATGAATTTTTCAAAAATTCTTTTTCAAGTATGTCGGAACTAACTATATAAAGGAAAATTAATAAATTGGAGATTAGTGAAACTTCCATCCCGTAAATGGGAGGAACAGAAAGATTAGATTCCGGAGTGTAAATCAGTGACACGTCGTTTACAGACAACTGGATTTATTAAAACAGTAGGACTCGTAAACCACAAGGACATTCCACCATTTATGTTCAGTTCGTTAGTAGTCACATATATTCGATGTACACATCCTTTACAAGTAAGGATGAATGTCTTACAGGATAATCACTTAAATGAACTCGGACCTATGTCATAACCGTTGGGTGAGGTCATAGGAACGGACCTTTTATAGTACCTGTGTCCTCGGACCACCCGACGTCAGGTACCCCAGCGTTTCTCAGTCCGTGTTGACTCGTTGCTTGTGTGTGTCTGTGTCAAAGTCTCCGATTTTACAGTAAGTATAACGTTTTTACTTCTGGAGAGTTTTTATGTTAATTTTATTAGGTGGACAACCTCAATTTAGTCATACTGTCCCCTTCCTTCCTTCTAGTATTCGGTGTTCCTTTCTTTTACTTAGAACCGTCAATCCTCTCAAAATCAGAACTTTTACAGAAAAACGACAATATATCTCACACGAAAAGGCGTATTTGAATGTGCTCACACGAAAAGACGTATTTGAATGTGTTCTCAAACATTGACGTAGAACACGAAAATGTAAACAACCAATACTCCTGAATTTTAAATTTCTAGTGAGTAAATTTATCGGACCGCCACTCTTGTCAAATCATCGGTAATAGGATATAATAAAGTGAGAGGAATTTATACGTACATGATAAAAAACATTTTTGTTCTTTCGACAAAACCTCTTGACTTACACGGTAAGACGTTTACGAGATACTGTGGTTCAGGTCTGTTTTCCTTAGTCCCCTCAGATGAGACGTCCAACTCGATGTCGAGACGACTCGGACTTCGTGTTCCCTTACTTTAGACCTCTTTCCTTCGTTCTAAGTAAAGTCCGTTTCCCTTCCCGTATATAACAAGTTAACGAAACTCGAATTTAGTATGGTGTAATCTTACGGAAAGGACTGATACCAGGTCTACAATAAATATAAAGTATCTTTAAATTATTGATTAAATTTTTTTAAGGAATGAAAGAGGAAGTTTTTTCATAAATTAAAAAATTTACTTTTAAACTCTAAATATTATTTTGTTTAGTATTTGATCGATAACTTATTGAGTTAAACTGGAACAATTAAAATCGAAGGTTTCTAAAAGTCAGAACAACTAAACAAGTAGATAAGTCATTTTAACACAACTGAGATACCTTTGGAAGAGGTCCTTGACTTGATCAATGACTCCTATGACCGCACTTTTTTTTTTTTTTTTCACCGGGGTACAAAAGTACTACGAATATCTAAAAACTCCGGTAGACGAGTCAGTATTACTTTTCACTTACTGAGATCTTTTTTTAGAGGTCCTTCACCTACGAGTCAATAATGATAAAAAACTGACGTATTGTTTAATGGTGTTTTGAATCACAGAACTTTTGTTCTCATTAGTAAATAATAGAGTGACGAAGAAACCCAGTCTTCAACATCTCGTCGAAACGGCTCGATAAGATAAAGTCCTAGAGAGTGACTAAGGTCAGTCTACAGTCGATCGGACGTTGGAAGACTTTCAATTCCTTCCGATATACTAGACGAAGGCTCAAGAGAGTCTGGGTACCGACAACCACCCTCCGGAGTCGAGGACAGTGACACTAAGAGGTGTATCGTCGAGTTCACTGGAGTGTTGTGTCATGCCCAAAGGGGGTCTCGTTTACTAGGTTCCCCGATTCAATCTTAGATACTAAACAAAATATTGGATCGGAGTCTTTTGTGTACTAGAGTAGACGTCATAAGATGACTGTTCGGAACTAAGTAACACCCTTCCCTGGAGTGATCCCGCACTTTTGGAACCTCCGACCGATGGTGTTAATAATTTGGAGACAAATCTTTGAGAGGTGTAGAGACTTAGATCAAACACTGTGTCAGTAGTAAAGTCTTTAAGAGTAAATCAAGTGGATATTCAAGTTCAATTGACGAAAAAATAACTCTTATTCATTCAATATTCCTTATGTAAAAGTCCCTTATAACCGGTAAGAGAAACAAAGAAAAGTTAATTTACTAGTAGGGGTCATGGACCTTTGAGAATAAGAAATAGTCTTTTGGTCACTAGACCTCTCTCGAAAGAGAGGTAAGAAACACTCCGTATTCCCGAGGTCATTTCTCAACCGTGTTAATATACTTGGTACTATATAAGAGTTCATAAGTTTTAAGATTGAGTAGGTCCTTAGTAAAGTTGAGAAAGTAGACAAAATATAAGATTTTAAGACTCATGCTGAAGTTAAAAAGTTTTAAAGCCAACGTTTTTTTTCAAATTTCGTGACTAGATTGAGTTTATGTTCTTAAGAAAGTGTTAGAGGGAATGTCTACCAGTTACCCATCGACCTGATGAAATGTACTGTCCTCCAAGTAAAGGAGTTCCCTTTGTCATTTAAGTATAAGTCATCTTTCGGTTTTAGTCGAGCAACTTTGAAGTTGGGTACTTAAAATTTAGACGGAAGACCTCGTTACATTTCGTTCAACCGGAAGAAATGACGTACTGTTGGGAAGGACATCTATCGACAGTGGAGAACGGGAATATTTGTTCATTATTTAATTGAAATGGAACTATAAGATTGATATGTAGTAATAATTTAGGGGACTCCGGTATAAGACAAATGGATCAAAGTCCTGGAGTAGTAAAGAAATTTCTATAACAAATTAAGTTTTCAAAATAAGAAAGAAGAATCAGGTTTAATCACTCTAAAATGATTTACGTTTTCGTTTATGAATAATCTCAAGAGTCGTTAACACTTAAATTAAATTACTGGGAGACCTTTAGACTTCGAATTGACTTCGTTTAAGGAAAAGACGTAAGTGTAGATAAAGGGGTGACTTTCAAAATTTTTAGTCTAACGTTTAGGATCGACAATGACGACAGACAGACCAACTGTCCATAAGGAACCCAAATGAACCTTAGTTTACTCTAATGTATTAGGGTTTTCAGGATAAAAGAGAGAACGGATTCCGGAAGGACAACAATTAATCTACATTCCTCTCCGTGTCTTAATTGAGAAAGTCCTTGTTGCAAATGAAAGGCGAGTAATCAACATGACGTCGTTATTACTACACTATTGTAGGAAGGGACAACTCTAACGGTATAAAGTTTCATTTAGAATTCACATGGTCTCTCTCAAACATCTAGATTAAGAGTTGGTCTCTCGATGGTTCCTTCCTAGACTCTAAAAAAACTCAAACGAGTAATGGTAATAAGAATCTCTAATTGATGAAACCTTTCTAGCGGAGAAACCAACACCGTCCAAATAACAGAAAAGAGACTGGAATTTACCATTTTTACTGATAAAAACTATCGTTAAGAAGGGACACCGCGACCCTTATAAAGGAGGAAACGGGAGTACGGTGTATCTTTCTAAAAAGAGAAAGAGACATAAGGAGTTGTTATTTCTACAACTTAAGTTCGAAAAACCTCTCACAATAGTTACGGTCATCGAATGAGTCTGTAACATGTGTTACTATCGTTAATGATGTAAAAAATTTCACGTGACAATATGTCTTTAGAAGTTTTATTACAACCTTTTCATCGTAGAAATAAATGTATTATGTTTGTCACAAAACCTTGATGATTTCGGTCATAAATACGTCCCAGCTCTTGTTTCGTTTGTACGAAGTAGAGTTATATAAATAAGGGACACTTTAAAGAGGATCTCAATACATCCTACTCTGTTTCGATCTCTTTGACATGAGAAGTTCTCCTTTTCTCTACCGGGACGGTCTGTCTTGGTTCACTTTAGTTGAGAGTGGAGTTTACACTCACAAGACTCAAATTCTTTATTAAATTTTCAAAAACCTTTTGTTCGATAGGTAATTTATGTCTCTGAGTACGATAAAACCATCCACCTTTCGATCCGACATTCTTAAAACTGTTAATTAAATTCTGAAAACTCTAATCAGTATCTTCCCTCTATTTTTGATTTCGGACTTAGAGTAACGATGAATGATGTAGAAAGAAATTCAGTAATTAAATTTTCAGTGATTACTTCTTCCAAAGAAAGTAGTATTACTCTTGTGTGGTTCATTGTCTATGGTAAGTAAAGGTCCTTTTAATCTCTTTGGAGACACTTACAGAAGACGAACGTCGATTTAAAACTCTTTAAACCCGGAAAAAGGTACAATCCTCTTTAACTGAAGTTCTCTCACTTCACCAGAAAAAGTGAAAAGAGGTCCAACATGGACTTCTTCCTTTAGATACTTTCATTATCCTTACTTTATTACGGTATACTCAAAAGGATGACAATTTTAATTGATTTGTATTTTGAATCTAAGTTTCTATTACATGTGAGTTTTTCAAATAATACAGTAATAAAGTTCTGAAATACTAGAACTTAGATGTGTGTGTCGACGGTTTCTCTTTATGAGATTTATTTATTAGAAATCTAATAGTTATTTTTATATAAATTTTACGAATTTCGTAATACTATACGTTTTACCAGGGTACAGTATAATAGGGTCAGAATCTCCTTACCAATACTTCAATGATTTTAATACACAATAGAGATCAAATGTCTCCTGATTTGATTTTGTCTTTCAATTACTGATATTACCCAGATCTAATGTCCCGTTAATTACTGAGTGAAACACATGGATGGTAAAAGGAGAGACTTAGGGAGTCCTAAGACATCGTACGATAATACTTCTTCTCATTTTGAAGGACTGACATTATAGACATCAAGATAAAGGTAAATAATATGTATGACGTTATTTAGTGTAATTCCAACTATGTACCTATGGTACTTAAATGGTTGGTTTGGTCCCGTTAAAACTTCCACTTTCCGTTACAACGATTATTGATACAACTCTGGGATACACAAGTGAGACTCGTCTCAAATCTTTTGAACTTGGGTGTTTTAAAACACATATCAATAAAGTCAAAACAAACAAGACAAAACGGTGTTCTCACTCTTAGGAAAAGAATACAGATACACCTACAAACAAACAAAGAACGGACCTATTGACTACTAATTCCTCATATCAAAAGAAGAATTGGTCCTACCTTATAAACAAGGGAGAAGTACAGAAACATAGAGACTCTCATAATACGTTGAATCAATCGGTATAAATCCATTTGTTATATTTTCTTGTTAATTCCCCTTTTGAAAAATAGAAGTCTCCAAAAGATCCTGTATATATATATACACGTACTCACATATATATATACATAAACCTGTATATAAAAAAGAACAATTCTTCTATCTAATCTCATTATCTTTACTGATCATAATTCATGAAAAAATTTTGTAAATCTACAAAGTATTTATAAAAGTCATGAGTGATTTTAAATTGAAACCTAATGATTCTCAATATTAGAGTCTACTTTATTAGGTCACGAATGTAATCATCTAAAATTCAAAATAAAGAGTTATCGTTAATGAGTTAGACTTTGATCAACAGAGAATTATTCCTTAAAATTATACGATATAATTTTAACAATAGTGATTTTATAAACATAAATAAAGATGATAGAGGACAATATAAAAAGAGAATAAGATAAAACGAAGAATAATAAAACTACGAATTGTAAATGGAAAGGACTATTATAAAAACCAACCAGTGTAGAAAAACAAGGATCGAAAAAGTTTAATCATTAAGATTGAGATAATTATAAAGTGATCATTCAAGACACACAATCATTGTGTTCCTAAAACTCTATTTAAACGGATTTGTTGTAGTTGTTGTAGTTTCACTCAGTCATTTGACATTACAGTCGGAACGAAATACTGTTTATTGGAGGTTTTGAGTCACAAAATGGTGTTTTTCGAGTCAAGAGAGAAGAATACAAAGTACCATGGAGACTTCCAACGTCTGACTTATACGAAATGACGTAAAAAGAACAAGTAAAACCTTAGACCTGACTTCCTCGTTAGGGAAAAATCCTGGACGGTAAGAAAACCACTTGTCTTATTTATGTATGTATGTTTCTTGATTCCGTGAGTTTCGAAAGTTTTGAACCAACCTGTATCATACAAAGTGTAGACGAGTGGAGGATAACCGGTTATGCAGTGTACAGGGACTATAGTTCCTATAACCCTACATACGAAGAGGTCACTTTATCAAGAAGTTCAGCACACGGTTGTCTCTCCCATCTTTTGTTACCTTATACTACAGTGTTAAATGATGACATTGAGAACGGACAACAAGACTATTCTGTTCTAGTTGTGCATGACTTGAGTAGGTCCAGGACCCCTAAGACATTCCTCGTTTTGATAGGAACTTAGTCACTTTGTACAAGTCCAACATTGAAAGCATGAACTGATGAGAAGACTAAAATATAACTTTAATTTTCCTTAAACGTCATTTTAAAGGGTTTGAGAGTGATGGGAAAAACGTTTTATCGGACAAGAATATGATACTTAAACTATAGGACAGTTTAGAGAGACCCTTATCTGTGCTAAGTTTAAAGGAAGATAAAGACAACAGTTGAAATGAAAGAGTCCACTCTTAAATAGGAAAATGCAAAGTCCACATAGAAATATGACACAACGGAAAAAAGGAGAAGGACACTAACTAGATATCATTTCTGATGTCTCTAGAAGGAGTCAAGGTCATTTATAGCGACAAAAAGTCTTTTTCTTATGCGCAAGTCAGACGTCCAGTAAAAGTCGATATCGTTTATTGATTCTTTCCCGACTCACACACCCTGGTCACTTGTATAATAACTAAACCAAAATAAAATTTCTATGTACCCCTCGAATATAAAACATATGTCCATTAAGAATATATAACACTTTCAATAAATCTGAGGACGAGACAAAGAACGACATTGGAGTTTCGGTTGGTACATTTAAGGGACTCCTTTTCAACGGAATCAGAGTCGACTCTGATTCCCACGTATGTTCCACTAACTCCTAAATGACATCTATATTTCAAATTCATCTACGATTTTGTCATTAGTCCTATTTATTATAAAATTACATGAGAAATTTTTCCTAGTTTTTATTTTGTTTTTAGATCCTACCTATTTTATAGTTTGAAATTTACGTCTGTCCTAGTAAGTATCAAGGTACGATGTGACCTCACACTCCGATTTCCTTTTTACTCAGTATGACTATAAAAAAATTGTTACCTTAAAACCGTAATTAAAAATAAAATTTTTTATAATAAGGAAGATTAATGACTCAAAACTCTTGGGGAGTTTAAGACGTTGAAAAGGTTTCCGTTAAGGGAGTAAACAGAGTAAGTGTAGTAGGATCAGTACTAAGACAGAGTCTGGTAAGACCCCTTCGTATGGTAAAGTCACTAAGATACAATACGAACATAATACATTCGTTAAGAAACCAAGATAACCCAACTCAAATTTTTTTAGAGTAGATAGTATAAATCTCGAAAATGTTGAAAGGGTTATAATAACAGATGACTACCTATAAAAAAGGACGTGACGAAATCTAAATGAGATAAAAAACAAAAACTCCCAAAAAGAGGGTTATATTAAAATCTTTTCACATTTCCATTTGAACACACACATATACATGAGTCGGTAGAACTTCGTCTTCGACCGTTGTCTAAATTTTCGTTCTCTTTTTATCACCATTTAAGTACACTGCTCCCTTTATCGATTTTCCCTATGGTATGGGTTCATTTTTGAATATTAATAAAAAGTTTACCGGTGACTAAGCGGAAGTTTGTATTACTTTCTTAAAATCGACGTGCATAAAATCTCAAACCTTTATTTTCTAAAGTTTTCATCCCTCTGTTGAGTCAAAGGTACAAGACACTTCAGAGGTTTCATACATTTATGTCTAAGTAACCTTATCTCTGTGTATTGACTCATTTATTCCTTTTAAATTTTAGCAACTTCAATTTTTTTTAAGAGGTTTAAGTCTAATTTGTCAGTTTTCGTACGTACCACACAACACTACCTCTCGGTGACGACTGAAAAAATTGATTGGTGTGAAAGGAGACACAAGGTGACCGTCGAGTTCAGTCTTGTGGTTTTACTGATGAAACATAGAGTTTGTAACTCCACAATTTTTATATTGGAGTTGGTAAATAGTAACGAATTACAAACAGTCTCTGATTTTACCGAAATAGTTAAGTAAGAGTATTGTATTCTTGTTACACACACATCTTTAATTTTAGAAGGAATAAAACGTTTATTCCTTTGACTTCGACTTCTTCAGTTTACCGAACTAGTTCTAGTATGGAAATTGTAAACGACTCGAACCCTAGTACAGGTCCGGAGAGACAAAGGTTTAGATACGAGAGTTTGTGACATAGTGTTTAAATTCGTGTTTTACCCCTAGAAAGAAGATAGAATCCCTAGTCCAATTATGAGGTCTTTTGAAACTGGTCAATCAGCTTCTAGCATTAACAGAGAGAGAAGTCAACAAAGTAATTTTGGACAAGTACATTTCACATATTGAATAGAAATATGAAGTCAAAAGATTACATATTTTATTACGGATTATAAGGATGGTTGAGGTACTAAGACACCAATAATAGTTATTCAGTAAACGAGATTCATCCAGTATTGACCTCCGGGACCACTGTATTTACCATTTGATACTTTTATTCTAAGTTTGTCCGTTTAAGATTCCTTTGTCGTCATCAGGGGAATTAAATGACTTCGAGAAAATTAAGAGTAAGAGGGGAAAATCAAGACTTAGTGAGACGAGAAAACATATGTTGAAACAGAAAGAAAATAGGACATCATTATCTGGGTTATGTTAAAGTGACCCGAAACGAGAGAGATGACTTGAAAAGGGGTGGTAAAGGGTTCGGTTCTATTTATTTTGTGGTCTCGGGGTAGAGTCTGAGAAAGTGTGTAAAGGGATCTCCTGGTACGGAAGAAGTGGATAGTGAACTCCTAGAGTCTCTGTCGGATAACTCAATAGGATGATCCGTTTTTACCAACAACAAAATGAGAGACCTCAAACAAAAATAATTATAATTTTAATACAAACAGATCGTTAAGGTTTAATTTTCTTGTTCTGGAGTAAAGTATTCGTAGTCTGATTGTAAACTTTCATGACCTGTCCTACAGTTAGTTGTGTGACAGTATTCAACGAAGAACCTTCCCTTCCTTTGAACATGTTGGTAAAATCTCTCGTTAAATATTTTTATAGTCTTTAAACTTTTATACGGATGGACTCCTACACTGTCAAAGTGGTAGTATGCACATGTGGAACTATTTAAGATTTTTACAAACGACATCGTAGTGATCACTATACCTCTTTGATTTATTGAATTTAGGAGTAGTCGTCTTCTTGTCTATGTAATTGACACGAAAAACGTTTATTATTTTTATTATAAGTAGTCAGTTTTACTTAGTTTCGATACACATTGTTATACTTTTGTAGATTTTCAGATTATTACTCCTGTCACTTTTAAACGTCTTCCGATGTATGATACACTTTAGTAAAGTTATCAAAACTTTGTATACTTTGTTTCTTATAAAACAAATAATGAGAAAGTTTTGAACTTTCCCGAACCCCCTACTGTCTGTTCTAATCTCGTTCACGATTAAGATCCTTTTTTCACTAACCCAAGTACACCGAATCTCAAAGTTAATGTAAACAACAGGGATTAAGAATAAAAATTGAATAAATAAAAATTAATTTTCTATTAACGAAATGTTATAACGTAACCAAAGACGGTATGTAGTTGTACTTAGTGTCCGGTTATAGTGACTACTTGTATCTATGTTTTTAGGATTTGTTTTAAGATCGTTTGTCTTAAGTTGTTGTCTCATTTCTCTATATGTGGTACTAGTTCATCCCAAATAGGGTCCCTACGTCCCTAAGAAGTTATATACGTTTAGTTAGTCACATTATAATGACTTTCCATTTTTGGAATACTAGTAGAGTTAGCTACGTCTTTTTCGAAAGTTGTTTTAAATCGTGGGTAAATACTATTTTTGAGAAAGTTTTTACCCGTATCTTTCTTTGGCGAACACGACACGAATCAACGTGTCAGCACAGACTAAGAAACGTTGGGGTACCTGGTATCGGACGGTCCGACGAAATGGGTACCCCTAAGAGGTCCATTCTTACGAACTCACCCAATGGTACGGGAGGAGGTCTCTTTCCTTGGATGGAGTTGTATTATTTCCGGTACAAACTACTTGGGTGTCGTTTGTAAGAGTTACCACTTTTTGACCTTCGTAAAGGAGATTTCAGGGATTAAGAATTTACTCATTCCATATGAACCGACAAACAAAATACTAAAAATATGAAAAAATGTACTGGATTTTTAACATGATATCATCCACTTATATAAAAAATACAGGAGTTACACTTTAATAGATCAGAGGGAACCATAGACATCCCCTAACCAAAGTCTTAGGTTGTACCAACGGTTTAAGGTGTTTACGAGTTCGGGGAATATATTTTACTTAGACACCCATACCTCTCGACTGATAATACTCTGAGTTATACAAAAAACTTTACAATGTGTAAAAAGAGGTATGAGTGGTTATTCAGGGGTTACTCTTACTCTTAGAAACGAGACTGAATGTAATTAAACTAGTATACTGTATTTCAAGGTTGATACTTAGATTGGTTCATGATGAAGTACAACAACTAGCGGTAAGGGCGACGGGAAAGATCCCCTCTGTCGGGTGTGAAAAACCCTTTACTATCTTCAGTCTCCGGTCCTCTAATTATATTAAGCAAACAATGATCTAACCAGGTAGAGGTTGTTTGAACAGAACCTAGTCTCGGTGACGACTCCCCTTGGTGTTACTGAATGAGTTCTAGTTACCTTTTCGAAGCAGTTGTCGTGGATTCTACGAGTATCAGTGTCCGAACTCTATTGGGAACCAATATAGTGAATCTAAGGAAGACAGTTATTTTTAATAGTTATTTGTTACTTATGATTCTTTTATCAAAATAAACTCGGTTTAACTCCGAATTTCAGGTCTTCGGTCGAAGGGTCTAAGGAGACTCTTTGACGAGACCCCTTCGTACCAAAAGTCGTGTCAAAATATAGAACAGTCTTGTTTCTTGTTATTTATTCCGATGTAAAGAAGTTCCAAAGTTTTTTTGATCTGACATGTGTATGTCGGACATGTTATACCGGAACCAAGGACCTTTCTCTCAGAATATTAGTTTCCTCATGGTCGTAACCGTAGGACCCTTCTCCTCGTAAATTGAAAATAAAAATTGTACCTGTCAGAAGACCAGTCACATGGTAAAAGAAATTATTAATTTCGTCTATATGTTACATGTAAACTATCGGGTGTTTGTCCGATAAAATCAATCTTACTTAATACTTAATTTCAATTGAGTATGCCTTTGTTCTTACAGAAAAGACATGGTGTTATACACTGTTAAATAAAACGGAAGAAAGAAGGACTGAAGTGAGAAATATAGGTTGATGGAACATTTGGTGACGGGTTTCGTTTAGAACTCTTCGTCATACACTAAACCGGAGGTCACTGAGAAATGAGTAAACGAGTAGTCAAAGGAGTCCTATTCCAGTAATTTTATTCCAAACCAAAGGTGATGGTTCTATGTTCTTAGTAAAATATGTATCAAACGGGAGGTGACTCTAGAAATTAAGATGAAGGAGTTTCTTGACGGTATAGGAACCGAGCAAAGGAGAACACCAACTTATTACAGGTAGTCAGATGTAAGATCCGTTCATGAACGTCGAGTCCTTGACCAAAAAAAGGAGAAATTGAATAAATGAATTGAGATGATCAGTAGGAAAGGAACGGTTGGAGTCATCAAAGGGTGAGGTCGAGTAGAGTCGATGTGTAAAGCAATGGTGTACGACGTAGAGACATAAGTGTACCTGGAAGAGAAGTAATCGAATTGAGTAAACGGAGAAAGCAACGAATCAGTGAGTCAGTACAGACTGAGAAAACACTAGGGTACCTGACATCGGGTGGTCTGAGGAGACAGGTACCCTAAAGGGTCCGTTATGATGACCTCACCCAATGGTAAGGGAAGAGGTCCCCTAGAAGAGTTGGGGTCCTAACTTGGTCCCAGAGGATGAAACCGTCCACCCAAGAAATGGTGACTCTACCCTTCGGGAAAGAAGAAAATGAATCCATGATAAAACACATTGGTTAGAAAGCTCTCAGGGTCAAGTGATTGAACAAGTGACGACCGTTAGGAGAACAGGAAAGGAAAGGGACCTGTTTCCCTGAGGACCTTGGTCCTGTCTTTGGGAAGGGAGCATTTACGGGAGTGTAGGGACCGGAGAGAGAGAGGTAACGTAAGTGAATCGTTTACGTCCGAAATCAATTTGGGTCCATAGACAAAGGAAATACCGACTTGGGTTCGGTGATTTATAACGACCTCTTTTTAGTGCGTCCAACAACAAACTACAGTGAAGTTTATGTTCTGTCTTTAGTAGTTGTTTCAATCTGTCATCGGGCTAAAGATAAGATAAAACGACGATTCAAAGAAACGGTGAAAGGATCTACTGATAAAATATTAAAAAGAGATGTTAAAATTTTAAAGGTAGGGAAAGTGGAGGTAACTAATAGACAACAATGAATTTTGAACAGAGTATGAATCTCTTTTGTTAGTTATTTTAAATTTAAAGGATTACTAGGTTGTTCGTACGGACGTTTTAGAACACATATACGAGATAAAATAGAGAACACTTTTTTTCCTATCTATGTAAGGTCAGAGACAATTATCGGTTACATAGATGAACACGACACATAGTAAAACATTGAAACAGAAGAGTTCCTGAAACGAGGTCACCACATAATCAAAGATAACAACGGATTGTTTGAGAAGACTTTGTATCGTCGATTTTAGTTACTTGTACATAGTAGAGTGTCAAAGACTCCTAGTCCTTAGGTTCTCACCAAATTGATCCATTTAGACCCGGTTCTAGAGAATGTACAAAAGTCAGTTCGACAGACCCTCGTGTCGGTAGTGTAATAAAGTAATCCCGACCCCTTAGATGAAACTTCGAATAAACGTACCGGAAATCACTCAAAGAGTGGCTGATAATTGACCTCCGAAGTCAAGGGGTGGTGAACCGAGAGAGGTACCCCGACAAGTTTTATACCGTCGAACAAGGAGGTCTCGTTTACTATTCTCTGTCTCTCTGTCACTCTCTGTCTTTCTGATTCGTCTTTGACATCGGATAATATTTTATTAAAACCTTTCTCTGATAAGGTGTGTCGTAGGACAACATACGAGAACCAGTAAAGTTGTATTATCGTTTATATATAAACCAGAGACGGGACCAAGAACCGTGTCTCGAGAATTTTAGGAACATTAAAGTATTCACTATCTTGTGATCCTTGTGGAAGACAAGATTACAAACCGGAAACTAGGACCGAGGACTGTGTCTTAAGGACTTAGGGAATCTTAAAGGACCCACTATCGTCATAGAAAACAAGATTTACTCCAAGGAGAACCATCCAAGGCGTACCCCCGACCAGTGGTCTATCTGGTTCAATACTAATATTCATACCTTAAGTTGGGTTTGAGGGTAAGAGGTGTCTCCCTCCTCCCTAATCTTTACTTCAGTTATTAACTAGCACAACTACACTACTCGGAAACATTTTTAGGTGCTTCATACCCCAAACCTCTCGAAGACACAGCCACTAGTGTACCTCTACACCTCTCTCACAGTGAGAACCTCATTCGTACCTTTGAGGTTCGAAAAAAGGTGTAAAGTGACACGTGTAGAGAAGTTAGATCCACAAGTAGACATAGAAAATAGTATGGGGAAGTATTATTTGACGATTTATCATATATTTGATAAAAGGACTCAAAACATTCGGTGACACCGTTTAGTCAGTTTGGACTCTCCCTCAATATCATTGAAGGTTAAATATACGAATAGTCAGTCTTTTTGTCCATCGTTAGACCTGAACATTAACCGAAGACTTTCCCTATACCTATTTCCCACTTCCCTATACCTGTCATAACACCCTGATCCTGGAATTGGACACCCTAGACTGAGATAGAGGTTCATCTGTCATAGTCTTAAATCAATTTAATTTCCTTTTGATAGATCATAGAGTCTCTTAATGAACCACACCCTTTTGTTTGGGTGTATAGACCACAGTCTTCACAATACTCATACGGTCATCACCCTCTCATTTCTTCTTTCTGATCCTTTTGACTCCAAAAAGGAAGAGGTAGTGTATCGAGTTGGGAGTACGTAAACCCTTCCCAGATGGGTTCACACACGTATCACTCTCCACACGAGTGACGCTCGGCAGAACCTCTTACCGACGGCGTACGTGAATGAGGACATGTCGAATCTAAGAGTCATAGAGAGAAGGATAACCTCACGAGGCTAGTCGTATGTATCAACGAAGATAGTTTTTTCTTTTGAGAGTACCGGAGTGTAACGGGAGGTAGACGGTGGATCAGACAAACGGTTCGGAGTGACGATTTAAAGTGTCCTGAACAACTATTGGTGACAGTGGTACGATGCCGTGAAAAGTAAGTAAGAGATTAGGGGAGGAGACAAAAGACCGGTATGGTGAGTAGAGTTTATTAAGAACAATCTTAGTCGTTACTAAAATACAACGGTTAAGAGTACCTGGGATTAGATGGAAGTAGAACGGTATCGACGATCGTCGTAAAATTTTATCACAGAGAGACAACAAAACCTACATGTCCACTTAAAACCAAAACACTTTGAACTTCCAAACACTTTAAAACCTGGGGAATAAATTTTTATTTTTAAGTCTCAATATTATAATCTATACCTTTATGTATAAATAAACTTTAATTTTTATTTAGTGTTTTTACTTTTATAATTTTTTACATCTTTTACGGTGGTCATATGTTTTGTGTTGAGGAGAGAGGTAAATAAACGAATGTTTAAACCGACGTATGAGAAAATAATAGAGAAATATATTATTACTAGAACTATATAATAAAAGACAAAACTCTTATCTTTCTATTAAATCGATAAGAGACCTTACCAACTAGTTTTTAGAAAATCTTAATAAAAATCGAATCTATTAAATGAAAGTAGAATTATTGAGTAACTACTAAAAACCGTAACAACAGTTTAGATAGTCCAAATAACGTTTATGTTCGATCTTCTGAACCTACTTGCAAGGTGTCAAGTGTACCTTTACGTATGTAAGGTTGGGTTAAGGAGGAGGTAAGGACCGTGGTCTGTAGTACTATTCGAAAGATTAGGAAAGTAAATATCAGCGTGTCGGTTCACTCAATCGTATCACCCGTAGGTCCCGTAAGGACTTCCGGTAAGGATGTTACCCTACCGATCGTTTTAAATTGTAATGTGTTGTCATACAACACTTGATACATTTAAATAGAATGTTTTAGATTTTATTTATTTACGTAATTACACAATATAAAGTCACATTTTTACATAACCCAACCGGGTTTTCAAACAAACCCAAATTGTTTGAAAACCCGGTTGGGTTATATATTGTAGACATCTAATCTAAAGAACGACGAATTGTTTACTCATGTTCGAACGACGACGATGACGACGACGACGACGACGACGACGACGACGACGACGATTCAGTGAAGTCAGCACAGACTGAGACACACTGGGGTATCCAGTCGGGTGGTCCGAGGGTGCAGGGACCCTAAGAGATCCGTTCTTGTGACCTCACCCAACGGTAAAGGAAGAGGTCACGTACTTTCACTTTCACTTCAGCGAGTCAGCACAGACTGAGAATCACTGGGGCACCTGACGTCGGGTGGTCTGAGGAGGTAGGTACCCTAAAAGGTTCGTTCTCATGACCTCACCCCACGGTAACGGAAGAGACCTCATGTTCGAATTCGTCGAATTCTGTTATGTATGAACAATAGAACGTCAAAAGTATCCAGTCACGAGACCGGTGTTAGATAGACCCAAGAGACGAGTCCCAGAGTTTTCAGACACAAGTCACAGTCTGACCTGACCCATGAGTAGTCTCCGAGTTCATCCCTTTTTAGATGAAGATTCGTGGATATCAAGGGAACGTCGATATCCTAAGTACTATTGGTCGAAGAAGTTTCGTCCATTGTCTCTTTCAGATCGTTCCGTCTACGATATCAGAATACATTAACTCATGTACATTAGTGACTAAGATAGTGTAAACGACATAAGATAACCAATCTTCGTTCAGCGTACAGGACGGGAATTACTTCCTCTCCTACAATGTGTTTCCGTACTTATGGTCCTTCACCCCTACTAATCCGGTAGAATTTTATACGGGTGGTGTCAAACAAAATTTCTTATCTATGTCTTTTTTATATTTTGTTATGAACCGTATATCTTTTTGAATTTATTCAAGTTTTATTAAATGTATGTCGTGACAGATTCGCCGAGATACTCCATTATACATAGACGCAAGTTGTATTTGTTTATTTTAAAAATGGAAAAAATCAAAGGTTTCAGTCCATTAACTCGATCTCGAATTTGGAGATAAAAAGTTGTATATCAAATAGGAAGTCACTATCATCGAAGGAGATCTTTGTGATATTTTAACTTTGAAAGTAAGAGACTTTATCTAAAATTCATGGTCTTGGTGAGTTATGTGTAGAATTTTTGTATTTGATTAATAACTCTTAATTAATTGGGGGACTATTAATGAGCGTGTGTTGATTTTATGCAAAAGTAAAGGTGTATAAAACTATATTCGAGACCACAAGTCTAAATATTTGAATTCATAAATCACCTGAAACGAAGTCAAAAGAAAACGTCTATAAACTCTGATAAGAGTAGATCGCACGTAAGAATAAAAGATTACTGAGTAGATCTCTACAAGTTAAGATCAGAATTAAATAGGATTTTGTCCTCGTTCTTATGAAGAGTTACGAGAAATTCTCACTCAAATGTAACGGTCATCACCAATTCAATTTCGAACAAATTAAAGTCATCGGGACACACAAAAAAAGGGAAACGATAGTAGGGAGTGACCTATGGTATGTGACATATCTTCGTAAAGAACAATAATGTAATAAATAGGAGGTATTCCTCTACGGAAACCTACTTTTCCGACACAAGATTTCCGTCCCTTATGTGTCTACAAAAGTGAACGGGTAATCAGATGTATCGTTACTATAATCGGGAAATCGTCATATACAGTGTAATCGTTAGACTCACAAAAAACTTCGTTTCGACTTTAAAAATCACGGAGATTACACATTACTTTAACGCATAAAAATGGTATGTAAGTGAGTTCGTATACCCAATATTTACTTGAGTTCTGTAACATCAACCTAAGTGAAGAGGAGATTATTTCTGTATGTGTATCGTTACGAAGATAGGGATAAACCTCTGTGTTAAACTATGTCAAACCAGTAGACAATAACTCACCTAATACGAAAGTAGCGAAACAACTTTCTTATTTCAGTACTATTGAATTAATACGTTTTATTTAATGATTGATCGTTTGTCACACATAATAAAGACGTGTGCTAGTAAAATTTTCTTAATGTACTACTATACTTGATAGTCACAACTCTTGTTTATAATGTCGTATATACGAATCATAAAAACTCCTTTGTACGTTAAAATTTAGTATCCGAATCATGAGGAGATTAATGAGAATTGGTTCGAAAGTTTATCTACAAACGTAAATATACTTACAAATTTAATACCTAAACCCCTTACGAGTCTAATATGAGTCTTCGTTTATAAAGGTCTAAAATGAAAATCTCAAAAACACACACACACACACACACACAAAAAAAAAATGAAATGACATCAACTTATATCAACTTAGGGTGAACTACTTTTTCATCTTCATCAGTCTTTTAAGTAATTGAAAAAAACCTATCAGAAATTACTAAACTTAAATTTAATCTGGAAACCAATCCAAGTATGAATCGTCAACAATAGACACACGTCACATTAAAGTTCCCCAGACTATTACATTCAATTTAAATTTACAAAATTTTTATAAAGAAAACGTAAACGAGAAGACAAACATACACATCTATACATACATAAAAATAGAGGGTGTGTTAGTTTGGTAATTGACCCTATCAAGAATAATATCAGAAGACTAGTTACTTTTCTTTGATTGTGATTTTACTAATTTTGATCGTTTATTTGTAAACGTCAAATTTTGACAAAAGATCCTTTAATAAATAATCCTTCTTCGTATGTAAATTTTTACTTTTGTCTTAGTAGTGATTTTAAATAATTCGTAAATTAAGAGATTTGTAAATAAAGATACATAATTAAATACGGAGACATACAAAATATTTTAGTAGTGTTTTGGTTTATCTCTTCAAAATAAAGGGATTAAGGGTTTTCTCCTTTGACTCCGTGTTTCTCCGATTTACTGATCATTCTCCATTTCGACTCTAAAGTTGGATCCTCCAGACCTACAATTACTAATTGAATACGGTAGAAATTCTTCAAATCGTAGTTACTGTTTATTAGAAATTTACTGTAAAATAAGTAACGGGAAAGTTTTTTTACAAAAAAATTAATTGTCATATTTAAATACAAAATATAATATACGATAACTTAATATATTTTTTGATATTCTTTACAGGTTTTAGATAAAACAAGGACACTGTCTTGTGAGGACGTCTTTGAGTTTTAATAATGGACAAAAAAAAGTGAAATTATGAAAAAGGAATAGCGTGGTGGGTACAACTTTCAAACAAAGAAGAAAAGAGGAGGTACAAGACGTAGTGAAAGGACGAGGTATAGGTGGTTCAATACTGTCGTCTATAAGAAATTGACGAGTTGGTTGGTAAAACGTGTTTATTAATATAAATAATTTTATTGGTTTAACTGAAAGACAGATATTCTTTTCTGTAAAACTTTAGATATACGAAGAACCAGTTTCCAATATAGTTATTTTATGAGTCATTTCACCTCTAAACCTTTAGTAGGGTAATTAAACTAGTTATCTCTCTGTTTGAGTTATATAATTTAGGATTTCCATAAAAGGAGAGATTTAATGACAGACGTCTGATGTAACTATGTTAATCGGTACATTAGTGGTGTAGAATGACGTTGTACATAAGTGAGGAATCATAACATTTGTCAACCACCTGTGACACCCAAATGACACTATAGTGTCTCCTGACACTATGAAGAGATGGTGACATTTCATGTCGTTAAAGTTCTTTGAAGTTCTTTTACACATAAAATTGACTTAACATTGATAAGATTACTTGATGGACTGAAACGAATATTCTTATACGGTGAATTATACTTGCACGAGCTAGTGAAATTATAACTATTTGTTAAAACTGAAATTGTGAGGGTGCTTTACGTCTCTAAACGTAACCTTAAAACTGTCGTAGATAAAGTGTACAAAACTTTGGTACAACAAGTCTAAAATTAGTCCTTAAGTTTTTTAACTTACAGTTTAGTTAAATTTTACAACAGGACTCAAATCACGATATCGGCATTGACCCTAAACGAGACAAAGGGAAGGTCCTCAAAACTTTATGACTAATACAGGTTTTCCAGAGGGTACAGAACAAGGAAGATAAAGTACTATTATAATATTTAGTAAACTCCAGTACAAAATATGACACTCCTTCATATTTAATACACATTACCTCTCAGATGTCAAGATAATAGTATTCTCGATGGAAAAGGACCTCTTTTATAAAAAAGTAAGTTGTATCTTTTTTATAGTTGACTGAACCAAATTCAGTGTTCGAAAATAAGGTAAATCACAGTCTCTTTTCTAAACCAGTAATTACGTTGTAAAACCTGAAAACCCCCGAGTTTAAATTTTTTAGTTAATTTCCCTCCCAATTGATGGATAAATACTTATATAGTCATATACTTACTACGATTTCGACTTCGAGGTCATGAAACCGGTGGAGAATGATTCTCGACTAAGTAACCTTTTCTGAGACTACGACCCTCCCTAACCCCCGTCCTCCTCTTCCCCTACTGGTTCCTACTCTACCGACCTACCGTAGTGCCTGAGCTACCTGCACTCAGACTCACTTGAGGCCCTCTACCACTACCTGTCCCTCCGGACCGCACGACGTTAAGTACCCCAGTGTTTCTCAGCCTGTGCTGACTCGCTGACTTGACTTGACTTGATTTTTTATGATTTACGGTACCTTACTAATATGAGTCTTGTCAGATTTTTCTTCATCATTTTTTCACTCAGTCCACAAAGAAACGTACCTAAGTACTACGACATACTAATAAAATGTGTAATTCGATTTAACGTTGACAATCTTCTCGACTAGGTAAAGGTCTTTTAATCTCATGGATCGTTTATATTCCTTTAGTTTATACTTGAAAGACCTGTATAATTACACGACTGATCGAAACCTACGGAAGGATTAATGAAGAATTACGTAAAGTGTTCAGTAGTTTTGGACGATTGTGTAGACGACTCCGGTATATATATGTATATATATACATACATACATACACACACGTAAGGGACCACCGAGTCTGTCATTTCTTAGACGGACGTTACGTCCTCTGGACCCAAACTAGGGACCCAACCCTTCTCGGGGACCTCTTCCCTTACCGTTGGGTGAGGTCGTAAGAAAGTACCTCTTAAGGTATCTATTTCCTTGGACTACCAGATGTCAAGTCCTTAACGTTTCTCAACCTGTACTGATACAATCCTATGTCTCCCTTTTATATCTAATATACCATGATACTTAGGATATTAATAAATAAATGGACATCTTGATGACCCTAAACACTTCGTATGTACCAAAAAGTTATTGTAAACCCAGGTATAAAAACGGATAAACGATGATAGATAAAGACGAAAATGATCTTAATACAAGTTTTTACAGTGCACTTAGAAGGTAGATAAGAGTCAATTTGAATTTTCGTTAAAATTACCATAAATCTGGTGTAATTCAGTGTATATCTATAGAACGAAAGAATGAAAATTTCACGGATGGAGTATGTATACATATACACTCACACATTAACCAGATCTATCATCTCGAAAAATTTGGTACTAAATTCTTTCTTTATCGATAAATGATTTAATAGAACGAGACTCTGTTCTGATTTTTTAATTGAACTATTAATCCTTTTATGAAAATTATTTTTTACAAAAAACGAAATAAAAAACCGGACTAATATCACGATTTTATTACGATAGACCTTATTTATTTTAAATCCCAGTTTCCCTTTCTTTTCCTAAAATACCAAAAATTTAAAAAGTAATACAATGGTTATTACTTGATTTTCACAAGACAAAGAGTTTTATAATGGGTTTTATGACTTGCTTTCCTTTCAGTTTGTCTTTTAATCTAAATGTCAAGTCACATTTCACAGTCTAAATGACGGTTGTAAACATTATCTGCAACACCGTTATACCCAGTCTGTGTTTCATCTTTCTGTCTGTGGAGTGATCCATAATGTTTGTCTCCTACAAAGTATCTCTCTTAATCAATGAATCCACAACTTTCAGACTTCCTCGTTTTTCCTTTTGACTATACTTCTTTAGTAGTTACATCTTTTGTCATAGAAAACCAGACCCCTTGTAATAATCTTCACTACTACGGTCTTTCGTCTTCCCACTTCATCTTCAGGACACCTGACCCCGACCTTTGCGACTCTCACCGTAATTACCGGTGACGCGTCTGGTGACTCCCGGTACGGGCATCGAGTCTGCACCTGCAGACTACCTCTTACGGAGTACCCCTACGAGTCAGAACACCTCTGTCGTACACTCCCGTGTCGTCCACAAACCTTCCGTCCCTCATCTCACTCACTCTCTTTCGTGTCGACCATAAAGTCAGTGACTCTTCGTACTGTATCACCCATGAGTGGGGACTTCAGTACGGTCTATCACGATCTTAGTGGTTCTCTTTAACCTTCAATTACGAAAGTGGCAGAAGACGAGGACAACTACATGTCTTGGTTCACCTTCTACCTATACCCAGGTAACAGAAGGTCGGAGGAAGTTTATTGAAAGATAAAGGTTAATGAGGAGAGAGAGTTGGTGACCGTTGGTGACTAGACGAAAGACAAAGACACCTAAACGGATCAGACCTATGGTATATTTATCTTAGTTATTATACACTGGAAGATGATTCTGAAGAAAATGAATCGTATTTCAAACCTTCTAAACAGATATAATATTGTACATAACTATGAAACAAAAATACTTATTATTATACGGAAATACACTAATATAGTATCTAACAAATAAGTAAGTGATCAAGTACCTATAAATCCAATAAAGACGTAAAACCGAAAATACTTCTGATAACGGTACTTGTAAAGTACGTATTCAAAAACCCACTTGTATTCAAAAGTTAGGAGAACCGATATATGGATCATCTTAATGACCTAGAATGTCACACACAAGTCAGTGAAGTCAGTATAGACTGAGAAACGCGGAGACACCTGACATCGGGTCGTCCAAGGAGACAGGTACCCTAAGAGGTCCGTTCTTATGACCTCACCCAACGGTACGGGAGGAAGTCCTCTGGAAGGGTTGGGTCCCTAGTTTGGGAGTAGAGGACATAGAGAACGTAACGTCCACCTAAGAAATGGTGACTCGGTGGACCCTTAGACCATCGTGATATAAATTGAAAAATTTCTTGATGGTTTTACAAAATTTTTCCTTAAAACAATAAATTCACCAAACGTCAAATAATAATAGTGTGTGTTTTTACACCTTTATCTCCTTTTGAATACTAAGGTCCCGATGGATTATTAAAGATCCTTAAGACCAAAGAGTAAAGTCTTAGGACTTTAACAACAGACAGTCTTTAAACATTTATGATGGACTTAAGATAAACTTCCACTTCTCGATAACCTATGATCGTCGTACCTTCATAACCGAATGATACACAGGTCTCCCTATTACTGGATTTCGACCCTTCGAAAATTTTTAATGTTCACTAGTGGATCTGACTCAAGTATCTTGGTAGGGAGTCTCTCTAGGTCTTTGAGTCACAGACTGAAGGACACAAAGTGTCTTACCCTCGAGTTCCATGACAAACCATTAATATCCCTTCCCACTAGGGAATTCTTGTCTTATCAGTCCGTGTAGACTCTAAACCTTTATTGACTTTAAGACATTAATTCCAAGTTCATTTTGGATTTTTAAGTCAGATGTGTTCTCTAGTTGAGGTAATGATAATACATCCCTCACAGGATTTGTCGTCAAGAACTGGTGGTTCCTTTTAGACTATCTTCCTTTACCTTCACCAAAGTTTACCTGTATTCCTTAATGACAAACTCATGGTCCTACTATTTGACGGTCAATCAACATCTTGGAGATCAAGATCTCTACAAATACTTTCCAACTTTTAAGACTCATCACTTTAAGTAGATAGACTTCATCTCCCCAATTCGAGAAACACAAGAAGGTTTCAATAATAAGATATATAAAAAGATTCTAAGTCTTAAACTCCAAAATAAATGAGATCCGATACCCGGAATTACTCGGGGTTTAGAAAAGTGACAAGATACTAGTTTATTCTTTATATAGGTATATCAGTTTGTATTTAATAGAACTTTAAATTTAGTGTTCTTTATAACTTGAATCAATTCTGAAATAAAGAGGAGAAAAAGAATCCCGTAATAATCACTTCACAACCCCTCTCTCCAGGGCACACACACACACACACACACACACACACACACACACACACACACACACATCCGTTCCATCTTACGTTCCTTCACCACGACAATTATACAAATACAGTGGTCGGGTGATAATCTATTTAAGAGTGACTTTTTGTACTTCACCAGGGAACCTTTTGTGTTAAATTATATGGAAGGTTCTCTCATCAAGGAACGGATAATCCGTTCTACTACTTCGAGTCACTGGTAAAGTATCTATATCGACTGTAAAACGTTTACCTTTTGTTCGTGTCCGTTCGAAGAATAAAAGTTTACTAAAAGTCTCAGTTTTCTCTTATGACATGGGTGTTTATACGAATAAACTTTCTTTTTTGTAAATATAAGAAAAAAGTATACGTTTCAAAACTGTCAACTTAACTCCACTTAACTGAAACCGTCAAAAAGACAAACCGTAAATTATGAACGACGAGAAAGTGTCTCTTTGAATCTCTAGTTAATTCATATAATATGATACAACTTTGACATATCGTAAATTGATTTTTGGATTTTCGTTATTACGACAAGTTCTTACCTTTTCTCCATATTATCAGGTAATCTTCACCTAATAAACATAGTAATTCCTCTTAGTAATACACGAAAACTTACTCTTTTGTGTGACTTCTTTGTCTTAAACTACCACTTACTTGTAAACCAATTATCAATGTGTCGTATGTAAGTCCTCCTTTATTTCTATACACATACACTGATTATCTGTTTTCTTAAACGTTATGTTCAACGTATATGGTAATTTTGTGTTAATAAGGACCTTTTGGGTATTCTACTAAAATGTAACCAAGTATAGTAGTACAATTATGTGCAAAAAGTTTCTATGGTTAAAACTTTATATTATACGGTAAAGGAGAGGATAATTTTTCAACTTAACGACGGTACTTCCTAAATATGTGGACGGTCTACGACGAGTTAAGAAGTCAGTTTTATGTTCATAGAGTTAGTGTTGGGTATACATGAGGAAGACATAACACTTGGCACTAAAGTAGAGGTAAGAGTCGGTTGGTACTCTGAACTTTGTATCGGACGGTTAATACACCTTTACATGTTTTAACATACCCCAACCTCTGACGACCGTCTCAACCCACATCACATCCATTGTGTAGTAAAGTCTGTAGGTGCATTGTGATAAACGAGAGAAGAAAATAAAGGGGAATAAATAACTTAATCCGTTGTCGATTTCGTTATTGATCAGGATTTATTTGTTCTTGCCTTTACCTATCTCCTTCTTGATGATACACTTTTGTAAGGTATTTTTACTCTAAATATCCATCAAAAAAAAAAAAAGGGATCTGACTTTTTAATTGTAGTAAATACGATTTTGAGAGACGCATACATAATCCTCGTCTCTTTTTATAAAAGGAAAACTATAAGAGGTTTTATTTTATTTAATCTTAGTCAGAAAAAGTCTTAACAGAAACTTCGGGGTTTCCTCTCTGAGTACGAACGTGTGTACGTGTTTATGTGTTTACTTACGCTACTCGATTTCGTCACGTCTAGACGTAAGAGTTTGTCGAAACATTAAACATAAACATTGGACCTAAACTCACAATGGTTCTCTGATAGAAAAGGTCTAAAAATGAATCGTTCAAGATTCAAAATAGTACACAAGATCATAAAGTGTTGTAGACTCGTGATTCGGGAAAAAGTCGGAGATTAAACACCGAAGATTAGGAGACGCTAAACTTTTTAGTATTTTACACCGAAACATATTAAGACAGGTCATAGTCTACTTTCCCTTATCCAGATCTCCCCCTCGGATCTCCCGGGACTTTATTACAAGATTGTCAAGGAGTACACCGGGACTTACAGTGAATTTGAGACTTAAAGTAACAAGATAAGACATTTTACCCTACAACCTGAAGATTCGAGGAACCATGTCGATTCTGAAGAATACCAGGAGGGTCCGTCAAAACATCAACAATGAAAGACTAAGGACGAAAGAAAAAAAGGGGAATCAAACGATTTATTTACTGGAAGAAAATTTCACAATGACATAAATGAGAGAGCTAATAAAGCACTGTTCTATAAAGGATTCTTAAGTTCATCTTTTTCTTCGACTTGTTTGACTAGTGTATTCAGTGGGCAAACACCGTAAAATTTTGTAAGGTATCCACATCTGTGTTTCTAAATATTGTTGTACATAAAAATAGTGGGGTCGTTCAGCATAACTTGCAAACTACGAACCTACTTCTTTACTTGTACCTTGACTCATCCAATCTACCATAGTCCATAGTTATAGTCAGTCCTTTATCCTAAATGTAAAATTGTCCAAAAGGTAGTAAGAAGTAAACGAAAATAAACAAACCAAATGTTTGTTTTCACATGTAGCAGGGAGGGAAGGTTTAATTTATCAAAGATCTAATATTCCTGTCTCTTATTAAGAAAACTCCCCTCAATAATGTGTAATTAAATAAACAATAACCAAAAAAAGACTTAGCGGGGATTATGAAATTGACTCTACATCAGTAAAACAATATATAGATAAACAATGCATAGACTACATAGAAATAGATATATCTGTACCCTTATATACGTATACACATACATATATTATCCTCTATATATACACAAACACATATACTTACTCTTTTACTGACTAATCGCGAAATAATTTTCCTAATAAAAATAATTAAACGACGTACATCACTTGGATTAAAGAAAGAAAAATGTTGAAGGGGAAGATAATGTCCGACAATTTAAGTCCTGGATCTAGTCGATTCGTCGTCTGAGTCATTGTCATTTACTTCACGACACTCGAATGTAGTCTGATTAATCAGATTTCCTAATTTTTTTTTTCCTACCCCCTTCCCAAACCCTTCTGAAATGTCCAACGAAACACTTTCCGTCAAACGAATTAATTCGGTTGGTGATTAACAATTTATAAAAAGTCCGTAATTGTCTCGATGAGACTCACATTAATTTAAAACTAAAATCACCATAAACGTTCCTAATTTCAGTGTTAGACGACTCCGTGACCCCAATCAATTATAAGTGAAGTGACGGTGTCGACAGGAGGTAATATTATGTTTCCTGTCCTTTTCTCTGTCGTCTTACCCCACTTCATTACTCTTTCGATAAGTAAGTAGACTTGGTCGAGCAGTGAGGTGTCGGAACATGTTTACCCAGACTCGACCTTCTGTATGTTGGTCCGTAATTTAGGATAAATTAGATTATGTTATTTCCCTACAGATTCGGGACACGTAAAAATAAAAATATACCCTCTGATACCTTACCTATTTTTTTTCTATTAGTATACTAATAGTATGTAAAGGTAGGTTCACCATAAAGACTTGAATAATCGAGGTGTCCTCAGGTGGTCCTAACATTTGGTGAAGGACGATTCGGTAATAAACAGGGCTGACTCGTACTTACTTGTGACACCTTCCACCATCACTGAAATTTAGGGATCATTTTAAGTTTGACCGTCCTAGTTACAAAACTCCAACAAAAAACCTGACTCTGACGGAGACTGAGGAGAGAGGGTTCGGTTTTTTTTTTTTCGGGATTTCACAATATACGTGAACTTTACCTACTTCAAATCGTAGGACACTGACTGTTCCTTGTAAAGATGACGACTACCCAACGACCCCAAAAAAACACAACAAAACAAGAAAATTAAGTTATTGAAATTCGTTAATAAAATTTCAATTTTTGAAATTGGTCAATAATGTATAAGACTTCTCCTGTCCGTATCTTTCTTTAGTGGAACACGAGGGAAGATCATGTTGGGGGAGTTTTATCCTCAGATTGGATTTTAGAGAAGAGTAAACACAGGTCAGTAATGTAACCGATGACCACAATCAAAAGTACTCTTAGGTGTAAGGTGTCAGGGACGTAGTCACCGTGATCCGAGGGTCACCCACGTTTCGTCACCGGCACTTTGATCGAAAAGTTATGTTCGATCACTATCTCCATAAGTTCACTCCTTGCACCGGTGTATAGGACATGATCGTTTTTAGTTTTTAGTAAAAATTTTTCTTGGTTTTAGACCTCATGGGGACCACTAATGGAGCTATGAACTGTAATCTTATTTTCTTTTTCTCTCTCTCCCTCTTCCTGTTTCTCTCTCTCTCTTTTTTCCCTTCCCTGCTCTTCTTTTCCCTTTCCTGCCCCTTACTTAGGTCGTTTTAAGGTAGGGTTCCCTTAAGCTGACATTGTAAAAATTAGTATTACTCTGTTCAAGCCCTCGATTCACTAATCTCTAGAGAAGACATTAGATCGACTTAATGATATATCACTCAGTATAAAAACTCAAACAAGACATTGTTTTAAATGACAGACTGACGAAGACGTCTGTTTCTCTTCATCTCTATACTACTCATCTAATATGTCCCGTTAGTGGAACTTAAAGTTAATTATAATCGTATTAAATTAAGATCACAATTCTACTGGAACCGGGTTTCCTGATCCAATGAAGAGATTTTCCGAAACTAAAAAAATGAAGTGTACTTCGGACTGGACCTTTGACCCTTCGTTAAAGATAACCCAACCAGTAACGAACGATAAATTTTCTCGTGTCAAATATGACTGAAACCGTAGTTGCTGAGCTACCTGTACTCAAACTCGTTCGAGGTCCTCAACCACTACCTGTCCCTTCGGACCGTACGACGTCAGGTGTCCCAGTGTTTCTCAGTCTGTACTGACCCATTGTCTTGACTTGGCTTACGTTATCAAACTCTTCTGTAAACTCTCGTTGTTAGTGATTAGTACATCAGGTATATACAAGACACAAAGTACTACAGGGTCAGGGGACTCACAGAACAATGGAGAGTCACTGATCTCCATTATCCCTTGTAAGAGCAGGACACGTCAATATGGGGTACCGACGAGAGACACCACACTGGGAAAGAGGAGGACGTGAGTCCGAACCCTGTTGGGGGGAACAACGGAATCTTCGTCGGGTAAACTATTGAAGACGAGCTACGATAAGGGAATCAAAGAACTTATCGTCGTCATAAAAGAGAGTTTGAAAGTAGAATCGTTTCCTTTTGCCGAGGAAACAAAAGGGGGAGATGAGGATGTAACACCGATAAAATCATTTATTTATTTACTTGTTTGTATTACGGGTCCGTCTCGTAAAAAGAGAAACAGTCAACAAAACTATGATGACTACGTAATCAGTGGTACGTGTTAGAGCCTACTTTGAGGTAGTAAAAACAACGTCCGGTATTTTGGTAAGAGAGATGATAGAAACGGACCCCACCTCTAGTGTGTGTAAGAAGAAACGAACTCCCATTGAATAGGAGCCATATAATAGGTTTATTCCTAGATTTTAACTCTTTGTTTTAGAGGGTACTAAAGGTACATATTATGATCATTAAAAATGATGGTGAAAAGGTATCCAATGTTTCTATTATAAATACTAGATGGCAGTGAATCCTGCCGTAAGGTCCACCACTATCCCCATTTCTTGGGCAGACGATTACATCCTCTGTTCTCTACACCCAAGCTAGGGACCCAGCCCTTCTAGGGGACCTCCTCCTGTACCGTTGGGTGAGGTCATAAGAACGGACCTCGTAGGGTACCTGTCTCCTCGGACCACTCGATTTCAGGTATCCCAGTGTTTCTCAGCCTGTGTTGACTTCGTTGAATCGTGTGCACGTGTGGAGAATCCCGTGTCACGAAATCAGAGGTCCATGTTTCGGATCTACAAGGTGTAGATCCGATCTCTTAATCGGATGTTGAGAGAAAGAATTAAGGAACGTTTCTTGTTGACACCCGTTAAAATCTTACCAACAAGTCCTTACCTTATAGGGCGACGAAACTTTTTATGGTACAATCGATCAATGGGTGTATGGTGTCTATCCTGGGTAGATATCCTGACGATATCGTAGAACGAAGTCAATTCGACTCGATGGATGAGTGTCTGACCTAACTTTACTGAGATTAGACGTGACAAGTTTAAGTGTTTTCTTTTAAAGGTAAAACGAAAACCTTTGTGTTCGGACAGATTACATATTAAACGTCTATGGTAGTTCAGTATTCATTCGATAGTTCAAATAGTTCATATCTAAAAAAACTATACAGGTCTCGATAAGGTCGGTTTGACCATACAATCGTCAAATGTAGTCGTTCGTTCCATCAGTGGTCGGTTCTGGATAAATGGTCAAGAAAAGGTAATTTTAACTGGACCTGAGATTTCGGAAGTATTCTAAAAAGGGGGGTGTAATTTCTGTACTATTTGATGAAACGAGAGAGGGGGTGTATGTGTAGGTTTAAGATTTTATCGCACAGTATATAATAAAGACAATATCATTATCAGACTTCTTTATTTTAATTCTATTTGGTTCGAGATTTTGTTTGACTTCGTTAGGTTTTTAACTAAGTAGAAAGTTACAGGATGGGAAAAGATCTCGAATGATGAATTTTCGGAGGGGAAAAAGAATTTATACTAGTTAGTAAGAATATCCAAATTCTTGTGGAACTCGTCTCAAACCTAATGATCATACAAAGAAAAGTCTAACAAACCAAGTATGAGTTTCAACTTTTGAACAATTATAAAAAGTATTTAAATGAAAACGAACTAAGAATTTCAAGAGACTGTGTCAGTTGAACCTCAATCCCATAATAAGACAACTGTACATACTAAACAATCTATTAGATTTTTACGAAACTTTCGTAAACGTTTCAAAATTAATGTCTAAAAATATGTACATCCCATGATTTTCATCCGGTTTGAGTAAGTTCCTTAAGAATTGTCTCAGACTTCGACTTTGACTTAGTTCTAAAACATTTAATCACCAGGTAAGAATGGTCCTAAAAAGAGCATATGAGACTGTCCTTTTTTTTTTTTTTTAAGAATAAACACTACTCAACTACGGGGAAGAACAAAACGTAGATGTCACCCACATTTCCACTGGTTTCAGTATACTGCTGGATACGGGGAGGTACACTGTGTAAGGGAGACAATAAACACACTATGGTAAATATGGTAGTTCTCTGGAACGGAAGGATTGAGTCTTAAGACACGAATCTTCTGGTGTCTGTAATTCCCTAACATTTGTCGTGGTAAACTCAGAACACCGGTGGGATCTTCTCGCTCAACTCTCTTACATCCGACACTCTTTCGTTTACGAACAAATTTGTGTACATACTCTATTAATTCCCTTCTGAGTTCCCTTTAATAGGTTTCGTGCATTCTTAGTCTAAGTAAAATTGTTCATATTTTTGAGATAAGTTTATTTTCGAAAACCACCGAAACATTCTCTAACATGAACTTTTTTCCACCCCACACCCCCTATCTCTAATATTAAGTAAGATCTTGATATATTGTATTCATTTACTTGTTATTTTTACTATTTAACCCGTTATTTTTTCTAATGTCTTTATTACGAAAGTGTATAACCCGTAAGTAATTTAACTGAAGAGTCACATTAATGAAATTGTAAAGATGAAGACTAAGTCATGTCTAAAAATCTAGTAATTTAATCTATCATTTATAATATGTAAAACGTCCTTACAATAAATACCAGATTGTTTAAGGGCGTGACTTTCATTTACAGACTACTGGTTTCGTCGTAAAAGACATCATTTAAAAACTTTAATTTTAGTAAGAAATTTTAGTGAAGTTGTTTATTACATAAAACGTGGACAATGAGATCCGTAATATAGTATTTGATCGTGTATTAACTGTGTCGTTGATAAAGTTATATGGAGACGTAAGGACATTCTAAAACACTTATAAGACATGACATATATAATATTATATATGAAATATGAAGTAAATTATTGATGAAACCCATACTAAAACATAAGGGTGGATTTAACGTTACCGTGGCAGTGACGGACGTTCCTCGAATGTCAAATCTTTCTTTTCGTGAATTATGACGATTTATTTATTTCATTTATTTATTTCATTCATTTATTTCATCATAGTTATTTCATGATATTCTTTTGTCTATTTCTAAGTTAATTAAGAAGGACTCCGTCTATCTTTCTCTCCAAAATTCTTTATCGTAAACTAGATCCAGAAGTGTCATGCCTTTAAGTAATCTACCCATTCCTTTCTTATAGGACCTGAAGACCGTTCTTATCCCACGCATGTGCCGCCTGTCCTTGCATTTGACCGCGTCGGTGACACTTCTTGTCGTACACACGCACGTGCGAGGCAGAGAAGTCAGAGCAGGTCGAGAAACGTTGGAGTACCTGACGTCGGGCGTCCGAGGAGACAGGTACCCCTAAGAGGTCCGTTCTTATGACCTCTGACCTCACCCAAAGGTACGGGAGGAGGTCCCCTAGAGGGACTGGGTCCTTAACTTGAGTACAAAGAATACAGAGACGTAACCGTTTGTCCAAGAAATGGTGATCGGGTTTCTTATCATACCTCCGAGGAATTTTTATTGACTTTCATCATGATGGTACACTAGGTCGTCAGGAAAAGGACCGGTATATAGACCTTTTCTACTTTTGAGATTAACTTTTTCTATGTACGTGGAGTTACAAGTACCGACGTGATAAATGTTATCGGTTCTGTATTTTCATTGTATTTACAGGTAGTTGTCTACTTACCTATTTTTTCTACACCACATATATATATATATATATATATATATACAAAGTTTTTTATGTGATTTTTCCATACCATGTCTGTATACCTTCATATACCGTATACATGAATTATTACCTCGGAACGATGTGGTTCTGTCCAAACTGGTAAACTCTCGAACGATTTTTACGTCTAAGAGTTCGAGGTAGAAACTTGAAGTCTTAGTCCTAGATATAAAATTGTTATATCTGTTATAAATATAACATTATTTACATTTATATAGATATAAATTGTAATATCTATTAGGGGGCAACCTCCCCCGTACATAGACATACGAGTGATTGCCGACTTTCCGCGATCAAATCTTCCGAACGTAACAACCTCACAACCTGTGAGTGTGCGACCTTTTCCACCTCCTTTGGTCTGTCCCTGCGTGGCTCTGATGTCGTAGGTCCTTGGACGCTGGGTGGAACATCCGTAGGACATCAGGTGGGCGCTAAAAGGTTTCTCGCCTTATCGTTATGATTCGGTTTCATAATCATACGATTACGAACACCTTTTATTACTTCTTCCTTTGGTCAAACTTATAAAAACATTATTAAATCCATTTTATAGTACTATTTAGGAATCGGACTCTGTTGCCATCATTCTTGACCTTCTTATTGACCTTCTTATTCTGTATAATGACTCTTTACACAGTCTTTCTTAACGGTACTAAAATAGTGTCGATTTTCTCTGGCATGAATCTCCGTCCTCTGACTCTTTTCTTCAACGAGATCACTCACTAATCAAGGGTCTACTGGGGACATTTTATAATATCCTTAGTTATGTCTACTTTAAACAATCTCCATATTTCCCTTTCTTTTAAGTTTTCACCCCACGGTCCAACCAGTCGTAATCATTGTGTCCAGTAAATGGGTGAATCGGTAGGTAAATAAGTTGTTACAAGGAATTTATAGGCTGTAAACATCACAATGAATACTCGTTCCCTTTTGATTCAGACGAATGTCCTTGCGTATAAGATTTTTTCTGTTTTTTTTTGTTTTTCCATCTACTTTCTTATACATTAAAGTCCACCTCTAATGACAAACACGATAATTTTTTATCCCGACCGAGTTGTAGCTCAGTCTTCAGTGTCTTCCTGAGAGACACTGGGACCTGAAATACTGTTTCGCCTATCCCCTTCATGTATCTCGACAGACCCTTTAAATTGACGGAAGTTCTTCTGTAAACAAAACAAAGGAACAACCGTCTTCTTTACCTCAGTAATAGTAAAATTACTATTGATTCTCTTCTGGAACATAACAAAAAGTCAATGTGAAAGAAAATACAATAGTGTAACTAGGTATATTAGGTTAGCCTTCCTTACTATTCTGAAATGTCTAATTTTCAGTTTCAAAGTCTCTCCAGCCCACTGTGTAGACTTTTCATACTCTATAGACTATAAAACTGAATGTCTACTGAATTGATGATTCATCATTTAATACACAACTTCAAACGTTTTGTATATTTTCTCAAAGTCCGATGTCTAGACTTTTATATTTGGAGTAAGTCAAGTCTAGTCAGCGAGTCAGCTCAGGCTGAGAAACGTTGGGGTACTTGGAGTCGTACGGTCCGGAGGGATAAGTAGTGGTTGAGGGCCTCAGGTGGGTTTGGGTACAGGTAACTCAGTCACTACAGTAGGTTGGGAGAGTAGGAGGCAACAGGGGAAGAGGAGGACGGGAGTTAGAAAGGGTCGTAGTCCCAGAAAAGTTTACTCAGTCGAGAAGTGTACTCCACCGGTTTCATAACCTCAAAGTCGAAGTTGTAGTCAGGAAGGTTACTTGTAGGTCCTGACTAGAGGAAATCCTACCTGACCAACCTAGAGGAACGTCAGGTCCCCTGAGAGCTCAGAAGAGGTTGTGGTGTCAAGTTTTCGTAGATAAGAAACCACGAGTCCACGTAATTTCACTTTAACTTTCAGCGAGTCAGTACTGATAGAATCAGTTGATCATTTCCTTCCTTGAGAAAGGAAACTTTTTAAAAGGAAACAGAGAAATACTGGAGTACCTGATATGTCAGGTACCTTAAGAGGTCCGGTCTTATGACCTCACCCATCGGAAAGGGAACAGGTCCCCTAGAAGGGTTAGGTCCCTAGTTTGGTTCCAGAGGACGTAACGACCGTCTAAGAAGTGGTCGACTCGGAGTTCCCTTCGACTTTTAAGAAGGGATGAGAAGGGTGACTCTTCATCTCAGATTAAGAGGGGGACGAGAACTTAGACCCATCCATTTTACTGAATTAATGATAACGTACACCAGTTTCACTACCCTACGGTGTACTGAAAACTTTGATTTAGATGTCTTCGGATCTTCAAAGACGGAACCTTTGGGGTCTGATCTGAGAAAAAAAAAGAAAAGAGTCTCTATTAAAATTTTAATCACAAAGTCATCGACTTTGGTCTTACCATAATAACCTGATGATTTCACGTAAAATATAATAGTCTAATTCCGTTCACAATAGTCTACTTGGGTTACATTTAATCTGAATTGTGAAGTTAAGGTTTTCGTCATGATAAACAAAAACACTAAATGACATAATATAATACTACCAACCGTTAAATTTTCGTTCACATAAGTGTCCTTTTGATTAGATATCCTTATTTTGAGTCTTCTCGCCAACGGACACTACCGTTCCTCCACCCAGTCCCTAACTGACCTCTAAATTCTCTTCAATCGTCTGAATTCTAAATTCGTGTACTCTTGAAAGACCCCACTACCTTTAATAAATATTGAACTAACTCCAAACCAACGTACTCTACTGATATAACTTTGAGAATCATGAAATAAGAATTCTAGACTCGTAAAGTGATATACATTTAATGAAGAATTACTTCTTTTTATTATACTTGTTTTGATCTCCTCTCTAAAACAACGAAGTGTATTCTTTTACTGAAGAGTCGTCAACAAATCGGTTTTCACCTCTACCAAACCCAAATTCATGGGAGAGAGAGAAAAAGTTAAAGCTTTACCTACCTACTCCAGTTCCCATACATGTAGACACAAGTATTTTGTTTCATTTCGATTGTTTCGGTAAGTCTCCGATTTGTATACACTGGTGTTTCGTAATCACAATCTTTCTCAGACTATTTAGTGGACCAGGTTGAAAACAATAAAATGTCTATTGGAACTAGAACGATTGTTTAAGTCATTTGTCGACCCGAAGGAATTTTGAACTACCCTTGACTTATACAACTAGGCAACAAACACCTCATCTTTGGTTGACAGGTTACTTTAGTCCAGTCATTTATTTTTATCCCATTTGATTCTAATACCGTAGACCAGGGTAGTGAAGTACCCTTTATCTACCCCTTTGTCACCTTTGTCACAGTCTGAAATAAAAAACCCCGAAGTTTTAGTGGCGTCTACCACTAACCTCGGTACTTTAATTTTATGTGAATGAGGAACCTTCCTTTCAACACCGGTTGGATCTGTCGTATAAGTTTTCGTCTCTGTAAAGAAACGGTTGTTTCCAGGCAGATCAGTTCCGATACCAAAAAGGTCACCAGTACATACCTACACTCTCAACCTGCCACTTCTTTCGACTCACGGCTTCTTAAATACGAAAACTCGACACCACAACCTCTTCTGAGAACTCTCAGGGAACCTGACGTTCCTCTAGGTTAGTCAGGTAAGATTTCCTCTAGTCAGGACCTATAAGAAACCTTCCTTACTACGATGTCGACTTCGAGGTCATGAAACGGGTGGAGTACGTTTCTCAACTGAGTAACCTTTTCTGACTACGACCCTCCCTAACCCTCGTCCTCCTCTTCCCCTGCTGTCTCCTACTCTACCGACCTACCGTAGTGGCTGAGCTACCTACACTCAAACTCACTTGAGAACCTCAACCACTACCTGTCCCTCCGGACCGTACGACGTTAAGTACCCCAGCGTTTCTCAGCCTGTGCTGACTCGTTGACTTGACTTGACTTTCGACTATAAGTCTTTCTTTCTTTGGGTTCATTACATTCGTAAAATCGAATTGGTTTTGTACTTAATCCAACCTTATAAGTAAGGAGTCAGCAAGTCACTTCCTGATTCTGGAAAACCAAGAAAGGGGGACGTTCCTCGACACGGTAAACCTGTCACCGTATCTGATAATACCTATTTTTCTCCACCCTATCGTATCACCTTCTTCTTACCAGAGACCTACTTCGACGGACACAAGGTTCAGAGTTGCAACGAGTAACGATCGACATACTACTAACGTATCCGAAAGACACAGAATCAACGGAGCATACAATGTAGTTCACCCTATAATGAATATTGTGTCTCATCAATCCTCTAAATTCATCCAATTTTAAAGATTTTGTGAACCTTGTCACGAACCGAGTGACTTTCATGGTACCTTCATGGATAAATTCTTTGTTTTTATTTGTCGAAGGCACTACGTAGTCGAAACTGAAGGTCCAATCAAAGAAATCTTCCGTTTTATAATTTGTCTTGAAAGGAAGAAAAAAATTTGTTAACACATCGAGTAGATTAAACTATAGTCGAAAAAACTAACAATAAAGATTATTTAAATAGTTCAGAAAGAAGTCAAAATTTAAAGAAAAGTATCTTTGAGTTATGATAAAAGAAACGTATGTATTAACCGGTGAACCGTATTATAATAATTTATCATTGTCATCCTTCATTTTGAACACACTATATTTGTCTTATTTACGGACTATCAGTGGGTAAACTATTCACTCCGTTTCCTTGTGTGGATAGTCTTATCGAGTCACAGGTCAGCGAACGTCTCACGTTACCCGTAGTTAGAGGCACAATACTGTCTCTTTTACTCTTGAAACCGATTAGGTCTCCAATCTCCTCCACGATAAGAGGATACTTTAACGGTAAAATTCTGAAAATATCCGAATGTCGACAAAGTTTAGAAATTGTAGTCTCTAAATACAAATATCGAAGTATAAATATTGTAATAAACATATATTATATGTTGTATATGTATATATTTATTCTATGTATTACGTAATACATATATTACATATATTTATGTTTTTATCTCTACGTGATTTATAGATAAAAAGGTCTTAATAGTAATTATGATTGATCAAATCCACCTTTCAACGTCTTAGTAACAGTTATTAAGAAGTCATGTCCCTAATGTGAAATATCACAGTCTACTTAGGTCCATAATATATTTAAGATGTATTCTGGAGTTGGGAGTTTGCCATTTCGTAGACGGATGTTACGCCCTCTGGGTCCAAGCTAGGGACTCAACCCTTCTAGGAGACCTCTTTCTTTACCGTTGGATGAGGTCATAAGAACGGACCTTTTGGGGTACCTGGTCTCCTCGGACCGTCCGATGTCAGCGTTTCCAGTCTTTACTGATTTACCGATTTCGTGTGTGTGTGTTCTGAAGTCAACAGTTTCGTCATGATAAACAAAAAGATTACATGACACACTGTTAGATAACGAACCACTAATTTTCGTTTACACCTTCTGATCAGATACTCCTATCTTGAGTCTTCTCGTCACGACACCCGACTCACCTTTCGTGTGTGTTCCTACGAGAACCCATGGCCTTCGTTACACAGAGAACTGACCCAACCGGTCATGTGTCCCTCAACTCACACTGGAGTTGTCGGTGAGACGACAGGGGTACGGAGGAGGTCACAGGTCTTACGAGTACTGGTAAAGTTAAGTAGGGTAAAAACGACAAACAAGGGTTGGGGGTGGGGGTTGTATGGTTCTTGACAAGTGATCATTGGAAACCGTCTTTACCGTATTGAAGGGGTGCACGTATAGACCGATCTTGTCCTGTCTTTAATTTAGGGACTATTTTTGTACAAAAACTTTAACTGTGACTGTGCTCGACCCTGAGGTAAATACAAAAATTTCGTAGATAACCTGACGAAATATGACTGACTCCAAACTGTCCAGTGTAAGGTAAAGAAGGTAAGATAATTACTTTCACCACCCTGTGTATTCCTGTACCGTTATTGTGTAGTGAACTCATGTATCCGATTCGTACGTAAGGTTTCTATTCATGTTTTTAGAGGTTGGGCACGACTTTTCGTACGTAAAAGTAGGATCTGTCCGACTAATGTCGGAGTCGTCACCGGACTTCCAACTAGGGGCAAGTCATTGCGAAACTTACGGAAACAAGGTCGTAAAGGGTCGTTACTTTTGTATTACCTTTTCTTTGAGGGTTTACTGTCGAATAACTACGACGACGAAAAAAAAATTTATATTCTTTTTATTAACACTTTGTCCCGTTATTTTACTCGTTCTTGTTTTATTTTCTATCTCCGTTTACATATTTTGTTTAAATATAGTAGACTTCATCTCCTTCGAAAACGTTTATAAAATGTCAAATGGATTCAAATTTTATTTACATGTTAATATGATTTGTTGTTTTGTTTACAATTGCTACCGTTGACGGAAACTCCCACTTTACTTGAAAAGTCGAAATGGAGGGTCAACATCGTACTCGTCTAGAATACCTTATAGTAGCTTTTCTTCCCATTAATTTCTCTTATGTAGGGTCAATGAGAGTTCTGACGAATTATTATGTCGATGTGAAAGTCCTATCATCCCTGTATAGGATGAGGTAAAAGCTTGTTATTAGGATGTTCCTCTTTTTGTATTACACTCAGGAATATTTAGTCGTGAGTCGTTCTGGTCTACCCTAGGTCGTAGCGATCATTACGGTAACACAGACAATGGTGGTAAAGAGCATTCTCTTTCCTGCGAAGAAGAATTCCGGGAAGGAGAGGTCAACGAAGGAGACATGACATCGGGGAGCAACAACACGTGCACTTTGACTGTACGTGTGATTTTTTGAAGTGACTCCGACGGGGACTTAAGGTTTACTCTTATCAAAATTTTATATGAAAAAGTTCTGTTCAGTTGTGTAACGTTTGTTCTTTCGGGAGAAAATTAAATCTCTCGTCTGATTTTGGGTGCCGTCTCTCCTCCAGACTGAGGGGCCACGGGACACGACACTCGTGACCGCCATCTCGACAGTGTCGTTCTTCCGAGAGTCTTCCTCTACCCCCAAGTTTCGGTTGTGGTCAGGGGGACCCCAGACAACATTAGTCCTCTGTTTACCGGACATGAGTCATCGCACATAAGTAACACAACGTTCTCCGACGGTTGCGCTCAAAAGGATGCGAAAACACCTTTATGTCATGTTCAGAGAAAAAGGGAAAGTCAACGAAATCTTGTTCTTCTTATTTTTTCAGGTGACGACTGTTTGTGACGAAACCCGTAAACTGTGACCAGAAACTAGATCAATGAGTCTGTCAAGTTTTACTTGTTTAATCCACAAATGTTGTTTTCTGTAAGGTAAAGTCGGACAAGTTCACGGTTCGTCCCACCTGTCAAAAGAGTTTGTCTCGACCCTTTATAGAGGGACGGTCCGGTGTTCTGCCCTTGACCCTCAACTAAGGGGGTGTCTTTAATTATTTACTCCTATGACGAAAACATTTAATTCTTTGTCCTTTCTTTTGTTCCCCGAACCCCCAGTTATTTTATTTTAGATTTGGTACACCTAGTGATCTCCGGGTGTCCCCATAGAGAATCAAGAAAGACCCCACCAAAGTAATGCTCTGGTTGTGTCGTTTTCGTAAGTAAGAGTAGAGACGGATTTCGGGTACCGTGGGTAGGTCAGATGTGTGGTGTATCTTTTCCCGTTTCAGAAATAGGATAATACATTTCAGTCGACAATTTTCATAAGATTGTGATAAGAGTCTCTCTCGTCCTTTTAACCTACCGAGACATAGTAAAAAGAAGTACTTTCTCCTACCAAAACAAGGGACCTGAATCCAAAATAAAGATGACTTTTGTCACGTAGACTCTTTTCCTGTGACGGAGACAAAGGAGAAACACTTTACTTCACAAATAGGATCCTCTACTAAACAATTTCCGAAACCGTCAGATACTGGGTACTTTTGACGGATATTTATCTTATGCATTAAACATGGTACAAAAACATAATCCCTTGTTGGACCGGAAAAAATTTGCTATAAAATGTCACAAACTTTTTTTGTCTACGGTAGAGTCGGGACAAGATCGTCGTCACCCGAAACTCCACGTGACACACTAAGCCCCCATGTATGGTTTGTACGACTTTCACCGTGGAATTTGTAGTGTAAAGTAAAAGTCGTTCGTCACCCTTCACCCTTTTCCCTTCACTCACCTTCTTTTTCTTTCTTTAGACAATCGGGTCTAGGGTTGTAGGGGATCTTAGCTTTACAGTCTGAACTTTTATGGTTCACTTGGTCGAACAGATTATACAATGGCAAGACCGAATATTAATGGCCTTTCATCAATAAATAGACAACACAAGTTGATGGGACAGTCGTGAGAACACAAATTAATAGTCTGAAGTAACTTTTAAGGCAAAAGAACCAAGAGAGGAGAAAAACGTTGTTGTATTTAGCCTTAAAGAAGGACCAAAGACAATTGACAAGACCGTGCGGAGGGATAGGTCGGTTTCTTCACCGAGGAGAGGGCCGACGATTTCCTCCGTCGACAAACCGTGTGAAAGTTGAGCATGTTCGTACTGATAAATCATAACTATATAATAGCAAGTGTCGGAGAACAGGTAGTCGACCCACTTTTTCTCTTCGGAGGCTCCTCCAACAAACGATCGAAGTGGAGGTGCCTCGGGTTCTTGAGGTCTGTAGACGGGTGTCACCACGTCGACTCGGTCCTTTAAGTTTTGACGAGGTTTAATCCCTGGGGCCGTTCATTTTGTTTGTCAACAATGGAACGAGAGGGGTAAATCGGCGGGTCCAGTGTCTAGGAAGATCACTTTTCCAAGAACAAGACCTATACTAAGAAAGTCCGTTCGACAAAGAGTTTTGTCTCGAAACTAACAGTCTCTACTCTCGGCCCATTCCGTCTCTTGAAACTTTAGACCCACGGGGATTGAACTTTCTTTCTTTTTGTTCTTCTAGGACGGTCGACGTAAAGGGTGACAGAGTGGTCACGTGGCACTACTTAAGTCGGGAGTCCTCCTACTCCCCTCTGAATCCTATTCGAGACTAATGTTTCAGACGACTCTTCGATCTGAGTGGGTGTCTTCGACGGGATCTGTCTTCTCCTATATAGTCTCTCGTCACTACAAACCATCTAAATAGACGTCGACCCAAGCCGTCGTCAAGGTCCAAAGGGATCAACAAACCAGTAGAAGACTCCAGACTAAGAGAAGTAGTCAGTGTCGACTACTGTCAGTCACTCATCCTGTCTGTGACTTGGTGTCGAGACGGTGAATAGTGGAGACCTTGGAACCCGTTGGATTGAAAAGAGTCCCGGAGTCATCAGAGGTATGTCGTCCTATTATTTTCGAGGTTGGAGTACCTTAACATAAAGACCCCCGAGGCACCTGTTTAGAGGAAGGTCCGAGTAAGTCCAACAAACAACTTAAATCAAGGTACATCAGTACCCTGACTCCAATGGTAAAGGAACGACTGACAACCGACTCTGAAGTTCACCGATGCTGTAATAGATGAGTACTGGGGAGGTAGAGGGTCGGTAGTTACAGTGTATGCTAGGAAGAACCCGAAGATTAGACAGACTGGAGAGATAAGAAACTGACATGACTCATGTTGACCTATTAGGTCTCGTTATAGGGATACAATTACAGTATACTAATCATTTAAATGTAGACTTTTCAATGAATTGTAGGGAAAGGAGTACACAATTATTCTTTTCTATAAATATCAATATTATGGTCTCACAATTCCAGTAACCCTTGTTTTAAGACGGATGATGTGTATTTAGCATATTATTTCGAGGGAGGGAAGGGGGTTTTTGCTGGGGACCCGATCGTCAGTCTGGTACAAGGGGACACTGGAAATGACGGTCGAGTAAACAACTACTTGTACCCACAAACAACAGGACGAACGTCTGATTAAAGAACATTGATTTCACTTCCTTATACTTATCTACGGCGGTACATTTGAGACAGTAACGAGGTTTTAGCATATCGAGATAAAGAGATCATCACTTACTAATGTCGGGTAATAGTTTAGACGTAACGTTTTACATAGGACACCAAAAAGTTGGTTAACGACTTGATAACAGTCGTGGTGACGACCGCAGTCTTGTTACCCTGTGACGGTTGGATATATATTCGACACGAAAATGTTCTCTATTGTGTTTCATATACTGTACTATTCGTATGGTTAATCAAAGGAAACTCTTTAGTTACTGGTAAGTACGTTAACTCAGTAAGTTTTATTACTAAACTCGATAAACTTAAATCCGAAATAGTCATCTGAATGAAAATTTGTTTAGGAGAGTGTACCCCAAATTTACATTGGTTCATAAGTTTCATTTTCTGTGTCTCCCGGAGATTGAAGGTCGTGTGGAGTTCCCGTTGGGTGTTTCTTACGTTACTTGAGGAAGACAAGAATCGTAAGGTTGAAGAAGATAGTCAGAGAGGGTCTACGAGTTCTAGTCTATCATAAAAGATTTTCTTAACGTTAAACCGTTTGGAACAGTCTCGGACTTCAGATTTCGTAATGGAGTTTGATGACTGAAGGTCTATTCCGGATTTCCCGATTTACGGATTAGGATAGTAAGTACACCCAGTAGGATTCTAAAGTCACGTAAAACTATACGTTTCACCTAATTACATCGTAAGTGTAAAATTAAACAACTCTTGTTCTTCTCGGGGTAAAAGCCTAAGACAGAAAGAGAAAGAGTCAACGACATAGAGGTAACGATACAGGGATTTAGGTAGAGGTCTAGTAGAAACAAGATATAACCATTGTAAAAAGTTGTTATTTTTCTAATTATAAAAGTACTTAAAAGAATTTTCCAATAACTTTAAATTTTCTTCAACTTTCTTTACAAGTAACTTAAACTCGGTAAGTTGTAAAGTGTCACGACTTGTCTCTACGAAATATTTTAAGTACAGACTCCAGATTCTGATTTAATTTAAAATAAGTAAGTTGTCTATAAATGACTGACTGATGACATACGGCATAGATTGAAGATCCCTATTTCACTACTTGTCTTATCAGGAACTAGAGTCTCTTGAATGTAAGACATCTTCTCTTCGTTATTTGTTTATTTAGTTTCATGGCACTTTCTCTACTCACCCATTCCCTTGTCTCACACTGATACCATCTCATAAAAATCTTCTCTATCAAAGGTCGTCCTACTGTTTAATTTGTTTTTACTTATAGTTGACCACACCCCTTCCTCGTAAGGTCCGTCTTCCGGGCCTCCCGTTCACGTTTCCAACTGTACAAGTCCCGTGTGGTTCTTTCGGTCACATAGAAGTCACGACCCTCGTTCACCATATCACCAGAACCTTCCCTAGCGGTCCAGTTTAGTATACCTCGACACCATTACTGAAACCCAAAATAAGATTCACACTATTTTCGGTCACCTCTCAACTTTTGTCTCCTCACCGTGCTAAACTAAAGTTAAAGTTCAACAGGGAAACCGACCGTAACCTCTTAGCTCCAGTTCTCACTTTCGGTATCTTCAGCAACGTATCGCTTATATTCGAGTCCGTTTCTATTCGATCCTACTATCATCAAATTTTTTCACTAGTCCAAAATCTACATAAAACTTCAAAACGACTTGACAGGACGATTACCTTACCTACACCTTTTACTCCTTTTCTCTCTTCCCACTCTCGGGTAACAACCGGTCATATCCCATTGACAGTTAATGTCTGAGTTCGTATTTGATTTGGAAGAGAAATCCCTCTTCCGTAACGATCAAAAGAAGTAACAGACAAGGGAACCCTCCTGAATGATTACAGATATACACTCCTGTATTATTACCCATTGACCTCCCTGTCAATTGATGAGGACACGACACGTTCGGATTCCGTATGGTCGTTGCACCTCTTCTTTTCTAGTACTGGGTCATATACGGGTACCCCCGAGGTGACCTCCTCTCTCCGGTTGTAATTTCGTATGTGAGACGGGAAAAGTGTCGTCATGTCGTTCCGTTTGTATCAGTCGTTCCTGTCTATTAGGAGAAATTTGACATTCTCTGTTGCCACAGTCAAACATTGGTCTTACCATAAACCTTTTCCTCTTACCTTATTGAAAATTATTTCAAAAGTCTACATAATTCTTATGTGGAAATAGTCTTCCATTTTGTAAAAGGGGTTTCTGAGGAAAATCTAGTTCTCAACTTCAAAAACGAGAGAGGAATTAGAAGTGTGGACGAGTTTAAAACTATAGTTTATATATAATGTATTCGGGTGACCTATACAACATATGAAACATTAGGTCCTTATTAGTCGATCTATTTTAGGGGGAAAAAAAAGTCTAAATATGATTTTGGGTCATAGTTCATAAAATAAATCTATGTTAATTAAATTTTGTAGTCATAGATAAATAACTCTAGAGTGATATCTAAGACTCTTACATTTATACTGGTGATGTACCAGAGTAGGATCATTCTTTCTTTCTCTGTATTTATTTATGTACATGATTTCAGATCTCCCGAAGGGTCCACCACGATCACCATTTCTTGGGTGAACGGTTACGTCCTCTGTGTCCTCTACGTCCAAGCTAGGGACCCAACTCTTCCAGGTGACCTCATCCTATACCGTAGGTGAGGTCATAAGAACGGACCTTTTAGGGTACCTGTTTCCTCGGACCGCCCGATGTCAGGTACCCCACTGTTTCTCAGTCTGTACTGACTCACTGACTTATGCGTGTAATCACATACCACAGTTTAATTTCTTACTCACTTCACGATACCCTTATATTAGTCGACATCGATCATAACCCCACTCTCAGAGTCCACTTTACTAACTCCCTCGACTGTAGACTCAAACTGGTACTTACGAATGATAGAACTGTTTTTCCTTTTTGTCTTCCTCTTTCGTATGTAACCCAGAGTACCTTCTCTGGGGGTTGTAGGATGTTCAAGGGAGAGACCAGCCGTTTTTTCGTCCTTTCTACACTAGACGACCGGAGATCGTGGTTCTGAAAAGACACCCGGACAAAAGTGGACGAGGACTCCGGCTCCTGAACGACACGGTCTCTCGGTTCTGGGGTCCAGGTTTAAAGGTAGAGGGAGAGAACAATAAGCCGTTCTCAGAGAGGGTGGATACCTTCGGTCCAGTTAATAATGTTACCTAGAAAATGACAGGTAAGGGTACCAAAATAAAAATTTACGGTGACACGAAAATTTGTACAACATTTATAAGATACAGGGCGTCTCTACACGAGTATTCTAGACTAGGAGTAGGTCTCCAAGTCTACCGTCACCCCCATAATTAATTACATGAAAATTGTAACCCCAAAAGAAAAAAACTATAACTCTAAAATTTCATGTAGAGGGGGTCAGAACTTTCGAACCCCACTCTACTGTTCCTGGTCCACTAACCAGGACACAATGTGTATGGAAGAACTGAAATCTCATCGAGTCCACACCTAAAAACTGACGTCTACGATTTAAAAATATGGCACATTCGGAAGGACTGAGGAACCTGAACCAGAAAACAAAACTGACTTCGTCTCCTCGAGTCCCACGTGGAGACTCACACGGAAACTCTAAATATTGTTCAACGGAAAATGTCTACAGTCGGAGGTGTGAAATCATCGTAAATTTTACACGAGAAACAGATAATTCTCCCGGACAGACCTCCCTGTCTTTCATCTGGCCTCCTGAATCTCAGTGAAACGTGATCTCCCTCAACTAGTTTCAGGGAGGAGACCACTGGCGTCTCAGGGACGACCGACCTCACCGACTCAGTCACGGAACTAATCTCTAACCCACGGGGTTCGTTTTACGATTTTACCAAGATGGTCCACACCTCACTATCGTCCCTCAGGTAACCGGGAGAGGGGATACGGAGGGGAACTGAGGGACCAAAGGAACCGTTAAGAAGGACTGTAAAAGGGGGGAATCAATTTTAACACTTTTCGTTCTACTATGAATAAAAATCTACCGACACAAAAATTTTGATCTAATTTTGTGTAATTTTTTTTTTTTTTTTTTTTTTTCGATCCTGGAAAAGAATTGATTATCGTGGTCAAGTCTCAGAAAGGGTCCACCGAGTCACCATTTTTTAGACGGACGGTTACGTTCTCTACACTCAAGTTACGGACTCAGTCTTTCTAGGGGAGTTCCTCCTTTGATGTATGGTGAGGTCATAAGGACGAACCTTTTAGGGAGTGTGTCTCCTCGGACCACCCGGTGTACCTCAGTGTTTTACAGTCTGCACTTAATCGTTGATTTGTTATGTAACCTAGTCCCATGAACAACGTCTACCCCTCGTCTCGACGTAGTAGTAGTTCTCACACCAGAGACGTCGATGTCGGAGTTGACTTTAGGGTTAAGACGGTGTACAAGACACAGTGACTCGTTACCACCTCCATTACTTCTATTACCGCTGGAGGAGGTTTTCCGGGGTATGTACGTAACGACATGAGTCATGGGGACTGGGACGTCGTTCGTTGGTGACCGGGTACGGAGACGACCTCTGAGGACCTGTGAGTGTCCTTTCAGAGCCAGTTAGAGAACACCCCAGTGACGAGGACTTGTCCTTACCCGCTTAAATTGAATCTACTGGTAATTTAGATGATAACACCCGTTCTTAAGGTGTCTTCTTTATCTCATCGGGAGTGTCAGTTGTTTTCTCAGGTTTTATGTCATGAACCCACGTTAGAGTTTTTGATGTCTTACTAGAGATAAGTAAAGGTTTCGTTCGGTAAGTTATAGTGTTATTCAGAGAAGGGGTTGGTCATTACGACTTCTTCGACTTCAACTTGTCCAGATACTTCTGGATGTCTAGAAGATCTTGATTGTGGGTTTTTTCTACGAGAAAAGTAGTGTCCCTTGACCTACCTTTTCATCCTTCAGTTCTCTATGGTCCTCATTGTCCGTTTAAACCGGAACGTCATGTTTTACTTCGTCCCGTTTCCGATTGTCTCAAAACGGTTCTCTCGTGTAACTAGTATCCTTTACGGGAGAAGGTTGTTGTGTTCTCTTCTGAGATGTGTACTTGTAGTGGTCTACCAGTTATGTTTTAGTCTAACTAATATAAGAAACGTCGGTTCTACCTGTTCGAGATATGTCAGTCGTTTTTGTTCTGGCCCTCGACTGACCGAGTCTAGTTCTTGTGGAATAACGGTTTAAGTTTAAATTTGACTTCTTTCATCCCTTTTGGTAATATGGTAAGTCCATACTGGATTTAGTTTAGGGAATGTTAATATGTCATCTTCATTGTTTATCTAAGTTCCCTAATCTAGACTATCTGTCTCACGACCTTCTTGAACCTGTCTCCAAACACTGTAACATACCCTCTGTCACTAGTTCTGGTAGGGTTTCTTTTTCTTTACGTTTTTCCGTTTTATCAACAGACTCCTCCGGAATGTTTATCGACTCTTTTCTTCTCTTCACTTCCGTTACCTCTTTTCCTTTCTATATGGGTAAACTTACGTCTCAAGGTTTCTTCTTGTTCCTCTCTATTCTTTCTAAAGGATTCACTAGTTACGTTTCTTTATCTCCTTTTGTTGTCTTACCCTTCGTGATCTCCAGAGAAGTTCCTTGAATCTCTATGTTTCCCTTGTAAAGTACGTTTTTACCCGTGTTATTTCCTGTCTTTACCATACCTGGATTTCTTCGTCTTCTATAATTCTCCACCGTTCTTATGTGTCTTCTGGATATGTTTTACTAGAAATACTGGGTCTATTGGTACTACCACAGTAGTGTGTGGATCTCGGTCCGTAGGACCTTACGCTTCAGATCACCCGTAATCCTTCGTAGAGATACTCGTTTCGATCACCTCCACTACCTTAAGGACAACTGTATAAAGTTTGGGATTTTCTACTACGACAATTTCACGACGTGAGGTATACAGTCGTTTAAACCTTTTGTGTCGTCACCAGTGTTCTGACCTTTACCAGTCAAAAGTAAGGTTAGGGTTTCTTTCCGTTACGGTTTCTTACAAGTTTGATGGTGTGTTAACGTGACTAGAGTGTGTGATAGTTTCTTTACGAGTTTTAAGAGGTTCGATTCGAAGTTGTCATGTACTTTATACTTTAAGGTCTACAAGTTAGATCTGAATCTTTTCCGTCTTCTTGGTCTCTACTTTACCGGTTGTAGGCAACCTAGTATCTTTTCCCTTCTATCAAGGTCTTTTTGTAGATGAAGACGAAAAAACTGATCCGGTTTCGGAAACTGACACACCTAGTGTTGTTTGAGACCTTTTAAGAAGTTCTCTACCCTTATTGTCTGGTGGGCTGGACGGAGGACTCTTTAGATATATGTCTAGTTCTTTGTTGTCAATCTTGACCTGTACTTTGTCGTCTGACCAAGGTTTGACCCTTTCCTCATACAGTTCCGACATATAATAGTGGACGAATGAATTGAATATATGTCTCAAGTCAAGTCAAGTCAGCGAGTCAACACAGGCTGAGAAACGCTGGGGTACTTAGTGTCGTGCGGTCCGGAGGGACAGGTAGTGGTAGAGGGTCTCAAGTGAGTCTGAGTGCAGGTAGTTCAGGCACTACGGTAGGTCGGTAGAGTACGACCCAGCAGGGGAAGAGGAGGACGGGGGTTAGAGAAGGTTGTAGTCTCATGTAGTACGCTTTACGGTTCGACCTACTTAGTGTTTGACCTTAAGTTCTAACGGTCCTCTCTATAGTTATTGGAGTCTATACGTCTACTATGGTGGGATTACCGTCTTTCACTTCTTGATTTCTTGGAGAACTACTTTCACTTTCTTCTCTCACTTTTCAACCGAATTTTGAGTTGTAAGTCTTTTGATTCTAGTACTGTAGGTTTGATTGAAGTACCGTTTATCTACCCCTTTGTTACCTTTGTCACTCTTTCAAATAAAACCCCCCGAGGTTTTAGTGATGTCTACCACTCACGTCGGTACTTTAATTTTCTGGGAACGAGGAACCTTCTTTTCAATACTCGTTGGAACTGTCGTATAATTTTTCGTCTCTGTAATGAAATGGTTGTTTCAAGGTAGATCAGTTTCGATACCAAAAGGTCATCAGTACATACATTCACTCAACTTGATGTTTCTTTCGACTCGCGGTTTCTTAACTACGAAAACTTGACACAGGACCTTCTTCTGAGAACTCTCAGGGAACCTGGCGTTCTCTAGGTTGGTCAGTTTGGATTTCCTTTAGTCAGGACTTATAAATAACCTTCCTGACTACAACTTCGACTTTGAGGTTATGAAACCGGTGGACTACCCTTCTTGACTGAGTAACCTTTTCTGGGACTACGACCCTTACTAACTTTCACCCTCCTCTTCCCCTGTTGTTTCCTACTTTAACAACCTACCGTAGTGACTGAGTTACTTGTACTCAAACTCATTTGACGTCCTCAACCACCACCTGTCCCTTCGGACCGTACGACGTCGGGTACCCCGTGTTCCTCAGTATTTACTGACTCGTTGACTTCACTTGACTTATTCCCAGTACAGTAGACGTATAGACTGCAATAACTATAAAGAAGACCGTTTGAACTAAGGTCCAACACGAAGTAGGTCGGGTCGTAAAGAGTATTACATGAGATGTACGTTCAATTTATTCGTCCCACTTTTATATGTCGGAACTGTATGAGGAAGGAGTTAAACCTTGGTCAGATAACATGGTACAGAGTAAGATTGACAATGAAGAACTGAACGTATGTCCAAGGAGTCCTCCTTCCATTCCACCATACTATAAGGGTAGAGAAATTCTTAAAAGACGTCAAACAACACTAGGTATGTCAAATTCCGAAATCATATCAGTTACTTCGTCTTCATCTGCAAAAAGACCTTAAGAGAACGAAAAAGATATTAGGTCAACAACCGTTAAGCTAGAGACCAAGGAGACGGAAAAGATTTAGGTCGCACTTGTAGACCTTGAAAAGTCGAGTGTGTGACAAATTCGGAACGAACCTCTTAAATTCGAGATGAAACGATCGTACACTTTACTCACGTTAACACACCATCAAACTTGTAAGAAACCGTAACGGAAAGAAACCCTAACGTTCCTTTTGACTAGAAAAGGTCAGGACACTGGTGACGACTCAAAAGGTTTAAAAGACCCTATAACTCTCGTTGTGAAATTGTCGTAGTAGAAAATCCTAAACATTATCGAGTCGACCTTAAGGTAGTGGAGGTGGACGAAACAAACATCACTACGAAGGATTCCGGGTGAACTGAACCGTGAGATCAGTTCTACACTAATGAGGTCAGTTCTACTCACTAGTGAGGTCAGTTCTACTCACTAGTGTGGTAGCACCAATAGACCAAGTATCTCTAGAGAAAACATATCCAGAAGACACATAAGAACGGTGGAAAAGAATAATAGAAGACGAAGACAATCCAGGTATGACAAAAACAGGAAATAACACGGGTATAAACGTACTTTACAAGGGAACCATAGAGATTAAAGGAACTTCTCTAGAGATCAGGAAGGGTAAGACAACAAAAGAGATAAAGAAACATAGTTAGTGAATCCTTCACAAAGAAAAGAGAGGAACGAGAAGAAACCTTAAGACGTAAGTCTACCTATATCGAAAGGTAAAGAAAAAATATTATTTGAGAAGGTAACCGGAATAGTATAAGATTAAAAGTTTTAATTTTTGATTTGAACTCTTGGAACTCATTCTGTATTAAACCAGTACCGTGTTCCTATGGGACCTCTAGTTGTTACTTCAAAGACAACCGTCCCTGAAAACCTGAGTCTCCCTCCCTCTCCCACCCTACTAAACCCTCTTACTGTAAGATTGTACATATGATAGTACATTCTTAACTTAGTGGTCAGATACAGACTACGTCCTATGTCGTACGAACCTCGACCACGTACCCCTACTGGGTCTCTCTACAATACCCCTCCCTCCACCCTCCCCCCAAGTACAAACCCTTACGTACATTCTTAATTTCTAAAATTTTAAATTTTTTATTTTTTTTTTATTTATTTTAAATTTTTTTTTTTTTTTCTTTTCTTTGTTTAATGATCGAAAAACGGTTCCATTTCAGTTCGAACTGCTACCCCATCATACCTACTCTTCGTTTCCTTTCTGTCAAGTCCTATTGGATGGTGACTTACGAAAGAAATAGGTGAGAAAAAGCCCTACAAAAAGGGGTAAAACGAACCGTCAACGGTTTACAAGAGGTTAACGGTTTCGTCTATGTATCGGTTCCCGAGGACACGGTCTTTACGTAAATTTACTATTACACTATGAACACCAATTCCTTCTACTCGGACCACTTGACCTCTACGGAACGGATGTTGACGAAACGACACAAATTTGACAGGAAACACGTAGTAATAAGACTTATGTAAATTCCCGTCGACCTTTGCTTGACTACTCACTCAGACTTACAACTCTCTCCACTTCCTAACTGTAAAAGTTCCGTTTGTAACTCTGAAGAGTCGGCCTTCTTCGTCGTCGACGATGTCTACGACTATATTGTCTGCTGTGACCCCCGCTCACAGGCGTCTGTGACCCCCACCTTACAGTCAAGTCACCCTCTCGCCGACGGTATGTCTCTTTCACTCGGTGATTTGTACTTACGATGTCGAAGGTCTGGTACGTGTCGCCGGGTCCAACCCCAGAAGAGAGTCGATCTAGCAACCGACTTTCTATTATCTCCTCTCCCTCCCCATCTCTCTAAATCTTATGTAGATGGAGACTCCGTCATCTGCAACAGTCGTCGTAAAGTTTGGACTTCTTACATCGGACACACGAAGAAAGAAGTCTTGTGTGACACGTGTGGAGGAAACCTTCGATTTTCTAACACGAAACACAAGTCACTGGAATTTCTTTGAGATGAAACCATGGAAACTAGGTTCTTAAGAAACGGTCGGTGAGACCAAACTTAACAATGATTACTAACCCTGTTAACGGTTTTATAAACTGATTCACAGGTTTCGTAACCTCCCATATTTTTATATCAGAACAACGGACTTTTTATGGTAAATCTGTACTCTATTGGAACTCCGGAAAGACTGGGTACAGGAGATCTTCTCAAGTACTTTTATCTTTGTTTCTCTTATTTTTACGTGGATTGAATCATAGACGTTTGGGGTACTTTGTCGTATAGTTTCCTGACCAAGGTTCAGTCGGACTGTAAACTTCTTGTCGTCCCGAATGTCGTCCACTCTATAGTTTCTTTTGTTATTTCCTTCAGTCCGTTAGCGTCGGAATGGACCGGAAATGACCTCTTCTTTCGCATGTTTTAGACTCCGTAGGTAAAGAGTCATACAAGTTATCGTTCAGTTTCCGAAAGTAAGTTCGTCTCTTTAATGTCTTCGGGTTAAAGGTAAACCAATAACTTCTCGGTAAATAACTCCATGGTCATATATGGTTTGTATCCCCTGACCTTTCGTTAACGTTTCCTGTACCATAGACTATTTTCTAAAATATGTATATATACTTTATATATACGAAAATATATAAAATTATATCTTATACGTATACATATTACACACCTTAGTTAGGTACTAAAATTTCCACACGTCACTTATAAGGTTTTTCCCTACGTCACGAAAATCTTACTAGATCTCACTGAAACATTCTAATGAATTTCTCCGTAGATCATTTATTATTATCGTTCTCACACCCCTTCATGGGTTCAGAAATGTCTGTTGTTTTTTTCATCACGGTAATTAACTCTCGTACGTTTTCCTCCTCATTTAAATTTTCCCTTGTACCATCTGGGACGAAACACATACAGAGAGTCCAAACGTATCCTCTGGGACTTTATTACTCTTCGTGACTTACCTCAAAATATAAAAAAGACGGTGGTGGTGACGGTGACCGTGATATTGGTTACTTATCGTTTACTTATCTTTTCTTTGTCTTTCCTTCGTCACTAAATGGATATAATTCTTTTTCGTAAATCCTGTGGACTACAAGATCCGTTATCGTGGGTTGTGAGTATGAAGAGGGTAGAAAGAAAACAAAAGAAGAGTGTAAAAGATATTAAATTAACGATTTTTACACTCTGGTCTTAGACATAGCAAGTTTACGATGATGAAGGACAGGGACTATAGAGTGCTTCAGAAGGATTCTGAAACGAAACACTTTACCCCTATTGTTATGGATTTAGTATGTCGACTACTCTCCTAACTACTTAAGATGTGTAAATTTTTCGAATCTTGTTACGGACCCAGTGTCGGTCACGAGTTATCCACAGTCGATGAAAGAAAGGAGGAAGTACAAAAAGGGACGAAGGAACACGAAAATTAAACGTAGGGACGGAAACTGGGAATGGGAGACAGGACATTTTTATTTGTTTTGAAACCTGACTCTTCTAGATCCAAAGCTAGAACCACGACAGTGTAATGGACATACAAGAACGTTTTCGAGGAACTGGAAGACTTGGAATTAAAGAATTGGTATTTAACGTCTACAATTACTACACAAAGGATAATCCTACACCACTCCCCACTTCTTCTCCAATACAACCGACAAGAAGTAAACGGGAGGTTTAGGTGAGAGGGTAAAAGATATGTGAAGACACGTGATACATCACTACAAATAGCTGATTTAATTACCCGTTTGAACGGGAGACGGAGGACTGAACCGAACCACTCATCTTTCGTCGTCTTCTTTCCTCTCACTCCAGTCCCACAAATAAAGGGATCAAGAGAGGGATGAACAAGGGATACCCGCTTAACGGATTCACGTAACTTCCAGCGTCAAAGCCAACTCACATCAGGGAAGAGAGAGACTCAGGAGGATCCACAAGGGAGGAAACTCCGAGAGTCCCTTGTCCGAGGGGTCACAACGATCAGGACTATGTGACATCGAAGAGAAAGAGGAAAGAGACTTTGTTGGGACGTGTGTAGAAACATTTATAGAGAAATAATTTAAAAGGAGTTAATAGGGACAAACTCAAACGGTAGACAAAGAAAGATGTCAGGACTAACGATGTGGTACATTTCAGGGACCGTGACACGGACCGAGGATTATTCACTCTTAAAGAGGGATTTTTGTTACAGACGGTACTGAAGGAGTCCGTAACGGACCGGTATCAAACCGTAAACGTCTTCTCAGGACTGTAACTGAAGTGCTTAGACTTGTTATTATATCTTAGAGACTTTTTTCAACCCTTCATTATAAGAGGTTTCATCGTCTTAGATGTCGGTATAGAAACAGTCTTTAAGTCTGAGGTTTGACTTAGATACTTTTTATTACAAATGTATATAACAAGGATATACAACGGTGGAGACATACTACGGTCCATGTTTCTACGGGACAAGTAGTAAGACAGAAAACCTTTTAAGGTCCCAGGAGATTGTCTACTCTTTCTTCTCGTCTAGTACTCTTCTTCTTGTGTCGAACAAAAGACGGTGTTCAGACAGTGAATACGGAGAAGATTCCTCAAAAAGGGTGTCAGTGACCAATTTCCTAACCTACCTTAATCGAGTTCTTGTTAACTTTCAACTAGTTTATAAAATTTTTATCATATTTTTTTAAAGTTATATCAAAATGTACTTCTTTTTTCATGGATTTGAATAAAAGACTAAATATTGGTGAGATGGTCGTTGACGAATTCAGTTTTATAAGTATAAAACCAGATGATCTTTTAGTTTCCTACAATTAATACGTCGACTGTTTGTCATGTCCTTAATCATATAGCTACGCCGTAAAAAGAGGATAAAACAAAAGAAAAAAGAGTCAACAAAAAAAAAAAAGTATAGAGGTCACCAAAGTAAAACCACAAGTAAGAAACTTAAGTTTGTACGAAAAGGATTCGGAGTACGATTTAATCGGATTAGGGTTTATGGTTTATAAAAGTTAAGTCTAGGAATTTATATACGTTCTATAATTTAAGTACCAAGACAAAGGTATTGGGAATTGTGACTCATAAATTGTTCTCGAAAGTTTTTAAGATCATTAAAAAGGACCAACACTCTTTTATACGTCAGTATCCTGTCGGTGAATTTCGTATTCATCATAAAATTTAGCAATCACAATTGTACGAAGTCACACTATATATAGTTATAAAGAAAATACACAATTATAATCGTTAGAGAAACTTATAAAACATCAGAGAAAATAGGCGAAGTGTTTAAAAACGAACGTATATAATTAGAGAGACTACGTGTCTATTATTTATGACTACAGAGATAAAACAAATTTCAGACATTTGAGACTAAAAAGAAAGAGAAGACAGTTTAGGGCACACCGACTCCCGACATTAGAAGGTTCACAAACACACTTGGTTTTACTAAGTGAAGGGAAGTATTGTTTTGGTTGGGTGTTATTATTAAGGTCCTATCGTAAGAAAGAGAATTCCTCAATTTCCTTAGAAATCAAACGGAGGCGTTGTAAGAAGTCTACACAACCAAGTGATTCTTCTTTATTTCCCTTACGATTGTCTACTCTGTCCCGATACTCCTTCCTGTAGAAAGTTGATCCCGAAGTAAAAAAGAAAAAAGGGAAAAGAATAAAATTGAAGGAAGTTACGACTATCTTGACTTAGTTGTAGAGAATCATACTTCGGGGGAGTCGGAGCAGGACATAGGGAGGGAGGGGAGAGATCGTGATGGGTAACTATTCCCGGCGTTTACAAACCGGAACCTCGTCTGTATTATCTAAAAGTCGATTCACGTCAGTTCCTTAAAGAGATCCCCCGACCTGGTCAAGATGACTCGGTACTCGAGACGTTACACTGACTACGTGAACCTTCTTATAAATTTTCCTATTATGTATTTTGTTGTAGAATCTTAGTTTTAAATTTCCATGAGAGACGTATTATATGGAGTTGACACAAACAGCATTCAGTGAAGTCGACACAGACTGAGAAACGTTAAGATACCTCATATCGGGTGGTCCGAGGAGACAGGCACCCTAAGAGGTCCGTTCTTATGACCTCACCCAACGGCACGGGAGGAGGTCCCCTAGAAGGGGTGGGTCTCTGACTTGGGAACAGAGTCCATAGAGGATGTAACAGTCCGTCCAAGAAATGGTGATCACGGTCGACCCTTCGGACTATATAGAGTGATGTCCTGACAATTTTTTCTGAGAATTAGGTTGTTCAATGAATAACCCGTTTCAAAAACACGTATTCTATACGTAAGACAGTAAATATTCTTTTACGACAAATAACGAACCTTATCACTAGTTACGGATTTCTTCTGTTTTAGGTTCACTGTGACACAAATCACTTGAGAAATCAACCAGAAACGGTAAGAAATGTCTCCTCCCTTCCTTTTAAAGTTAAAATTCTATGAGAAATTTTGGTGGATAGTAAAAGGTGTTACCTTTGATAGCATGTCTCAACAATTTACCTTCTAGATTACCAACATCTTGGGTAAGGAATAGGTTCTCTTTTTTTTTGGAGAGGTGTTTTTTATGAACAAATGTTTTTTGGAGTGGTGTTTTTTATGAACAAATGAAACGGTCTCTTGTCAAAAATAGTCATCTTTTACATTCTAATATTCTATTTATCTACCCACGTGTTTAAGGGGTATTTCTCCCCTTAGATTTCTTATGGAAACCTCAAGCACTGGAAGAGTTACGGAGAATATATTTATTCTACACACCCTCAACATAATTAAGTCACCCTTTTCATGTCGAAACCGTTAAGAATCCTTCCGTCACGTTTAAGGTCACGTCGAGAAGAGTTCAGTGACTTTAGAACAGAGTCGAAGGAGTAGTCACTTTACCTAGTATCATGTCTACTCCTAAACGTTCTACTTGCATCTCGGCCACTTGTGTCTGCCCGTACACCCTAACGGGTTATTTACTAAAAAGACTGTTTGATGTCAAACAAATCATAAATGGTCTTACACCATACCTTTTCTTTTAATTTTTCTCTTTTTAAGATTTGTGTTTGTATGTTTTAACGAATAGATCGTTACTGGAGGAGGTAGGAAGTCAGAACAGGGTTGAAAAGGGTCGAGGTCAGACGTCAAAGAGGAAGAAATTCTATCTTTTTGAATTGGAAATTACGGTTAAATTGTGGAGGTACCACTGATTCTCGTGTCCCTTCTGACGTGATAAGGGGTGTCGTTTTTTAATACGAGCAGGAACATAAGAGTCGAGGATGTCTCAGAGACGGAGGACCGACTTTGAGTAGACTTAGACTCTCTTAAACCACTGGAACGAAAAGAAGACTAATTGGTTGGAGTAAGTTATAAGAAGTCAGAACTAATCGTCAACTAAAATAAAATGTTAAATTTATGTAGACATCTCTTTCTTATTGACAGAAGAAGGTGTATTTAGTAAGTCAATTCCAACTTACTAAAACTCCGTCCGAGGGGGTCCAGAGAACCGGAGGGACAAATAACCGACACACTGACACTCGTCCAATAATTAAAGAAGGAGTCAACGAAGTTGAACTTTTTCTTTATATTTTCATCATGGATGGTAAATCTCAACATTATTTCTAATATAATCAATTATATGCGTTTTCTCGTATCTTATGTATCATTTACGGTATATTCACAACCGATAGAAAAGGATTCCCAGAGATAAATCGAAAGTATATCTGTTTTATGTACAAATATATATATATATATATATATATATATATATATATATACATACAAAGCAGTTGATAATTACACATATCAGTTCGACTGACTGAATTGATCAGTCACGTTCAATTAGAGTGAGGTACCGATTGGGCCTAGGTGACTCACTTACACAAACCTCTCCTCTATATATGTACGATTAAGCGAAGTCAACACAGGCTGAGAAACACTAGGGTACCTGACATCGGGTGGTCCGAGGAGATGGGTACCTAAGAGGTCCGTTCTTATGACCTCAACGGTCCGGGAGGAGGTCGTCTAGAGGGTTAGGTCCCTAGTCAGACAGAGGACGTAACCGTCCTCCCAAGAAATGGTGATCGCGGTGGACCCTTCGGGGACCTCTCCTCAATGAAAAAGTTAAATGAAAGAAGTAGTCCGGTCAACGGAACCACCAAGGGGGAGTTCAGCGAGAAGTAGGGGTTTCGAGTTTACTATAGACATTATCTTAAGTTAGGTATAAAGTAAAGAAAAAGGTCCTAATAACTCTATATTAACTGTACATTGCAACACTATCAAATTCTAAAACATTACACGACTAACTTATATACATGTATAACACTTTACTAATGGTGTTATTCCAATCAATTGTATTCGTGGTGGAGTGAATCCATGTTGAACACACCCCCCTCCACACTATTGAAAATACTATATGAGACAATCAATAAAAGTTTATATGTTTATGTTACATGTAACACCATTATATTTGATATCTTAAATAAATAGAACCCTTCAAATACCTTTCAAACGTAGGAAATTGGTGGTGGTGATTAAAGGGGTTTTGGGGTGGAGACCTTTGGTGGTTAGATGAGAGACAAAGACGTTCAAGTCAAAAAACCAAAAAAAAAAAGGTTTAAGATGTATATGTACATTTGGGTAGTGAAGTACCGTTTATCTACCCCTTCGTCACCTTTCACAGTCTGACATAAAACCCCCCCCGAGGTTTTAGTGACGTCTACCACTAACGTCGGTACTTTAATTTTATGCGAATGAGGAACCTTCCTTTCAATACTGGTTGGATCTATCGTATAAGTTTTCGTCTCTGTAATGAAACGGTTTTTCTAGGCAGATCGGTTCCGATACCAAAAAGGTCACCAGTACATACCTACACTCTCAACCTGACATTTCTTTCGACTCGTGGTTTCTTAACTACGAAAACTTGACACCACAACCTCTTCTGAGAACTCTCAGGGAACCTGACGTTCCTCTAGGTTGGTCACGTAGCATTTCCTCTAGTCAGGACCCACAAGTAATCTTCCTGACTACGACTTCGACTTTGAGGTTATGAAACCGGTGGAGTACGTTTCTCAACTGAGTGACCTTTTCTGTGACTACGACCCTCCCTAACCCTCGTCCTTCTCTTCCCCCGCTGTCTTCTACTCTACTGACCTATCGTAGTGACTGAGTTACCTGTACTCAAACTCACTTGAGGCCCTCAACCACTACCTGTCCCTTCGGACCGTACGACGCTAAGTACCCTAGCGTTTCTCAGTCTGTGCTTACTCGTTGATTTGACTTGACTATGTACATTTGTATGTTATAAACAAAATAACAAAGACAGATTGAATAAAGTACTTCGTATTAAGGGAGTTTCGGGTAGGTATCAAAACGTTTACTTTCCTGCACCGACTTATTACAAGGTAGACAAGTACCTGTAAATCCAACGAAGAAACAAAACCGATAATATTTATTTGGACGTTTCTTGTGTCTTCACGTCAATAACGAAGATATATCACTAAAGTAAAGGAAACCTGTATATGGGTGTTCACACGAATGACCTAGTAAACCGTCAAGATAAAAATTAGACCCCCCCCCCACCTAAAGATATGACGAAGGTATCATTGACATGGTTAAATACAAAGGTAGTTTTCACATGTCTGTAAATAAAGGAAAAGAGGTGTAGGAGTAGTCGTGAATAATAGAGAACAGGTAAACTATTATTAGTAAGGTTGTCCAAACTCCATTGGTATAGAGTGACGCGAAAACTAAACGTACAGGGACAACTAATCACTACGACTGACAACCGGTAAACTTATAGAAGAAACTTTTTTTACAGATCCGTCCAGTAAACGAGTAAAAAATTAACCTAATATACACCTAAAACAACAACTTAATACGCTCAAGGAATATACAAAACCTTTAATTAGGGAATAGTCAATACACAAAACGTTTATAAACAGGACAAGGTATCTGACGGAAAAGTGAAACAACTGAAATAGAAAACGTACACTTTCCAAACATCAAATTACATCAGAATGAACAAATAACGACGAAAACAACAAACACGAAAACCACAATATAGTTTTTTTTAACAACCGTTCTAGCTGTACCGTTCTAAGGAACAAAAGAAGAAATATCAAAGTCCAGAATGTAAATTCAGTGATTAGGTAAAACTTAATTAAAACACTCAATACATTCTATACCTAGGTCCAAGTAAACAACGGAACACTTATAGGTCCAAAAAGTAGTAGTAAATAACTTCTCTAATACAAAAAGGTTAATTTAAAGACCCTAAGGAACGGAATGGATTCAGATTTTCATCATGACCGGTAGTTCATGGGGGAGGAGTCCACAAAGACTCTGAGAAATCTTCTTCCAATTACATAGGGTGTCGAAACAAGATACCAACAACCTCTGGATCGTTCGGTCATAGAACGGAGTAAGAAGGACCGACACACAACGATAGTCTATTTTACAAAGAGAAGACACAATTGTGGCCACTGAAATATCAGTTAGATGAAACCAAAATTCGACATTTTGTAAGGAAGGAATTTTAGAGATCGGTGTTAGATTCTAATCCGATACCTTAAATTATTTTGAAGTGATTGCCAAACTCTTATCTCTTTCCTGAATTGTTATTCTTTTTCTTTACTTCCTTCCTCTGTCCTTCCCTCCCTCCCTCTTTCCTTTCTTCCTTCCTTCTGTATCTCTTTCTTCTTTACCCCTTCTTCCCTCTTTACCTCCCTCTCTCTCTTCCTTCGACCACATTCTTACGAACGAATGTCAACGAACAGAGTTCCTAAGAAAAAATGGGGTAACCTACTATGGTCGTGTCCCGGACCCGGGTTATTTACTCGTAATTAATTTACTGGTTTACTTTTCAAAGTCGTAAGTCCGGTAGAGGGTACGTCCCCCTCCCAACTCCCAAAGACTGACATAAGAAGAATGGGACCTCAATAACGAGGTTTTCGGAAGTGAATGGGGTTTTCAGAACTAAGGGTGTCTCTCTGACTACCCGATAAGAGTCTGCACGGTGGGTCCCACACATTAATAGGGGTGACTGAGTTTAGATGGGTGTCACCACTATTGGAGAACACAATAATAAGTGTCTGAAAATTGAGAGTCAAAGGTAAGGTCTTAATCTAGATCCAAAATAGAAATATATTTGTTTTAAGGTAGTCTCCAAAAAAAAAAAGAAAAGAGAGGTCACAAATAAAATTTTTATTCGTAGAATGATTCGTCTTAAGTTAAAAGGGAGAAGTCATTAAGTCTAAAACGTTAACGTCGAAGGAGCGACGGAGATGGAGGTGTCGGGGGTCACAAAGTAAATAGTCCGTCCCGAGTTCAAGTTCCAAAACCTGAAGAAATCGAGATATACCTCTTCCGTTACCGTGGGGTGTGGTCATGAGAACGGACCTTTTAGGATACCTCCTCGGACCACCCGACGTCAGGTACCCCAGCGCTTCTCAGCCTATGCTGACTCGCTGAAGTGTAAGTGAAAAGTGAAAAGTGAAAGTACGTAACCTCTTCCTTTACCGTTGGACGAGGACACAAGAACGGACCTCTTAGGGTCCCTGCCCCTCGGACCACCCGACGGCAGATCCCCAGCGTGTCTCAGCCTGTGCTGACTTCACTGAATCATCGAGATATCGTCGGAAACGTTCACCGTCGTAAAGGATTCGTTTAATTGATAAACCCCGTCCCCTACCCCTCAGGTAGACTGAAGAAAGTCATAACGGAGAGGAAAAGATTCCTCACTCACAAAACGAACCAAAACGAGTGACACAAATCTCGTACGAGTAATTCGGGTCGTTTCCACTGACCAGTTCCTAAGACCAGTAGGAATGTAGAAAAAGGTGGAGTCTCTATACTGATTGTTAGTGGTTGTACGTAATATTCAATCGACAACTTTCGTACTTAATAATCAAATTTATAGATCATTATTCCCTCGAAAGTAAAAGATTTTTCATATTGAGAAATCTTAAGTGTCGGAATATAAGTCCGAGACTAATAAAGATCCTATTGTTACGATACAGTCCTAACCCAAAATTTGAATTAAATAAAAATTAGACGTATATCAGAATCAATTCTTTTCGATGAACATTAAAAGTTTTAAAACTCTTTTAATTTATAATTTCACAAAGGACTAAGACAATAGTGTATCACCAAGTCTTATAGACTTCAGGATTTAGTAATTTCTTTAGGACTTTAACGAAATACAAATAAATTTATTTTCATTTAAAAGAACTCTCGATGACCGTTCCATAGCCCTTTAATTCAGTAATGGAAACTTACTGACCAATTTTTTTTTTAACATTTCCGGATTTTTACATACGTAGTTCTAAGGATAGTGTCCAAATGAATTTTATAGTTTTATAAACTCTTTGTCTTTATTTTTGATACAAGTTAGCATTTTTATTTATTTATTTTCATTTTATAACTGGAGGTATGGATAAGATACCTGGTCACCATTGGAACGGACTTTTTTTCACTACTAAAAATCTCAATACTAACAATTACCGGGAACTTACATAGGACGTGTCCGGAAATTGAGGGGTCACATTCATGCCAAGTCGGGAAAGGTCTACCCTTTTACTATTCCTGTGATCCTTCTATCGTCCAGTAAGAACCCGTCGACGGTCTTTGAGTGTCGTTTTACTTAGTACATCCCGACACTACGAAATCGGTCGTAAAAAGGTAAAATTAAATAGTTCGGTTTCGAACAACTGTACTTTCACTTACTTTAACAATATGTCACCCGAGATTTTTCGGTCGAGTTCCCAAATCACGTCTTCTTGAGACTGATATTTATTGTTTCTTTTATGTCCTTTACAAGTAAGAAGATCGTGGACGAGACAATAAACTCTACGTGACCGTTAATTGAGTTTAGGGTTATAGTCATAGTTGACCTTTTTCCGGTCAAGAAACTTTATAATGTCTCCGACGTATTAGACAACATCTACCAATAACTTTCCGATTAGGAGTTTTATCAGTAAAATCAAAAACTATCCACCCCGAGATAAATAAACAAATAGTTTACATTATTTCATTGACTGTCTTTACTGTTTCATCATAACTACGATGATCCTCTCTCTGAAACGTTAGTCTTTTCCAATTATGGTAGAACGAACTTTTTTTAGTAAAAAGTGACTGAACAGGTTTTTCCTTTTGTTACTATATTTAGTGACTGATCGTAAATGTTTATTTTAGAGACACAAATAGACTACGTATATTTAGTCTACAATGACATTTTCGTTCTGTAGAGGTTGAGGATGACACTCACTTTCTTTTTTTAATTGATTAATCTCATCTTAAATTGTGTACACGTAACTCCTTTTTATAAGGAGTCACTTTCTTATAAATTATAAAGTTTAACGAGTAGTTACAAAACGTGTATCACCGGTGACTAATTTATAGAAAGAGGATAATTTCTTACAATACACATAATCTCTCTCTACTTTAAACTATAACAGAGAACAGTAGACTCCTACCTTATTGTGTTACTAAGATAACGTAGACGACCTGAAACACCTTAGACCTTTTTATATAACAGAAAAAAAGTAATATGCCAAATAAATAAACACGGAAAGGAGTTTCATATCAATAACTTACGAATGAAACCCATAACGTCAATTCTTCTAATAGTCAACGGGTTTGACTAGTACGTCTACTTAGTTGACTCACACCGTGAATGGAAAAGATATCTCCTTCTATCTTGTATATTTATTTATGGATACTATGTTTATACTTCACCATTTACAATTAATCGCAAAAATTAGTCTACATTTTATTCTGAAGGGAAAAAAAAGATTAAATACTTAATTGGACATAGAACGGTCTTTATATTTTAATTCGTGACAAATCAAAGTACCATTAAATAACAGAAATAAATTTTGTTATCTGAACGTACAATAATATCAGGACCATTTAGATCTGAGACTCAAATGGTATGATATTAGATATGTGATGTTTTTCTGGTAATCCGGTGAGGCGTGTAGTAGTGACCTTCAGTAAATTTTACTGATAATCATAATAAATTACAACTACTAACCTCTTCCCTTACCGTTGGGTGAGGTCATAAGAACGGACCTCTTAAGGTACCTGTCTCCTCGGACCACCCGACATTAGGTACCCCAGCGTATCTCAACCTGTACTGGCTCGATGATTGTGTGTGTGGTACAACGATTATTCTGTGGTCTGATAATTTAATTGAAACTCCTTTTCATTTTGTTACCAATTGCAAACCCCTTCACATAGTATAAGATCCATACAACGATTAACTAAATGTGTGTAATATCAGACTAGATATACAATGGATGGGGACACAATGAATCATGTCGAATAGACACTTGTTGTACTTATCGTAACCAGGTGAAAGTGTGTCAACAAAAAAAATATCATTTATGGTGTTATCATGTGTTAGATGTCAACCAACTTAGGAGTCTACTTTTCAGTGCTCTCTCTCTCAATCTAAAAGTTGAAGTCCCTAACACCTGTGAGGATTGGAGACACAACAAGTTCCCAGTTGAAATGATGATGTGAACGAAAAATGTCTACTCTTTTAACTTCTAAACTTGTAGATTAATTGAACTATCACAAATTTAAAATTGGGTCTACTCGTTATGATATTTGTAACGAGATTAGACTTTGTCTTATAGTTAAAATTTTTATTTTCCATTTTATAATAGTGAACATCTTTTATACTAAGGTATAAACTTTTTTCTCTTAACTTGACCTTTCGATAATGTTTATTTCTGTAGATAAATGTATCAATTGACTTACACGTAAGTATATATATCTAATATTGGTTAATTTTTTATGTTATCTCCTTTTATGAGTATCAGAGTTTGTCTCGTTAACAATATCTTTATTGTAACATTTATAGACATCCAACTGATGTTCCACTTTTAAAAAATCATAGACAACTTTCTGTATCATTATCAAGAAGGTATTTTACGTTAGATAGGACAGAAATATTTATTTCTAAGTTTAACACTTTCACTTTCAGCCAGTGAAAGGCTGAAAGTCTTCACTATGTGTTTTCAGCCAATACGGGTTGAGAAACGCTGGAGTACCTGACATCGGACGGTCCAAGGAGACAGGTACTTTAAGAGGTCCGGTCTTATGACCTACCCAGTCGTCAAGGGAAGAGATCCCCTAGAAGGGCTGGTGTCCCTAGTTTGGGCACAAAAGGTGTAACGTCCGTCTAAGAAATGACAGACTCGGTGGTCCATTTTGTAATTAATTTCTTTTCTTTTTTTTTTTGGATTTTAGATGTTTTACTTTTTTATAATGATGAATCAGACCTTCTATTTGTGTATTTTGATCGATCTTTATAAGATTTCTACTTCTCATCCTTCAGTATGGTCTATTATTTTGTATATAATTTAGAGATTCAGTATATTGAAATTATTACCGGTCGTTATGTGTCTTTATAGTTACCTTCTTTTACTCAAGTCTTTATCTGGGTTTATGTAAACTCTTCATCGTGTTTTTTATGTAGAGTTTGGTCACCCCTATTTCTACTGAAAAAGTTGTTTATAAAAAAATTATTAAGTAGAGGATAACAAATAAATTTTCTATCTTAAATTTGTTATATAAGTTTTAAAATTTGTCGTGAATAAAATGTACTTAATAACTTATTATCTTTTATCTCTCATAGTTAAAATCCCTGAAAGTGAAAGGGAAGATTTTTACAGAAAAAAAAAAAGGTCATAACGGATGGAGATTTCAGAAAAATAAAAAACTCTTTGTACCCCAAAAAGAAGAAGATTAAAAAAAAAATAAAGTGAAATGTTATGACATAACCAAAACGGTACGTAACTGTACTTAGACGGTGTCCACATGTACTCAAGGGTTAGGACTTGGGGGGAGGGTGGAGGGAGTGGTATATGTCTCACTTCATTCGGTCTTTCTTTTTGTGGTTATGTCATATGATTGTGTATATATACCTTAAATCTTTCTACCATTACTATTGGGACATACACTCTGTCGTTTTCTCTGTGTCTACATATCTTGTCTGAAAACCTGAGACACCCTCTCCCTCTCCCAACCTACTAAACCCTCTTATCGTAACTTTGTACATATTATAGTATATTCTTTGCTTAGCGATCAGATCTAAGCTATGTCCAATGTCCTACGAACCCCGACCACGTGACCCTACTGGATTGTTTAGAAAATATTGACATATCAGTAAACTTTTTTTATTTCAGTGTAAAATTATAATGATGAATGTACTTTTATTTGATGTCTACCTAGTTTCTCAATTTGTCACTTCGGTATTTTTATAACCTACTTTTGTCCTGACTTAATTAAATATTGGAATCTTACCTCTACTAGAAAGATTCGTCTGTGTTTTGAGTTTTTGATATTTAAACTATTGAATCTGTTGTGAATTTTTTGGAAAGTCATTTTAGATTTTGTCAAACTTATCTCCTGTAAATTGTTTTTTGTTTGTGTACTGTTTTTTTTTTTAATGGTAGGAATTAAAACTTTTTTTTTAACTAAAAATTTATTTTTGTTAAATTGTGTTGAAAATTGTAATTTTACACTATTATCAAATTTTTGACTCTAGTTGAATTTATAGTAATTCATTCTCTAAGTAATTTATTCAATATCATATAATTTCATTACATTTTTACCTATTGGATTAGTTAATTTTTTAACCTTATCTAGGTTTATTATATTTTAAACATAGTAAAGTAATTTATAAGTTAGTAAAATTTCTCACTGTCGGTGTTTAAAAATTTTTTACGAATATACATATCCTTTCTAATGAAGATCGTTATCTAAAAGTCTTTTCCACTCGGAATTTATCATTTCTCTTAAATTCTATTACTCTTCTTACTCTTAACAAATTTTTTATCGTACGGTTTAAAGTTCTCTTTTTAAACTCTTCAAACTCCGTCTACTTCAATCTCCATCTACTTCTTCCTTTTCGTACGACCCCAGTATAGTGACTTCCGAAATTAATAGAATAACTTCTCCTACGTCCACTACTCCTTTATCGTGAAAGGACGTTAGATTGGTTGGTCCACGTGTTCATCTTAGAAAGGATTTTATAGAGTAAATTTGGAGAGTGACACGGATTACTAATAAGGGTAAAATTTTCATTCCTTAGTTCTGACCTTTTGACTTTATTGAGTGGGTTCAAGAGAGTCATTCATTATCTTAACTGTAAATTTAACCCATTAGTATATTGACTAACATATTGAACCATGTGAAAACTCACACTTTCTTTGTCGTTCGAATTTGTTCAAGATAGTACTAGATATTTTCTCTTTCTAGTGGAAACCATGTAAACTTGGGTTCGGACAGAGATTTTCGGACGAGAGACTGTAGTGAATGGAAAGTGTACAACCGGGTGTGGTTCATAAAAATGAAAATTTTAGAGTACTGGAGTGGTTTACGAGACAGTTTGTTACAGATGTAGTCTTAATCCCTGTTTAATCAGGACGATCGAGTGGACTGACTGTAGAGATAGATGTCTTACTAGATATGTTAAATACCCTGTCGCAAAACGAGTCCATGTAGAATTTACTGGGTCTGAAGTTGCAAATATCAGAACAGGACCTTATAACAAGAAGTCCTATTAGCTCGGATTGTGAAGTCTCAAACTTAAGATATCGTAAAGAAAGGATCTTTTTATATACAATGGTGATAAGTCGGATTTGGACTAGAAAAGATCAACTCCTAAGAACCAACTAAATATAAGTCATAATACTTGTAATGTTTACTGTAATATATCGTCAACAAAAGGAAAACGTCCGATTCAGTAACAATCGAATCTCATCAATAAATCTTGACACTCACAAAAGTTTTATGAAGAGTAGTTTTTAAAGAAACAGTCAACTGGTATAACCCACGAATAATAAAACACGGGGAGTATACAATTTGGACAGTAGAAATAGGAACAGAAGGTGGTTAAAAAAGGAGGGTCCGGGAGACACACAAAAGAACAGTAATCTATGTCTTAGTGACGTACGTGTAAGATTTTACACGATAACAATTTTACTTTTCACGGTCATTAAAGACATAGAGTGAAATTCCTACTGACAGATATATGATCATCATAAGTTCACCTTACCGTTGGGTGAGGTCATGAGAACGGACCTTTTAGGGTACCTGCCTCGACGGACCATCCGACGTCAGGTACCCCAGCGATCTTCAGTCTGTGCTGACTTGCTGAAGTGAAACTGAAAAGTGAAAGTACGTAACCTCCTCCTTAACCGTCGGGTGAGGTCACAAGAACGGACCTCTTAGAGTCCCTGCCCCGTCGGACCACCCGACGACAGATTCCCCATCGTGTCTCAACCTGTACTGACTTCACTGAATCGTCGTCGTCGTCGTCGTCGTCGTCGTCATAAGTTCATAAACACTAGTTTTAATGGATGAAAGAACCTCTTCCTTTACCGTCAGGTAAGGTCATAAGAACGGACCTCTTAAGGTACCTGTCTCCTCGCACCATCCGATGTCAGGTACCTCAGCGTTTCTCAGTCTGTACTGATTCGCTGATTGTGTGTGTGTAGATGAAGGAAATGTGTATTCCGACGTTACTTATATGAGATATACCTCATACTTTATCCTTTAATAAAGTAATAGATAGATATCTATTATGTATGTGTGTATATATATTGTGATTCAAACATTACTTAACAATAAAACATGAAATTTTACGTAATATTTAAAAACTTTCACATATATATTAACTGTCAAAAGAAATGGAGGAACGGTCTACAAAAAATGACGATAACATTCGTTTGATTAAACTGTGGTCCACTTACGTCAACTACAAAGTTCTTTGTGACAGTTTGAGTTTATAAAAGTATTCCCGGTATTTATCGTCAAGGTTAATTAAAAGAAAGTAAGAAAGGAGGAAGGAAAGGAGGGAGGGAGGGAGGAAAGGAGGTAAGGAAAGAAAGAAGAAAGAAAGACGGTTGTTTAACTGGTCGTGAGACACTGTCTGTCAAGGACCATTTCGTTTATCTTTTCATTTGTTCTGTTCCGAAGACTGAAGTATTTTGAGTGGAAGATCACCCTCCTTTGTACTCGTTTAATTAACACGACCGTCACGTTTCATGAGAGTTCTTTTGAAAGAATTTCTTTCCACTACATTTTATCTGTGTTTCTATTTGTTTTCGGATTTCTTAGACAGCGAACATCTAGACGGACATTCTTTATTGACTTCAAACAAAAAAATCCTCTTTCCTTTTATTATGGTCTACTTTCTTTTCTCACTTCTTGAGACCTTTATCAAGTATACCCATTTATATTCTCTTATAAGAATGTTAAAGAAATTTTCCCTTGTTGAAACACCAGTGAGTAAATACATTCTTTTAAAGTCGTTTGACATCTATCTATTAGAGGAGTTAGATTTGCAATAGATATTTTGTAGTATGAACACAAATCATTTTTAACTCGTACAGGGATCCTCAGTCTTTGTTCCAATCCTAAATACGACACTGACTGGCGAAATTCACCTATAACATGAATGTAGGAATGTCGTCCCTCTTTGATTGCCTCCCATATCTCTGACCGTTCTTTCTTCATTTTAGAAAATAGATGCCCACCGAAATAACAAATGTAATTTTTAAGATTGTTTAGATATTTTGTTTGTCGTGATTAATCACTTAAATCGTTCCAGTGTCCTATGTACCAGTTATATAATATTTTAGTTACAATAAAGATATATATCATTTTTGTTGATCTTTTATTTTGAATTCTTGTTATAACATAATATGATAGATAACGACGTAAAGTTTACTGGTATCGACATTACTGAATTGTGGTGTTATTCGTAAATCATGGAGTGTGTCAAAGATACCAACTCCCTAAACCCTTTTTGAATCGGCTCACTAAGACCGAACCCTAGAAAGTTCCCCAACGTCAGTTCTACAGTCGGTCTCACCGTCTCCAGACTCTCAACCTGACCTTCTATATGAGAGTTCTTTCGAAAGGTCGCACCGACGGTTCATATGACCACTCTCACAACGACCTATAACCATTCTCCAGAGACAAGGGGTGGTGTTCACGGAGAGGATCCTGGAGTGCCCACAGAAGTACTGCACCGTCATCGAAGGAAGTTTCACTTACTACTAGGTCTTCTCTAGTCAGTGTTCGGTGTCAAAAAAAGTACTCGGAACCTTCAGGGTGAGTCAATAGGGGTACTACAACAGAACCAGTGAGTTCAGTCGAAATAAGTCACCCCCACGGACGTGTTTCCGTTTGTATGTCTTACTCACTTTTGGAAACCCTTGGAAGAACCTACTACTAGTAGTGTTTATGATAAATAATATTGTGGTTTTTATATCGAAAATTCACGTCTTTATTTCACATACTTTCTAAGACACGACTTTTGACGTTTCGTAACGGGTCCCTTTAACTTCTTAAGGAGTTATTTACCTTTTTATACGATACAATTACTTAATCTTCAGAACGACTACATTTTCATAGTTAAGAGAGGGTTTAGCTATATACTATGTTCAACTAATTTTAGATTATTCTAAAGATTGTACATATGACAGTACATTCTTAACTTAGCGGTCAGGTACAGACTGCATCCCACGTCGAACGAACCCCGACCACGTACCCCTACTGGGTCTCTCTACAACACCCCTCCCTCCACCCTCCCCCCAAGTACAAACCCTTGCGTACATTCTTAACTTCTAAAATTTTAAATTTTTTTTTATTTTTTAATTTTTATTTATTTATTTATTTTAGATTATTCCGAAAATACATTTTTAACTTTTCGACTAAGATCCTGAACATTCCTGTACGTTTTTTTTGGTTTTATAGGAACTTCTGTTAACATTCTATGTGTTGATAGAGAAACGTTCTGGACAATGTTTTGATGTCATGTGACAGTTCTTTCACTATCTTTTGTTCCTATCGTCTTATCCAGTTACTGTGCAACTCTTAGGTTTATCTCTTAGGTTTTTATAAGGACAAACATTTGTTCAACAAAACAATAAGTTTTTTCGTGACTTCGTTAAATTACGTCGTTTCAGAAAAATTGTTTATCACAACCTTGTTGACCTATTTACATACTTTCTCTTTACTTAGAACTGGAGAGTAAAGTTTACTGTGTGTTTTATTAATTTAATTCTACGTACTATCTGAATGTACATCGTCAATATTGGAATTTTTAAGATTTCCTTTTTTTATTGTGTTATAGGACTCTCGGAAACCTATCCTTTACTAAAGAATCTCTCCTGTATTGTGACTTGTCTTTTCTTTTTATATTTTAAACTGAAGTAGTTTTAATTTTGGATTGTTGTCGAAATTCTTTTATTTGTGTATTCGGAGTTTGACATTCTTTAAAACGTATATATTTATTATAATTAATATATATACGTTTCTAAACATAAATATTATAAATTTCCGGATAATCTTGAGTGAAATTTTTGTTATTTTTCATTCTTTATGGGTTTTTGAACTTGACCGGAAAGTATCTTCTTTTATATACTTGTTGAGTTTTCGTGTACTTTTAGAGTCAGTCAGTAACAGTTCCTTTACGATTAATTTTGATGTCACTCTATGATGAAATCTTAGTGATTTAATTTTATGACCGTTATAGTTACAAAAGTTCTAACATCTTGATGCACTTCAGAGTTTACAACTACCACCATCATATTTTATCACATGGGTTAAGTCTTATGTCAAATTTTAAAAGAATATCGATTGTATATAAATGGTATGTTAGATAGTCAAGATAAAAATCCTTAAATGAGTTCTCTTTACTGTTGTATACAGGTTGTTTTTCTGAATACGAACTTTCGAATATTGTCGAAAGAGTATCATTGTTTTTTGACCTTGATCAGGTCTACAGATAGTTGTCTTTTTACCTCTTTGTATAAAATCATATAGGTGTTTTACCTTACGATTAGTCTTTAATTATTTTCTTATTTGATTACCATATGTTGTTACACCTACTTGGAGTTTTTGTAATACTTTTCACTTTTTCAATGTGTAATTTCTTATATATGACATACTAAGATAAATATACTTAAAATTGTTGTCCGTTTTGTTTAGGTACCAAAATCTTCCACCTCACTGCCGACTAATACTTTCCACCTCAAACTGGGATGACCTACCTACACTCCCCTAAAAGACTCCACTACACTTTCAAGATATGAATTTAACAAGATATGAATTTAACAATAACTATTAAATATATCTGTGTATGTAAGTAGTCTTGAGTGAATTCTAGACACTTAAAGTAACATCCATTTTAAATGGAGTAAAACTTTACTCCTTTTTTAATTGTTCATTTTGATCAATCCTCCAAAAACGTCTTTAAGTTCACTCTACCATCACCCCGGTTGACTTTACCACTTGCATAGACCTACCCTCTGTACAAAACCTCACACGTCTATTCTGAAGGAGTAACCAACACTCTTTACTCCCTTTCTTTCCTTAGTTCTCAATGTTTCTACTCTCCGTAGGTGAAGGAACCCTTCAAAAGAATTTCGAATCGAGAAATATAATACTGAGTAGTATGTAGGTATTTGGAAACATGTAAAGGGAGACAAACGGAAACAATCTTCCGTAAAGGACTAAACCTTGTAATTTCGGGTCAGAAACTAGGAAAACGGGAATTCAGAGAAGAAATGGGAAGAATGGGACCAGAGAAGAGACAGTCCTCCTCACCCTCCACGACGAGAAGGGAGGTCCGAGACAGGATCCGACGAAACGGTCTACTAAGACCAACCCAAACCGGTTACTACTATCTTACCGTCCGTCTGATTTTACATAATCCCTCTCTCTTTAGTCTTATAAAGAGGAGGACAGAGTAGTACCCTTGTATAGAGGTTGTTACTCAGGGGAAGCACCGAGGTCGAAGGTACCCAATGAGGGTGGGGACCCTAGAGGACGGAGATGTAACGGTGAGACCAAGAGGTCGGATCATTACTGAGGACAACAACTATTATGAACCCAACGAACCGTTAGGGGACAACCGAAAAGTAGTAAATGTAGTGAACACACTAGTTAAAGGGTATAATTCAAGGAAGGTAAATTTTTAGTATCAAACTAAAGACAAAGGACCTAAGTTGAGTCCGACAATCACTCCTTTCCTTGTCTTATTGTAACCCGGGACGTTTGACAATTCCGAACCAGGTCAAACGAATACTAGTAAGAATAACACGTAACGTGTATACGTACTTTCTGAAAACATAAAAACATTCTTTCCAGTTGAATTATTATTGTAGGTGAAACGGAATTTCTGACAACATTCGTTGTAAAACAATAGTTTGAAAAGAGGAATTGTACATATCTTTAATTGAATCTCGAAGTGAGTCTTTTTTACAAGACATTTACAATAATGGACACTTCGAAGAATATAATGATAAGTAGTTATTTTATAAGAAATCTTAAGAAATCAAGACTTCTGTTGTGTAAATATTAATTGAGAATTCAGATCCTCCAAGTATATATCAATACAATTCTTATAATAAATTACTTATAATGTATTTCTTCTTTCTCTCTTCAAGGGATTATTTGATTTTTACGTCAACGAATTTTTATACAAATTTCCAAACCTTACTACTTTTAGAGATCTTTCATATTAGACCACAACATGTTGTAACACTTACATTAATTACGGTGACTAGACGTATGAAATTTTACGGTAGATATAAAATGACGTTTTTTTCATTTTTTTTTTTTTTCATTCAGATTTCTTTCGTCTTTTATATCTGAACTCCCTATAGACTGTTAACAGAAAAATTTCTAATACCAAATTTTATATACACATTTTTACACAATCGAACTACAAGAATTAAAATCTCGTATTATTGTTTCTTTTACATTTCCTTTTACTCCGTATCAAATAAAGAAAAGGTGAAGGTGGTAGACAAGTGTAATCGGTGTTTCTTTGTGGGAATTTTTTAAGTAATTTGATGACTCAATATTAAGTTACACCATTATTCAGAAGTTGTGTTATATGTGTTAGCTGTTTACTGATACCGTTACTGTAGTAACATTACCAGTATTAATGTACTGTTAACCTTATAAACTAGTAAGTTTTGTAGTCATTTTATTGATAAGAAGAAAGAACAGTCGGAGATTTATGGAGATAAGTAAGGCATAAGTTCTTAGACACCGAAAGTCCTTTCTCTTTGGGTCACGTCGTCGCTACTACCTCTATTTCGACCCTCTTCCCCTCCTCTTACCCAAAACCCTCTGTCGTCCCTTTTTGTGACGTGGTCCGTGGGACTCTCGTCTCCCTCCCTCTACTTACACGTACTTCGGTCGGATTAATAACGTTTCACTTTCCAGTAGTTTTAGTTAAACGTCGTACTACATGTTTCCAGCAATAGTCGGAGTCTAAAAGAGACGGGCAAATTTTGTGTTATTTTTATTTCACTCACGAAATTATTGATACTAATTCATTTCTTTTTTCGTATAGTAACTTGGTAGACAAATTTATAAACACGATGGAACCAAAATGAGTTTTGTCGTACTTTCTACTCGTCACTCCGTTAAAAAAAAGACAAACAAACGAAAATTTTAGGACTGTAAAAGAGGTGACCAACGGCTCTAAATATTGTGTCTACTTTCTCGAGGAGATTTTAATGACGGGAAACTTTAGTTATCGTGTCATAAACATTGCTGAAAGAAAAATAATCTCTCGTGAAGTAATAATAAAAATAATATTAAAATACCCTGTCAGACCTTGTCTTAAGTAGTAAGTGAATAAACTTCATAGGGTGAATGAGTTACCGTGTCTACCGGACTAGACTCCTCTAAATTAGTGGGATACCATCCCGACGGAACTACGATATATTTACGTTTGGTACTCTCTCTCTCCTTCGTTACCTGTTGTTATTGCAACAGAATCCGTGATAATCTCTGAGACACTTTCGATTAAGTAAACTCTTGAAACCTTTAATATTAATATTTCGACGTAGAAAAATGAAAAGGAGATTTTTAATCATATTATTATCATGGTATACTTCGTCCCGAAAACTTTAAAAATTGATAGGCATTTTTTTATATAAAATGTAATACTGAGTTGTGTGTGTGTATAAGTGTGTATATGACTTTGTGTATAAAATTCTTCGTCATAAACAGTAATAATATACACTAAGTCTTTCGATAAAACATTGAACAAGAAATTTTTTTACGGTCAGTATTAGATGATTTGACAAGATTATTTACGTAGACCTAGGAGAATACTTTTTGTCTAACTCAAAGAAAACACAAAATTTACTTTATTACATACACTCAGAAGTCACATATAGACCGTGTACCATTTGTATACTATAAATATCATCAATAATACTCCTTACAGAACTTGTTTAAAACGTGAAATGGTGTCAAATTTCGTTTTTCCTTTACTAGACTGATATCTTCACCGAAGAGACTTTAAAAAGACAAGTATAACAGGATAAGAACTAGGTTAATAGATCAAAACTTTTTAATAGGTCAACTAAAATATATCGTCTTCTGGATCTAACATCTGTCCCTTTTGTATTTATACTTTTTCTTTCTAGTGACTTTCTGACGTTAAAGGAAAGATGGTAGTCGAAGGATAAAGTGAAACAACAATCAAGAACGGAGATAGTGTCTTTTTTCCCCTCTTAATTCAAGGTATTCTCATGTAGAAATATTTCCTCAAAATTTTTAGACATTTGATACTGGTATTCCTTTCTGTTTTTTGTTTCTTTTCTATTTCATCTATGTGTTTATCCTTTTTTTTTACTCCTCAAAGGATTGAAAACTGATACAACTTAAGTAAGTGAAATGTATTTAGACCTTCCTCTGAAAACTTTAGAAAATCGATTGACTTTATAAAAGTAGGAATTAAATAACTACATTATTTATATATAAATAATTTTTGGATACAAAGATGGTATTCTCAGATTCAAAAATGAATTAATAAAAATCTACTTTTTTAATAGGAAAGATTTTACAGTTTAAAAGACGGAGTGGACATTATTAAATTGGTGTCTGGTTCTTTATTCATTTATGTAACAAGTACTTAAAGGGACTTTAAACAAGAAAGTCAACTCTTACTCTTAGATTTTTAGTGTTATGGTACTTTAAACTCGATCTGTTGTAATTAGACCTAATGGTGATGACTCTTGGTACGTTTCACGTAAAAATCCCTTGAGTCAATGGTTTGTAGTTCTTCCCTAGTATTTTTTAGTTATCTTTTCCGTTTTTCCTTACGAACGAGAAGAAAAAAAAAAACTCCTAATAAAATAAATAAAGAAGAAAAAAAAAATTGTCATCCAGGAACAACTAGTAGAGAAAATGTAGACAGTCACACACGAACAGTCAGGGTTTGAGGGCTAGATAGGGAGGGGAGTCAGGAAGAGGAGGCCGTTGGTGTTCAGGTAAGAGATTCAGACACTTAGAGAAAGACAAAACATTTATTCAAGTAAACATGGCAAAAAAATTAAGGTATATATTCGTTACGGTATCTATAAACAGAAACAGACAGACTGAATAACGTGTTTACTATTAGAGACCAGGTAGTACAACGATGTTTACCGTATAAAGTAAGAAAAATTACCGACTCAATATAAGATAACATGTATACATGATGTAGAAGAAATAGGTAAGTAGACAGTCACCTGAAAATACAACGAAGGTGTAAAACCGATAATATTTATCACGAAGTCACTTGTAATCCCACACACATAGGAAAAAAAAATTAATTTAAAAATAAAAATGAAATAAAATGAAATGTTATGACATAACCAAAACAAAAAGAGACCTATGTAGGAGACCACACCCTAACGACTTAGTATACCACAGAAATAAAAATCAACAAACAAACAAACAAAAAAAATTACCTTGGAGGTATGACAAGAGGTATCACCAACATGGTTAAATGTAAGAGTGGTTATCATATCCTCTCAAGGGAAAAGAGGTGTGGGAGAGGTCGAAAATGATAAACATTTAAAATACTACTACTGGTAAGGAAAAGACACATCTAACTACAGTAAAGGTAGGTCTCCTCCTTTTGTACTTTTGAAAAATAATGGAGAAACAATACCTGGTTTACAAATACGAAGGGGGTACCTGTCTCCTCAGACTGTCCGATATCAGATACCCCAGTGTTCTCAGTCTGTGCTGAATCACTGATTTCGAAGTGGTGGTTATAAGTATAGAGTGTCAGGATTAGGGGTTACACCACCACAAACCTCTGCCTTTGAAACCCTCCATTAACCCAAAATCTACTCCAGTACTCCCATCCCAGGGGTATTATGTACCCTAATTACAAGAATATTCTTCTCCCTCTCTTTGGTCGTAAGAAAGAGGTAGTACACTTCTGTATCACTTTTGCAACGACAGATTTTCGGTCCTTCTCCTTGAGAGTGGTCTTTGGTTTAGACAGTCGTGGATGGTCGTATGTAGAAATTATGGACTATAAACTGTTCTCAAATAATTTAAAATGGACAAATCGAAATGATGTCAGTAACTGTATCTTCTGCATTTGAAATATGACGGGAGACATTACTGTTGTTCCATTATTGTCTTAAATACTTACCGGATTTTTCCACTACTCGGTCCGTCTCCCACGAGGACTTCTTTACTTCCTTATCCTCAAGAAATACGTCCTTATGTATACCTAATACGTAATCGTCCTCGTATATCTACATCTATCCTTCCTCTTTACAGTTCGTAAAAAGATTGATAACCGAAAATGAAAATATTAGTGTAAAAACGATTTTCCATCGGTAAGTCTTTGGAGTTCAAGAGTAAAAATTTTAAGTGTAATTTTTCTTAAAGTCGTATTCGACCTCAAATATTACGTGACGAATTACTCGTATCTCAACTAATTTACTTTTTGATAACTGTACCTCCGGAATTTGTGACTTCGGGTTGACGTCTCCACTTTACTAGTCTTCTCCTCTGTGTCTCATCTCGTCATTTAGAAGGTAGGGGGGAATCGACTTACTTCTGTCCTAAAGAGTACCCACTGAGACTAATTATTCCTTAGACTTCATCTTAGTCGGATAGTTACTTTCAGTCGAGAAGAATACAACTAGGATCGGTAGACCGACAACATCGGTTGCTGATACCAATTCGTGAACTAGTGTTTTACATCCACAGTATTAATCCGTCTCTCTCCTTAAATCCAAATCGTGTCTCTTAGTAACATCATACCAGACTACATCCGTAGGTCCGAGACCTGACTTTGACGGACCCTAGTTTAAGAACGACAGAAGTTATATCAACATATACTGTTGACTCAGAACTGAAAGAATAGACTTTTTTTACCTTTTTTTTTAGACTATTCCAAAAACCTTTTTAATCTCTAGTAGGTGTATTTACAATCTTAGTCCGTTAGAAAAGATGAAGAACCTTGGGTGAAGTTTTTGTAATAAGTCTCTGCCCTAGTACTTTGGTTATTAATTTTTTACTCTTCCGTAGATCAGGTTCTATTTTATTTCGGGTCTTTCTAATTTTAGGGATTCTAATATGGTAACAACCATTTTAAGTTTTCGGTTTTGGGTCGAGAAGACTGAACAAGGAGACGCACCAAAGGTTACTTCTCTTTGTGAAGATGGTACGTTTAATCTGTCGGTAGGAGGTGTCTGACACACATCGTCGAAGAAAGGAAAAAAAAAAAACAAGTATAGAACGGATGTAGTGATAAGAATTGTGTAAAAAAAATAACAGTCGTCAAAGTATAAAAGGATCGTGTAACAACATTCGAAACTAAGAGGGACTTCGTTTACTTCAAACTTCAGTCGTCAAGGGACTGGTATTAATCCGTAAATTAATTATGATGACATTTTACACGAAAAGACAAACTTATCTCAGACTCGTGCTGTCATAGGAGTGACGTCGTCCCACCACGGGTCACGGGGGGAAATGCAGACTGGAACCTCTACTCCGGGGGTACAATGAAGGATTTGTACAAAAGACCAGGGAGAGACAAAGACTATAAATGAAGAACCACTTGAGTGGGATACTCTGGTATGGATGAAATACCCTTTTCTACCCTTCCAAATCCTTGAGAGAGGATAAAGAACTAAAAAGTAACAATCGTGTATCTAAAATTAAGAGTGTCAACGAAGTCTTTTCAAATTTCTCAATTGTTATGAATCCATGAAGAATGAAGAGGGGTCGAGATAAGAAGTACGAAACGACTTATTGAGTTCCTATTTTTTACTCAAAGTGATCTTTTGTCAAAAAAGCCATGTTATTAAACACGAAATACAGTATAATATCACCACTCACATTTAAATAGAAACTTGGTACAAAATAATTGAAAAAGGAGGTATCTCAATGTAGTTTTCTCAGATATTTATTTACTACACGAGTCGGACGATCAAGAATGTACGTATGGTTAATGTATGTAACCAAAGTTTTGTGCATCAGTCATGAAATTTGTTGGTACTATTATAGTGTTTGATTTTATAAGTTGTAGAGGTAGAGTCATACGACAGTGGTACGTCTGTTTCTAATCTTAACCATTAGTCAAGATGACGACCATTCAACTCACCATACTACGTAAAATATAGGTACGACACAGTTTGAGTTAATTGTAAGATTGCATCATATAAAGTTTCTGTAAGTGGATTAGAGTCTCTTGTTACTTAAATAAATAAAGTACAATTTTCGAGAATGTAAAATACTTCGCAAGAACTTCGTTTCTATAAATAACAGTGTTATTATAAATTTAATCTCAAAGACTTCTTTACGTTTTTTTTACGTGAATCAAATTTTAAGGATGACATTCACTACGTATAGTAATGACACCTTCTTCTTTTCTTGAAGTGTTCGATATTTAAAAGTCTTAAAATATTAGTATATCTCTAGGATGAAGGAATGTTTATTATGTAAAGTTTCTTCGGTATCCATTACCATTTAATTGTAATTTACACTAAAAAAAAACCATATAGGGAGTTTTGATGTGAACATTAGTATACTCTCATTTTAAAATCCACTATATGTATATATGTATATAAATCGATGAACAAATAAAGGTACGGTCTCACAGTAGAAATTAGTGATTATCTATTTGGTTAATATCTTATTTTAAGTATATACTTTATTTTAATATGTTATAACAAAAATATATGTATGTATATATACATCTATGTATACATCTATGTATGTGTATGTGTGTGTGTATACACACACATAATACGGAACCAAAAGGTCATTATAAAATTGTCATGTATTATTCGATGGGTCACAGTCTAATTAATGAATAAGTCTTATTATTACGATTTATTAATCTTTCAATTTTCTAGTCCTCCAAAAGTCTCTTTTGGTGGTCTACATTGATCATATGACTAGACTTCAAATATAATTCGTAGTTGACAGTCCGGTCACCCTACTGAGACGGTTTACTACCGTCTTGTAGACCTATCTTTTTTACTTACCACGACAGTGTAATAGGTAGACAAAACAGATGTGTCACACTTGTCAGTATGTCTTTGTGTCCGACCAATCGTGTCATATCTGTTTTGTAGGGTTTAAATTTCAATAAAGTCTTAATTGTAGACCTATCACTCTGTAAAAAACAAAAATGTAGACACACAAACGTTCAACGTATCCGCGTCGAGACTATATTTTCTAATGGTAACGTAAAGAAAAATTTAAAAACGGTAAATATCAAGTAAACTATAATAGAAGAAAATTAGTATAGTCGACTTTGGTGTACCTATATACCCCTGTATGTAGTTACCTTTCCGTTTCTCTACTTTTAATTTTACAAAACATAAAGTATTTTTAAAATAACTTGTAAAAAATTTCCTTTACTTATTATTATTACTTATATTCCACTTGTAAAACGAAGTTTCAACAAAGGGACTAACTCAGTCACAAAACTTGGACCGTCACTGTCAGTCTTAAGACAAACCCCCTCCATTTATAAAATTACGATAGAGTCACACACACCCGTTTACAAAAGGTTTTTACACCTTCTGTCTCAAGAAACTTAAAGGTAATAAAGAAGTTCAAACTACTGGATACTTGTAAATGAAATAGTGAGAATCCTCGGTCGGACTTTATAGATTGGAACGTTTTATCTTCTGATATTACATTAATCACTATTATCCAACTACTATACTTTTGGGTCTTTCTTTTCCTTTGAGACGGTACAAAAGTGTACGTCAAAAATTAAAAGGATGATTCATCCTGATGTAATTTTATCTAATAAAAAGACTTCTAGACAACGACCTGTTCTCTGTAAAGTTAGATGTAAGAACATACACAATTCGTTTACGATTGAGAGACATCTTTTTTAATATAAATTTCAAATTATGGTCGTTTTATTAAGAGACACTAGGTGATGAGAAAGAGCCCTCTTTTTTTTTATATAGAGAAAATAAAGAACAAGTCATTACTGTAAAGACTTCTTTCGTAAACAAAGTCGGTTAAATAAAAACATCGTTCGAACTAAAATACATCGTAGTGTACCGAGTCAAGTTGACTATAGAAAAAACCACACTCGTCCGTGTAGAGGTCTTGTTTTGACTCCAGGTTGAACCCTTGATTTACGTTCACAGAAGTTGCTACGTAAATTTTACTTCTACTAGATTCTGTGTAGCTAGTTTTATAATCGTACTTAGGTCATATTTAGGTTTGGACAAACGAACCGTCTTTTCATCATGTTGGGACACGGGTTGGGTGAGATCGTCTTCCAAAATAACTAAGTTGACGGACTTCACATAACCCGGTGACATAGGTATTTTTATTATTAATTCGACACCCTAATAATGTAACGTGTCGAATCGTGGACTCGATACGAGTCTCTTAACTAATTATAAAGACAAATATACAGACAAAAGTCAACAACTTATTCTATGGATGTCCGGTAGGTAGTAGAAAGTAAAGGTAAAATAAAAATAGTGATGGAGATGATTTTGTCTCAGTTCTTTCGTTACCTCCGAGGAAAGATTATTTTGTTATCTTTCTGGATTGAGGACTTACACAAAAAGTCTAACTTTAGAAGGTCGAAATTAACGTAAAATAAACTTTCACTCTCAACATCAGTACGACTAATTAAGGTGCATATCGTATTACCTTTCCCCTACACTTATTGTGTTGAAGTTGTAAAACACAAAATTCGTCCCGAGTGTCGAGTTGGAGGGTACCTAGGTCCCTTAGGGAACAGGATTATCCTGGGTCCCGTGAAGGGGTGTCTGTACTTCTAGGCATCTAGACCTTAGACAGAAAGGGTCCTTTGATAGTTTTTGTCGACACTACATTTGTAGACAACCTAGTAGCTTTTTCGTTCTCTCAAGGTCTTTTTATAGATGAAGACGAAATAACTGATACGGTTTCGGAAACTGACGCACTTAGTGTTGTTTGAGATTTTTTAAGACTTTCTCTTTCCTTATCGTCTGGTGGACTGGACGGAGAACTCTTTAGACATACGTCCAGTCCTTCGTTGTCAATCTTGACCTGTACCTTGTTGCCTGACCAAGGTTTATCCTTTTCCTCATACAGTTCCGACATATAACAGTAGGACGAATAAATGGAATATACGTCTCATGTAGTACTCTTTGTGGCCCGACCTACTTCGTGTTCGACCCTAGTTCTAAAGGCTCTCTTTATAGTTATTGGAGTCTTTACGTCTACTGTGGTTGGAATACTGTTTTCACTTCTTGTTGATTTCTAAGAGAACTACTTTCTCCTCTCACTTTTTCAACCGAATTTCGAGTTGTAAGTCTTTTGATTCTAATACCGTAGTAGAGGGTAATAAAGTACCGTTTATCTACCCCTTTGTCACGGACTGAAATAAAAATCCCCCGAGGTTTTAGTGACGTCTACTACTGACGTCGGTACTTTAATTTTCTGCGAACGAGGAACCTTCTTTTCGATACTGGTTGGATCTATCGCATAATTTTTAGTTTCTGTAACGAAACAGTTGTCTCTAGGTAGATCAGTACCGATACCGAAAAGGTCATCATTACATACCTGCACTCTCAACCTGAGATTTCTTTCGACTCGTGGCCTCTTAGCTACGAAAACTTGACACCACAACCTCTTCTGAGCTCTCAGGAAAACAGACGTTCTTCTAGGTTGGTCAGGTAGGATTTTCTTTAGTCAGGACTTATAAGTAACCTTCCTGACTACAACTTCGAATTTGAGGTTATGAAGCCGGTGGACTGAGTAAACTTTTCTGGGACTATGACCCTTTCTAACTTCCGTCCTCTTCCCCTTCCTCTCCTCCTTTACCAACGTACCGTAGTGGCTGAGTTACCTGTACTCAGACTCATTTGAGACCCTCAACCACGACCTGTCCCTCCGGACCGTACGACGCCAAGTACCCCAGCGTTTCTCAGATTCGTTGACTTAACTTGAGACGAACAACTTCTTTTTCCGATATGCAACGGTCCTCCTTGAAGTTTCCCGTAACCGTTCTTAGTATTTTGGTTTATTAATTGAGTCCACTCACGGGTCCTGTCCTTCAGATGTTATTGATTCGTCCCATTACACCCTTACTCTTGGGCCACCGTTCTGATACATCTTAGTTCTTTGATACTTAGTAGGTCGTTCGTTCTGGATCATTGTTGTCTAGGAATATTTGTTGTTTTTGTTTGTTTGTTTAGTTTCACTTTTACCAGTCTCTCTCTCTCTTGGACAACGTCAAAACCCTCTTTTCGTTCGTAGTGACTGTCGAATATCCGACAAACGATATTTTCGTTATTACTACACAAAACTAAGGACTACAGATGATAGATCTTACCAAACGAGTAATATTAACTCCTTCGGGGGATGGGTAGGATCCGTCCCCCACCTTACCTTTTCTGGAAAGGTTTATCTTATAGTATACAGGGTCAGACACACCCTCGTAGAGTCTAAAACTGAAACAGGACCACATTAGTAGTCATCGTGGAGGGAAGTGAGATTTTAATCTTAGGACTAAAGTTACAGTGTGAAATACGAGTAGAATGATCCTCCCGAGGTTGACTCTCTTTTCTCCCTTCCTTTAGTCCTCTGTTAATAATAGGTAAATACGTTGTTTATATATAACTAGTAAATGAGATACGGTCCGAGACCACTATGACGACATTTAATCTATTGATACAGACGAGGACAGTGTCTCAGTCGGTGTATTGCCCCTTCTTTTTATCGATTTTCCCTTTCACTTATGGTCTGTATCAGACTAATTTTGATTGAATTATTTCCTATTGGTTCACCGTTAATCTCTGACAATAGTCTTTTTATTATATAAGGTTTTTCGTACTTTATATTTTTTTAGTTTTCGACTTCTTTTATTCTTCATAATAACTGGAAGATCGGGAATATCACTTGACCTGTTACATAAGGGACGAACGGGAAGTTGGGTCGAACTCTATACTCAACCATTTTCAAGAGAAAATATCTATTTCCTAACTAAATTAGACAGTCAGAGAGGTAGATGTCTATAAATAATCAAGGGTGTCACGAGTCTCATCAAACGGTCGACCCTTATATTATCACTTGGTTGTCCGTCCGGAATTGGAGTGTCTCGACTCAATCAACTCAAGACTCATCAGTCTTAATAGGATTTATGAATCTCTGGTCGTAATAACTTGTGGATTTTCAGTTTGGTTCGTGTTAGTAAATAACTTTCGTCAAACATAAAAAATAAAAATTTTGCCTTGACTACATCAATGGTAATAGATATATATGTATGTATATAATATATATATTATATATATATGTATATATATGTATGTATATAATGAAAGAATCCGTAGGAAATGATCAAAATGTGTAATGAGAACAGAAACACAACTTCTTGTACACCATATAGTCTCGTACCCGTCCGTTCGCAAATAAGACACGAATTCTTGACCTTCAGAGAAATACGTCGGGGTGTAGGCTGTAAAACGGGTCTTCCTAAAAGATGGAGAGACAAATAGGTAAGGGAAACCGGAGGACGACGGATCTATCGTGGATTCCGTGGGAATGGAGGTTAACGACAGGAGACTCTAGTCCCTTCCTAACGCCCCGTAAATGCTGAGAGGAGTGTGGTGACGACGAGGAGGTGGACCGGAGTAATTGTCGTAGGGTCGAAGTGGTCAGAGACGGATGTGTGGTATGTGGAAGGGAGGATAGTGTTGGAGGTTCTATCGTTCCCAGTTCTCCTAGAGGACAGCGAAATTTGTATGTGTTACACATCCTCTAAACAAGATGAACCTTACCTTTTAATACTGTCCCTGTTTCAGTTCTGGTTCTTTGTTTTTTGTTCTCTCGTCTTTCTCTTTACCCCTTCACGTCGAGACACTCGTACTGTCGAAAAAGGAAATCCCAACGTCCACCAGACACCCACAGGGAGACCCACAGACAGGCAGGATGTATACCTTTACCTCCACCTGACTTGAGTAGTCCATTGACAAGATTGTACCTTTCAAACATCTACGGTTCATCGAGGTAGACTGAATGTCCTGTCTGTTTTCGTTCAGTAAGGTATCCGACTTTTATTTGTTGCTTTGTTTTGATACAACGAAAAAGAGGGTCTTACATTAGGTGTGTTTTACGGGACACACTAAGGTTTTAAAGGTCTCCTCTTTACCTACTAAATTTTCCTTTACCGTTGGGTGAGGTCATAAGAACGGACCTCTTAGAGTACCTGTCTCCTCGGACTATCCGATGTCAGATGTCCCAGGGTTTCTCAGCCTGTGCTGACTCGTTGAATTTTTTTTTTTTTTTTATATATATATATATATATATATATATATACCTGGGGTGATAAAGTATTTCTTTCTTTCATGTGGAGTCTTTAAGTTTGAGGTGTGCACTTGTTGTATTATGACAGAACAGAGGACCACTGTCCGCTGTTCCCCCGAGGTCGGGTCCGGGTCTTCTAAGTCAGCGGGGCCGGTGTAGGAGGGAGTCTTCCTGGGACTCAGAGATGAACCTCGAGTCGACTCGTGGTCCTTCCCTCTGTGGTTGTCTCGGGTAGAAACGACGGACACCAAAACATTATCGCGAATCGTCACCCGTCGGGGATAATGTCTCGACAACGACACGCGATAATAGGTGGGGATGGGGGCAGTGGTGGGAATGGGGGCCTTAAGGGACCACCGAATCTGCCATTTCGCAGACAGATGTTCCGCCCCTGGACCGAAGCTAGGGACCTAGCTCTTCTAGGGGACCTCTTCCTTTACCGTTAGGTAAGGTCATGATAACGGACCTTTTAGGGTACCTGTCTCCTCGGACCATCCGATGTCAGGTACCCCAGCGTTTCTCAGCCTGTGCTGACTCGCTGAAGTGAAAGGTGGGGGCAATGGTCCGTTGTCAATGGTGCTCTGGTAATTATCAGAACAATGTCGGAAACCAGCCACGACGTCACGGCGGACGGCGTCCCTGGTTGACAGTTCCTTGTCGGTAATCACCAGGACGAGTCGGTAACCAGGCACCGTCACCCGGGGAGGGGGTTCGTTGGTTGATAGTTACTCGCTGGTCATCACCTGCCGCGTCGGTTACCAGTCGTCTCACCACCAGTAGTCCACCTCTCACTCCATTCTCCGCCTAGGGCCGGAAGAGGGGGTCCGGGAGGTCGAATGGCCCGGGATCCAGTCGGCCGCTCACCACCAGGGTCCCCTGACACAGGACGTCCCGAGGTCTGGGGAGTCGTTCCGGGACTTGGAGAGGGGCCGGGGGTGGAGACGCTGGATTACTGTCACCGTCAGACGTATCCTACGTCGGACAACTGGACCGGGGAGGGTAACACGTAAACCCGTCGGACTCCTCGGACTCCCTGTCAACCCAGGGGGCACGGACCGAGGGAGTCGTTCTGTCGACCCGTCCCAGACCCCTGGACCGGGACTCCCTCGGTGGTCGACTCTAGACGGAAGAAAATCGGTCCTGCCCCTGGAGTCTCCCCGTTTCAACACGGAGTCTTGGAACGAGAAGGAACAATTCTGTCTCTTACTGTAAGGACACCATCTCTAAATGTCCTTGTAGAAATGGACTGGTACGGTTTGACCTTTTGTTTCCTACTCTGTGATTCTTCAAAGATTGTTGATTGGTACGGGAGGAAGTGGACAGGATTTTTTCCCGAAGGGACTTTCGAAAGTCCGTCAAACCCCCAAAATTCCGTACTCGGTGGGTAGAGAACCGTACCGGGACGTGATTTGGAAAGAGACAAAGTACAAGGAGGTCTTCTCTCGGTAAGTGGAAAAGTTTCTCAAGATCCCAGTCTCAACTCACCTTACGTTCGTCTTCTCCCCGAAACCGGAATGACATTTAAAAAATTACAGTAGTGTTGTAATAAATTAGTTTACATGAATAAAACCATAAATTAAAATTCTCTCCTTTTTAGGGACCATAAAAGGACCATCTTACTTTGTCGAGTCTTACCATATAAATCCGTTAAATTTTTGTAAATAATAAATGTCTTTTTAGTTTATGTTATTTAGACAAGATTCACAACACACAGTCAGGTACCACACCTCGACGGCGTTACAATAACGTCTATTATATATAATTTTTCATACTCTAATGACGTGTGATCGACCTAACTATTTTTAGTCGGTAAATTTTTTATTTTGTTTTGGTAGTATACTTTTTTTTTTTCCCAGGGACCTTAATTCAATTACACATACAACAAGGTGCGATGGTGACCCGAAGGGTCCTCCACGATCACCATTTCTTGGACGAACGGTTACGTCCATCGATATTCTCTGTTCTCAAGTTAGGGACCCAGTCCTTCTAGAGGACCTCCTCCCGTGCGGTGGGGTAAGGTCATAAGAACGAACCTCTTAGGGGTACCTATCTCCTCGGATCGTCCGACATATCATGTATCCAATCATTTCTCAGTCTGTGTTGACTTCGCTGAATCGTACGTGTGATGGTTATGATTTCCGACAATAAAAAATTTTTAGATACACATTGATATAAAGGAGGGGGTTTCCACCTTAATGGTAAATCTAATCGGACTCATGTATTGATATACTATTTGAGGTCAACCACGTCAAAGTTTGATGACCGACTAAAGATTTTTTTTTAGAGAACCTTGATTTAAGAATTTTGGTAAGTCAAGGAAAACAAAACTAAGTAATTAGTGGTTCGTCCAAAGACTAGGATTAAATGAAAAGGGTCACCTTGTTCATGGGGCTACTCATCTGAGTTCATAAGGTTTGGTGAATTATCTTAAGGGTCACAGTTAATTATGGAATAGTGACACCGGACGACTCTCACGGGATCCTACTATTGGTGACACTGAGACGAGAGACCCCTGAGTACTGTTTAGAGACCTCGGTCGGTTAGTAACCCGTTTCATGTCTTCAATGGAACGAAGGTCCCATGGGTGTTGTAAATCCCTAAGTGTTTCAACGACACAGTAAGTATCGGTTTCTTATAATCACCAACTAATTCGACTGAATAGAGTTTTGTATCGACTATAGATACACTCTCACGTTTAACCAACTTTAGTTTCCCCTTGTCCCCCTTTTTTTTTTAGTTCAAAGAAATTCCTGGTCGAACATAAATAGAGACGTTAAGATGTCAGATCGTATTAAAAAGGTTTGATCTTATTAAATAAGAGATTGATATCTTCAAAAGAATATCCAAAATTTGTTTGCATATTTGAATACAAACAAATTTTGCTTGTAATGTAATGAAAAATAAAAAATAAAAAAAAAGAAATAAAATGAAATGTTATGACATAACCAAAACGGTATGTAACTGTACTTAGGTGGTACCCACATGTACTCAAGGGTTAGGACTTGGGGGGAGGGTTTAACGTTTAATGTAATGAAAAATTTTGAATCGGTCTAAGATACTTAAGAAGGTCTTAAAATACACGACAATATAAAAATATATATGTACATATTCCATATATACGTAATCACTTCACTTCTAACGAGTCAGTACAGTACCTTAAGAGGTCCGTTCTTATGACCTCACGCATCAATAAGGGAAGAGGTCCCTTAGAAGGATTGGGTCCCTAGCTTGGGTCCCCAGGGTGTAAACGTCCACCTAAGAAATGGTCGACTCGGTTATCTCTTCGGGATACACGTAATATAAATATGTTATTAATATTATTTTAGTGTATATACTAGACATTTTGTGTAAATATGAAGTTCTTCGTAAGTAAATAGAGTCGTTGACTTTCTCTCATCTCCGACTGTCTGGAAGTTCTGATCGGTCGGTTGGGACGGGAGAAAAGATACTTACACCCCGAGTGAGGTCTGAGGGAGATTCTGGTAATAAGGTCTGTTGAATTTATTAATCCTACCGGTTCTCTATTTGAACAAATAGTAGGACCGGAATCGTTAAGACATTATCTTTTACCATAAGTTTAAAAAGTTCTAAAAACGGTTCACGAAAAACACTGTCACTGAGAGGACTGGTCAATTGTCATCAGAGTCCGATAAGTCCTCTAAAAGTCCTCGTCACCATATAAAGTCACCAGTCATATTGGACACGGACTTCTTTTGTAAATATTCTATCCTCCGAGTCAATCTTTACGATCGTTCACTGGTATGGGTCTCTAAAAAGAGGTAGTCTAGACCTTTGGATTTGCCTTTCTCTGTGTCTTTGTAACTAAACTTCGATTTACCGTAAACAACACATACACACACAAACCTAATTGTCTGATTTTCTAAAACAAGGAACGTTTTCAGACGAGAATTAACATAGTTAGTATGACGTTTATAGACACTGAGACCACAATCCATCTAACCCATCCTATCCCATCTCGGTAACACTAGGGAGTAGTTCAATAGTCACGACAATAGAGTACAGACAGACCATGTTGTTACGGTAAATGAACACACTACTTGTTCCATAAACTTCCTAAAGCGGTAAAATGATTCTCTGATAGTTAAACAGAAGAGTACTAATAACCAACTGACTATTACGGTGTTTTCTTTTAATTTTTGGGAACAACATGAAGTTATGGAATAGGTTCAACAAAATGTTAGTTTGATAAAGGTCTTTCCGCTGAAGACTGAGTTCGTTAAGTTTGTAAACGAAATTTTCCTTTAAGAGTTCGTCCTCCATTCGTCATTCTCCATCTTAACTCGATCTGTTCCTGTACTGTTCCATGTCATAAGTCAAACATATAGTCCAAGTTAAAACGAATTCTTTACTTAAAGAGGTCGAATATAAAATTAATCGAATTCGTGGACGTAAGTCCTCGGTTATTGTGTCTGAATGTCCTTAACTTAATGACTTTCCCAAGACTCGGGTCCGAGATTTAGTGTCCGGAACTCGGCTAGAGTATTAATTGTGGTTCGGCTTCGTGACGTAGTCTACGTCGTCTTTTGTGACGGTTTCTCGCCTACCCCTTTGTGCCGTTAGTAATCTGGGTCCGTCATCGTAGAGTCCCTGATGTTTCGAAACGACTTACAACCCTTCAGTCAATGTAGTTACACGATTCGTCAATTACAGGACAGTCCGTGTAGACACAAATGATGGTAGTCTATGAGGGTCGACAAGCGTAACGGAGACAAACTACCAGTAAGACCCTGGACGGACTACAACTCTTCGTACAATAATCTCTTCATTTAGGGAACGACTTCTAACTAGTTCCTCCCTACATTCGAGCCCCCACGACCTCAACCAAGTATTTCAGCTCCTGTCTCTGCACATGACCGTTAATGTCTTCCACTTAAATAAATTCTGAGAATTAGTCTCGAAAATCCCCAGACAATAACGAAACCACATTTAATACGAAACTTTAGTAAGGACATCAGTCCAAGAAAATCCCGGGGAGTTTATCTATTTGGCAAGGAGAGGATACCCCTCATCTTCGTCCGTCTACGGAACGATGATATATCTATTCCTTTTTCTCAGTAACTTTACGGTTCTCGTCGGAGAATTAGTTCGGGGACCAATGACTCCCGTCCACGGTACATAGATTTTCTCTTTCCCTTCACACAGGTACGACTCCTAGGAATCAAACGGAGCGAGTCTAGGAGTGAGTCGGGAAGGGTCGTACGAGACACGAGTCCGTCGAAGAGTCCTAAGGACTCGGGAGACCGAAGGGGAACTCGAGTCGGGTACCACGGGGACGTCCTCCGAGGTCCTTCCATTCTGTCATAAGAAAGGGAGAAAAACCGTAAGAGTGGAGGTGACCGAGACACTTTCCAGTGTCTTGTCTTCAAGATTCTGGGAAAAAGACCGAAAGAAACTCGGATGCCACCATAGAGATCGAGACAACGAGAATCCCCTGATATGGTAAGGGGTACATGGTAAAGGATTTTGGGACGGGTGAGAAAAAGGAGATAATTTGGGAGTAACTTAATAGGATCAGACTCACACGGTCAGACAATCCTGTGGTTGATCGTATTATAGGGATAGGGTTTATTCGAACGTCCGAGAGAACACCTCTTTTGATTATGGTGTATTTACCGTTGTCTAGTTCTGGACCTACTAAAACGCGTACTCGTCGTGTGGACTTGGGTATGTCTAGAATTACGAAGTGGCCCTCTTGTACTTCAGATACGACAAAGAGAATTAAGAGAGAGAGAGAAGGATTATTTGAAGATCCTGTCTCCTTTTCCCTTCTTTTGGACCGTTCAGTCGTAGTGAGACCTGTGCCAGAATGTGTCTGAAAATGTTAGGGTCCCCGAAAGAAGGGGTAAAGACAACATCGAGAAACACGAGAGATAGAGGTAGGTCGGATTGTTCTTAAGAAACCATAGGAGACCTGTTCTCTATGTTAGACTTCACTGGAGTTTATAAGACCAAGTACGTCCTTGATATGTAGGTAAAATCTCAATTTGAGACTTTATAAGATCGAACTTTATAAGAGAATGATGACAAATTTTGAGATCAACCGGTAAAACCATGTGAGTTCGTAACCAATTTTCTCAACCAATTTTGTTAAATTGTATTTATAGTGTGTTTCGTTCTCTTGATTCGTGAAAGGATGAATGATGTCGATAAGAGATGAGTACGTTAATATAGACCACGGGTTAATAGTTCCCTGTCCGAAACCAAAGGTAGTGATTGTTTTCACTTGAAATTTATACCTATACTTCTCCCTTCCCAGATTACCACTATTAACGACGGAAGAACTGTTTTTGAAAGTAATGAGAGTTTACGTCGTGAACATATAAAAGACCTCACTTGGTCGTTTCGGTTTACCGAGTCTTAGAAGTCCTTTGAGGGTAATCAATCTCCTTGAAGGTCGACGAGACGTGACGGAAATAATAGTCGATACCTGGTGGAAGTACCTTGATGAGTTCCAGAGGTGTCCATGTCGTTAAAGAAAAAACCGTTGAAATAACAGTCTGTTGGACGGAAGACCCATACAACAATAGTGACATCAGTTAACTACAAAGACTGTAACAAGAACCGTTCTAACCAAGGGGGTCTGGACGAGTCTTTCTTTCTTACTTTTCGGACTGTGACAAAATACGTGAAAAGGAACAGCACACAAAATAAAGTGTTCTTACCTACACCCCTTTAATATGAAAAATTATCGTACCGTGACGGCTTATTTCTTCTCCTCACGGTATGCAAATGTTTTTAGACAGTAACGGTCTGAAAGAGTCCTCTCAGGACCCCAAACACTTCAAAATCATCTATCAAACTTTAATAAATCAAATGAAAAGAAAATTAGTATGTATCATCTAAACGTTCCAAATTGAGTATAGTTTTGACCCCATTACGTTTCTTATGTACTTATAAAACAGAATTTGATTGGGATTAAACGTTGGGACAGTAGAAGGTAAGGGAGGCAAGGGGTTGAGACCGTTTAAAGGGTAGAGGATTATCCTTTTTTATAACGAGTTGTAAGTTGGGACGAATTTCACATTAGATATGACCAGTAAATTAGTTAGACAATTATCACAAGCAGAAACCTCATTCGTACTAAAAGAGACTCCACCGAGGGTACGGGATAACGAAAGGTACACTACAACAGACCCGTGTAACTAACATTCTCCACTAAATGTTTTGGAAGGTCCTCACCTCTTCTCAATCCCGGGAAGATGGGTTTGAAAGGACGGAAAGGAAGTAGATACACACCGAATGAGACTTTCACAAGAATCAATTTAAGATGTCCACCTCATTGAACACTAGAACTGAGTCAAACTAACCTCAGATAACCATAAGAATCCACCAAGTAAACCCAAACACGAGAAAGAGGTCTGGAGATACATTACACCGAAACTGAGGGAAACCGGGATTGAACCAATAGAGACTTCGACGGGTACGGTCTCTCTGTAGACTAGAGGGTAGTGGTTAGGAAGATCGGAGAAGAAACCAGTCTGAGATGATGACGTACGAGACAGATGTCGACTATCCTTGGTCCCTACGAAACCTTTCGATTTATAGTCACCAAGGGGGATGGACCTATACCACAGGTTGGTCTGACGGTACTGGATAGGAAATAGTCCTATTCCTTCAGAGGAGACTCTCAGTGTTTACATCTGTTCCCGTTCTTTACTATGGGAGTTGCAAGGAAAACTACACAAATTGTCCTAAAGAGGTTCTACTATGCGTCTCTCCTTTGGAGTTCTCTGTATATATACCGGTATATTGACAGGAAAGATACAGAGGAGTGTGTTTAAAGGACCCAGTCTTTATTTATATAATAAAATTTACGAATGAAAATAGAAAGAAGAATTGAGAACTATTCGGGGTCCTCACAGTCTTCATAGAACCGACATACATATCAGTCCATTTCATTATGATTGACAACATTGTGTTGTTGGGGTTTAGAACCAGTGTATTATGTCATGTCTAAATGAGATTCAAGGGTTTGTCAGGTTGTACCTGGTCACACAGTAATCTCTGGTTCTACGGGACTACGTACCTCGATTAGTCCTAAGAAGGTGAAGATCGAAGTAGTATAAGATCCTATAGACTCAAAAGATGTCTCGGGAGACGTAAACCGACGTTGGCTCCTTTTCTTCGTCTCACACCTCCTCATATGTCCAAACCCCCGATCTGGGTCTTCAATATTTGTCGTGAGGTAGGAGACACCACCATAGAAAGTTTCTATGGTGGAAGGACCCATAGGTCCTGGTTATCCTCTGTCTACACTACTTATATGTCGGTACACAGACACTGTCAGATCACTATGTCAGAAAATCGACTCGGGTGGTTATAACTATCAACTATAACATTACCATCCCATTCCTTACCCTCCTCTAGGTTCCTTAAACTTTACGGACGAAAGTTCGATACTCGAAGGTAAAATGTTTTATTCATAGAAAATTAAGTCTAAGGAACCTTAGGTCAAAGGGAACCTTCATACGTAGAAACGACACGTGATCTCACTTCCAGACCATACGTCCGTCCTCCTTTTATACAAAATTACTAAATTTTTAAGGGGTGAAATTACATTAAACTCGTCTAAATTACTGGTAAGGGGTTCCGTCTATACTTATATTATTATTTCCAGTAACTCTTTTCTACTCGTGTGTCCAAATCTTTGGTAAATGATTTCCCAAGACTTCCATTTAGGACCAGATGTGTGTTCCTGTCGAAGTGTCTGTTCGTCGGATACGACAGGTAGTCTTTCCCGGAGAATGAACCAAGACGACAGTGGCAGAATTTTAAGAACTAAAAAATTGTGACCCGGGACGTAAAGGTAAAACGGGAGTGTTTTACCATCATAAAGACGGGTGGACACTCCTACGGATTCCCATTCCCTCATCTAGATCTACGATTCACGGAAGTTTGGTGTGAGACTCTTGTGAAACCTAAATTACGGTCAAGGAGTCTCCAGAGACGGATTACCTCTATCTCCACCTAGGTGCCCACAAGATGACGGGTCAAAATAATACACGGAGTCCAAATACGTACTATAAAGTAAACTCTTTACTTCAGTCACGATTTTACTTCAAATTTTGGTAACCTTATGTTTTAAGGAGAAACGACCCTATGATATTATTTTTTCAGTCGATACCACTCCACTTTCTCTAGTCTCGACTCAAATAAAGGATTAAGACAGTAAGTAAGTGAAACCCTGGAATACGTTCTACGTTGAAGAGACTCACAGGTAAAAGAACATTTTGACTCTATTATTTAAACCATACTAAAAACAAAATTAACATATTTTATACACACTCATGAAATCTTTATTATTTGGGTGTATTTATTTTTCGTAGTGTTCTCATATATTTACTAAAATTTATCCAAAGAAATAAAATTTTATGAAAATTACTTTTAATTATGTTTTAACTATAATGTTCATTCCCACATCCTTTCTTTGTTATCTCGTATGAACTAAAATGAAAAGAACCGATGAACGACTAATGTCCGGAATGTACTGTCCATAATAATTATCGCAATACGACAGTCGAGTAACCTTTATAATTTTATTCACTTGTTCTATAGTCAGTTCACATCAAAAGGGTTTCTCATACATTAATTTATCGTAAACCATCAACTACCACCAAATCAACGAGTTAGCACAGACTGAGAACACTGGGGTACCTGACATCGGGAGGACCGAGGATACCCCAAAAAGGTCCGTCCTTATGACCTCACTCAACGGAAAAGGAAGAGGTTTTATCGTAAATCATGAATTTTACAACTCTTTGTGTGAATTACCAGGGGTAAAAAGGTTTTATATAATTGTCATAACCTTAGGACCTTGAGACGTAGTCGACCGATGGTGTGGGTCTATAAAGACTTCTTATTTACTTAGGTGACAGTCGGTCACATGAGAATTACTTAAGATCTCGAAGACCTGTGAGACCGGAAGGTGTGACCACTGATTTCCCTCTGTCTAAAATGAACAAAAAAAAAAGGAACTAAAACAAGGAACTCGACATTGTTGTGTCACTTCACTTTTAGGATATGTTCCTACTTTGAAAGATCTCGTCTCGAAGGGAACCAGTGAAAACAAAAGGGGAGAAACCCAGGGTGGTGTCAAAAAGTTCCGGAGGGGTAAAGTCTTCCGAGAAGGGTTTGTCATCTGTTAAAATTTAGAGAGTGGTCATTGAACCCTCTCTTCTCCTCCCTATTTCATGAATACTTCCTTAAACTTCCTTTTTCCCTTTTATAAGGTTTCTCTTTTATTTGGTGTTTCTTTCGGTTAAATTTCTCATGAGGTGACCGTCTTTCTCGAGAAATAGAAAAAGAAACGGTTGAGAGGACATCTTATCACCAGGAAAACAGGAATAGGAACTACATGTGTCGTCTACAGGGGACCGACCCTCATCTCACACTATGTTTATCCTCTCTGTCTCGGAACCCAAGAGGTATCTTCATTCTCAAATGTTGGTTATCTTTAAAGACTAAAGTAAAACTATATAGTAAGAAGAGGACAGAAGGAGTATACACTACTAAGGGTCCGTTGTTCAACCATTTGGACCCCAGAGTATACTGAATCTTTTTTTTACGATGTAACTGAATTATAATTTCCTAAAAGTCTCCCCAATAACCACTCTTTTGATTTTATTACTATTACTATTATATAGATTGTGAAAACTTGTACAGATCACTGATTTTGGACAATGTAATAGGATAAAGTGAAAGTAATCCATATTTCTTAAATCCATAATTGTAAAAGGTTTAAAGGGTAACTCTTTTATCGTGAACTCTCCAATTTACCGAACAGGTTTCGACGTATTAAAAAAGTACTTTTTCCAATCCTGAATACGGGTCCTAAGGACCCTTGGTCTCAGGTACGGGAGTCGGGAGAGAAATAATTGTATAAGTCCCGTATTTTTATCGTGTCGATGTCCTTGGTATTTTTCTAAAAATTTTCTGGTGATCTGAACCATTGGTGTTGAAATTTAAATATGGATCCTGATATTTTTCCGTTTACATGAAACCGTTAAAAGACCACTTAAACAAGACACTGATCTCAGTCTCATTTAATTAGTCAGGATGGGCGACCGAACCACTAATGATTAAAGAATGAAGGAAACTTGTCACAGAGTTTCGATACAATCAGTCTCTTCCGTAATGAGGGGCACCCTTTCTCCACTAAAAGAATTAAGAAGAAGTAGGAAGTTTGACCTTTTGTGTTAAACTTAAATATAGGACCAGGACGTTTAGGTGACCTCCAGAGAAAAAGTGTTTTGAAGATAAAAGTGTTATTTTAGGTAAGTAGTCATATTTAACATGAATTAGTATGAGACAATTATAAAAATAGTCGTAAATTCCCAGAAAGATTCTCAATTCTTTTAGACAAGGAAAACCCACACAAGAATTAAGTTTATACTTTTCTATTGAGATTTGTTAATATCGGGAGTCTCATATTTTTCGTAAAATTCTACTTTTTTGTCGTTGTTGTTGTAATCAATAGGTGGTCTTAGAGACCGTTTATTTTGGGTATTTTAAAGGTTTGTTTTTTAAGGACGATTTGGTAGGTGCTTTCACCCCTACTACCGGACTGAATGGTGAAATACCAGGGTTGGATCACGTCCCACACTGTACACCGTCCAGTAATGGTTTCTCTAACCTTCTTGTCGATATCTCGATGTTTAGGGGAAATATGGGGAAAGAGTGTAAGACCCCGACCGTAACGTCCTTCTTTAATGGGCACCATCGAACAAAATCAAATGTTTTAGAAGAGTGTTCCGGAAAAAAGTATTTAACTTTAAAGTCAAACTAGTTTAACGAGGTAGTGGGTCATAGTGACTAGTCACTAATATCAGTTCCGTAACACAGTCTAATATGTACCAAGAATGGACTTTCATTCAATACTGGAGGAGATACCCCTAAACAACAATAAAAACCGGAGGGAACCCAAAACTGGACGAAGATTGTCGGTGGATGGAATTGTTCGACAGACAGATCTATGTGACCGAACTATCTTTATTCAAAATCGTTTGGATCTTAGTTATCCTACAATGGTTCCTTTTATTTCACTGTTCGATGAAACATAGGGACAAAGGGGAATTCGGAAAATAAATAATTAAAGAAGATGTATACTGTCCCTTTGAGAATTTTGAGGGTCAAGAGGGAACGGTTTGTCAACGACTCTTTGTTCAACGTATGTACTCTTCCTCTTCCTTCTCCAGTGTCTCTACTGTAAAAAAAAAAAAGAGAAGTCAAGAAGTATATCCGAACAAGACTAAAGAAAATCCGGAATCCGGACAAAAGTTTCGACGAAAGTCGAAATACATTAAGATTACTAAGGAAAAATTGAACTCGAGGTGTAATGTGTAGCAATTACCGTTTATTTACAAAGGCGGTAAGAACAGTGGTAACGAAATAATGACCCAAACACACGCAATGACTCAGGTTACCGTCTTAGAGTAAAGAAACTTATCGAAACGTTAAAGCACGTGGATGGTATTTTTGTTCGTTTAACTGTGGGACGGTCCTCATCGGTCTCCTCTAGAATCTTCTCTCAAGTATTACTGTGACAACGGTATAACGTACGGACATTTATTAAGTAATTCAGTTGGTGGGAAAACAAAATTCGTTTGTGTTCGTCTACGGTGAAATTTAACCTAAGTCTGTTGTCAGAAGTCTTTTCGTAATAACATTATACTGTGAATTTTTCTTATTGTATAAACGAAATAACTAAACATGTCATCATTATGTGTCACTAATGAAGACAATAGGTAAAACGGACTGAGTACCCGAAATAGAAAGTGAAAATAATGAAATATAAACACACTTATATACACTTTAAAGTAACAATTGTCGTCCTCACACCTTTCCATTACTCTAGTTAAGTATTAGTTGATTCATTTGGGTCCACTAAATGGACCAGTTGTGGTCCAGACATTGCAATCGGGGTCTCCACCTCGAGACGACTGAAGAATAAAATCTTCTTATATACATTGGTCCAATAATTCACTTTACCTTGTCAAAGGTTTACTCTTCGTAGAGAGATTATAAATTTCCTATTTACCCAATGACAGAAAATCTACTTAGTTACATATATATTGCCAGTTTCAAACCCCGGTTTTTAGTCCAAAGATAAAAGATTTTCCATTCTATACAGACATAACTGTCCTGTCAAATGAAGAACTTAAATACATAAATAAATAATTATAGAGTACAAGGTCCTTTATAAAACGGACTAAGTGAGACACTTCCCCTGTAAAATTTTTTAGACACGAGTTATTTGACTCAGTAACTAATAATATCATCAAATATTAGATTCGATGTGTAACTTTAGTGTACACCCTCGAACATATGTGATGTATACGGAACACGGTTCCTCGACATGAAATGACCAGAGTTACCCGGGACCCGTTATCTAAGATATTTTCGAAGGGTCTATAAAGAATGTACGTCGGTACAACTTTTGATAACGTCAACAGACAACTGATCTACAAGAGTAAATAAACCTTAATATGGACCCTTTAAAAGTTGTGTAAACTTAGATCAACAATTATCTTATACACAACATTAATAATAGTATTTCTATACGTGTGTTTATGTCTTACGACCCTGACCTTCGTTTAAACCTCTATTCGGAAGAGGTACCACATTTACTTATCTACTAGTGTTATAATCAATCACAAGTCAAGTCAAGTCGAGTCAGCACAGGTTGATAAACACTGGGGTACTTAGCGTCGTACGGTCCGGAGGGACAGGTAGTGGTTGAGGCCCTCAAGTGAGTCTGAGTGCAGGTAGCTCAGGTACTACGGTAGGTCGGTAGAGTAGGAGCCATCAGGGGAAGAGGAGGACGGGGGTTAGGGAGGGTCGTAGTCTCAGAAAAGGTTACTCAGTTGAGAAGCGTACTCCACCGGTTTCATGACCTCAAAGTCGAAATCGTAGTAAGGAAGGTTTCTTTAGGGTCCCAACTAGAAATCTTACCTGACCAACCTAGAGGAACGTCAGGTTCCCTGGGAGTTCTCAGAAGAGGTTGTGGCGTCAAGTTTGTATAGTTAAGAAGCCGCGAGTCGGAAGAAGTGTCAGGTTGAGAGTGTAGGTATGTACTGGTGTCCTTTTTGGTATCAGAACTGATCTGCTGGAATCAGCCGTTTCATCACAGAGACGAAAACTTATATGATAGATCCAACCAGTATTGAAAAGAAGGTTCCTCATTCGCAGAAAATTAAAGTACCGACGTCAGTGGTAGACGTCACTAAAACCTTGTGTTTTTTTATTTCAGACTGCGACAAAGATGACAAAGGGGTAGATAAAGGGTACTTCACTACCCTGGTCTACGGTACTAGAAACAAAAGACTTACAACTCGAAATGTTTAGTTAATTATAAGAAGAGAAAACCTTTGAGAAGGTAAAGGGAATCTTACACAGAGTCCTAAAAACGGGTCTAAAATAAGATAATATATATCTGAAACACAACCGGTTCCACCTCTACTTACATTTTGGTGACCCCGGTTAGATCACTCCAGTTCTCCATATCTCTACTCCTTCGTTAGTTCTACGAGATCCCTTTGTTCCGGAATCCAGATCTTCCAGTCCCTCATCTCTCTTCTTGGTAACTCCAACTTCTCAGTTCGTTCCTAGTCAATGGTTTCACTTATAATTTATTATGTCGTCGTTCTTGGGTTATATCTCAGACCTGATTTACATTAGGTAAATCCATTTTTCAAACCCTTGTCCGTGTTTTAATGTCGTCGTCATTATCTCCGACTCCTATAGTCGTTTACTTTAGGATGTATTCGAGTCTCCTCTAAGTCCTACACCCAACCGGACCTGATATCCGTCTCCGTTTCATCACACGGACCGATCTCAATCTCTCTCCCACTTCCTTCGACATCAATTACTAGTTGTCTCGAGTCAGTCTTGAAACTATGGATCATGTCAGGAACCCCCTGTGGAAAAGTTTCCCTTTGGGGATTGTTCTATAAGACTAATAGTGATAATCACTTATCTCATAATCATGACCCAAATAACCAAGGTCGTTCCGAGGGTACCACTAATTTTATTTACGATTGTAAGTAAGACTGGATATATCGATACATTTGTAACAGGTCACAGAGAGAAGACAATAGTAAATATTCTTTTTGTCATTTTGATTTTAAAACTTTACTAGACGAGAAGGACAGTGAAGGTTACAACCATACTATAAGTGAAGTCATTCTACTAATAAAAACAGTAACGTATCTAATATACGTAACATGTACGTGAAGAAAGAACTATAATTGGATTATTTTGGATTATTTTGTTGGAATAGAGAAAAAGAAACATTGTGAACTATCACATGTAAAAGGAAGGACTTTTTGTATTTTCAGGATCTCACTTTATAACATTTACTTGATCTTCTTACTTAAAGAAAAATTTTTTATCTACTTTATATATAAGAGATAGAGAGAAAGATATATATATATATACAAGAAATTTTTCTTAATAAATTCTCCTTAGTAAGATATTGTACATACTTACATATTGTACATTGTCTAGAAATTGACACACAGGTATTATTGAAAACTACATTTTGACGACGACGGTGATTCAGCGAAGTCAGTACAGGTTGAGACACTCTGGGGTATCTGCCTTCGGGTGGTCCGAGGGGACAGGGGCCCTAAGAGGTCCGTTCTTATGACCTCACCCACGGTAAAGGAAGAGGTCACGTACTTTCACTTTCCACTTTCCCTTAAGCGAGTCAACACAGGCTGATCATCGTTGGGGTACCTGATGTCGGATGGTCCGAGGAGGTAGGTACCCTAAAAGGTCCGTTCTCCTGACCTCACCCCACGGTAACGGAACTGCATTTTGATTTATTCAATTTTCCTTGTAAATACGATTGAGGATAGGTTGGAGGGGGGACGTTGAATCTTAGTAAACATTAATCAACAAGGGTTAAGATAAAACTGAACTATTATAGTAGTAAAAACATATCGGAACATCTTCAATTTAGAAGTTCATAATTTCATCAGTACTCTTTAACAAGAAGATAAGGTCTTTTAAACAAAGTTACACAAACCGATCTTTTTGTAAGTTCTTAAAGTGTTGAGCATAGCCACGACCCGTAATCATTATCAGATTATGACTATTGTCAAACTTTAACACAGTGAATACACTATAGATACTATATGACTAAAAAAACAAAGAAAACTCTCGTTTTTTCTATTCGTGACTTTAGAGAAAACCTCTCTAACTGTTGTAATTTTTGAGGTCCGATAAAATTCAGTGTTAGAATTACCTTCTTCATTATTTAATGTGTCGTTAAGAAAAGTAAAAAAAGGAGGATCTTCACGTTCATAAACTTCATTTGTCACGTAAGTGTGAAGTCTTATACTGATTCCAGTAATAAAAGGAAAATTTTTTTTTTTAGAAAGGTAGACCCGAGATTCCGAGTTACCTTATTTTCTTGTCAGGTGATTGACTAGTTCAGGTTTGTCTCAGACTTTAAATTTGAATAAACTACTAGTCTTCCTGTGTCAGAAGGTGTACCTAGGACCTGACAGGCAAAGCACCCCTCTCTGACTCTGACGGACACCTACTCTACGTCCCAGATTCCTCGTGATATCCTTACAAGTGTCGTTGCAATAAGTGTCATCATTTTTTTAATCTTTGTTCAGATCTCAGGCATTTATTTTCTTAATTATTTGTTTAACACAATACTAATATTGTCTTTGGGGAGACGTAATTTTTTTTTTTTTGACCACTCTACGGGTTATTATATGACCAACTTTCTTCAGAAGGTGACATCATGTATGATACCTTAAGGTAAATATTCTACAAGACCTCTTTTTAGATACCACCCTTGTTTTTATTCTTGTCACCACCAAAGACCTCCGGACTTCCTCGGTACTAGTACAAGTTACACAACGATTTTCAACAACCATTGTATCTACGTACGTAAAAAGTTTTGAGTCTTACGCGAAATTTCGACATACGAAAAGTAACATACAGATAAAACGTAGTTTCTTTAACATTTGTCTATGACTTGAGATTGATTACTATACGTACCATTTCATGAATCCCCTTTTACATCACTACGTCAAACTTTATGTAGTTTTTGATTCTACCCAACTAACAGATCTCTCTACCCATCTTCCATTTCGTTCATATCACTTTACAATTACCATCTTAGGTCCATTACTGAAATGTCTACAAGTGACATTATAAGAAAATGGAATAGACGTATACACTTTAAAAAGTATTACATAGTAACTTTTTTACCCCTACTCAGTCACAACTCTTTTTCATGGATTTTTAGATATCCACTAAAAAGAGTTTCAGAATCGACTGTACGACAAAGTATGCTAATTTATGTACTTCTACAGTGTTTTATCACACTTCATAGTCGTAATCGTACCTTCACTAAATCAGAGAATAGTACGTACAGACTTGACACTTGAAATGATTCGATGTTGTGTGCTTACAGAGAAAAAGACATCTATTATGTTCGTATAAGAAACTGAAAAAATGAAGTCCATATGAGGTGATTAACTATGATTAAAAAATTTCGATCTTTGGTTTCTCTGTCGTTTTCTCTGTGTCTACATATCTTGCCTGAAAACCTGAGACTCCCTCCCCCTCTCCCACCCTACTAAACCCTCTTACCGTAACTTTGTACATATGATAGTACATTCTTTGCTTCACGGTCAGATACAAGCTATGTCCTACGAACCCCGACCACGTACCCCTACTAGGTCTCTCTACTATACCCCACCCTCCACCCTCCCCCTAAGTCCTAACCCTCGAACATATGTGGGTACCATCTAAGTACAGTTACATACCGTTTTGGTTATGTCATAACATTCATTTTATTTCATTTTTAATTTTTTTTTCTTTGGTTTCTCTTTACTTTCGTAAGAATCAAGATCTTTAGGGGATTATCAATTATCCAAACAACAAACAAAAAATCGGTCCTAACCAACAACCGAAAAGACCCTACCCCCTCCGAAAAGTAAGTGAAAGAAAAGTCCTTGTTGGTAGATTTTGAAGATGTCCAAGAGAGATGACAGTTTTTTAGACCAGTACCCCGGAAAGTTAACATTGATCAGTCCCTCTACCCTTACCGTCGGATGAGGTCATAAGAACGGAACTCTTAGGGTATCTGTCTTCTCGGACCGTCTGGTGTCAGGTGTCCCAACGTTCCTCAGGTTGTACTGACACACTGACTCGTCCGTATGTGTGTGTTTTTATGAATGTGACTAAATAGACCTTGGACTGAACATAGTCATACTAAGGAATTTTGTGGAGTAATAATTCAACGACAAATCAAAGGACTTCCGACAACGGTGGACGTTAAAAGTATCGAAAATCTTTTACTTCCTGTCAGGTATACACCCGACACCCTACTAACTATTATCAGTTGTAAAAACATCAAACACTGTTCTTACTGTTGAGAGAGTTCTGTGACAAGCAACACTCGGTTAAGTTGTATAGGATTTACAAAGAAAACTGGATCTAAATAGACAACCACTTATTTACTAGAAAGGTATATCAGAATATATTTCAGTCTAGTAATACGTTACAACAGAGACTGGAAATTTAGAGGAGCCGACAAGGAACGACGTTGAAATAAGACGTTCTAGTTCCTACCTCGACAAGATCGTCGTTGACCTTAGACAAGGAAGTCAAACGCGACCAAACAATAACTACCTCGTATTTGTTACAGGTTAACGAAACGGTATTTAAAAGTTCTAACTAGGATCGTTGTGAACTAATGCACCGTATACTACACGTACGAGTTAGTACAGACGTCCCTGACATAGGACGGTCCGAGGAGACACTTTAAAAGGTCCGTTCTTTCGACCTCACCCAACGGTAAAGGAGAAGGTCCCCTAGAAGGGTTCTTTCCTTGGCTTAGACGTAGAAAACGAAGAGGACGTAACCGTCCGTGTAAGAAATGGTGACATAGTGGACCCTTCGGGTACAAAATGATGTGTGCGTAATTTTCGATCCTTTAAACCATGTTTAAATGACGATGACGATGACGATAATGATACTGATATTATTATCATTATTTACGGTAAAATAGAAAGTGACAGGTAATACCAAGTCCGTAAAAATGACAATTGATTATTAGATAATAGAAAAGGAAAGAAGTGACATACATATGGAAAAAAAACATGACATACGTATAGAATTTTTGTTATCTTTAAATAAAATATAAACGATAGAAAAGTGGTGAAAAAGAGGTTTAAAAAGACACGGTCTCTCTCTCCCGACATCCCTGGTTCTTTTTTTTTTTCAGAGTAGTTCGTCCTCTTCATTGGGGATTACACAATAAATACACTATAATAAAAAAATACTGTTCTATCGGTTCTACAGTTTCTACCTATCAGAGTTGTATACGAGGTAAATTAGAACTAACAAGTTTCAACCTGACAATAATTTCTTTTTTTTTTTTGTCTTGACGAAATCATCCTTCTTATCCTCGAAGATATGTTGAATCGACTTTATCATAAGTCAGAATTGTTATCGAACATTATGTAGGTTCTTCTTTTTTTTAAGGAAAATAGACAGTAAAAGTGATTTCGACACTTGGAACTTATGTATTTACCTAGTATATACGAGAAAAGAGAAATAAGATAGGAAAGGAGAAAAAAGGAATAAATGTTCATCTTCAAAAATGTAAGCTTTTTACGTACTAACAAGACTAAATGAAGTATGGTTCAAATACAGACACGGATGGTAACAGTACGCGTAAGTGTGTTTAGATAAGTTAATCGGTAGACCTCATTTCTCGGAAAGAATAGACGTCACAAAGTATATGACCTCTAAAGTTAAAGTAGGTTAACGAAGTAACATTAGAATAAAAATGGAACAGGTACCATATACAATATAAAAAACAACAGAGGTAAACGGGACACTTTCTACCCATGGAAAGGACAAAAGCACAGTATTATAAAATTTTGTTCTTCACTGGAAACTTTGTGGAGTACGTTTCTTACTCAAGGTCTCGGAACTTCAGTGTGGACCTTGGGTACATCGGAGTGATGGTCGGATCGAGAGAAGAGAGGAGAGAACGTACCGATATATCTTAGAACGTGATAAAAATAATATGTTGACGACCGAAATTGGTATTTATTCCGTTAATAATTAAAAGACATCTTCTTTCTCAACTCAATGTATCCGATCCTAAAATTTCTTACAGGACCCTCAAATAAAAAAAGTACCTGAGAATTCTCACATTAAACCTTAGATTTGAAAAATTTCATTAAACTTTCCGTGACATATTACGGTACCGAAAGGTGCACATCACCATTTCTTGAAGGGACAGTTACGTCCTCTGCATTCTCTGTTTCCAAACTAGGGATCTAGTCCTTCTAGGGGACGTCTTCCTGTACTGTTGGGTGAGGTTATAAGAACGGACCTCTTAGGGTACCTGTCGGTGTTGACTTCACTGAATCGTGTACTGTACATACGGTGGAGAGAGGAAAGGAGAGAGGTTGGGAGAGAGAAAGAGAGAGAGAGAAAGTGTATGTGTGTGTGTGTATATAGAGAAACGTAGAAGAAGAGGGAGAAAGGGAGAGGTTTACGACATACTCTGTGATTTCTATTTTAATATTTACTCCGTATCTGGGACGAAATTCCTCGTCCTCGGGTACTAAGGATCCTTCTGTCTCTTCATTTGGGTACACTATAAACTTGAGTCCATCATCTCGTTCGAGAAGTAAATCTTTCCTCTTCCTTCTCAATCTTCTTATTAGATCCTTACGAAGGAATTCCTCCAGTGTGAATTTGACCTAGAGGTTCCTACTCCTCCTTAATCGTACATTTCTGTCTTTTCTCGAGAACCATTCGTTTATAGTAAACGTTGTTGGTCTACGACTCGGATATTTAATGGAAAAATATAGGTTAAGTGTGATCGTTTGTTATAATTAACGGTGGGAACGACACGACACGAATCAGTGAGTTAATACAGGTTGAGAGACGTTGGGGTACCTGACATCGGGTGGTCAGAGGAGACAGGTACCCCTAAGAGGTCCGTTCTTATGACCTCACCCAGTCGTACGGAAGGAGATCCCCTAGAAGGGTTGGGTCCTTAGCTTGGGTCCAGAGGACATAACGTCCACCTAAGAAATGGTAGACTCGATGGTCCTTGGGGTTCTTATGACCTTACCCGTCGGATAGGTAAGAGGTCCTCTTGAAGGGTTGGGTCCAGAGGACGTAACATCAGTCTAAGAAATGGTAGACTCGATGTCCCTTCGGTGCGGTGACAACGATAGTGTTTATATAGTGATACAAATGGAACAAGAGTAGTTTATATACATTCATCGTCAACGATAACCTTTTCGTCTCCTCATCCCCCGTGTTCCATCTCTTTTATCTAATGATTAACACCTCAGTCATCAAGATCTTGGGAGTCAGTCGAGATAGGGAGATTAGATGTTTTATTACAAATTCAAGTGAATTGAAATCAGATGAGTTGGAAATGAACTCTCTTTTATCATAGAAATGAAGGAGTGTTGGATTACCACTTATAGTTTACTCTTTATTCCTTCATGACAATCTTTGATATACCGGAATATGTCTATGTCGATAATGGAGGATATATATTACACGGATATTATTGGGAGATACACATGGTTATCGTGATTACAAATATGTAGGTCCCTTGTTTCCTTCGGACACGATATGGGTGTGACTATATGTGTACAGATAAACATGAAAAGGAATTTCTGGAAAAGTATGAACACTATAAATTACAAAAGAAAAAGACGATCCAGACTCTAACAGAATAAGTGGAGATAGAAGGGACGTGGATCATTTAACGGATCTTATACGACTTCCCCTATACGGTCGGATTATGAGTCTTTTATAAATGACTCACAATCATTTATAAACCTTACCTTAAAAATTTGGACTTAATATATGGATTGACTATTTGAGAAGGCATCGAGATATCTGTTTTAAAAAAATATAACATGTTTTTTTTTTGTCCTAAACTAACGTATACAATTGAAAGTCACCCAAAAGAGTTACCAGGAAAACCGGTTGACACTAGGATAAACTTGACACTAGGATAAACTTGTACGTATCGGTGTAAGAATCGGTGTAAGGTACAGAAGTCATATATAAACAATCCACGGATGTAATATCTAAATACCACACCTCAATACAGGACACGTCTTTTTGTTTATAGACTATGAACAGTGGATATATTTGTCGTCGTTTACAAATTCTCACGTCACTTCCTGAGTCCGGTTTTGTAATGTCATTAAATTTCCTTCCTCTCTACACCCTACTATCTCTTACTAAAGTATCTTATAAAAATGTATGATCGAGTGTAAATAACTTACGAACGGTTCACAGTCCGTAACAAGATTTGAAAAATGTATATAATTGAGTAACATACGAATCTTGTTGTAAACTTAATTCGGGGTAATATGTGAGTAAAGTTTATATTCCTTTAATATCGACTCACTACAATTTATTGAACGATTGTCTCGATTCAGACTAGGATGTGTTGAGATCATGGATGTAAGTATTAATGATAGGAAATGGAGAAAGTTATGTTACAAGTCTCGGTTCAGTCTACATCGACGAATCTCTTTTCCTACGATTACTTTCTACTCCCTTCTCACTCATTCTTGTTTCCATCCCTCGATCCTACTCTCGTCGGGGTAGTCTTACATCTCAAGGAAGACTTTCTTATCTTCAGGGTAGGCCGTTCAAGTCATTCAAGTAATACTTCGGAACTCACTATACCACTTGTTAATCTGACAGTAAACCGTCACTTTTAACCTATAGTTCAAAAGTCAGCCAGGACTTTTGTAATTATGTGACCACGTGTCTCCAAACGTTATCCTGGACATGGAAGGTCGGAAACTCCGTTGGAAACGAAAAGGTCTTTCATCTCACACGGATAGAGACTTTTGCGACGACAATAGTGGTGAGAGTAGTCGTAGATATACCGTAAGGAATTGTCGGGGACTAAATATAACCCCGTAGACACTCAAAGGATCCGACTCAGTTAATAACTGAACCTAAGGAGATCTTTCTTACTCTCAGTTTGAACGTATTTAGAATCCTGAAATGGAACTCCAGAAATCTGTTTCCGATCTCATCTCATGCCCACTCGATCAGACTCTTGCTCACCTTGCGTGTCGGATATCTCGTGTATCCGACTCCTCGTATAATTTATGTCGAGTTCGGGAGTACTATCGTGACTAGAGACTTAGGGTACACGGACTTCGGGTGGGTTAAATACCGGAAAAGTCCACGATCTTGGTAAGAAAAGAGACACAATAAATTGGGTAGAAAAATAAGTAATGTCATTTTTAGTGGGATTCATTAGGTAACGGGTCACGAATCTAAAGGGGACTAAAATCCTGTATATTTTAGAGATGGACTCGAACCACTGTGTTGAGTATCATAATAGAGGGAAAAAAATATTAGGGAAAAAACACTGGAGAAGTGGTCCTGTTTAGGGTCACTAAAAAGTAGTAAGTTAAGACTCGGAGTTTAGGTTGAGTCATAGAAAACCCAACAAGAAAGGTCCTGACGATTTCAGGGACGTTAGACCTCGAACACTTCGAGACTCACTGGTTCCTTATCGACATATAGTGTGGGTCTCGAAAGTGTAGTTACATGAGTCACCTCTGAAGTAGGACGAGTTTTACTGTTTAATTTTACTTAGGGTCTCGAAATAAGAATTTCTTGTATTCTGTACAAAAGAAAAACTTGTAAAGTAACGTGACAGAAGTCTTAGTTCGAGAGATTTCTTGTAATAATATGGAACTCTAAGAACTGTGTAAAGGATTATTAAACTTCGAAGACTGTAATTATGTTATTTTCTAACGTGAAGACCTTTTTTTTTTAGTTACTTAGAAAAACCGTTAGCAGGATTTAGACATCTCTAATTTAAGTGAAGGGTCTGTAACGATAAAGTATAGTTTATGTCTCAGGGTGTCATATTAATTCTATCAACATCTTGGTATATAAAGTATGGGATCGACAGACGAAATTTGATAGAACCCTTCAAGTTTTTATTATTCCTTCGATGTAGAATTGGTCTCATTAATGTAAACGATTCGTCTTACCCTACTCGTTCTCGATACATTTCCTTATTTTATTTAGGTGGTCTTTTAGTTCTTAAAGATGTAAGTAAGACTATATATTTGGAACGACTATTTTCTTTTTTCCGAGTGGAGGTCAATGTTGAGGGTCCTCTTACCGTCGATAATAGGGGATAACTCAACCATGAATGGTATATGTCGGACTTGTTAAGTATGTCTTTTTATTTGGCATTGTAAGGACAAATAATAATGAAATCGACTCTCCACTGTAATTTGTCAAGACGTGACGACGATAGTTAGTCGTCCGACCACTACAAGAGTCGTACCCTGATTCTAAGGAACCTTTGGTACGAGTAGTTTCGTTGGTCGACAGTCTTAAGAAGTTTAATTTGACAATAATACCATCATAAGTAATCAGTCAATGACTGATAATTCTATAAAAATATAGCCGTGGTAACTGTAACCGACAACGAAAAATTATACGTTCAATATGTATTTGTACTAAGTCACCGAGTACACTCCTACTGTCTGAGATAATCTCGAACCACAGGCGACAGATTTCCGACGTCGTTTCCCGAGGACAGAGTAGGTACGTGTGAACTTAAAGGGACTCTTCAACCTACAAACAAGACCACCAACCTGATCCCTCTTCCCATCATTATTATGTAAAGTTGTGATCATAAACGGGCCGTTTCACTATCGAGTTGTAGTCTTTAATATTGAGACTTTCGACAAAGACTCGGGGACTACTGTCACCAAATACGAAGAGGTCGAACTACCAAACCTAAAGGAAAAACAGACTCAACGATCCGTGCACAAATTGAAAACGAACTTTAGGTCTTAGTTTGTTTCCTACAGTTTATCCCACATATCTCTTCATTTTTCCTTTTAGTCATACGTTCGAGACTATCCTCTTTTTTATCCTTTTATGAACCCAAGAATAATTAAATTTATCATAGGAACCGTAAATTTTTCAAGAATTCGAAATCAAAAATCAAAGTTCCGTTTAAACTGGATTTATTAAAATGAAGTTGATCTTTTCCTACATAATTTATGAGTGATAGGATCTTTCTCGTTATATAATAAATGTATGTATCGTGTTTGATACTTTGGTTCTTTGGTTCTGGAAGATCAAAAGGGGAAAGGAGTACAATTATGAGTATACCGTATATCTTGTTATCAGACAAAACAACTTTACCTCTTATAAATCAGGTTTAACAAATACAATATCTACTTCTTTCTCTTTTAAGTTACGTAATCCAGTGACCACAGTCGGAATTAAAACAAAAAGAGGAGATAAAAGCTTTAGTAGAATCTAGAGGGTAAGGTGGATCTTCAGTTCGGTAAAGGTCCAGGAGTGTACGTACTTCTACGATCGTGTGACACATATTTAGTAGAAATGGAGAAGATGTTCCCTCACACCCTAATCAGTAAAAGAAACTGGGTCTAGGACTCTAGGGATAAACTCTAAGTTGTAGTCCCATTCCAAACTAAACCACACATCCTCAGTCACACTTGGTGACCATAGTGCAATTATCGAACACTTTGGCAATGGAAAGTCCTTAAAACGTTCGGTAGGTGTACAATTACCGAACTTTACTACCCGATACCAACCTACCTGAGAAATGTGGTACCTTTGACCGTTTGTGATGTTCAGTTCGTCACAACCACCACCAAAGAAGGCCTCTGAACAAACAAGAGGTAAATAAGCGTGTACCGACAAAACGACGACTCAGAGAAAACGTTATAAGTCTTGTGTCCTCGTTTCACTAATGAGACGATTGCTCGTAACGGTGTTAGTGAGGACTGTTTAAGTAAGTCGTTTCTCAATGGTATAAAGTACGTGAAACCGGTGGTATATGGTAACACGTCTTGTTCACTTTTTAAAGTTGGGTGGTAGACGTACATGTGGAGCTAATTCAGGACGTAGAAGGACCTTCTTCCTTCTGCGAAAACATTTAGAGAGTTTTCCTGAGTATTTCGGTACCCTCACACCGAACCCTGGACGTCGGGACACAAACAGTTCTCCCGATGAAAAATAATTAAAGGATCTCTCTGGGCACCCGAGACGTAAACGACTTCTGTACCTTTACTTGTTTAGTTTCGACACTAAAGTGTCGAGTGGAAGTTCCTTCCCCTGTTTTACTTGCACTAAACCCTTTTACTACTACGAAACTTCGTTTCGAGACTCCTCTGCACTCTCTCTACCTTCCACCACCCTCCCCCCGACGAAACCCAGTCCTCAAGTCCTGTCCGGAGTGACACCAGAACCCTTTCTCGGGACGTTTTCCTCTCGTTTACGCGTCACAGGTCTCCCTCGAACACGATGAGTTCTTGTCTTTTGGGGGTTCCACTGACCTCCTCTCATTCTATGTATCTCTCCCCATATTACCCTTGTCACTCCTCTTGTCCCCGGAAAGAACAGATATCCTACCTTAAACCCAGAATGAGATACACATCACTCTTCGATGACCTTTCTAAATTTGTCTCTTCATTGAACGTAACAAATGTGTTAGTGAGTCCGAAAACATACCTTTAATTTGACATTCCTTCGTATTCGTGTGTGTCCTCTGGTCACTGTTCTTACTTAGGACGACAGGGTGTGGACTCACGTGTGAAGGGTTCTGTCCCGAAGAAACACAAAATTAAAAATAAATAAAATCTTAGAACGGAGACTTCGCAAGGACCAAGTCAATGGCGAGTGTCGAGTTCCTGGGTTGAAGGTGGAGACATTCGTAAACCAAAAGGAACTTAACAAAAGTTTAATAAAAAATAATTGACATATAGTACCACATAAATGACTTTACTAAATTTTCCATTAAATTCCTCGTACCCTGTTACCTTTATCTCGTGCTTCGTACCCTTTTTATACGGGGAATATATGGTTTTAGTTAAACAAACGTTAGAGTGGATCCCAACAATACTTTATTGAGAAAGTCCTGACTCTGCCAGAAAAGATTTAACCATAAACAGATGAGACCTTCGTACGACTACAGTAGACTCCTAAAATTTTTTACGGATACGGGTCCACATTGGGGTTCTCAAAGATTAAAGTACCCAGATACGCTCTTACTTCTGTAACGTCACAAAAATTTCGATGGGTCTATTAAGATTACATATTGGCACCAACTGATAATATGAAGGCTCACGGACCCGAAAACCGGTTCTGTTTTCCTTTTAACCAATTGAGGTACACCGTGTTTTCGTTGTAGTGGACAGTGGAAACTCGGTCTTAGTACTCATCGTCGTGACAAAAGACAAAACAAAACAAAAGGGTACTTCTTATCTGTCAAGTAAAATCAAATCCGGGGTTTATCATTCTCATAAAGATCTTGAATCCCGTACTCGATTCATCTCTACAGTAGGTACGGTTCTTTCTCTCCATTCGACAGAGTTTATGATATAAAGATCTTCACTCACAAACGGTATATCTCTGACTAAGATAAAATAAAAATAAGTCACATTTTATGTTTAGAGTTCACCTTATTACGCTCTCAGGGGAGGATATTAAGGTCGGTGAGTCCATGAGTCTAGAATCTTCCTTTACACATGGGTTTATTTACAGTTTTCTCGAGAGTACGAAAAATTGGTGGACGGGGGTTATAGAAGTGGAAGGTCTTTTAATTGTAAGTAGTCCCTTCTACGTTTTTTTTTTTTTTTTTCTTTTGTCTCAACCTCTCAAAGTCCTTTCCCCTTCTTTTACTCTTTTCCTGTACGTGACGAGAGGATCAAAGGTAGTTCGTGACCTTCCCCGAAAGGGGTTTAATAGAGTGAATCGTAGTTTTATTGGGTAATAATTATAGTGGAGGTAAAACGTCAACGACTTTGACTCCGAAAGTTACAATTCACTAAAAACACACACAGTTCTAGGGTGTATCTTTTGTCGTCTCTTCCTTAGTTTAAGTTTTAGGGCATAAAAAAGTAACATGATATCAAGAAAGAGTCTATTTTAGTCTACCCCGTGGAATCTTGACCCTTTTGACCTTTTGTCTAGTACCTTTTAGACCTTCTAATTATCTTACTTCTCTCTGTTTACAGGTTTCGTAAAAAGAAAGGACAAGAAAGACCTCTTCTTGATGTAGTTCCAAAGGTTCCTCCTTAAAGTGTACCTTATACCTCGCTAAGGGGTCGATGTTTTCGGAAGTACCTTGTCCGGTCGTTACTGTACCTGACATTTTACACCTTCTCTTCTCTCCGTAGAATCCAATCTTCGTGTATTGTGGTTCCTAACCGTCTAACGAGATACACAATTTTCTGTGGAGAAGGAGAAGGAGTAGAGAGGGTATTTTGTTAACGTCTCTGTGACTGAAACTTTACCGAAAAAAAAAAAAAAGAAAAAAAGACACAGTCTGACACTGTAAGTCCTTTTTAAGGACAGTCGCAGATACAAATAAAATGTATTTTCGAGTAAGTAGTACCACTATATCTTCTTTTCCAGAAACCTTGAAAAAGAAAAAATTAGACGTTTCCCTAAAACTCTCAAGACGTCTCACCTGGACAAAAAAGGGTACCTCGTTCGTAAACGACTTTACTTGGTTCCTTTACTTTCGGTCATAAAAGATGGACGACGTTGAGTGAGTTGGTCAAATAAAACTCGTGAAACTGTGGAACGAAGATCAATTTGTCGTTAAAGTATGTCTTGAGGTCAAAGGTAATACTTTAGTAATAGTAACAATTTCCCTGTTTTGTCGAAGAAGAGTTGTTTATTTTTAGAACTAAAATCGGTAAATGAGGTTAGTCGTTGATTGGAGGACAGTTTGATTTTCTTTGCGTCACCGTGCGTCTAAAAGTATTGCCAAATACTTATGAAAGGTTGTACAACAAAAAAGTTTTAAGAAGGTTACTAAGAGAAATTCCAAGATACTTTAAAGACTCAGAAACCCTTTAGAATACACAGGAATATTTACCGATCACCTGTAGACATAAGACGGGTAGGTACGTCACATATACCCGGAAAGAGAAACAAAATAAAACTCAAGGTTTCTGGTTTTGTTTTTTTCAACTTGTGTTTCGTCAGTGACAAACGTTTTCCAACCCTACTATAGTCTCCGACGGTTAGCCCAATAGACAATCCCTCCGATAAACTTAGGACGGCGGAGTAACCAAAGGACAACATTTCCGACGAAATCGGGAAAACATGTGAACCCCCTAAAAAATAAGTAACGTAACAGTATAGACACTTTATCTTGATAAACTACTGTTGTGACGATACTTTATCTTCCATTGGAAACGAAGTGATAGTCCGTTGACCCCTTTACGCCAGTATAGAGTACCGATTCTCACTACAGTAATTTTCCGTTCCGACAATTTTCTCTTTGTGTTTTGTTACCTGAAGGTGACGTAAGAGGGATCATCCTTCTGTAAGGTAGGTCCTTGTTTACAGTACCGACCCATCCTAATGAGGACCTCAAGGTCACAGTGTGACCCCGTTTTCCGCAACTGTCGAAGGTTCTTTGGTTTGACACTGTATACGTTCATATAGTACTACATCAACACAAAGGAGAGAAAAACAAAACAACGGGATTCGTTCTCTTGAAATATTTATTTTGGGGTTCAGTCTCCTGGTTTGAACCACAATCTCTGAAATTAAAAGGTTTAATCATTGGTAAGATTTGGCATTGCGGATCGAGTCCCAAACTCAACCATGAGAAGAATAGAATTGGATTATATCTTCGTCGAGAAGAAAACCCCTTACGGACCCATAGGTATTTGTCCACTGGTATTTCTAAGAGAAATATACGACGATATAAGACATATCATTGAAAAGAGTATACACACGATGTAAGAATTCGAGTCATAATTTCTTTAAAAATTGATAACCACAATGGTCGTCATACTATCAAATTAATGGTTCAGTACAGACTGAGAACGTTGGGGTACCTGAGACGGTCTCTCAAACGGTCCTCAGACGGTCCGAGGAGACAGGTACCCTAAAAGGTTCGTTCTTATGACTTCACCTAACGGTAAAGGAAGAGGTTCCCTAAAAGGACTGGGTCCCTAGCTTGGGGTCAGAGAACGTAGTGTCTACCTAACAAATGACTGACTTGACGGTCACTTCGACCCGTCCATGATTTCTGGTGAAAAAGTCGATGGCAAAGGTAATAAACTCCCAGTTAACAAGAAGACTAAGATCCGTTGAGACCATAGAAGTCACTAAATAATAATTGAAGTACTTAAAAAACCTGGGAAACAAAGGAAAGAGAGAGGGTGACATTATAGAAGTGAAGTGGTAAGTGAGAATGTGAGAATAGAAAGGTTTATCTCTAGTTCCTATATCCCGACTTCGGTCCGTCGTACTGAGGAATCTTTTTACCTACTCCTGACCCACCCACTCCTTCATGACCCTTAAGAACCGACTTTAAGTCAAAATCTTAAAAGATACCTAAAATAATAGAAACGAGAATAAGAAAGGGTAGGTTTTAATATTAACTTTATATTGTCAAAATAAATAGCCGTAGACCTATATTAAGTCAAACACGTGAGACGGACATTTCTACGAACCCAACCATTTTGTAGACCTCTTTTTCTCCCCAAAACTATAATAGATTTGAAACCTACAACAGTAAAAAATAAAAGGATAGGTCACAAATATTTTCTTATTCTAAAAGGTGTAACAACTATCTTTAACATATAACTTTAGTATACCTCTAGAAAAAAGTTTCATGTGTACATGGTACAGGTTCGGACCTCTAAGATTAAATCAAAAGACACAGCCCCTAGTCCTTACATACGAAAAATTTCGAAAAGTCCACTAAGACTTGATCCGGAGATTGACTTTTGGTTATCCCACTTCTGTTTAAATAAAATACAAAAGACACTACCATAATGAAACTGAGTATTCTTTTTTTCAACAGTGATGAAGAGATAGATGAGAGGTAAAAATTTTCTTAGGAGACCTCCAACAAATTCACTAAAAGTAAATGTATGTGTAAAGGTATCCACTTTAAAAATTTTCGAGGTGAGATGACTCAATGTACGACGTTAGGACTAACGATATAAGTAAAATCAGTCGTTTAATCTAAAGAGTTAGAGTGGTCAATCTCTTGCCTGTATTTTTATGGACACCATTCTACGAATTGAAACCTAGTAGCTTTTTCGTTCTGTCAAGGTCTTTTTGTAGATAAAGACGAGATAACTATACGGTTTCGGAAACTGACACACCTGACGTTATTTGCCATCTTTTAAGACTTTCTCTACCCTTATGGTCTGGTGGACTGTACGGAGAACTCTTTGGACATACGTAAAGTCCTTCGTTGTCAATCTTGACCTGTACCTTGTTGTCTGACCAAGGTTTATCCTTTTCCTCATACAGTTCCGACCCATAACAGTGGGACGAATAAATTGAAGATACGTCTCATGTAGTACTCTTTGCGACCCGACCTTCTTCGTGTTCGACCTTAGTTCTAACGGTCCTCTTTATAGTTATTGGAGTCTATACGTCCACTGTGGTGGGAATACCGTCTTTCACTTCTCCTTGATTTATAAGAGAACTACTTTCACTTTCTCCTCTCACTTTTTCAACCGAATTTCGAGTTGTAAGTCTTTTGATTCTAGTACCGTAGACCAGGGTAGTGAAGTACCCTTTATCTACCCCTTTGTCACCGACTGAAACAAAACCCCCCGAGGTTTTAGTGACTTCTTCCAGTAACGTCGGTACTTTAATTTTCTGAGAATGAGGAACCTTCCTTTCAATACTGGTTGGATCTGTCGTATAACTTTTCGTCTCTACAATGAAACAGTTGTTTCCAAGAAGATCAGTTCCGATACCAAAAAGTTCGCCAGTACATACCTACACTCTCAACCTGATATTTCTTTCGACTCACGACTTCTTAACTACGAAAACTTGACACCACAACCTCTTCTGAGAACTCTCAGGGAACCTGACGTTCCTCTAGGTTGGTCAGGTAGGACTTCCTCTAGTCATGACCCACAAGTAACCTCCCTGACTAACTTCGACTTTGAGGTTATGAAACCGGTGGACTACACTTCTCGACTGAGTAAACTTTTCTGGGACTACGACCCTTTCTAACTCCCGTCCTCCTCTTCCCCTACTGTCTCCTACTCTACCAACCTACGGTAGTTACTAAGTTACAAGTACCCAAACCCATCTGAGACCGTCAACCACTACCTGTCCCTCCGGACCACACCTCGCTAAGTACCCCAACGTTTCTCAACCTGCACTGACTTACTATCATTTGGTTTCTAACCTAATACATAGTCTTTATCTTTATACCCAGACTAGTGTAGACACGGGAATTGAGATCCCGACTCACAGACGTAACCAATTTACGCTTCAACTAATTCCATTCGGGACCCCAGGAGAAACCGAAGTCGTAATATCCTACGGTAAATGCAAGATCAGGACACACTTCACCTGACCGTCAACGACTGACTTTGTTTACGTACTCCCCAATGGAAACGACGAAAGGTCTCCTGGTGACATCGATACCTCAGTCCTCATGGGTCCTCGATGTGAAAGGGACACGGTAGACGGGGTCGGTCCTTACCGAACCAGGTATGTTGGACAATAGATCCATCACCCGGAATCTGACAGTCTAACGGACAGTTAAGGTCAAGGAAACCTAAGTACTAGGAATTTCCATAATCAACGGACTAACTGACTGACTACTACTGACTGTACATCTGTGTTAATTGAGAATCAAAGTGATCGGGATTTTACTCTGGGTATACAAGGATTAGATGTGTATACACAATCAGACAGAAGGATGTCACCTTAGTGTTAGTTCACGAAGTTTACTCTACATCTGACCACTAAAAATTCGTGAAACCGTCAGTACGTCTTAAAGGTGAGGTAACTGACTAGACATGGTGTGAATCATTACGGATAGAAAATGTATACCAAAATGTTGGTAAATGTTCTCTAACTCGTATCTCTTCATGTGAAAGAAAAAAAAAAGAAACGGTTTTGTATGAACTTAATGGGAACTAATTCTCAAAAAGAGATCAAAACGGAGACCCATAAACAATGTTTGTTGAAAAGATGGTTTTTTTTTTTTTAGAAATTTTTTATACGGTAGACTCGGTGGTCCATTCAGGTACGACACGTATCAATTTATAATTGTGTAATGTATATGAATATACACTAAGTGTCCTTATCAACGAAAAAACACGTAGACACCACATTGTATCTATGAGTGACTTAATGAAGGAAATTAAAACCTCACGGGTGGTAAAGAAATTATACCACAACTTACTCTGAACGTACCCATCTAACATCTGGATTATCATTAGAGAGATAAATTTGTGTACGGTGTATGAAAACGAGAATCTTAGGAAGTTTCATCAAACGAAAATTTCATCCTTCTTTATATGACAAAAGATATAGTATGAAGGACTCTCAACATTTGGTAACTTCCTTGTTATAGATAAGAAACAAACATGACCACCTAGTCTACCTTTTCTTAGATGGACGTTACGTCTTCTCAACCTAAGCTTAGGACCCAGTCCTTCTATGGGACCTCTTCCCAGACCGTTGGGTGAGGTCATAAGAACGGACCTCTTAAGGTGCCTGTCTCCTCGGACTACCCGATGTCAGGTACCCCAACGTTTCTCAGTCTATGTTGACTCGCTGATTGTGTGTGTGTGGGACATTTATAATCAAGAGTCGTAAAATGTACACAGTCATGGGATCCGTTAGTGTGTCAAAAGAGTGGACGGGTTTACAGACGGATGACATAAAAGTATGTAAGTCACTTGTAGGTTACTCATAGATGACACCTGATCGAGAAATGTCCCGTTATTCCCTCTTCGTCACTCCTTCTTCTGTGACAGGGCTACCTCGTTCCTTTTGGTTACCTAATTATTTCTTCATGATTACTTACTCATTTCTTCTATGGAATCTCGTATAATTTATGATACTTCCTTTTATGAATACTAGACTATGTCTGATACCCTAATAAAACACAACCCTTCACTCTCTTTCGACATGACTCTTTCACCGTTACATTTAACCTGAATTTAAATTTTTTTTCTTTTTCTTTTTCCCTTCGGTCTCCACTACATCTCTTTCTCTTAGATTCGGTACCCTTCTCATTTCCGATTCTGTGGTTCTGACGGTGTTTACACCACGTAAACTTCCTTCTTTTCAGTCACCACACTTGTTCTACCTCTTACCTCTTTTTGTAGTCTCTCTCTTTTTGCAGACTCTCTTCACTCAAGACCGTCTTTCTAACCTGAAATAAGATTTCCGTTTACATTCGATGTTCTCTCAATTAGACGTACGTCGTCCCTCAGGACTTTCCATCGTGAGCTAAATATAAAATTTTTAATCGATGACGAACCTTCAACCTAATATCCCTCGTTGTCATCTTCCTTTAGTCAATCCTCCTTTGATAGCAGAAATAATACCCTATGAATGCTTCGTGTCTCTCCTCAGAATACAAAATTCATAAGTCATTTACAATTTGTAGTAACACCAAACAGACGAAAGAAGAGAGAAAGGAGAAGCAAGAAGACTACTACTACTCATAGTAAGATTAACAGTATTAACGGTATCAGGAAAACCCTCTACTACCACCGAACTTGATCCCCAAATCCCGACCTCTACTTTCCTTTTCACCTACCTAAACCCTTTTCAAACCCCAAGGATATGTAAACTTCGGGTCTAAATCAGGATTGAGGAGTATTGTAAAGGGACTAGTTAGTGTAAAGGAGTAAATCGATAATTTAGTAGTACTCAGATGAAGATCAGTCAAAGCACAGATTTTGAGTAATCCATTTCTATCCTAAACACTTTACGTAACTCTTAAGACTTAGGGTCCAAGTTGAGATTTATAGAAATAAGTCTTCTTCCTTCTTTAGACATAAAGTTTTACATACGAGGTCCACTAAGTCTAATACCACCGAACAGATGGGTTGGACCGCTTTATGGTCAGGTTTCACACCTTTTCTCTCATTCTGATCTCTATTCTCTAAACCCTCATATACATATCCATCCTTACTTTCCCGAAGGGACCACAGAGTCCTCATTTGTTAGGTAGAGGGTTACTTTCTCTATACCCAAACTAGGGACCCAGTCCTTCTAGGGGACCTCTTCCTTTACCGTTGGGTAAGGTCACAAGAACGGACCCTTTAGGGTACCTGTCTCCTCGGAACGCCCGATGTCACGTATCCCAAAGTTTCACAGTCTGTACTGAATAACTGACTTGTTGTTGTTTTTACGTACTTTTGGCAGTCGCACCGACGTTGACTGACTCCTATTACACATCTCCCTTGTTTCATCTGGATCTTGATTCGGAACCCCCTCGGAAACCTTCTCTTACGCCTCTTTCTTTCGACTCTCGATATAGTCACTTCGGATTCTCTTCTTAAAGTTTTTTCATGTCAGTATATAAGTAAGGATCCTTTACGATAATCTTTCGGAAGAGACACGATCCGTGACCTTGTGTCGTTTCTTGTTTTGTCTGTTTGTAGGGACAAAGACATCTTACCTATCAGTCTACTTTGTCTTACCGGACGTTTGGAGTTTTATCTTTTCTCTAATCCATCTACTGGTTTAACGTCTCCACACCTTTTACTCATCCTCTACTTTTACACCCTTGTCTTTTACACTAAATATGAAAGATTTATCGGGATTTCCCCTCTTTCCTTGGTTCGAGATATATCGGAGAGGGACGTCAAGTAATCTCCTTAACGTACTGGAGTCACTGTTATGTGTTTCTTCACTTTGGATTAAAACTTGAGATCGTGTGTTTTAATATCTACGACTTTCTCAATTTTATAGAAGTTCACTGGACCTTAGACCTTCTTGTTTTTATCTTGGGAAACCTCTTACCAGGTTTTTTGATCGTTTGTTGTTTCTGTTAGACAACCAAAGATCTTCCTTCTTTTTTAAAACATTCTAAAAAACCTGATTATTTCTTACTTTTACGTAGTTAATTTTCATCAGTTTGTAATTTTAATACTCCAACGATAAGACACTTTATAAAATAGGTATATTTTTATCTCCGTCTTTCCTTAAATTCTGACTGAGTTTATATTTTGACACACTGAGTGTGAGTAAAGGAGGAAAGGCCTAACTAAAGAAGGACGAGAAAAGGAGTACTTGACTTTTCAAGTGGAGTCCAGTCTCTTTAGTCAACTTTCAGGTTTTGATACAAGTAACAATTTTAGACATTATAATTGATTCCCACGTCTATACAGTAAATAAGACTTGAGACTTCTGGATTTACGACAAAGGGTAACCGTGTTAATCTATAAGTACATAACCCCATGTTAAAAATTAATTATTTTAACTAATAAAGGTTCATACGACGACGACGATGACGACGATTCAGTGAAGTCAGTACAGACTGAGACACACTGGGGTATCTACCGTCGGGTGATCCGAAGGGGCAGGGACCCTAAGAGGTCCGTTCGTATGTAATTTTTAATAAGTAGAGTCAAATAAGTACTAATTATAATACGGTTAGTTTTAAGGGTTTTAAAAACCTCACACATCATATAAGTCGTATTATTATAAACCAACCTTTGGTCGGACCTTTGATTTAAATACTTTTGGTAGTCCTTTTAAAAGTCTAACTGGTTACTAAGTTTCTGTTTGTTACCTGAGTGTGGTTTAGTTTGTTCTTTCTGATCCTTTAAAATAAAGATTAATACCTTATTTTTATGAAACAAAAGATGTATTATATTTTGGATCCCCTCAGACTGATCTATTTTTAAAATTTATCATTATTATTTTTATTAATCGTATTCAATTCACTCTTTTTGTCTTCTTTGTGAACGTTAGTAATACTGTTCCTTGATTGAATTGAAGGTATTTCATGTATGTAAGTCTTTTTCTCCTTACTAGGTTATCCTTTTACCATCCTTTTATACTATCCCTGAAGTATCATTTTTTTTATATTAACAATTATTTTAACTATATTTCTACATAAATAAGTCAATATTAATTTGATAGTGTTGATGTACTCGAATCCCATGACAATAACGAGGGTAAAAGTTTTTTATCGATTAACAAGATGGTGATAAAAGTATTTTCGAGGGGATTAGGGGTGACTAAACATTACGATGTCTATAATATATCATTTAAAAGGGTATAGTTAATCTGACAAAGATGTGAGAACAAAGAAAGTATAAATAAGGACTTGTTTAGGATGTTAATGAAGTAATGATAATGAAGTACTACGGAACTGTAGACTATGTGTTTCAAGGTAGAAACTATTAGAAGACGTCTTGAAAAGTTGATAAAATCCACGAAAACGTGAAAATCATTGAATTCTCTTAACTCTTGTAAAAAGACAGGGTGTTTTGTAGAATGTTCTTTTACTCTAATATAGGAGAGGTACTAGTATCAATATCGTTACGTAAATAAATCCAGAAGATATTAAAAGAAGTTATGACAAATGTTAAAAGAGACATGTAGGATTCTACAAAACAATCTTAATAATGTCAATGTAGTCTAAAACATTGATGGAAAAAGAGTACTTATTTTTCAATTTACTGAGAATGGGAAGGATTACATAGACTCATAGAGACTCTGAACTGTGGATGGACAGTCGGAGTGAAGGTTCTGAACGAATCACTAGGTGACTTTCTCTCAAATGAATAAATGGGTATTCATTTATTTAAAACTTTCTTATTTGACCGTTATAGGTGAAATTTTCTCTGGTTTACATGAAAACTTTCCTTTACCTTGGTTTAATAAGTTTTCTCTACTACCGTAATTACCAGATATTTTCTGATTACTATTAACCAGTTTACTCATTTTACAGTTTTTTTTTTTTTAGGCGATCAACTCAAAAATTCAAAATCTTGGTGTACTGTATTAGACGACTAATTACTTTTAATAAAGGAGAATCACCGGGAATTTATAGTACTTATTAATATTAATAGGGACGAGTAAATAAACATTTTATAAGTATAAAGTTTAAATGTTCACTACAAGGTCACTTGTCAATTTCTTCTTTATATATATATAAAAAAAAATGTCTTTTCTGGGTATTAAATTTTCAATGTGAATAAAAACTGGGGATTTAAGATGACCAGTGACAACATAATATATGATATAAGAAAGATCAGTAACAGTAAAAAAAATAACGAGTATGGTCACCTCTTTAAAGTAATTTACGGATGAGACATCGTGACACGATTTATGTTATTACGGGGTGTTTCCTTTAATTTTACAAAAACACCTTTATTCTCTGTAGTTATACCTTATTAATGTTTTATTCATATGTATCGTATCCATTGCCCCTTCCGTTACCGTTGGGTGAGGTCATGAGGACGGACCTTTTAAGGTACCTACCTCCTCGGACCATCCGACGTCACGTACCCCAGCGATTCTCAACCTGTGCTGACCCGCTGAAGTGAAAGTGAAGAGTGAAAGTATGTAACCTCTTCCTTTACCGTTGGGTGAGGTCATAAGAACGGACCTCTTAGGGTCCCTGCCCCCTCGGACCACCCGACGACAGACACCCCAATGTGTCTCAGCCTGTACTGACTTCGCTGAATCGTCGTCGTCGTCGTCGTATCCATTATCCAAGGTTCTGTACGTGAACAAATGATTTTTCGTTTTGTTTTTGTTTTCTTTTATATGTCGAAGGTTTCTCAAGATACTTTATATTTGACTTCTTTTTATCTTATCTAGGGGTAAAAGCATATCAGGTCATGAATATTAACCCCTTCCTTTACCGTTGGGTGAGGTCACAAGAACGGACCTCTTAGGGTCCCTACCATCTCGGACTACCCGACGGCAGATACCCCACCGTGTCTCACCCTGTGCTGACTTCGCTGAGTCGTCGTCACGAATATTATGACCTAAGACACCGGATAGGATCAAAGAAAATCAAGGTCTCGGGGACGAGGTCTCTCGATTCTTCATTTAACCTTCCTAAGTTATCTTATAATATTAGAAAAATAGGAAGGAAGTCACTCTCCTTTACTGGACAAAGTTTTTAAAATAAATTATAAATCAAAGGTATACGTCCTTTCTTTTACGAATAAGAGACAACGAACACACCAAAGATACAGTACCGACACGAAGATCTGACGACGACGACGACGATTCAGTGAAGTCAGCACAGGCCGAGACACGCTGGGGTATCTGCCGTCGGATGGTCCGAGGGGTTATGTACAATAAATAACGAACGTACATGGGTTCAATTCGTTTCTACAAGGGGGTTTTCTCAATCTAGTCTAAGACGTTTCCTATTGGATCTGCATTTCTTTCATTCGGGTGTGTCTTCTCCAGAGACAAAACAAGTGAATTACAAAACACGTTTCAATCGTAAGTAATTTATAAACGACTTATTTGTAATCAAATAAATATGGACAATACCCTCTATTATAAGTTTTGTAGTATAAACCCCTTCCGGTATACTTTCCCTTCTATCATTGTCTTTTGTTTACCAATTCGGTCTGGTGTACTTAGGATGAGGAACTCCGTTTCAGTCATCTGAAAAACAAAAGAAAACAATATACACACAGACCTAAAAACTGGTTTAAAAGGAACTAAACAGTCAAAACATTTCGGTTCCTTTTTGTTTCTCTTATAAGTCTCATCTATATCTGTATCATTAAAGAGGTGTATTAATAAATTACAACTCCCTTTCATAAAATTTTATCTTGTTTATTTGTCATGGTAAAGTGTCCACTTTTACTCACCCCTTAAACTATTACAAATATAGTAGATTAAATGAAAGTAATTCGTTCTAGCGGAGAGGAAGGTGCGACGTCATACCTTCAACAAACATTCTACCTCTCATTTTAAAGTTAAACCACCTATTAGAAACAAAAATATGATTACATGTGATAGAACTGGAAGTCTCAAGAATCTACATCGTCGACTAAAGTTGAAGTTGGAAACAAGTCTGAATGATTGTTGGTATTATAAATTTATCGATTTCAATAAAATTGTAACTTTAACAATCTTAAATCCCTACAGTCTCTTAGCTCCTTTCCCCATCTAAGGATACTTCTCCTTAAATGGGATTGTGTAGGAACCGGGGAGGGATAAAAAATTAGTCAGACGGGGTGTTTTTCACCGTACTGGGGTGGACTGAACACTCAAACTTTCACGATTGACCGGTATTTACTGGGAGAGTCGAGTACGAGGAGAACTCTTAGAAGTAGGAGTCATGGAGGTCCCCGACAGATGATCTCTACTGCTCCTCTGTATAATCAAAGAACTTCGACAATATTGTTCAATGAGGTTTAACTCACGGATTTTTAGTGTCTTTAAATGGGATAGTCTCAAGACCTCCGGTCTTAAGGTTTAAGTCAAAGTGACCCAGTTCTAGTTCCACAGTCATCCCGACCTAAGGGAATCTCAGACATCTTCCCCCCGACAAGGAACGAAGAAGGTCGAGAAACCGACGACCGTAAGGAACCGACTACCGACGTAGTCCGGGTCGAGACAGAAACACCAGTGTAACGAAAGGGGAGAAGTCGAACAGCAAATAGTATGGAAGACTCAGAGAGTGCTCCTGTGAAGAGTGCCGCAAATTCCGGGTAAAACTGTTGGTCTTTTTTAGGGAAGTAGAGTTGTAGGAATTGTATCAGTGTAGACGTTTTTGAAATGGTCGATTGTAAGTAACCACGGTCCTTAATCCTAGACTATAGTAACTACCGGTAATAAGTCGGACAATGTCACTCCTTTGCCAGGTAATACTAGTCCTGTCTGGTCCTTAGAGGGTTTAAGATCAGGTAAATAGGGTGTCTGATTCAATGTAAGAGGTTGAATTGAAACGGGCATTATTTCGATCATAAAACAAGAGGATTAGAAAGAGAAGAGTTGTATGAATCTTGTACCTGTGTCTTCTGTCCACGACAAATAACCTCCGGAGAATTTTGAATCACCCTCTTTACTATATCTTTTGTACCGTGTCTATTAGCGCCCATCTGATGAAGTCGTTCAAGAAAAATGACACATGGTGACACCGCTCCATCTGCTCATTTTTGTTTTATTCCGTTCCTTTCCTCTCCGCCTCTTACCTTTACGTCTGGATTAAGTTGGTGACACACGTGTGAGTAATACGTGTTACCTCATAGATGTATACCGTGGACTTTTTATAGTGACTTAATTATTAAATCTAACACTAATACGGAGATTAAAGGATGGTATAAGATGATTTATCTGTAACATTACTTTTCGTATAAAATAAATGTTAATATCAAATACTTGGGTTTACATTTGACTGTCATTACTCTTCTACCACAGTGATTTAGGTAAAATTACATTTAACGGTGTAAATTTTAAAAGACTTTCGTCCTTCCCGTCAATTACTTGGAGAATGACTATAGGAACAGTCTTTACGGACTGAATTTGAGACTAGAAGACAAAGTCTCACGAGCTACTAGTGAAGGAGTAGTAAATTCACAAATAACAAAGAGAAGGACTATGAGATTAATATTGTCAAAAAGAAAGGAGGGAGGGTGGGGAGGGTCGATAGTCGTTTGGACCAAACTTAATTTTTCCTTGTTGAGAAACCGATATTTGTGTTTAGAGCGAGGGTTCGTTCTCGAGGGAACGACACATATATCGTCTCTTTCGTTACTACATTGTTCCCATTAATATTGGACTCGACCGACCACAGTGACGTCTCTCTCGAACAGTTGTAAAGCGATACGTATTATAATGGCAACGGAGACGACTATCCTTTATGGTCCAAACCCCAAGAGACTGTCGAAATCCAGATTGTTACGTTGAAAATTAACTTCTCAGACGACGTTTTACAACACAAATGACGTCGGAATCAGAATATTACGTGTTTCAGAGGGCCGGAGGGTCACCCCTGGTGATATCTTAACTCCGGATGAATTCCAATTCCACAAACTTTCTTCGGTGTTCTCCTTACTAAGTCTGAAGTCCACTTTTTCACTTTTTTCGTTCAAATAAGTCATCAAGAAAAAAGAAAGGAGTTTTTACGCAAGAGAACCACTATAAAATTGAACATAATCGGTCTCTGGATGTTGTTAAAATACTTTAAAAGTATCTTTGACCTCTTTCATTACTTCTCCAGTTCCGAGTGGAAATTTAAGTATCCGTTCACTTACTAAACCCCCCTTTTTTTACAACCTTAAGGATAGTGTGTATTTTAGGAGTATAAGACTTCTGTATTTCTCGGAAATCCTGAACTAATCTATTTATGGTTGTTGGGTTATCTTTTCACCCGTTGTTTATACTCGTCTATGAGTTATGTTTGTTTTATTTACATTTTTACGAGTCGGAATAACCATGTTTTTCTTTACGTTTGATTTTAGTATGGTTCTATAAGAAAAAGTGGAAAATCTAACCGTTTTTTAGAGTCAGACCGTTGTGTGAGATAAACACTTTTACACCCTTTTGTCAGGGTAATTGACGGTTCTTATGTTTCACCAGGTTTGGGACATCTCCCACACAATCAAAAGACAACGACGACATTGTTTCTCGGTGTGGAATCTTCGAATATTGTTCTGTCTAAATAGTAGAATGTCAAGACATCTAGCCTGTAGGGTTAATCCAGAACGTCTCGATTTTAGTTGCACTACCGTCCCGACACAAGGGATGACTTCTATGGTCTCCTTTTAGGCAAAGAAAATTCAAGATCTTGACTCCAGGGATAAAAGAACAAGTAAGTTCAACGACCGTTTTAAATCGAAGAATAGACAGTCGACTCCCATTAAGGGTCGAAGGTCCCGACGGATGACAGAAACCGAGTACTGGGAAAAGAAAGTAGAAGTTTCTATCGTTAGTACAGTTCAGGAGGAAAATAGTGTAGAGAGGGTATTCGGATGGACGGAAGAGGAAGAAGGTGTAAATTTCTGAGTACACTAACATAGAACCTGGTTCTATTAGGTTCCATTGAAAGGGTTAAATTCTAGGACTTGAATATAGTGTAGAAGATTTTTAAAAACGATACATATCGCATTATATAATTGTCCAAGGTTCCTAATCCCATACCTTAAAAAAGAAGAAAAAAAAGGTCGTACCCAAACCCACCTGAGACCGTCAACCACTACCTGTCTCTCCGGACTGTACGACGACAAGTATCCCAGCGTTTCTCAACCTGTACTGACTCACTGACTTGACTTGACTTTTCACATGTTGTACTAAACCATATGTAACACTTTTTTAATAGGATCCTATACTTGTAGAAACTCACTGGTAACAAGACGAATTGTGTCGTCCGTTAAACAGTTGTAGATGGAGTATTGTCCATACAAACAGGAACTGAGTCAATCGGGTGTAGACTTTTACGTAACATGTAGATATATTGGTATGTGTTCGTTTTTACCGAAGACACGATTGAATTGGGAACAACATGTCAAATAGTGTGGTTTTTTTTTTTTTTTTTGGTCTTTTCTTCACTGTGGTTTACAAGGGTGATCCTATGACTAATTTGATGCTATATAGTAGAATGACGTCGATATTTTTACTATATTTGAAACATAACAACATATTTCTAGAGGTCTTATATAATAATTTTTCGTCCAAATATAATTGTTGTATGTCATACAATGGAAGTCAAAGTCAAGTCAAGTCAGTGAGTCAGTACAGGTTGAGAAACGCTGGGGTATCTGACGTCGTGTGGTCCGGAGGGACAGGTAGTGGTTGAGGGTCTCAGATGGCTTCGGGTACAGGTAGCTCAGCCACTACGGGAGGTTGGTAGAGTAGGAGACAACAGGGGAAGAGGAGGACGAAAGTTAGAAAGGGTCGTAGTTCCAGAGAAGTTTACTCAGTCAAGAAGCGTAGTGCACCGGTTTCATAACCTCAAAGTCGAAGTCGTAGTTACTTACTTCCTTCCTTCAAAGTCAGGAAGGTTTTTTATAAGTCCTAACTAAAGGAAAATCCTACCTGACCAACCTAGAGGAACGTCAGGTTCCCTGAGAGTTCTCAGAAGAGGTTGTTACGTCAAGTTTTCGTAGTTAAGAAGCCGCGAGTCGAAAGAAATATCATGTTGAGAGTATTGGCATGTACCGATGATCTTTTTAGTATCGAAACTGATCTGTCTGAAAACAATCGTTTCATTATAGAGACGAAAAATTATACGACAGATCCAACCAGTATCGAAAAGAAGGTTCCTCGTTCGTACAAAATTAAAGTACCGACGTCAGTGGTAGACGTCACTAAAACCTCGGGGGGTTTTATTCAGAAAGTGACAAAGGTAACAAAGGGGTAGATAAACGGTACTTTACTACCCTGACCTACGGTATTAGAATCAAAAGACTTACAACTCAAAATTAGAACTAAGGTCGAACACGAAGTCGGTTGGGTCGCAAAGAGTATTACATGAGACGTAGATTCAATTTATTCGTCCCACTTTTATATGTCGGAACTTCATGAGGAAAGGGTCAAACCTTGGTCAGACAACAAGGTACAGGTCAAGATTGACAACGAAGAACTGGACGTATGTCTAAAGAGTCCTCCGTCCAGTCCACCAGACCATACGGGTAGAGAAAGTCTTAAAAGGTCAAACAACACTAGGCATGTCAGTTTCCGAAACTGTATCAGTTATTTCGTCTTTCTCTACGAAAAGACCTTGAGAGAACAAAAAAGCTACTACGTCACCTACAACCGTCAAACTAGAGACCAAGGAAACGGAAAAGATTTAGGTCGAACTCGTAGACCTTCAAGTGTCAAGTGTATGACAAGGAAGTCAAATTCTTGGATTATAACTGTAAGAATATTCTATACGGATCGAATTCGCAAGTATACACTAAAAATAAAATCGTTATTGTATATGTCAGATATATGTATATTTGACCAAAACATCCATGAATTATTATTTCCTTGTATCGTGTTCTATGACTATCTTTACTCCAATGGTTATCCCGTATCTATTCGTCTTTTTTAATTCTGGTCCTATTACCACGTTTTATAATAAAGAGTCATCTGGTGAAGAATTATAGTAAAACGGTAAATTGGGATACTAACTTGATGAATATGTCTTTAATCGTAATTTCGTTTTTTTAATCAATTTTTGAAAGTTTTGTCGGACACTTCAACCCCTTGATCTTACAATCAGACGTGGTCTCATTGAAACAAAATGTAGTCAATAACTCCCTGTCTTTGTGATCAAATGTACCTTAAAACAAATTATGATTTCAATCCTTTTTATCAGTTTGTATCTTATCAGTTATCCTTAAAAACATTGTAATCCTTATCTTATTACACTCAAATTTTATTTTACAAAAAGTGTCATTTATATTCACCAACTTACAGGTGACTCAAAAAGAGGGAAAGATTATAAAGGACACGAAAAGACAAGGATAATTAAGACAAGAAAAATTCAGTAATTAGTGTTTGAAGTCGGACCGTACTTGAAGAGTCAAAGACGTTTCGTTTTCTTTTGGTCTACTTGATTTCTTGTTAGCAAGATATTGGTATAGATCATGACCCCAGTCATGGGATTTGTAAAGATCAAAACAGTCACAGATGAGAGTTTTTATTTGGTCACATCCAATATATGACCATTTCTTTTATTGTTTTTTCTTAGGAGAATGAAGTCATCACGTTAGACTTTGGCGAATATCCTCAACGTCATAAATAAAAATTGTGAAACCAAAGGATGTTCGGAAGTTTCAGTAAATAACGGAGAGTCACTACACCATTTTTAGGTTTTATGTAATGTTACAATTACGTTAAATTCTTATAACAGAGTCCCATATACCTAATGTACCAAAAATAAAAGAAGAAACGTCTATATAAAAGGTTTATTTATAGAATGAAAGACTAGTCCTTCTCTTTATACATTATAAATAAGAAATATTTATAGAGTCAGATCGAAACATACTAAGAAAGTATGGGATGTTATTACTAATTTTTGACCAGATCACAAACAGGTTGTTGGTAGAGATAGTTCAAATACTTTAAATCGAAGGAATGGACTAAGATAAAGTGGAGTAATAGAAGTAGTCGGACGACGGACACTAAGAAACGGGAAGTAGTATTAGTTCTTACAGAATTTTCACTTCAGTTCCTGTCGACACATACACACGTGTGTGTACGCACGTATTTTCCTCTCCTTTTACTGATTAAAAGACACTTTTTGTATGGGATGTTTTGGTTTCATAGAGGGTGTCCGTTTTATTCCTTTCTCTTTCAGAACACTAGTCAACATCAAACAATTATCTTATAAAGAGAACCACAGGTTGTATAGTGGTAAATACACATGAATGAAGAAATAATTAACTAATTGTTGGTCGGGAAACCCGTCTTCCTTGTGTTCAAGGACAGTTTCTAAGTCGATCTTAGTCGGACCAACGAGTCTGTGGAGGAAGTAAAAATTCAGTCTTTTCGTGGGTGGAGTGTACTGTAAAAGAAAGTAACATAATTTTTATATTAAATTAAATCTAACAAACTTTGGAAACAGAAGTATTCTATCACAATCTTGTGATGAAGACTCCTTCTAAACCCGTAAGTATCCTCCCGACATGAGTCCATTTCTGTTCATCCTTTAGGAGATTCTCGAATTTTCTCCAGGTATATATTAGATGGGTATAAATTTTAATTTTTCCAGGATATAATGGTATATATGTAAACATGTGTATTCATGGAAAAAAACATCTCTGGACACTACTTGAGTAAATATTTTTATTTAATGAACAAAATAGCAAGAAGAATCTGAGTTTCAATACCGTAAATAACCCTAAGACCCAATCTGTAGTCACACTTCTATGACAAGTGTCACATAGGATTACCCCCTTTTTTACCAGTTCAACCCAAGTCACGTAACTAGAAGAAAGGGAGTAATATCTTTTTTATTCATCTGTAACTTCAACCCAACCTACTCCCCTGTATCTGTTCGAAACAATCTTGAGTTGTTAGGAAAAGAGGAGCTAAAATAGGAAATCCCTTTGTTTATCTTTTTTGGGTAATTCAGTTATACTCAGATCAGTGTCACCAAGTGGTAAAGTTCATCGAGACTAAGGGATCGGTTTATCTATGGTCAGGACAACTGATTAATTTTGTAGTTTATTGGGTTTCACCAGGTTTCTCACCACTACGTATGAAAGGAACAACGAACTCTAAAATTTATCACTTTTGTCCTATGGTTTGTCATATTAGGGATAGACGAGTCTGACAGGTAGTCAAATGTGTGTGTGCACGAGTAGTGTGTGTGTACGAGTAGTGTGTGTGTCCGCGGATGTGTGTAACTTTAATGAACTCTAACGAAGGGTTGGGTCAATCTATTATTTAATCGACTTCGAGTTTTACAGTCTCAATTCACTTACTTCGGTTCGTCTACCTTCAGAAACGGTAAGACCGTTAGTCCTTCGGTGTCTCTTTATTGTCTGAAAGTACATCAAACACTTTTACCTTTTCTCTTCAGAGAGAGAAAAAAAAAAAAAATGATCTTTGAGTTTTCATAGTTCTGTACGTTGAGGTTGAATTAAGCCTTAGTTAGTAGACTATTGAGATGAAGACACGGGGAGAAACTCTATCTGAAGTGTAACATTTAGTATAATCTTATACGAGATGGTTTGACGTGACGTGAGAGACCGAATGGGGGTGACCTTTACTCATTTCGAAAGACAATATAGTGACTTAGATGAACTTTGTTTTGGGAACACTTGAGTCCAACTTTTCTTCGTTCTTCATATTGTTTCCTTTCGAAACCACTTGAAAGGACTCGAAGTCTCCATGAAATTAAACTAAATATTAATGGGTACTCTTTCTCCTAGTATATTTAAAAAATAAAACGGTGAGGTAGTTCTGATGTTTATCTAGAAGTGTCGTTGATGTGCACGAGACTGAGTCTGTGTTAAACGAACACGGATACTGATCGGGACACGAATCTGGTGTCGTCCGTCTGTATTTCCACCGACCTATATTATTTTGGAAGTGGGATCAATGGGTGTCAAGATACAATAAAATACGGAAATTAATTGACCTATCTTGACCAAAGTTATAGTTTATACGGACTTTTAGGTCTTACAAGAAGACAACAGTACCGAAAGAAAATAAGACAAGACAAACTATTTCATCATGTACAGACTCCTGAACACTGTACATGATCCAATATACAATCACTATGTCCTATACATTCTACTTAGAGACTGGAATTTTTTACATGGTCGATAACCTCCCCACCAGTACCCCGGGAAAAAGTTGACGATTTAATCGTCACTCCGGTCAGGAACTTTTGAAACCACCCTGTGAAGTGTGTCAACAACGACGAGGGGTCCTGTGGGTGACTACTTAGGGACTTCTTAACCTAAGTGACAGACAGAGTGTATATGTCAAAATTACATAACTAAAATACCGTTTTATTATCTTTTTCAGGGTTTGTGTAATAAACCACATACATTCTTTACTCATATAATATGATTGTGTTCTTTCCGTGATATATCCTAATACGTAACCTAAGTAAAAATTGGAAAAAAAAAAAAAAAAAAANAAAAAAAAAAAAAAAAAAAAAAATTAGGACCGAAAATTCAACTGTCTTGTCAATGAAAAGATAGTCCTCCTTTTTTTCTGGCAAATCAACGTTGAAGTTGATTTACGAAGACTAAGTCACCAAAACGAAAAGGGACTCCGTTTAAACTCTATTAAGTGTCAATGAATGACGTTTTGTTAGTACAAATTTCGTTTCTCCTTTATAGACATAAACCATTGTGTTCACCGTTTAAAAATGTTTTATAATTACTTAATTTAAATATATATTCATAAACTACAACCTTATTTTATTTGTCATAAAACGTAGAAATAAAATGTATTACGGAGTCAATTCTTACGTATAAAAAGTTCATTATCTATAATGATTTAATAACTCTAAAGAATAAAAAGTGATAGGTACGATAACAAAGTAACCACAAAAAACAAAAAACCGATGACTTAATAAACTTAATTACACGACAAACGACTCCGTCGATTATCCTACATATATTGTAATGGGGGTTTTGGGGTATAGGTACGTATATTTACGTGTGATTCAAATGTTTCAACCCCTAAAAACAAACGATTATGAAAATTCATTATCTACGATCCTTGTTCAGATCTTAAAGTTCCATAGGATCTCTTGACAATAATGTTCAAGGAACAAATTCGATCTTTGACTTAGTCCTTTTCATTCATATCTAGTCAAATAATAATAATATCTAAGTAGTGTAAGAAACGAGAAGGACGCAGTTGATGGTTAATAGAAATTCCCTTCGGCTCCCTCCTTTGGGACGCTACCCTCAAAACAACAACAAGTCAACGATTCAGTACAGGTCGAGAAACGCTGGGGTACCTGACGTCGTGTTGTCTGAGGGGACAGGACGTGATAGAGGACCTCAAACGAGTTTAAATACAGGTAAGTCAGTCACTACGATAGATTGGTAGAGTAGGAGACAGTAGGAGAAGACGACGGGAGCTAAAAAGGGTCGTAGTCCCAGAAAAGTCGAAAAGTGTAGTCCACCAGTTTCATAACCTCGAAGTCGAAGTCGTTGTCAGGAAGGTTATAAGCGCTGACTAAAGAGAATCCTAACTGACTAAACTAGAGGAACGTAGGTTCACTGGGAGTTCTCAGAAGAAACCGTGGTGTCAAGTTTTCGTAGTTAAGAAGTCACGAGTCAGTCTCAGGTTGAGGGTGTTGGTATGTACTGATGATCTTTTTGGTATCGCAACTCTTACGTCTGGAAACAACCGTTTCACTACAGAGACGAAAAATTATGTGACAGATCAAAACAGTATCGAAAGGAGGTTCCTCGTTCTCAGAAAATTAAAGTACCGAAGTCTGTGACATACGTCACTAAAACCTCGGGTTCTTTTATTTTAGTCAATGACGAAGGTGAAAAAGAGGTAGATAAACGGTACTTCACTACCCTGAACTACGGTAATGGAATTGATAAAATTGTGAAAGATCTTAAGTTTACAATCACACCAGGATTAGAACTCTTTTCTTCACCAAAAAAAAGGAGATTATAAATCCTTATTAAAAAATGACCGGAATTGATGATACGTGAACAACTGCATATTAATGCCATTATTTTTAGATAACTTACAAACGGTCGATGGTCAGGACTCTGATTCAAATAATGTCCGTAAACAAAAATAACACTTGTAAGTAAAGTAAATTCGAAGTGTTGACTTCTTTCACCTCAAATTTTCCCAATTCATTGAACGGTGTTTTAGTGTGTTGGTCATCTACCGTACTGTAAAACCTTGGGACTTAAATGACTAAACCTCTGAACCAAGAACTGGAAGTATCATGAGTCGAATTCTTTTATTAAGGAAAAATTATTTTTCTTCTACCTTTCTAACATGGACGGATTGTTTTTTTCCAATTTTTTTTACGTTACGGTTTCTTACGAGTTTGATGGTGTGTTAACGTGAGTAGAGTGTGCGATCATTTCATTACAAGTTTTAAGAGGTTCGGTCCGAAGTCGTTACTGCACTTGGCACTTGAAGGTCTACAAGTTCGACCAAAATCTTTTCCGTCTCCTTGGTCTCTAGTTTAACGGTTGTAGACGACCTAGTACCTTTTTCGTTCTGTCAAGGTCTTTTTGTAGATAAAGACGAAATAACTGATACGGTTTTGGAAACTGACACCTAGTGTTATTTGACACCTCTTAAGACTTTCTCTACCCTTATGGTCTGATGGATTGGACGGAGAACTCTTTGGATATACGTCCAGTCCTTCGTTGTCAATCTTGACCTGTACCTTATTGTCTGAACAAGGTTTATCCTTTTCCTCATGCAGTTCCGACATATACCAGTGGGACGAATAAATTGAAGATACGTCTCATGTAGTACTCTTTGTGACCCGACCTTCTTCGTGTTCGACCTTATTTTTGACGACCCTCTTTATAGTTATTAGAGTCCATACGTCTACTGTGGTGGGAATACCGTCTTTCACTTCTCCTTGATTTTTCGGAGAACTACTTTCACTTTCACCTCTCACTTTTTCAACCGAATTTCGAGTTTAAGTCTTTTGCTTCTAGTACCGTAGACCAGGGTAGTGAAGTACCTTTTATCTACCCCTTTGTCAGTTGAAATAAAAAAACTTGAGGTTTTAGTGACGTCTACCACTAACGTCGGTACTTTAATTTTCTGCGAATGAGGAACCTTCTTTTCAATACCGGTTGAATCTATCGTAAAACTTTTTGTCTCTGTAATGAAACGGTTGTTTCCAGGCAGATCAGTTCCGATAACAAAAGGGTCACCAGTACATACCTACACTCTCGACCTGACACTTCTTCCGACTCTCGGTTTCTTAACTACGAAAACTTGACACCACAACCTCTTCTGAGAACTCTCAGGGAACCTGACGTTCCTCTAGGTTGATCAGGTAAGACTTCCTCTAGTCGGGACCCTAAAGAAACCTTCCTGACTACGACTTCGACTTTGAGGTCATGAAACCGGTGGAGTACACTTCTCAACTGAGCGACCTTTTCTGACTACGACCCTCCCTAACCCCCGTCCTCCTCTTCCCCTACTGTCTCCTACTCTACCGACCTACCGGAGTGACTGAGCTACCTGCGTTCAGACTCACTTGAGGCCCTCAACCACTACCTGTCCCTCCGGACCGCACGACGCTAAGTACCCTAGCGTTTCTCAGCCTGTACTGACTCGTTGACTTGACTTGTTTTTTATTTCAATTTAAAAAGTCAATTCACTTGAAACGTGATGAATCGCGAGAAAAAAGTCAAATGGTCAAGAGAGAGAACGGTGACTGAACTATACACAACTTTTGCCGCCGCCCTTACCCTTCGTTATGTTTTCCCGTCCATAACCTACAACTCCTCTTGGTACTTAAACGTTTAGACAGGTAAAGACGGATTTAATTTAGAAGTTTAAGTCACACAAAGTCTACCATTCTGACTTAAGTGTATAATAAAATTTACTTTTCGTGTATAAACGTACACAGTCGTTTTATTCAGGAAATGATAATTTGAATATATCAGTTTCGACAAACGTACCTATACAACGACCGGTTCTTAGAAATAAAAAAAATAATATATTGTAAACTATTTGCATGTTTCCTTATGTATATATTGTTTATATATCTGATGTTTCGTATTTTCATTTCTTTCTTTGTGGTCACTACGGTGGTTCTTAGAGTTATGGATGTCGGAAGATTGGAGTGACCACGGTACCCATGGATCGAGACATGGGAAGAAGGTACGGAAAAGGTTGAGGACGGGGTTTGTGTAGTGATGGTAGGACTTAAACTAAATAGTAAAGGTGAAGGGACGAAAAAAAATTTAGTTCCACATTAACTGGTAGAGTCAGACACTTCCTCCGTCGTCCCGTACTCTATCAATTTATCATAGTGACTGAGTTACCTGTACTTAGACTCGTTGGAGGTCCTCTATTACCTCCTGTCTTCTCGGATCACACGATGTCAGGTGCTCCAATCGTTTCTCGACCTATACTGAATCACTGACTTGTTGTTGTTGTTTATTAACTGTATATTATATAAGTAAAGTCCATATGTTGTATTACTAAGTTATAAACGTGTACCAAGTTTTATTAGTGATATTCTTTCGACTAATTGTAGACAGTGGTTCGTATCAATGTTTGCAGAAGAGAAAACTACTCTTAAAAAACTCTAAATGAGAGAATCGTAGAAAGTCTATACATTCTGTTATATAATAGTTGATACCAGTGGTTCGATATGTAATAAAATATTAACCTTTAAACATGGAAAACTGACGGAAGAAGAAGGGGGTAAGCGGTTGGGTCCGTTATAGTGAAGAGACATAGATACTCGAAGTAAAAAACAAAGTCTCCAAAAAATCTAATATGTGTATTCATTCTAGTATACCACAAACAGGAATAGATAGACTGTAAAGTAAATCGCATTACGGTAGGTTCAGGTAGGTGCAACAGTCTTTATTGTTCTAAAGAAAGACAAAATACCGTTTATTATAAGAACAAACACAGACATAATAGACACACACACACACACACACACATAAAACGGACAAGAAATAGGAAAGTAGGTAAGTACCCGTGAATCAAACGCAGATATAGAACCGATAACATTTATCACGACGTTATTGATTTCACTTTCACTTCAGCGAGTCAGCACAGGCTGAGAGACACTGGGATACCTGACACCGGGTGGTCCGAGGAGGCAGGTACCCTAAGAGGTCCGTTTTCATGATCTCACCCAACGGTAAAGGAAGAGGTCCTCTAGAAGGGTGGGGTCCCTAGCTTGGGTCCAGAGGGTGCAACGTCCGTCTGTGAAATGGTAGACTAGGTGGTCCCTTCGAGATTGATTTCCCCACATATATAGAAAAGTTTAATAACAAAAGAAAAAATTATATTTATGGTTTTTCACCTTAACGACCTAGTATACTATCAAGATAAAAATTCAAAAATCTTTGGAAGTATAACAAAAGGTATCACTGACGTAGTTAAACATAAGGGTAGTTATCGTGGACTCCCAAAGGAAAAAAAGATGTAGGAGTAGTTGTGAACAATAAAGAACGGGAGAACTTTTTATCGGTAAGATTACCATACTCCACTATAGAGGGACACCAAAACTAAACATAAAGAGATTATTAATCATTACAACTCGTGGAAAAGGACATACACAACCGGTAGATACACATAAGACACCTTTTTATAGTTACTCTAGAAGACATATAAGAAATTAATGTAACAAACCGAAAAACGATAAGTCAAATGTACTCAAGAAACATATAAAACCTATAACCTGGGAATATTCTATATATTAAACCTTTATAAAAGAGGGTAAGTCATCCAACACAAAGTAAAATAACTACTAAAGGAAACGACAAGTCTTCGAAAAATCAATTTACATCAGAGTGAACAAATGAAAACGAAATCAACAGAAACGGAAAAGTTTTTCTTCAAATTGTAGACACATAAGGATTTATTATGTGACGAATCAAAACGATTGAAAACTTAAAAGATTTTAATGGTAGAACGATGCATGTATCCACTAGGAACACTTAAACAAATAAGTAAGTGGTAACAAAATATCCAAATCAGAACTACGTTCATTAACACAAGACAAAAGTACCGTTATATTGTAAGGGAAAATACTTATATTCTCTTATAGTTAATAGAATCACTACCTGTAAATTCAACAAAGGACAGTAAACGAAAATATTTACCACCAGGATACTTGTATATGAACACGTACAAAGGATAAACACAGGCAGATCCGACGAGATTGTTTTATGGTATTTGATCCACTGAATGTTTGTTGTCTTTAAATGAAGAGTGTCAAGACCTTCGATCTTAAGGTTATATTCCCACGATTGTACCAACCCAAGATCACTCCCGGAACAAGGACTAATGTTTGGTGGTTAAGGAACGACACAGGAGGGTACCACCTTTTCATTCCTTCTGGAGAAACCAGAAAAAGTATTTACGTGGTCAGGACAACTACTCCCGGAATGGAAGTACTGGGTTAACATAGGGTTTCTGGGATGGAAGTTTATGGTAGTGAGACCCCTAATTCAAAGTTGTATGTGTAAACCCTCAGCATCACTCATTTCACTTTCAGTAAGTAAGCACAGACTGACAGACGTTGGGGTACCTGATATCGGACGGTCCGAGAAGACAGGTACCCTAAGAAGTCCGTTCTTATAACCTCACTCAACGGTACGGGAAGAGGTTCCCTAGAAGGGTTGGGTCTCTGACTTGGGTCCGAAAGACGTGACGTCCGTCTAAGAAATGGGAGACTCGGTAGTCCCTTCGGGACTCCCAGCAACCCCCTGTGTTTATAAGAAAGATGTCATAGAGGATTTGTACTGATGAAGATATAGATCCTGTAGAGAAGTATCTCGTTGTAAACCTTCGATAATTACTTTTGGATCAAGTGTTCGATTTGAAAAATAAATTAATATCGTATGAACGTTTCAAAGTAACTTTCTATTTTGCAAGTAATTCACATGGAGGACAAATCACATAAAATATCAGTACTTATAAAATGGTTGCTTACTAAACTTATATTATGTATGTATAGATATTGTCTTAACTTTTTCGGTCATTTTAACAAACTTAAAGACATCCAAAAAATTGGTTTATTCTTTCAATTTCGTAAAGTAAACAAATTTTCCGATAATTTTCACAATTTGTAAGAGTGAATTATCCTTAGACAACGATGAGAGTGAGATCGTTTTCCTTAGTTTAACTGTAAAATTTATATGTATACATGTTACCAGGGTAGTGAAGTACCCTTTATCTACCCCTTTGTTACAGTCTGAAATTAAAAAACCCGAGGTTTTAGTGACGTCGACTACTGACATCGGTACTTTAATTTTCTACGAATGAGGAACCTTCTTTTCAATACTGGTTGGATCTATCATATAAGTTTTCGTCTCTGTAATGAAACGGCTGATTCCAGGCAGATCAGGTCCGATACCAAAAAGGACACCAGTACATACCTACACTCTCAACCTGACACCTCTTCCGACTCGTGGCTTCTTAACTACAAAAACTTGACACCACAACCTCTTCTGAGAACTCTCAGGGAACCTGACGTTCCTCTAGGTTGGTCACGTAACACTTCCTCTAGTCGGGACCCTAAAGAAACCTTCCTTACTACGATTTCGACTTTGAGGTCATGAAACCGGTGGAGTACACTTCTCAACTAAGTAACCTTTTCTGAGACTACGACCCTCCTCAACCCTCGTCCTCCTCTTCCCCTACTGTCTCCTACTCTACCGACCTACCGTAGTGGCTGAGTTACCTGCACTCAGACTCACTTGAGGCCCTCAACCACTACCTGTCCCTCCGGACGACACGACGTTAAGTACCCCAGTGTTTCTCAGCCTGTANCCTGCTGTCTCCTACTCTACCGACCTACCGTAGTGGCTGAGTTACCTGCACCCAGACTCACTTGAGGTCCTCAACCACTACCTGTCCCTCCGGACGACACGACGTTAAGTACCCCAGCGTTTCTCAGCCTGTACTGACTCGCTGACTTGACTTGACTATTCATTACATTTATGGTATGTTTTGACCTTTTCTACTATTTTTGGTCACCACTATGGTTCACGTGACGACGTCGATATCAGTGCAGAGGAAACGTCAAGTGACTATGATCTAAACCCAAACTCTAGGTCGATAGTAATCCTCTCCTTTTTGGATCGTAAATTAAGTAACGAGTATGCTGGTACTTTGAAGTCAATATATGTACAAAGATTTACTTTGTGACTAAATTTACTATTATGACGTGTAGTCTTACGAAAAGTAACGTTCACTGTCTTTTGATTCGATTTGGGTCAATCCGTTTTTCCGTTCAATAACCCAATCAAACAAATCTTAGGACCCATTTGGATCGAAGAAGACGTTGATTTAAGTTCTAGAGTATGTCACGATATTCTGGACTAGGAGAAGGGTTAGAACCGTGTCCAGAACAAGGGTAACCGAAAGTCTCGATATGACAAGGTCCAAGTCCACATGTCCTTTTACCTGTGTGTAAAGACAGTAGTTAGGGACGGTTTATCTTACGTACACTAACAGAAACTGACTCAGCGTATTGGATAGGAGTTTGGTCAAAGATACCGGTTCTCTTATGTTGTAATACCAATCAGTTCGGGAGGAATGGACAGACGGAGACCATCTCTTCATCAGTCGGATTAGGTTTTGTAGTTTGACGCGGACTCCCTCTTCCGTCAAGAGATCCCTTTATACGTTATGGCTCATCGACTAAAAACGAAGTTAAAAATTGTTAAAACAAAGATGTCTTAAGATAAGGTCTAAGATGCGGAGTAAGGATTGATGACAAGAGAAAGAGAAACAGAAACCACGTCAATAAAAGACAAGAAATTCACCTCCCTCTAAACTGACAGGTCATAGTGGGAGCTTTCACAGCAATGTCTACCTATATAAGACGTGAGAGCGTAAGTGAAAGTGGTGACGTCGATAGACGTCGACATCACTCCTTAGACTGAAAGAACATGAGAGGGAAGTCTTTCAGTCTTCCCTTATCAATATTGTAAGTCATCTAAGTTTTACAGGGTTTCGTTTAAAATTCGTAAAACATGAGTTCTAACGAGAATTCAATTAAATATTAATAGAGTCGAGATGAAAGTTAAAAGAAAGTAGGAGTGTTTTAAGACAATAGTAAAGTGCGGTCTCCTCTAGATGGGTGAAACGTGGGTTTGTCAAATTTTAAGCTATAATATGACACGAATTTTAATGAGAGAAGTTTTTGTCGGGGACGTGTGACTATGAAGGTGACCGAGTAAGGACACTTTGTGTACTTTGTATACGAGTAATCAATGGCCTCGGTTAAATTTACTATTACAAAAGTTTATCGGTTGTAGTTTATTTGAATCCCTCATTTGTAGTAACGTTGTACCATTTGTTCGAGACTTCACGTCGACTCACACTTCCACTAATAGTTCCCTGTCTCGACCACCCATGTCCCATTCGTTTGGTTAGATAACGGTCTGTTATTACATTTAAAGAGTACGTCACGTGAGGTAATGAAGAGAAAATTAAGACGACGGTGACAGAGGACGTCCAATTTTTTTTTTAGGACTCGAGAACGACCATATAAATTACAGGTACTTTTCGTTCCTTTCTATAAAATGTAACCCCTCCTACCTGTACTCCAAAACCTACCGAGACATTCCATATTTTATCCCTGCACTCATAAGATTATAACGATACTTCACATAAGTTTAAGTCTAATAGTGTCTAAGTTACGTGTTCGGTTTTCTGACGAAGATATTTGAAGCAGTCATTTTTGAGTAATTTTTTTTAGAGTAGGAAATAGAGGAGTATAATTCGTACAAAAATTCATCACAATATTATGAATCATGTGAAATCCTCCTTTTAATTACGGTTCAGTGTAGACTATCCGTAGTTTATATGGTCCTTGTTTTACCTGAATCTTATAAACTCACCCATACTTTACCATTCTCCCCTTAAATAGTTAATTTTTTCTCCTTCCTTTTCTAAAAGTCGTCTTTCGAAGTACATGTCTCTTTACTTTTACATACCAGGTAAAATTTTCATTCTTCAATTCCTCACCCTCCCTCCTCACCTTTCTTTACTTCGATTTTTCTGATGAAACTAGAATAAACAAAATGTAAAATTTATCGTTCATAATGTTTTAAAATTTATATCTTTTAATTCCGTTTCTTTGGTTTATTACCTAGTATTAGAGTTATAGTTCAATTGGAACAACTGTTGTAAGAGTTATTTTAGTATTTTAGTATGTATTTCTATTTTCTTTTTTCATTTTCGTGGGTGAAATAGTAGAGACTTCAGAAAGGGGTTTCCCTTAATGATAATTATCGATAGTTATCAATTAGAACTCAAAGGGAATTTTTTACACAAAACTTTTTAGACTTAAACATGTATCTTATTTAGTATAAGAACGGATCTCTTAGAGTACCTGTCTCCTCGGACCGTCTGATGTCAGGTACCCCAGTGTTCTCAGCCTGTGTCGAATCACTGATTTGGTGGTTTACAATGAGATGTAGAACAACCAAAAAACCCTACTAATACTAAAGACCGTAGGAGGGTACCGTTGTTTATGGCCGGATTGAGTCATTAAAATCGTTGACTTACCATAAAGTAACATCTCAACTTTGTTAAATTGACTAAACTAACTACCTACAAAGCCATCAAAGACCTTCTAAAAAAATTTAATATTACAATAAATGTATGTGTAGAACCATAGGTTTATAAATCCGGTTTACTGAGGTCTTAGAAAGTTTTGATATAGGAAGGTAGTTGTCAAATAGTTTATAAGAGAAGAGTATCTGGACTGTAGGAACCCATAGTAGTTTAGAAAATTTAAATGATCACATTATCCACTTTAGAAACATAGAACTAATAAAATAAAGATAAAGAAAATCTTTATCTTCTCATACTAATCTTTATCTCATACTAATTCGTAAAAAAGTATGATACCGATCAGTAAAAACCTGTATCTAAAACTTCTTTATACAATATAGTGTAATTCCCTAAATTTACAAAAGGACCCTGATTTTCAAAAACAGAGTAATTCTCAACTTTCACTTTCAGTAAGTCAGCACAGACTAAGGAGCACTGGGGTGTCAAGTACCTTAAGAGGTCCGGTTTTATGACCTTACCCATCGGATAGGGAAGAGGTTACCTAGAAGGAATGGGTCCCTAGTTTGGTCCCAAAGGACGTAACGTCCGTCTAAGAAACAGTCTACTCGATGGTCCCTTCGATTCAGAACCATTTTAGACCTACTATTTTATCTTTTTCTTCATTGACTCGACATATTATAATAGTATACAAAAACTGGATGTACTAATTAATGATATAATCCAAATGAGAATTCCGAATAGTTTATTTTCAATAAACCTACCCCTCAGTCAGGAAGTTCGAAAATTGGAACTGCATAATTGGACGGGTTCTTTAATTCTCCTTATTCATACCTTGGAGATTACGTACCTTATGGTCACCACCCTTTACACGACGGTATACATAAGTCGGTGTATTAGAGTGACTTTAACCATAAAAATAGTTCCTAAAGAGTCGTTCATAAATAACGAAACCTAATTTAGTTAAGGTAATAAACTTGATGGTTTTTCTCACAACCCAATTCTTGTCGTCAATTGAAAATACAGTAAATATATAAGTTTGTAAATAGTGTGGGACTAAGTCGTCGTTTTTATACCCAGGAATGAAACAGTAGTGACACAACTCACCGTTATACTTGAGTTTTTCTAATTTGTCACAAAATTTTCCCTGTGACCTCAGGGGTAACGTCAATAGACCATCCAGGACGGAACAACGTGGTCCGTATTGTCTTGGGTGTCATCCGAGACCGGGAACATAGATTGAGATTAGTACGAGTACTGAAGTAAGATTGTGGTCCAGAAGTCGTCCGACATGAAGTTATAAAGACTTTTTCGTAACCTATATAAGACAATTGTACGATAGAGTAACTGGGAGTATGACGGTAATTTTGTACATAGATACAAGTTTTAGTTTTTCATGGAACAAGCGGATACTATATACTGATGATAATTATCTTCGTTTCGACGTAAGAGTCAGTGTTACGACAAAACCTTTAACAGCTGTATCCTATACTTGTTAAAAGTCTCTTGTCTAGTTAGTCCTCGTCTTTTCTTTACAAAGACGGTCTCTACGTTAAAGGAAAACATTTAGAGACAAAAACGTCTGTCCGTCCCTACCAAACGAGTCCCTGGTGTACAAACGGAAGTCAAATGGGAGACAAATTAAGTTTCCAACGAAGAGGAAAAACCCCATTTATTGGTGTTGAATATGACTGAAGTTCCCTTATAAAAGTATGGTATAATAAATCAGTCTGAGTACTTAAAGTCAAAAACCAAGACAAGACAAAACAAAAAGGTATTACTCAGTATAAGTTGTACTGTACGTAAGTGTGTGTATGTGCGTGTGTGTGTGTGTGTGTGTATGTGTTTTGGTTACTTAACGTGTTCGAGACGAGACTATAAATAGGAATATTCCAACAACCCTATCTTTTACGTCGACCCAATTTTTCATTACTATAACTATAGAGAGAGGTTACGGAGAGTTGAACTATCAGATAATTTTAGAGTGAACACCTGAATTTGGAGTATTTAAATAATTCTTCTGATTTTATGGGACAAAAGTTTAACGATTCGTTATAAAGAGGAAAGGGGAAGTTAAAGAAAAAGAGATCTAAACGTTAGGTTTTTAGTCTCTTCGGTTTTGGAGTAGTGATACCTCTATAAGTACACGGAAAAAGAAAAAGAGATCTTTTATTCAGACACTTGACGTGTGTTGTCACATTAACTGAGAGACCACGTCGACGATAACCCAGAAAGGATATTCTTTAGTATAATCGGAAGGAAAATTTACACAAGTCCCATTATTCAGTAGGAACTGTAAGTGGTAAGTATGTTGTTTTACAGACACAATGATTTAGTCGGGGTTCGAATAGTTTATTAATTAAGGTCTAAACATTCACTGTGTCTACTACAGTCCAAAAACATAATTCATCCTGGAACTAGGGGTCGTAAATGACCAACGTTAGGAAAATGATTGTCTATTGTAGACGGTTACTCATTATGAACCAAGGTCCCTTCTTGTCGAAAATCACTAAAATAAGGACACTTCAAATGATACAACTGTTACGAAATTCGGTTTACGAAAACAAATTGGCGGTATTTCGTTCTTTAACGACACGTTTGAGAAATTGTGAAAAAATTCGGAACTCCCCTAGTGTAAATTCTTATTCTTCTGAAGATAAGTCAGGAACCTCCTCCTCCTCCTTAGGAACAGACTCCTCCGGAATGTTTGTCGATACTTTTCTTCTCTTCACTTTTCGTTTCCTCTTTTCCTTGCTATATGGGTAAAGTTACGTCTCAAAGTTTCTAATCGTTCCTCTCTATTCTTTCGGAAGGAGTCGTTAGTTACGTTTCTTTATCTCCTTTTTGTTGTCTTACCCTTTGTGATCTCTAGAGAAGTTCTTTTAATCTCTTTGGTTCCCTTGTAAAGTACGTTTCTACCCGTGTTATTACCTGTCCTTACCATACCTGAATTGTCTTCGTCTTCTATGATTCTTCTCCACCGTTCTTATGTGTCTTCTTGATATGTTTTTTCTAGAAATACTGGGTCTATTGGTACTACCACACTAGTGTGTGAATCTGTAGGACCTTACGTTTCAGTTCACCCGGAATCCTTTGTAGTGATGTTTGTTTCGATCACCTCCACTACCTTAAGGTCAATTCGATAAGGTTTAGGATTTTCTACTACGACACTTTCACGACGTGAGTTATACGGTCGTTTAAACCTTTTGAGTCGTCACCGGTGTCTTGACCCTTTCCAACCAAAAGTAAGGTCAGGATTTCTTTCCGTTACGGTTTCTTACGAGTTGATGGCGTGTTAACGTGAGTAGAGTGTGTGATCATTTCATTACTAGTTTGGAGAGGTTCGGTCCGAAGTTGTCATACACTTGGTACTTTAAGGTCTACAAGTTCGACCTAAAACTTTTCCGTCTCCTTGGTCTCTAGTTTGACGGAAGTAGGTGACCTAGTAGCTCTTTCGTTCTCTCAAGGTCCTTTTGTAGATCAAGACGAAATAACTGATACGGTTTCGGAAACTGACACACCTAGTGTTGTTTGAAGCCTTTTAAGACTTTCTCTACCCTTACGGTCTGGTGGACTGGACGGAGGACTCTTTAGACATACGTCCAGTTCTTCGTTGTCAATCTTGACCTGTACTTTGTTGTTGTACCAAGGTTTAGTCCTTTCCTCATGTAGTTCCGACATATAACAGTAGGACGAATAAATTAAATATACGTCTCATGTAGTACGCTTTACGACTTGACCTACTTCGTCTTCGACCTTAGTTCTAACGACTGTCTTTAAAGTCAGTGGTGTCTATACGTCTACTGTGGTGGGAATACCGTCTTTCACTGTTCCTTGATTTTTCGGAGAACTACTTTCACTTCCTCCTCTCACTTTTTCGACCGAATTTGAGTTGTAAGTCTTTTGATTCTAGTACCGTAGACCAGGATAGTGAAGTACCGTTTATCTACCCCTTTGTTACCTTTGTCACTGTCTGAAATTAAACCCCCCGAGGTTTTAGTGACGCCTACCACTGACGTTGGTACTTTAATTTTCAGCGAACGAGGAACCTTCTTTTCAATACTGGTTTGATCTGTCGTATAATTTATCGTCTCTGTAACGACGACGACGACGACGACGACGACGACGACGATTCAACGAAGTCAGCACAGGCTGAGACACGCTGGGGTATCTGTCGTCGGGTGGGCCGAGGGGGTAGGGACCCTAAGAGGTCCGTTCTTGTGACCTCACCCAACGGTAAAGGAAGAGGTTACGCACTTTCACTTTTCACTTTCACTTCAGCGAGTCAGCACAGCATGAAGCGCTGGGGTACCTGACGTCGGATGGTCCGAGGAGGTAGGTACCCTAAAAGGTCCGTTCTCATGACCTCACCCAACGGCAAATGAACGGTTGTTTTCAGGCAGATCAGTTTCGACACAAAAAAGGTCCTCAGTACATACTTACACTCTCAACCTGATATTTCTTTCGACTCGTGGCTTCTAAACTACGAAAACTTGACATCACAACCTCTTCTGAGAACTCTCAGGGAACCTGACACTCCTCTAGGTTGGTCAAGTAGGATTTCCTCTGGTCAAGACCTATAAGTGACCCTCCTGACTACGACTTCGACTTTGAGGTTATGAAACCCGTGGACTTCGCTTCTTGACTGAGTAAACTTCTCTGGGACTACGACCCTTTCTAACTTCCGCCCTCCTCTTCCCCTGGCGTCTTCTACTCTACCAACCAACCGCAGTACTTGAGTTACCTGTACTCAAACTCATTTGAGACCCTCCACCACTACCTGTCCCTCCGGACTACACGACGTCAGGTACCCCAGCACTTCTCAATCTGTGCTGACTTACTGACTTCGCTTGACTAAGTCAAGAACAGTACTTGAGTGAAGTCTTTAATGGTCACTCGAGTAACGGAAATACAAAACCTATTATAGTAAGATAACTCATCCTTTATCTGTAAAATGTGGTCCCGGTCTACCCCTTCCGAAACTCAATACTTAAGACAGTAGATATAGTATTTTCTTCGCTACTCTTATGAGGGTTTAATCGGTTCACAGAATGAAAACCTCACCCTCCAGTGTCTATTCGTTCCCCTCTTAGATGTTACTAGACACACATAATTTAAACCTTTTGAATAATAGTTAACTAAAATCGGTTTATATCTGTGTTTACCAATATATGTCTTTATAAATATCTTTAAATAATTATATATCCTCAATCATATATGTGTACATAAAGGAACGATACAGTTGACTCTCCTGTATCTTCGTTACTATGGAATAATCATTGGTTGTAAGATAGTGGGTCTAGAACAAAAGATTAAGGTAAGAGGTTACTTTTCTTCGTCTGAGGAACCTCTTTAGCGACTAAGATCCTAAAACACCGTCCCCCACCTCCCGGCCTCACCCCCACCACTCCGTCACATCCTTCTCATATCAACTAAATATTACAAGACAACCAAAGGTCAAATCTCGTTTCACTAAATATATAAGTGGGAGAAAATCTAATAAAAGAGTATATCTAATAGTATCTTATAATTTATCTCGAGGGACACGATATCTCATCTGGGAACAACTATTAGATGAAATATATATATCATCATTAGATGAAATATATATCATATATATTAGATGAAATACATATGATGGAATAATATCATATATCATCATATATCATAAATACAAGTAAAGATGGAGGATGAAATAGGGTGGGTGGAAAGGTGAAACCATTGGTATTCAAACAAAAGGTTCAGACACTCAGACAAAGACGAAACATTTATTCAAGTAAACATAGAAAAAAAAAAAATCTAAAGTGTATATTCAATATAGTATGAACAGAAAAAGACTGAATGAAGTGAATTATATTAGAGATATACAGATAGGTACAACGACGTTCAGTTCAGATCCGAAACTTATTTTTTACATTTTCTACTTCAACCTAGTAGAATATTCCGGTCTTCCAATCCTTCACGATTTTTGTTTTGATGTCTTATTACTCTAGTACAGTTTCCTTATATCTTCGGTTGACTTTTTCAAGGTCTATCGGTTTTGACAATTGTTAAACTCGTCACTTTATCATAACCTAACTGACGTACATACGATACAACAAAGTCACTGGTTGGATCTATCGTACAACTTTTCGTCTCTGTAATGAAACGGTTGTTTCTAGGCAGATCAGTTCCGATAACAAAAAGGTCACCAGTACATACCTACACTCTCAACCTGACACTTCTTTCGACTCGTGGTTTCTTAACTACGAAAACTTGACACCACAACCTCTTCTGAGAAGTCTCAGGGAACCTGACGTTCCTCTAGGTTGGTCAGATAAGACTTCCTCTAGTCGGGACCCTAAAGAAACCTTCCTTACTACGACTTCGACTTTGAGGTCATGAAACCGGTGGAGTACACTTCTCAACTGAGTAACCTTTTCTGACACTACGACCCTCCCTAACCCCCGTCCTCCTCTTCCCCTGATGTCTCCTACTCTACCGACCTACCGTAGTGACTGAGCTACCTGCACTCAGACTCACTTGAGGTCCTCAACCACTACCTGTCCCACCGGACCGAACGACGCTAAGTACCCCAGCGTTTCTCAGCCTGTGCTGACTCGTTGACTTGACTTGACTACGATACAACGAAGTCAATACAGACTGAGAAACGTCTGGATACCTGATATCGGGTGGTCCAAAGAGACAGGTATCCTAAAAAGTCCGTTCTTATAACCCCACCCAACGGTACAGGAGGAGGTTCCCTGGAAGGACTGAGTTCGTAGCTTGGGTGCAGAGTTCAGAAGACGTAACCGTCCGTCTAAGAAATGGTGACCGGGGTGGACCACCGAGTCTGCCATTCCGCAGACGGACGTTACGCCCTCTGGTCCCAAGCTAAGGACCCAGCCCTTCTAGGGGACCTCTTCCTTTACCGTTAGGTGAGGTCGTGAGAACAGACCTTTTAGGGTACCTGTCTCCTCGGACTATCCGATGTCAGGTACCTCAGAGTTTCTCAACCTGTGCTGACTCTCTGAAGTGAAAGTAAGAGGTGGACCCTTCGGGTCATAACCTAATATTTGGTTTTATATTTTATTTGTAAGTACTTAGGTATAACTATATTTATTCACTAACTTACTTATTTACCCCCTCTTTACTATTTACGGAATACTTCTTCTTAAGGTTTATTAGTTTATTAAGTCCATCTATTGAGTAGGAGTTTTCCCACTTCGTATTGTGGGGTCAAGGATTTACATTCGACTTGTACCGTATCTTTTCCCCCCTTTCTCATTGGACCGTTTGTGATGGAGTCGGTCCACTACTTCCAATTGTAGTCGTCACTACTCGTATGACTATCGTACATAAGAACTATGTTATTCTTACCTTGAACAGGAGATACCAGAAACTTTTCAGATAGTGGATCAGATTAGTACTCTTTTTGTAGTGTGTTCGGGGTTAAGACCCTACAAAAAGTTTTGTGAACCGATCATGAGGAGTTTTGACAGTTCTAGTAACTTTTGTTCCTTTTAGATTTTTTGACAATATCCGTGTTCCTCGGATGTACTGTCGATTTATAATATACTATAGGACCTACCTTTTGTGCTTTTTCCTATCACGCAAATTTTATTCCTTTATACTTGTTTCACACCCGAACTTATTACATAATTATGACCAAGTAGGTAATACCGTTTGTTTACATGGTATCATTATATTTCACAATTATTGACTACTTTCACCCGGATAACGGATATTCTTCATGTATGACAGGATTGTTAAAAAGATATTTTTAGATCAAAACAATATTTAAAAATTTCAAATAATTTTTTTTGAGAGTTTAAATAAGAAAAATAATAAGTCTACCTGAAATCAATCTACAGTCATAAAAACACTGTAGATTCGATTTAATAGAAGACTGTGGGGTATCTAAACACTCAATCAAGAAGATTCACGAAATTAGTTGCGAAATTAAAATGGGACTTTTACCAGTAATATGAACAATCCCTTTATAAAAGATTCAACAAGTGTACGATAACAAACCCAATAATGTGGTAGAGACTATTTTCTCAAACTGAGAGTCAAAATAATAACTATTTTTGAGATAATACTAATAGGAGGATGTTTGTGAGATTTGAGACCAGTAGAAGTGACTCATACCATTACTCTCACCTTACATAGTAACGTTCAGATTAAGACGGGTAATATAGGGACGGAGAGGTAAATACGATCCGATTTTACAATAAACTCGACCTTCTAGTAAGATATTGGAAGTCTAATGACGACCCACCGAAGCCGTCTTTTCCTTAATGGTTACGTAATTTAAACTTAATCGAGACTCTTTAGTACGTCTACATACGTGTCTTGTAATATCGTTATGACAGAGGGTCCGTGTCGTCTTAACGAAAATACGTCAAAATTTCTTAGTGAACTCGTTGGGAATTTAACGTGTGTACTACTTCGACTCGGTCGTAGAAGACAAATTTTTTTTTTTTTTACGTCGGGTTTAGACCGGAAAGTCCCTCGACAGAAAGTCTCTTTGGACTAGTGTGACCCTGACGACGACTCACCTGACAAACCCAAAGTCGGAGTCGTATAATTTCACAGGACCGTCTCACTGACGTCTTCACAGTGAATCTGATTACTAATACTTAATACGTCTCCCAGTATAGGAGAATCAATGTTCAGTAAATGTACCGGAGGGAGATCTGACGGATCGGGCCAAGTTACAATAAAAGGAGGATGATCCTTTATTGAGTAACTTATCTACAAGTTTCAACTTAAATAACTGTAAGATAAAAAGAAGGTATTACGGTTCGAACGTTTTGTTGATTTACTTTTTTTTTTTTTTTTCTGTGAATAGGAGTCACTTTAATATCGTCATTGTTCAGAGTCAAATAAAAAAGGGGAAATCAGACAGTCACGAAGGGTAAAATTTCCAAACGGTCAAGACTATAGAGTGGGAGACGGAAGGAGAAGATAGAAATGACTTTAACTTTTCTATCACATTTCTTCATACGTTCCTTTTTTCCCTCTTACATCAACTAAGACTTTAGTCGTGTAGAGTTGTATATTTCCATGTGTGATAAAGTCACTTGTTGAACCCCAACTCCCCTCACCCATGTCGACCTTTTGGTCTCTTAGAGGAGGAACTTTAATTTTTTCAGACGGTCTAATTAAGACATGTAAAATTCTGCGTTGAATAATTCGTACTGATGTCTCTACCCACACCTTGAGTCGACTTTATATGTCTAGACGTAAACACGACGACCGACTTAAATCTAAAGTCACCTTTTATATTCCTCATAACTGGACAGGGTCTTTCACCTGGTAGGTACCAGTTGAAGTTTCAGCATCCGACAAAAAGTACTATTTTGGTCGGACCTCGTCCTGTTTCTCAAAATAGGTTTAGCTGACTCGTCTAAAACACAGTACTCTCGATTAATCCCGTCTTGGAGAGTTCTAAGGTATTGGTTGGAGTCCCGGTTGTTCGGAACAACAATAATTACACCACCTACCACTAAGTCGGTATGTTTTACGGTAAGTTGTGTCTGGAGGTAGGTCCCGTCAATGGGGACTGTAGATCTAAGCTTCTCCGGGAACGATGGAACGATTTACTGTTCCCAGTTCATTTCTATTGTCCTCTCACGAGACTTTACGACAAGTGTGAAGGTTGTTCAATCAACTGTATCCACCATCTTACTACGTCACTACCGGAGTGACAAGGACTCCCTGGACGTCACAGGAATCTCTCGAGAACCCTGTGTGTTTACGGAGGGGTTATCATGTCGTTCGTCAATGGACAGTTTGACGTGGTCCATCTAGAGTAAGGATAACAGGGAAGCACGGGGTTTTTATTCGGGTTTCCCGTTGAACACGGTCTCGTCACCTCGTAATTTACAGTGAATTTTTGGAAGGAACCGTCCTATTAAGTAACTCTATTGTCGGTCTTCCTCAAATAGAGACGAGGTCGTCTTGATAAGACGAGGTTGTGTTTTTTTTAGAATGTTTGGGAGACTCTCTTTTTACCTCGACGCTTTTACTGGAAACCCGACTGTCGAGACGGGGAGGCGTCGAGACGTGGAGGAAAGGGAAAGGAGATGGAGTCCCAGTGTGACGGAGGGACGGGAAGGAGTCGTTTCAGGTCGAACGAGGTCGGTCGTGGACACGAACCTTCAAGAAGGGAGTCCACTGGTAGGTGTTCACAGACAGGAATGAGGGAAGTCCCGAGTCGATTTTACCGTAGTGACTGTACAAGACCCTGAAGGGATATTGTTTATTTTTAGGGTTGGGTCTGTATTGCACCGGAGAACGTGACGAAATAAAAAGATTTATTACAAGAAGAGGGTGTCGACGTGTCATATAAAAGGAATAAACAAGAAAAAATTGAGTACTGTTTTTACAGTTTATATGTTTACCGTCCCTGAAAATGAGTGACGTAATAAGGATCTTAGATCCTTCATGGACTGTATATTTCCCATGAGTTGTTGTAAGTGACTCATTTTTCCGATTTAAAATTACACACAAAAGACAGACACAAACGGGGAAGAGTCGGATTGTAGGGAGATGGGACTGGAAGAGGTATGTGAAAGTGCGTGTATGTGTATAAGTCGAGTCACTCGGAACGACAACTATCACCAGTCCTTTTACGACAACAGTCTGTCTAGTATCTGTGTTCCAAGAGTCTACGTTTTCTTCACAAAGAAGGATAGTTTTTATTTGTTTTCGAGTACTCGTGCCTTCATTCTTCGTCTACAGGTTACGGGAAATGGACACCGTGTGTTCACAACACCTCGTAAACATATACCTGGGACAGGGTATTCGTAAGGGAACCCGTGTATTTGAGTCAAGGTATGACCCTCTCTTGGTTTCCGACTGTCGACTAAGGTAGTGTACAAGAAACATAAAACATTATATCTTTCACTTTCACTTTAGCACAGACTGAGAAACGCTGTGGTACCTGACATCGGATGGTACGAGGAGGCAGGTACCCTAAAAGGTCCGTTCTCATGACCTCACCCAAAGGTAAAGGAAGAGGTCTCCTAGAAGGGCTGTGTCCCTAGTTTGGGGCCAGAGGACGTAACATCCGTCTACGAAATGACAGACTCGGTGGTCCCTTCAGTTGTATGACATTATATCTCTAAATATGTTATATACCCCTGTAGAGAGTATATAACCGAATCTACCATTTCTTAGGTGGACGTTACACCTTCTGGACCCAAGCTAGGGACTCAACCCTTTTAAGGGGACCTCTTCCCTTACCGATGGGTGAGGTCATAAGAACGACCTCTTAGGGATACCTGTCTCCACAGTATCCCTACTCTTTGTCTTTCATCTTACCATGAACAGTTCCTTAACCCCCTCCTTCTTTTCTCATTGACAAGTTACCCAGTACGTCTCAAAGTACTCTAGTGTTTCTCAGTCTGTGTTCACTCGTTGAGTCGTGTGTGCGTATGTTATTTACTATTTCTCAAGTATAATCACATATACAAGTCAATAAGACTTGTACAAACCAACCGGGTTTTCAAGTAAATCAAAAGAGGTTCTTTAGGTTTACTTGAAAAACCGGTTGGGTCATTATTGAAGTAGTAGAAAATGTCTCAACCTGTACCGACTCACTGATTTTCCGTACGTAAACAACATTGACTCTCTCAATAAAACTCATCTCAGTCTATGAGAGACGAGTTGTCTTTTCTTTCACTGTACCAGGTACAGACGGTACCGAATTTTTTGCCCCCCAATCATTACTATTCGTATGCACGGAAATAAACGGTAGGGCCGAAATCAAAGGTCGTCGTTAAAGTTCGAACCCCTATATACTTGATCCCCTCATATAAGCTTAGTCGTTTCCTACCCGTGTACAGACCATATTGTCCTGTATAAGTCTTTAGTGGTAACATATCTATAAAAATAAGTATCCTATAGTAATTGAAACTTTAAGTTTTATTGTAGGTTTTTTGACTCTTGAGATCACGAACTGTCTCTTTCGTTACCTAAAATTTTACGACTTTCTGTCACGAGATCCGATCTAAGTGTGTATTACGGATACTTATGTGAAATCATTCGTAATTAGCTTATGGATACTCATTCAATGAAGTGACCTGTGAGACATGTCAAGGGTATTTCTCAAACATTAACGACTTAATTCGCGTGCGAGTATATCAACATAAAATAGAACGTTTTGACTTTGAGACGTGCTGGGTAACTTGTCAATGAGAAAAGAAGGAGGAGGGTAAGGGACTGTTCATGGTAAGACGAAAGACGAAGATTCTTAAACTTATGAGATCTTTGGACTTCTTGATCTTAGTGCACAATTGACAGAAAAACCCTGACTACAAAGTGTATCGTATTACAGCAGTTCCAAGTGGGTACAACATTGTATTTTGTCACAAAGGAGAGAGGATTCCGACTTGCTACAAAGCAACATACATATAAGGTGTAAAAGATATAAATCAGTAGACAACTACGTGCGAATCCAATGAAAGTGAAAAATCGATAACACTTATTACTGCGTCACCTGTACACACGCTAATAGACAAGTTCTAAGAAACTTAAGAAAACTTAAAACTTAACAACGTTAAGAAAACTTATATATGGGTCCTTACCCTAACAACCTGGTATACCATTAAAATAAAAATTAAGCAACTCCTTTGATGTATGACGAAAGGTATCACTGACATGGTTAAATATAAGGGTAGTTGTTACGTGTACCCAAGTTTAAAGAGATGTAGGACTGGTTGTGAAAAAGTAATAGACCGAAAAAGTCGAAAAATAAAATATAACCTCATCTCAACTAATTGTTATAACACAATCAAAGTCCACAGTTCGTTCCACTAATTCAAAATGTATATGTATATAGATAAGAAAAAGATTAAGAAAAGGATTAATCCATCAATGTCTTATAACTCGTCCTAAGGACCACGATCTCATTCAGGAATAACCAATAGTTAAAATTACATATAATCCACTATGGAGTAAGACCAAAACTAAACGTAAAGGAACGACTAATCACGTATTCGTAAAAAAAAAGTATATGGACAACGGATAAAGACATAGAAGTAACCTCTTTACAGATAAGTTCAGGTACCTGGTAAAAAATTACTTCAATAATCAAAACAACAACAACAACTCAACATTTTCTAGGAATATATAAAATCTATAATTGGGGAATAACCTATATACCAAAAGGTTCTAAAAGAGGGTGAGACATCCAACGGAAAAGTAAGAAAACAAAAGGAAACGGTATGTTTTCGAAAAAGTAAACGAACAAACAAAAATAAAAACAACGGATACGAAAACTATAGTATAAGTGTTCCAATTACGGTTCTGGCCACAGAACTTCCGGAAAGGAATATAAAAGGAGATCCTCAAAATAACCTTCCTGACTACGACTTCGACTTTGAGATTATGAACCGGTCGACTACGCTTCTTGACTGAGTAAACTTTTTTGAGACTACGACCCTTTCTAACTTCCGTCCTCCTCTTCCCCTGTTGTCTCGTACTCTACCAACCTACCGTAGTGACTAAGTTACCTGTACTCAAACTCATTTGAGACCCTCAGCCATTACCTGTCCCTCCGGACCGTACGACACCAGACACCCCAACGTTTCTCAACCTGTGCTAAGTCGTTGACTTGACTCCGCAAAATATCAAAGTCCAGAACGTCAATTTAAAAATTAGGTAAAATTTAACCAAAAACACGTACTATTCTATAGGTCCCCTATAGAAAACGTCCACCTATCGTCATAAAGGGTCGTGGTAAATGCTCTGATAAGAAAGGACGTAACATATAACAATCGTGGGAATAGTTTTTAGTCAACTGACATATACGTACCTAAAGAAAGACCCGACAGACAAGACAGGGTAACCCAAAACACAGACAGAAACACATCATGATACGGCACAACTGATGACTTCAAAACACCATATATAACTTTAGGCGAAACAAGAAATAAGAGTCCTAACTAAACGGGTAAACACCAGAAAACATCAGGTTATACTTAACATCTTAACAAAAAAAAAAAAAAGATAATTCTTTTTTTTACAGTAACCCTAAAACTATCCCTAACGTAACTTAAATATTTAACGAAAACCTTTCTACCCGTAAAATTGTTACACAGAAGGTTAGATACATGTACCACATAGAAAGGCGTAAAGGTAAACAAACACGGAACATTTTAAAGAAAGTAGTCGTAAAGTATCAAAACTGAAAAGATAAAGATAAATCTTTATCAAGAGATAAAGAAGTAATAAATCAGGACCATCCACTATGTAAAGATTCTTAAATAGGTAAAGAAGAAACGACAGGTACAACAAACGTATACTAACAAGTATCGTCAGAGAATACTAGGAAAAATAAAGACACCGTAGTAAACATTAGAGAAGAAAGTGAAGAATAAAATAGTTAAAGTTACAAGAAAGAAAAAAAGAATCAGATCGGTTCCTAAATAGTCAAAACGAATAGAAAAATTTTCGAGAATTGAAACAACTGAAAAATATATAGAAATAAAGTAAATAAAGACGAGAATGTAATAAAGGAAAGTAGATGATTGAAACCCGAATCGTACAAGAAGAAAAAGATCGAGGAACTCCCCTTTTAATCCAATGACTAAACTTTAAAGAGAAGTAAAAATTATATCTATGAAGAGTGATACTTGAAGGGAGAACCATGACGAAGACGACTAACGGTATATAAAACCATACGACACAAAAATAAAAGTAAACAGAGTTATATAAAACATAAAGGGGAACACTAAAGAAGAAACTGAACTAACAAATTTTCTCACGATAAATTAAAGATCAAGTATAAAAAATTTACTACGACAATGACTTGACTTGACTTTCTATTAATAAAGTTTGTCCGGACTTCCTTTTTCTCTGTCTCAAAACTATAAGAGGTTTATTGTACTTTTACGTTCAGGGAACTCATGTTAAATTAAATCACATGGAATGGAGTCTTTTAATACTATTCTTGATATTTAGACTGGACTTCTCCAAAAATTGGATTATAATAAAGAAATTACAAACGTTTTATATATTCTGTTCGGATTGAATTGGGAAAAGACACGTCAAGATTGACCAAGGTAACAAGTCTCAGATCAGAATAGGAATGGGGACTCAGGTGAGAAAGAATAGGACGGGTATAAGAAACGATTGTTAATGATTAATTTCTGGAAACTAGAGACTGACGTCGTACTAAAAATTCTCGATCTCATACAAAAGACAAAGAAATAATTACTTATACTCTATATATTAATAGACACAAGAACCAGACCTTTCTCCTTATTCTATATATTTAACATCATAGACGGAGATCTATTATAATTGAGTAAATGACTAACATACATCACCTGTTATAGGTTAAAATCGTCAGTTTATTTTAAGGTTCACTGAGTATCTTCGTTTACAAAAGAAATGTTACTCGTATTACTATGATAAATGTAAATAATAAAGATAAATAATCAAGTGAACTAAAAGAAATATTTTGGAATCATTCTCTCCGTCTCAAAATAAAATCTTATTTACGAGTCGTATACATCTAAATTATAAAGATCACAATTGAAAACTTTCTTCGGGATGTAAGGTACTGTAGTTCATTGATCGTTAAAACGACCCTCTATTTAAAGTTGTCGTGTGGGATATTCGGAACAAACAATATTACGAATCCCATACGATCTCACTCGGTCACTCACATTCCTTAGGATTAACTTTCATTTATAGGTTTCTGTTTACTTGATTCAACATTGGAGTGGGGGGTGGTAATGTCACCTTAAGTCTTTGGAACTTTTTCACACTATCATAGTCCTCCTTAAGGAATACTTATAGTTCATATCTGTACTTCTAAGTTTCTCTATTTGTTATTGTACTCCTTAGTTTCTCTGTTTATTAAAGGATTTAGAACAGTCCAGTTTAATATTATTTCGAGAGTGGTCGTAGGATTAGGATGTTAAGATCTGGTTTTGTAAAGGAAGTCAAAGTACGACTTTAGTCGTCTATACTCGATTATAGTAATTTTTTTTTTCTTTTTTTTAGGGAGAAAATTTTAGTCACCCGATTTAGTTTGTGGTAAGACCGAAACCCACTTTTTCACTTCCACTTCAGCGAGTCAGAACACGCTGAGAAACGTTGGGACACCTGACATCGGATGGTCCGAGGAGACAGGTACCTTAAAAGGTCCGTTCTCATGACCACACCCAACGGTAAAGGAAGAGGTCTCCTAGAAGGACTGGGTCCTTAACTTGGACCCAGAGGGTGTAACATCCGTCTGCAAAATGGTAGACTCGGTGGGTCCTTCAGTTCAGTAGGACCGAAACCCATCCAACTAATTTAGGTTTAACGTACAATCTTGTCTCTTGACTAATGTTGGATTATATACATGGGACCCCTCTAGATAGAGACACGTTACCTTACTTCTTTACTACTAGTCTTCCTCTAGTCTTTAGATGTCACACCTTCCTTTAAAATCGTTTTGAATCCCAAAATCTCTTCGGTACTTAAGTATTAAACCGATATACAAACTTTTAACTGTACTGTTCTTTATGAATGGTATACTTTTTCTACCAATCTCTTTCAATCTCTGTAATACATCCATTTTTGAGTGTCTCCTAGTGGAAACTCTATCCTAGACTCATTGACTTTTTGAGATAGTTAACCTGGAATAACGAGGTCACGACACATCTTTCTTTATAGAGATCAAGTATGGTCTCAATTTCACTCGAAATTTTATACTCTCTATTTGACTTTTAGTGACCTTTTCGGATTAGACTTGGATCAATATGGACTTAGAGTAAACAAAGGTGTATCCATTATAGGGATCTGAGGGAGTCTGAAGATTTCACACCCATGTAAAATTTCATGAAAGAGACTGAAAATGATCCTTTCTGTACCTACCTTCAATCCCCCTTTATATTTTCTCTTTAAATTTTCGATCTCAATGTATCTGAGACCCCTTCTGAAGACACAAAAAGACAAACGTATTAAACTGATAAGTTGCAAAAATGGATTTAGGTCTTGGAGTTTAAGTTGTACACTTTATAAACTACTTTGTACGAAAACGATGTAGACGAAAAAGAAATCATAAGGGTGAAGTGACTCTCCTTGATCGTAGATGGTTAGTGGGTTCAAATTGTTTTTGTTTTCGATTTGAATGGAGAGAGGGATGAGGTGTAAGTTACTTTGTGAGTAAGGACCTAAGAAATGATGTTTAGATCGAACTCAAATCAGTGGGACGACCAAAGAAATCAGGTCGGGGTCTTTAAACAAGTGGTGTGACGACCGTATTATTAGAAGAATTTTTAAAGTGGGACGGTTAATTGACAAATTTCGGAAGTCCCTATCGGATTGAATATTTTCTATGTAAAATCTTTAAAATCGGACAACATTTACCTTATTTCAGAGATTACTACTAAAAGTACTCGTCTCAATTCACGTACCAGAGATTTCGCCCGACAAATCAAGTTTAGGTTTAACATAGTTCAACACATTGAGCCTTTTTTTAAAAATAACAAAAGAAAGTAGACCAGAAAGGAACACTGAGTCTGTCATTTCTTAGGCGGATGTTACACCCTCTGGACCCAAGCTAGGGACCCAACCTTTCTAGGAGACCTCTTCCCTTTCCGATGGGTGAGGTCATAAGACCGGACCTCTTAAGGTACCGGAGATATCAGGTACACCAGCGTTTCTCAGCCTATACTGACTCGTTGAAAGTGAAAGTGAAAACAGACATTAATTTTAATAGTCGGTATCACTTATACAAACCTCTTCAAAAAAATTTTCCTCTACCTTTCTTCTCTTATAGTTCGTCTTCAAACACTATTTGATGGATTGTCTAAAACTTTTATTGATCTATTTTATATTTAAAATTTTAAGACTTTAGATATTTTATTTACGAAATTCAATGTTTATGTTTTTTTTTAATACATATGTCCTGACGTTCTTTTAGGTCGTTATATATTTTTATATTGTGTTGTACCGTCTCAATTTAAATATTGGTCTCCATGAACTTCTGACTGAAAGGATTAATCACAATCCTTTTACTAATTAATGTAATTAATACTTAGTATACTAGTGACACTATCTTCGTCCTTTTTATCAACTATGTTAAATTGAAGATTAGTATTAAAAATCTCTTTAGAAGATCGTCTAGTCCTTATCATAATTTGATTGTTAAACTATTTCTCGTAGATTCTTCTTTTAGACATTTGTAGTATGAATAACTACTTTGTGACTTCAGTGAGGTAAATACAATTTTTTCTTGTTTATAGGGGGGTCTAATAGTAAAAATGAGTATTAAATTTTCATTCGTTATACGATCTAATTTTTTAGGTCTTTGTTCTCACTTGACGTGAAGATGTATAGTCTTTGTTTACATTTTTAATTCATATAGTAAAAATTAACCATCGTAAAATTCATAGTAGATTCTTTAGACACTTTACACACCCTGTTTAGATTGTTTTTTATGTTTTCTTGTAACCTTCTTCAAAAAGTCAAAGTGACTTTTACTTTCTTTTGTATAGTCACCTCCCTATGTCGTACAACTAACTCATCTTCTGATATATAATATTTCTTTAGTCAACAGTATTAAATAGTTATTAAGTTATATTAATATTAATTTTAAGACTGTTCAAAACCCATACATGTAGACCCATACACATTCCTTGAACCCTTCCACTAAGAGTTCACTATATCTTCATTAGTTCATGTAGTTTCTTTGAGTAGTTCCTTTTGTTCTACCTTCCAGGAATAGTATGGTCTATAAGAATAGACCACCGAGTCTCCAATTTCGCAGACGGACGTTACGCCCTCTGGACCGAAGTTAGGGACCCAACCCTTCTAGGGACCTCTTCCTTTACCGTTGGGTGAGGTCATAAGAACGGGCCTCTTGGGGTACCTGTCTCCTCGGATCGCCCGATGTCAGGTGCCCCAGCGTTTCTCAGCCTGTGTTGACTCGTTGAAGTGAAGTGAAGTGAAAATAAGAATATGATTAACTTACCTGTTGTTTACTTTGTCTTACCTATCTTATCTCTTCGTCTAATTCTTGATTTTCGAAGATGCCGATATGAGTCGGGTCTTTTACTCTTGTTTTAGTGAGTAATGGTAATAATTACACTTAGACGAAAGGTAAAGTAGCGTAAAGGTCCGAGAAGACGGGTTCACTTACCAAACTAACAAATAATGTCCTTAAAGAGGTCACTGGGTTGTCGGGAATCTACCTTTTGTAGTTGTCAAATTTGGCATTCTAAAAAACTTTGGGAACGAAGTTTTAGGAGGAGACTGAAAAAAGAGGTTAAGACCTAATAGTCCTATGAGTAAGTTAGGATCGGTTCAGAGGTATCACTTTCTCGTTGGAATTTGGTTTGAAGGTGAACAGTCATTGAAAACCGAACCGAAACGAGGTAAGTTCTACGACGGTTTCGAAACACTGCACCACAAAAGGGTATGGTGTTATTCGTTATTTGAGTCTAAAAAGAGAAGACCCACCACTATAAAGTTCTCGGGTCAAAACAACAACAACAAGTCAGCGATTCAGTACAGGTTGATAAACGTTGGGGTACTTGACGTCGTAAGGTCCGAAGGGACAGGAAGTGATAGAGACCTCAAACGAGTCTAAGTACAGGTTTATCAACCACTACGATAGGTCGGTAGAGGAGGAGACGGCGGGGGAAGAGGAGGACGGGAGTCAGAAAGGGTCGTAGTCCCATAGAACCGTAGTACACCGGTTTCATAACCTCGAAGTCAAAGTAGTAAACAGGAAGGTCACTCATAAGTCCTAACGAAAGGAAAACCTGACTGAACAAACTAGAATGAGAGGTTCTCGGTGTTAAGTTTCCGTAGTGAAGAAACCATGAGTCACGGAACCAGACGTCGTTAAGATCATTGATATGTCAGACAGAGGAACTGTGATAACACCCTCATTCATCTGGCAAAATCCTGTGGAAGTGTGGGGAATTGTGTTACAGAACGACATGGTTTAACTACGACAGACTCAACTTAGGTAAGTCGTTCATAGTATCAAGGTTCACCACATGTGTCCACTGGGTTCAAGACGGAAGAACGATCCCTTCCTCTTCAACCATCATTCCTGAAGACTCAGTACAACAAGTAGAGGATAATTTCTATAGGATTCCATCTCTTATCGTTGTTTCTAGGAGTGTACTTACACTTAAATCGAAAACAGTTTGGAGTGTCAAAGGGTTGAACACTATATAGAGGGTAGATCTTCGACCATATACTTTCCTTTAATTTACGGACAACATTTATTGTGGTACTACTACAAAAATTTTTCTTTTCTGTGGACCCCTTTTTCAATGGTCGTATAGAAGACCTCTGAAATATTTAATAACTATGAGAAAGAAGATTTATCGTAACGACGTAAAATTCGACTTCGGTACTCGAATGGTTCCTTTTATCCCATGTACCGACAGTAAAACCAAAGTTTAATTCATTTACCACGGGATTACCGGATTTTCTTAATTACATGGAGGTTGTGTACTCGGTAAAGGAAGTCCCTTTATTCCAGGAATAATTAGATCTCTTTTCTAAGTACTTTTTTCCGTACACATTCCTTACACTAGGGGTAAAACCCCTACCTCTTTCGTGCTGTCTCCTTTAACTTTACTGACTGGAAACAGTATTTCCCTCTGTACACAGTCTCGATTAATGTATCTGGTAAAACCGAAGGATAAAATTTAGCAGTGTGAACTCGTTAATCTTTAGTGAATACGAGAGTCACAATATAATTAAACATGAATATCTGAGCCTCTGGTAGCACATACCTTCGTCGGAACCTCCCGTAGGAGGACTGACAAGTCTACTCTTTTGGCTATGGGTCTCTACACCGTTTTGCAAAGGTTTCGGCGTGTGTCTTTGGGTTTCTAGTGTCAGACCGTGATTCAAGTTACGAGAAAGAAAGTCCCTACGATCTAAAACCTATTTCCTATAATAAAAATTAATAAAATTTTCATAAAAGGTATTCTTTATACATAAAATATGGATACTTAAAAGTTTCAACATTTAAAAACTTACACGAGAGGAGTACGTAATAATAAAGATCCTGAGGAAAAGACTATAATCGTACATATTGATGTATGTATGTATTTGTGTGTGGCGGTGACTTCCTATGGGAGAGGAAACAACAACGAGTCAATGGGTGAGTACAGGTCGAGAAACGTTGGGGTATCTAACGTCGTACGGTCCGAAGGGACAGGGAGTGGTAGAGGACCTCAAACGGGTTCAAGTCACTACGACAGGTCAGTAGAGTAGGAGACTGTGGGAGAAGAGGAGGACGAGAGTTAGAAAGGGTCGTAGTCCCAGGAAAGGTTACTCAGTAGACAAACATAGTCTACTGGGTTTGGGACCTCGAAGTCGAAGTCGTAGTCAGTAAGGTCACTTATAAGTCCCAACTAGAGGGAATTCTAACTGATCAAACTAGAGGAACGAGAGGTCCTCTGAAAGTCCTCAGGAGAGGTCGTGGTGTCAAGTTTCTATGGTTAAGAAACTGAAGACGGAAGAAATGCCAGGTCGAGAACGTTGGTATGCACTGGTGACCCTTCTGGTATTGGAACTAATATGTCTGGTGACAGTCGTCTCATTACAGAGACGAAAAGTTGTGTGAAAGATCCAAATAGTAACAAAAGGACAGTTCTTTGTTAACAGAAGACTAAAGTACCGACGTCAGGGACAGACGTCAATAAAACCTTGGATTCTTCTCCTTTAGACATGAGTCAAGTCAAGTCAACGAGTCAGCACAAGCTGAGAAACGCTGGGGTACCTGACGTCGTGCGGTCCGGAGGGACAGGTAGTGGTTGAGGACCTCAAATGAGTGTGAGTACAAGAAAACTCAATCACTACGGAAGGGGAAGATAAACGGTACGTCATAACCCCGGCCTACGGTATTAGAATCAAAAAAAAATTACAAATCAGAATTTGTCTGAGAAAGCGAGAGGAGGAAGTGGGAGTAGTTCTCCGAGAAATCAAGGAGAAGTGACAGACGGTAATCTTACTATAGTAGACGTATAGACACCAACAACTACAATGAGAGCGGATAGAACTAAGATCGAACATTGAGTAGGTCGGGCCCCGTAAAGAGTACTACACGAGTCGTATATCCAATTTGTCTTACTGTCGTCTGTCGGGACAGTATGAGGAAAGAGTTAGAACTTGGTTAGTCAACAAGGTATATCCCAAGATTGACAACGAAGAACTGGGACACATGTCCAAAGAGTCCTCTGTCCATTCTACCAGACCATAAGGGTAGAGAGATTCTCGAAAGGTATCAAACAGTACTAGATGTGTCAGTTTCCGAAATCGTATCAGTTACTTTGTCTCTATCTACAAAAAAACTTTAAGGGAACGAAAGAGTTATTAGGTCACTTACAACTGTTAAACTAGAGATCAAGGAGAAGGGAAAGATTTGGGTCGAACTTGGTAGACCTTAAAGAGCCAAGTGTATCACGACTTCGGATCGTACGTTCCAAAATTCGTACTGGTATGGTCGTACCCTTTACTCATATTGACAGACTATCAATCGTGTAAGAAACCATGATGGAAAGAACCCCTGACCCTACGCCAAACTGGAAAAGGTCAGGACACCGGTGACGATCCAGAAGGTCTAAACGACTGTATTACTCACGTTTTGGAGTTACAGTAGGAGGACATCCCTAGACTTATTAAGACGACTTTAAAGTAGTGTAGGTGATCGAAATAATTATCGTTACGAAGAATTCCGGGTGAACTGAAGTGTGAGGTCTTACAGACCAAGACCCATTGATTTGTATGGTAGCATCATTACACCAAGTAATTCTAGAAACAAAATGTCGAGAAGGCACATGAGTAGGTAGAGAAGAACTAGAGAAGTCGTAGGTGATCCAGAGATGGTAAAAATAGGAAATAACACGGGTAGAAACCCGTCTTACCAGGGAACTACAAAGGTTAAAGGACTTCTCTAGAGATCAGAAAGGGGAAAACAACAAAAGTAGATAGTAACTCGTAACAAGTAACTTCTTCCGGAAGAACAGAGAAGATCGATAAAAAACCTTCAGATGTAAATTAACCTACATGGAAAGGGAGAGAGGGAACGAAAAGTGAAGAGAAACAAGAAGACAAGAAAATTTCGGAGGAGTCTATTGGTGAAACGGAAGAACGAAAAGAAAAAGAAACCTACCAAAACAAGTGACGGAGGACATGTTATAATGTTTGGAGACAGGTATCAAGAAGTCCGCGTGACAATTGAGTTAGATCAGGGAACCTGGATAAGCAATGGACGTGACACTTAAGTATGCCCTATGGAATCACATGGACATTATTAGTCCGGTACGAATCAGTAATGTAACCTGTGTAAATATTTCTAGATAAGTATAAGGACAGTGGGGAGATCATGACAATCAAATGACTCATATCTCACAGAGTGAGTGGAAACATGGGGTTTTTGAATTGTGTTTCATTTGTAACGTTTTCTAAATTAAAAAATATCAAATGGGTAACGTACTAGTAAGATATTTACTAGGGAATGATATAGACTTTGAGTAATCATAAAAACCATTATATCATTTGTTGTATAGAACTCAGAAGACCCCCTTTTTTTAGAGGATTTTCTCAATTTGTTTCTCGTCGTAGAGGAAAGAATCACAGTTTCTTTCTTCATATGATACCAAACGGATGTTACACCCTCTGGGCCCACATTAGGGACCCAGTCCTTCTAGAGGACCTCTTCCTTTACCGTTGGGTGAGGTTATAAGAACGGACCTTTTAGGGTACCTACCTCCTTGGACCATCCGACGTCAGGCACCCCAGTGTTTCTCAGTCTGTGCTGACTCGCTGAAGTGAAAAAAAGAAATACTAAACAATTTAGGTTGAGGAGGTAGACCCACATCTTAGACTGGAGCAGTAGACCCTTAATAAAGTAATTCAAGAAGACCTAGAAGTCAGAGAGGTGAGCACATAACAAGATTTTGATTGACGTTTGTTTTTCGAATTTTGGAAACGGAACTGGGACATCGAGAGAGTTTAATTATAAGACAACGAGAGAAAATGGTGATTTGGGTATCACTTAGTATGAGGAATAGAGATAAATAATCTTAAGTAAAAAAAGAAGGAAAAGATAAGTTGTATTTTTTTATTACTTACTTCCTTTCTTCCTTATACTCTGGACGTCGTTGATTCGAACAGGTGAACTCGGTGGTCTGGGTCAGTGAAGTTGGATAGAGTTCACAAGGAACTTACGAAGGTCCGGAGGAGTCAAGGACATCTAAGTGCAATCAGACATCGGAGAAAGACAAAGGGTCTCTCCTTTCTGTCCAAGAACAAGAACAGAAATTAGGATGAAAACTCAGGATAAATTAACCCCCTGTACCACTTTCCCACCCAAATTGGTGAGACCATCCTTGAATTAGAATATGTCGGGTCGTTTTGGTTCTGTACATAGAAGGAATGTCCGAGGAAACTTGACAACCAGGGTCTTAGTGGTGTTTCTTCTAGTCTTTATTTTGGAGTAGTTCTATTTTCTTTTTTTTTTTCACTTTCCTATTTTAAGTCCTTTAACCAAGAAATTAAATCTTCTGATCTTATAGTAGACTGTATCTTTCGAAAGTGGTAAGATAGAGTCTATATCGATTTTCTAAGATTTCGACAAGACACCATGGGTCCGTACGGGTCTCTTATCGAAAGGACCACTACCCTTCGACGAGGATTTGGGGTGGGGGGGAGTGGTGGTGGTCGACGAAAACTCAGTGAGAGAAGAGAGTCGGTAGTCGAGTCTCGTGGGAGACGAGACCAGTATAGTCGGGAAGACTAAAAGACCCGATACCTCGACAGAAAAAGTAGAAAACTCGACGTTAAAGACTAGAATGTCTAGGGTCGTGTCCGTGTCCCTACCGGTGTAGTCAATGGAACGTCGTTTCGACAAAGACATATGGTCCTTCTCTTGTTATATGAATTAATATCGACTCTTTGGACTGGTTGTCACACTTGAACCACTTCCGGGAATTGAAATTACTCTGAATCACAGAAACGGAATCGTCTTTTTGATCTACATCATAATGGATGTTACCCATGATATTATTCGTCCTTTAAAAAATAATTTCACGTCGTTTACTATATACGATTTCTTTACTGAACAAAATCAAATATACTAAACGTTAAATAACTATAATACTATCACCAAATAACCTTTACCTCCACAAAAGTATAGAAGACACTGAACACAGTGTCACGGACTGACGTCATTTCTAAGAAGTGTGTACGTATTTGGAACATCAAGTCAAGTCAACAAGTCAGCACAGGTTGAGAAACGCTGGGGTACTTGACGTCGAGCGGTCCGAAGGGACAGGTAGTGGTTGAGGGCCTCGAATGAGTTTGAGTACAGGTAACTCAGTTACTACGGTAGGTTGATAGAGTAAGAGACAGCAGGGGAAGAGAAGGGTGGAAGTCAGAAAGGGTCGTAGTCCCAGAAAAGGTTCCTCAGTCAAGAAGCGTAGTCCACGGGTTTCATAACCTTGAAATCGAAGTCGTAGTCAGGAAGGTTACTTATAAGTCCTGATTGAAAGAAAGCCTAACCGACCAAACTAGAGGAACGTCAGATCCCTTGAGAGTTCTCAAAAGAGGTTGTGGTGTCAAGTTTTCGTAGTCAAGAAGTCGTACGTTGAAAGAAATATAAGGCTGAGAGTGTTTTGAACATTTTGGAAAATTTTGGGACAGTTTTAAAGATAACAGTTAAAATGAGTAACATATTTTGATCAAGATACATCCTACACAAGTATTTAAATTCTTTATTAATAATACACGGATATTACATGTTTCACAATCCCACCGGTGACTTCTATCTCAACATTGACTCCACTTGACAGAGTAACGGAAGTCCTTCAAATCTTCGGGTACCTTCACAATTGTCCGAAGATCTCCAGTCATACTCCTGTCCTGTTCATAATGTCGGTTTCGACCGACGTATACTCTCCCGGACACACAGTCTTCCTAAAAGGAGACGGACCACTGGGACCAAGGGGACTACCGTGTTTATACCCACCGATGTCAGAATCGATGACCAACCGTACAATTTTCACGACACAGTGGAAACTTTAGGTTCTTTCACTTTGTCCTGAGAAAGTTCATGATCGTAAAGATTACGACCGAAATAAGGATACACTACCACCGGCAAAAACCACCTTATCATATCCACCGTGGTTCTGACAGGTGAAGAGTTTTCCAAGTCAAGTCTTTCGGTACGACATGTCGGAGTACAAATAAGTTTAAAGGACCGAGGAAGGGAGATTGTCCGTTTCTGAGACTGGATTCGTGGCTTTCTCACAATATTTTAAGTACTAAAAACGAAGAAACAGATAGATTACTTATATAGACTAAGTAATCTAAAAGTACTTTGATTAAGACGTAGTAGGATAAAAGTATAGAATTTCCCTCTCCCCATAACCACACCACACCTCGTCGAGTTCCCAAACTTGAGATTCGTGTTTTCGGTCGTACTTACAAGTCGGAGTAGAAGTTTGAGGGACAGGACGAGATCTCTTATATTCCCTGTGACACGTAAGCTCCTTCTTTCTTCGGTCGTACCTACCGTTTTTTTCTTTTTTTCTCATACTCTCTTTTTTACCGTTCGTCAATTTTGACTACCCTATCGACCCCCCGTCTAATATATTTTGTATACCGGTACAATTTTTTTTACTCAGAATATGTTTCTTTTCGTGTACTTGAGTTTCACATTTTCTTTAGAGTCTTACTGTTTGTAGGGGGACCTTTTTTTATGGAGTTATGACATTAAACTAAAAACACTGAAGAGAAACTATAACTGACTTCCTCTGTATCCTTTTGTAACCCAAGTACAGTATGTATACACGATAAATATACACACACACACATATATTAATTGTGATAGGATGACGAAAGATTTCCTTAAGTTAGAATCTTTGGTACCTCCTATAAACCCTTCGTACAACTCCTCCGTAGTTAACATCCTCTGGATTACTGCCGATGACTTCTCTTTGAATACTCTTTTTATTTTACACAAGTAAGTTGTTTTTTTACATGACGTACTGAATATAAAAGATCTGTTCTAAAATTTATTCCTTCCGATATCGACCTTTATCTTGTCTGTTTTAAAGGTGTGAGCACCTCAACAGATTTCCTCTTTCCGTCTATTATTTGGATATTTGTTCCTTTAGATCTTCTATTCCTTTTACCTTCTTTTAATTTATCTTTTCTCTTTTTCTCGTATGAGAGGAGTTTCTTCGGGAGTGTCTATTCTACCCTAACCTATTTCTTGACTTCCCTCCTCTTCCTGGGGGCACACCTGTGAGACCTTTTTCTGAGTCGTTATCCTTACTACTTCCGTCGTCCACGATCCAGTCTCCCGTCTCCCCCAGTCTTTCACTCTTCTACCAACCTTCCTTAACGTAATTTAACAAACGACGTGGTACTCGTTATAGCTGGAGGGTAAAGGAGTATCTCAGGAAGTCATTTTAGAAATGTTTACCGAGAACGGTCGTATAGTTTATGTCAATTAATGACCCAGGAAAAAAAATTAATCAGGATCTGACATTGAAGTCCGAGACGTTCTTTCCGGGGTTCATGGACCTAATTTTATTCTTATACTAATTCCCTTCTGGATACAATCGTCTATCTAATATCGAATTTTTATAAATGTTCAAGATTCTTGTTTTGAAACCTCATGTCTTTCGGGAGTTCAGAGTCAGGACACAAAAACGACCGTTTCTCGGGGAGGAGCCGGGGTCTAAGTCCCCGTTTGAAACGGACTGGGTTCGATTAGGTGATAAGTTACGACTACTAGTATTACAAGTCCCCACCGTGTACTGGATTCGTTCACTGGAAGTCTCGAAAACCGTCCCTAAGACCCATAGAAATTACCTCGATGACATAATTGTGTGCATTATGGTTGTATGTTAATTCTAACCCACTGAATAAATAGAAACGTATTAAGATCTCCGATCTCCAGACTCTAGTTACACAACTGTCCAAATAAAAGAGAACTTTGAAGAGAGGAAAATTTACAAGTAGAGGAGACAGAGGAGAAGAGAGACACATAAAGACAGAGGGTTAAAGGAGAATAATATTCCTGTGGTCATTATAACCTAATCCCGAGAGGGATTTACTGGATTGAAATTGAATTAATGAAAAAATTTTTGGATAGAGGTCTATTTCCATGTATGACTAAATGAACGCCAATCCTGAAGTTGTATACTTCAAATCCTCCTGTGTCAAGTCGGGTATTGTGACCCTGTTTCTGACTAAAAGGACCCTCAGTAGGATTTTCCAAAAGGGGAAAGTGACTTTTACCACTATACCACTAAACTCCAGAAGTTCGTACTCGTACTCGTACTTTCAACGAGTCAGCACAGGTTGAGAAAGGTTACCTGGTCTTAAAAGGTCCGGTCTTAGGACCTCACCTATCGGAAAGGGAAGAAGTTCCCTAGAAGGGTTGGGTCCCTAGTTTGGGTCCATAGGTGGTAACGTTCGTCTAAGAAATGGTTAACTCGATAGTCCCTTCGGTACTCCAGAAGTTTCCTTCGTCGTTAAGATACTGAATCACCCTGTTACCTTCTAGAAAACACTGTCGAAAACTTAACGATATACTTTAGAGTAGATGTCACTGTTTACTCCGAAAAGTCAATGTATCCAGTTATTTAATGAAAATGTGAATGTGGGTAAAACCAGACCAAAAGAGAGGTGACGTTAATTTAACAAAGTATGTCTATTTCGGATCTCAATCAAGTAACTAAAATATTTTTATTATTATATACTCTAAGTATAAGTCTGAAGTTTAGTGAAAAAGGGATGTGATAGACTTCAGAAAGAGAGTTTTTGAGTCCCTTCAGTTCCAGAGGTCAATCGTTATCCTATTTGTCTATTTTCTACTTACATTGTGTTTATCTTTACGTGAAAAAAGAAGATTTTTTCCGTAATTTTATCATAAGAATTAGAATCATCTAATTCACGTGTCAACTCTTCTTCTTAAAGATTTAAGATGGTAATAAATAACAGTATGAAAAACAAACTGAAACTTTGTATCCAACAGCAGTCGTGTAGACGAATCAATGTCAGAGGGGAAACTTTCTTTGTGTCTATGGAGGAGACGACTTGTGTTTTAAAAAGACGAGGTGTTTAAACTAGAGACCTCTTTCTACGTATAACTTTGGAGCCCAGATAGGAATGATATATATCATCTAGTAAAAATCCTTTCATTAGTCTTAATCCTTCATTATTGATAAGTAGAAATTACTGTTTCTGGTTGAGGTCTCTGAGTCACAGTAACAACAAGTCAGTGGTTCGATACAGGTTGAGAAACACTGGGGTACTTGACATCGTGTGGTCCGATGGCACAGGAAGTGATGGAGGGTTTCTGACGACTTTAAGTATAAGTAAACGAGTCGTTACGATGGATTGGTGGAGTAGGAGTCAGAGGAAGGAGAGGAGAACGTGAGTTAGAAAGGGTCGTAGTTGCAGAAAAGGTTATTCAACCGAAAAGAGTAGTCCACCGGGTTTCACAACCTCGAATTCGAAATCGTAGTCAGGAAGGTTGTTTTTCAGTCCCAGTTAAAGGAAATCCTAATTGACCAAATTATAGGAACGTCAGGTTCTCTGAGAGTTCTCTGAAGAGGTCGTGGTATCAAATTTTCGTAGTTAAGAAACCAGGAGTCGGAACAAACAACGACTTGAAAGTGTAGGTATGTACTGATGATCTTTTTGGTATCGAAACTGCTATATCTGGAAACAACTGTTTCAATACAGAGACGAAAAATTACACGTCAGATGTAAACAGTATCGAAAGGAAGGTTCCTCGTTCATAGAAAATTAAAGTCCCGACGTCAGTGGTAGGTGGTACTAAAACCTCGGGTTCTTTTACTTCAGATTACGACAAAGGTGTAAAATAGGTAGATAAACCTATCTTACTTTACTAGAATCATAAAAAATTACACCTCAAAATTCTGTCGAAGAAGTGAGAGGAGAAAATGGGAGTAATTCTCCGAGAAAACAAGAAGTGAAAGACAATAATCTCACCATAGTAGACGTACAGACTCCAACAACCATAAAGAGGACCGTTAGAACTAAGGTCCAACACTACGTATGTCGGACCGTAATAGGTACTTCGAGTCAAGTCAAGTCAAGTCAAGTCAGCGAGTCAGCACAGGCTGAGAAACGCTGGGGTACTTAGTGTCGTGCGGTCCGGAGGGACAAGTAGTAGTTGAGGGTCTCAAGTCAGTCTGAGTATAGGTAGCTCAGTCACTACGGTAGGTCGGTAGAGTAGGAGACAGTAAGGGAAGAGGAGGACGGGGGTTAGGGAGGGTCGTAGTGTCAGAAAAGGTTACTCAGTTGAGAAGATTACTCCACCGGTTTCATGACCTCAAAGTCGAAATCGTAGAAAGGAAGGTTTCTTTAGGGTCCCGACTAGAGGAAGTCTTACCTGACCAACCTAGAGGAACGTCAGGTTCCCTGAGAGTTCTCAGAAGAGGTTGTGGTGTCAAGTTTTCGTAGTTAAGAAGCCGTGAGTCGGAAGAAGTGTCAAGTTGAGAGTGTAGGCATGTACTGGTGTCCTTTTCGGTTTCGGAACTGATCTGCTTGGAATCAGCCGTTTCATTACAGAGACGAAAACTTATACGATAGATCCAACCAGTATTGAAAAGAAGGTTCCTCACAGAAAATTAAAGTACCGACGTTAGTGGTAGACGTCACTAAAACCTCGGGGGGTTTTATTTCAGACTGTGACAAAAGTGACAAAGGGGTAGATAAAGGGTACTTCACTACCCTGGTCTACGGTATTAGAAGCAATAGACTTACAACTCGAAATCCGGTTGAAAAAGTGAGAGGAGAAAGTGAAAGTAGTTCTCTTATAAATCAAGGAGAAATGAAAGACGGTATTCCCACCACAGTAGACGTATAGACTCCAATAACTATAAAGAGGACCGTTAGAACTAAGGTCGAACACAAAGAAGGTCAGGTCGCAAAGAGTACTACATGAGACGTATATTCAATTTATTCGTACCACCGTTATACCTTGGAACTAAATGAGGGAGGGGTCAAAACTTGGTCAGGAAACAAGGTACAGGTAAAGATTGACAACGAAAAACAGGACGCATGTCTAAAGAATCCTCTGTCGAGTAACTCGAATCTGTCCATTCCACCAGACCATAAGGACAGAGAAATTCTTTACAGGTGTCAAACAACACTAGGTGTCAGTTTCCGAAATCGTACCAGTTACTTCGTCTTCATATATATATATAAAAAAAAAAATTAAAGGAACGAAAAAGATACTAGGTTACCTACCACCGTTAAACTATAGACCAAAGAGACGACAAAGATTTAGGTCGAACATGTAGACTTTCAAGAACCAAGTATACGATCGGATCGAACTTACTAAAACTCGTAATGGAACGATGGTACATTTTACTGGTGTTAACATGTCATCAAACCGTAACATGTAAGAAACCGTAACAGAAAGAAACCCTAACCTTACTTTCGACAGGAAAAGGTCAGGACACTGGTGACGACTCAAAAGGTTTAAACGACCGTATAACTCACGTCACGAAAGTGTCGTAGCAGAAAACCCTAAACTTCATCAAGTCGACCTTAAGGCAGTAGAGGTGATCGAAACAACCATCATTACGAAGGATTCCGGATGAACTGAAGTGTGAGGTTTTGTAGACCACGATCCACTCACTGGTGTGGTAGTACCAATAGACTCAGTAATTCAGGGAAAAACATATCAAGAAGATATATAAGAACCGTGGAGAAGAATTAGAGAAGACGAAAACACTCCAGGAACGTTAAAGACAGTAAATAACACGGGTAGAAACGTCCTTTATAAGGGAACCGTAGAGGTAAAAAGAACTTCTCTAGAGATCAGAAAGGGTAAGATAACAAAAGGAGATAAAGAAACGTAACAAGGGAATTTTTCCGAAAGAATAGAGACAATAAGAAACCTAGAGACGTAGGTCAACCCATATAGAAAGGGAAAGAGGAAACGGAAAGTGAGAGGAAAACAGTATTCATTAATAATAAAGTACAAAATACATATAATATCAAAAGGGGGCCGAAAGACACGATGTAAGAATTTAGTAGATCTGTTAAAAATGTTTATTATAAAAGACTTGTTCAAGGTCACAAAGAACGAGGAACTTTTTTTTACCTTTTATAAAAACACATTTTGAGATTTCGTAAGAAAAGGACTAAGGAATATGGTTCTTTTATCATATTTCCTTCAATGTAGTGTCTCAATAACTCGACGGCTTATATCGACTTGCCTTCCCAGTTTTAAATTTCGATGATATAGGACGACAGGATTTTGTAAGAGATAAAAAGACAAATTTCGAACTCTTCTTAATATTTACCCTTATCAAATGTCAATTAGATTTATAACAACTTTGAAAATACAATGTAATAGTTGTACACTCTTATATTGTAATCTTTGATAACAGTTTGTACTTTTGTTGAAGTCCCCTATTCCCTGAAACTTCCTCCTATTTTGAGTATTTGGAGTACGTAATTTTATTTTACTCTAGAATCAGTGGACTGTCCTTCGACATACCAGATTGAGAAGTCAGAACATAACATCTCCTAAGTTACCGTTACTTCATCTCAAAGGAACAAGAGTCACTATTTCTTATTTCAAAGGAGGAGACATCCTGTAAACAAATGAGTGTAGAGCAGGAATGTTCACAGAGAGAGCAGAAAATGGAGTACAGTTCTTGCAAACTGGGATCAGGAATAGAACAAGGACCAAATCGAAAACTCTCACCAGGACTCTAACAGAGTAGAGAGAAAGTAGGATCAGTTTTCAATCCCAGTTTGAAAGTTTTTACAGAAGGTTCTTCGCAAACATGGGGTAGGGGTCACAAGATCGTGTAGTCCAAGTCTCAAAAGTTCGTGTGTTATCCCATCTTCCCTCTATACGTATAAAGGAGATGTCAGTTGTTTTTCCTGTAATCGGTCCGTAGTAAGAGGTCTGTTTTCTCGGTCAACATCTCTTTTTAATGTCTAGTGTAGACGAAGAGTCATGTTAACTTAATGTAACAAGTCAGTGTCTAGACAGACCGACAAAAGGTGTTTGAGCCTAATTATGAACCCGAAGGAATCAATGAGACAAACAACTTTACAGAGAACATTTCGGTTGACACCTTCTCAAAGGAGATTTTAAATTAAAATTTCATTTTGTTAAACATTAACGAAAAGTTGAAAATTTCCATTAAGGAGAATTACGAAAGGTCATCTGGTTCTTTATGGTGAATGATCATAAAATACACAACTTTTGTGATAGAGACCAATATCACCATTCCTAGAAATTTATTCATTGATTGTGATCTCTTCATTCAGTAATGTTCTCTCCTTTTATATATATATATATAAGTGGAGAAATAACTACTACGTCAAAAAGTCCAAAAAAAAAAGAAAGGAGACAGAAAAGATTTCTCTATTGTCGTGAGAGGTTGTCTTTATATTATTTCGGGTATATATAGTAAATTTCTAAAAATCAAGGGTATAAACAATTTTCACATTTCTTTACGAATTTTAATTAAAATTATCGTATAACATATAATGGAAATTAAGTATATACACACATGAAACGGTTCAACGAAGTCAGTACAGACTAAAAAACGTCGGAATACTTGTCATCGGGTGGACCGAGGAGACAGGTACCCTAAGAGGTCCGTTCTTATGACCTCACCCAAGGGTACGGGAGGAGGTCCCCTAGAAAGGTTGGGTTCCCATCTTGGATGCAGAGTATGTGGAAGACGTAACCGTCCGTCCAAGAAATGGTGATCACGGTAGACGCTTCAGGATTAGAATATATATAATATTTAATATAGGTTTATAATACAGGATATCGTGTAATCTAGAACTTATGTTGTAAAGTTGTATATTAGTATATCTTTAATAATTAATCTATGAAATTTAAGAAAAAAGATATGATTCAGTAACTTAGACCCTATATAAAGTGTGAATGTAGTATAGAGTTAAGTCTGTTTCGTGTATAGTTTAAGAGTTATCTATGTATACAGATTACTGACGGTATGACTTGTCACTGTCGTACCTTTATACAAAACAAACGAGAGACTGAGTGTGCTTCAGTAATAAATAGTGATAAATACATTTGAAAACTGGAACTATACGAACATTCCTTTTCGGGAAGAGTTCTCTTTTTTGTGAAATATAGAGACTTATTAACTAGGAAGATTTATTAGTTCCCGAAGGGAACACCGAGTCGACCATGTCTTAGGTGGACGTCACACCCTCTATTTGGGTATGAGTTTCTTAACGTAATCTCAACATTTTACCACCGAGGGGTTTATAGTCGTTGTATCCGAAAACTCTTCTATTTCGACTCCACGACTAGTGTCCTTACCTATTGTGATTGAATCGAAACCATCGTAGAATCTCTACTTTCCGGTTCAGTCCTAAATAACTCTTACCTTTCAAATCACAATCACCTAGAAGGTACGTCCCTGAACTGATCCTAACCCATTCCTAGTACTATATTTCAAATCTGAACTATAAGTTTTATAGGTCATTCCTAAAAATTCCTTTCTCTAAGTTTGAGAGACATCCATTTTAGAATATAGTTACGAAAGATAACTTACCACCAACCCATAAGTCTTTAAAGGATACTACTTGTCAGCTCAATAAACAGACCCGTCTGAGAGGATCTTATCATTTCAATAGAATAATTTCTTTCACGAAGGGACCACCGAGCTTCCATTTCTTAGGTGTCCGGTTACGTTCTCTACATGTTATGCACCCAAACTAGGACCTTAATCCCTCTAGGGGACCTCTTCCTTTACCGTCGTGTAAGGTAATACGAACGGACCCTTTAGGATACCTGTCTCTTTGGAACTCCCGATGTTAGGTACCCCAGTGTCCCTCAGTCTGTACTGAATTCACTAAATTTTTCTAGTCACTGCTTTTCCTTGTGAACTACATCAGTACAGTCACATCTGTCCCCATCCAGCGAAACGAAAGGTCCCAACACACCCCCACACACAATTGACGTCATGTTTGTCTCCAGGTCGTCTCTCCTTTAGGGAGTGAAAAGTGTATAGACTGTTCAAACCCTTTATAAATGTGTTTACTCGAGACAGAAACGTCCAGGTGAAGGTACATTGGTTTGTCTTTTAGTTCATTAATATCCTATTTAAATATTTTTACAAAAAAATTTGGTAGTTCTTTACATGAGAACTAGATCTAGTTTACTATATCTAGTTTATGGGTACAAGAACTCCAACAGAAAGAAATAACCACTTATTCTGTGTCTTTTGTGCATGGGAGTCCTTCGAACGAAATTTTAGTTCTCCTAACCCATTAAAATTTTTCTTTGTTCATTCTTTCGTTATTTTAGTCCTTTACCGTATCCATACGATAATATCTTTATTCTTATGTGTTATTATGATCCCTACCTCTCTATAACGTTTGTTGAAAAGATTTGACACTACAACTCATCCCCGGTCGTATCCAGTATACTTATAACGACAATTGACACCGTCTCACTAGGGACCGAAGCTTACCGGTTCGTGTTTACAGGACTCGTCCTCTCAGATTGCATCATTCCTACGTCTTTGTTCCGGTTGGACCGATTTCTTTCAAGTCACTCATTCCTTCCTAAACCATTTTTTACTCTGTTCGAAGGATTCACATTTTCCCGAGACGTGATCGAAAATAGAGACGACAACGACGGAACTTTTGAGAGTTACTAAAAATTTGTTTGAGGAGACAAGTTTTTAACAACAACAACAAGTTACTGAATCAACACAGACTGAGAACCGTTGGGATACTTGGTTTCATGTAGTCCGAGAAGACAGGAGGTGATAGGGGTACTCAAACGAGTCTAAATACAGGTAACCCAATCACTACGATAGATTGATAGAGTAGGATACGGTAGGGGAAGAGGAAAACGGAAGTTAGAAAGAGTCGTAGTCTCGGAAAAGGTCATTCGGTCGAACAGGGTAATCCACCAGTTTCATAACCTTGAAGTCGAAGTCGTAATCAGGAAGGTACTTATAAGTCCCAACTAAAGGAAATCCTCACTGACCAAACTAGAGGAACGACAGTTTCCCTGAGAGTCCTCAGAAGAGGTCATGGTGTCAAGTTTTCGTAGTTAAGGATCATGAGTCGGAAGAAATATTAGGTTGAGAATGTTGGTATGTACTGATGACCTTTTTGGTATGGAAAGTGATATACCTGGAAACAGTCATTTTACTACAGAGACGAAAAATTATACAACAGATCCAAACAGTATCGAAAGGAAGGTTCCTCGTAGAAAACTAAAGTACCGACGTCAGTGGTAGGTGTCACTAAAACCTCGGGTTCTTTTATTTTAGACAGTGATAAGGTGAAAAGGGGGAAGATAAACGGTACTTCATTACTCTGACCTACGGAACTAGAATCAGTCGAAAAAGTGAGAGGAGAAACTGATAGTTGTCCGAAAAATCAAGGAGAAGTGAAAGACGGCAATCTCACTTTATAGTTGTTGAACGTATAGACTTCAACAACTATAAAGAGGATCGCTAGAACCGAGGTCCAACACTAAGTAAGTAGGTCAGACAGTAAAACGTTCTACATGAGACGTATATTCATAAATAAATTCGTCCCACTATTATATGTTGGAACGGTATGTATAAGGAAAGGGTCAAACCTTGGTCAGGTAAAAAGGTACAGACCAGATTGACAACAAAGAACTGGATGTATGTCCAAGTCTTAACCCTTTCCTCATACTGTTCCGATATATAACAGTGGGACAAATTTTTAATGAACATGATTTAGAACGTTTAATACATCGTCCATGATGACCATTTGGTATCATTCCTAAAGTTAAGTGTGTATCAAACTTCCAAAAAAAAGGGAAAAGTATAAGTTCTGTGGACTTTCATTAATCGGGTCCTGGTTGTATCAAAGACACCATAGGTTCAAAGATTAAGGAATATGGGACAACGAGACATGTCCTTAAAATTAGGTCTTCCTGGAATCTTAGGTTTTACTGACGATCGTGAGATCGGTAATGTCAAAGAAAGGTCGGCACTAGTTTCAGTGGAGAACTCAATGGTATGGTAAAGATGGATGGAGGGCAATTGACTATATCTTTTACCAGTATGAATCGTCGTTTCGTTCGACTTTTTATTTCAGAAATAAAGTCTTTCGACACACGGGTCGACATTTGATCTAAAAGGGGACATCTCTCTTCTTTGGGTATACTCTCCTTATATATAACAGTCGAGACGTCATGTGAGAGTGAAGAAAGAAACTGGACTATATGTCTAAGTAAATGTGAAGGTAAGTAAGTTGTAAATAAATGAGTTTTTAAAATACTTTTCAGACAAACACGCTCTAAATATGATTGTAGACTCCTCTTCTTCAACTCCTATTTTCGACTTACAGTCTTTTATCGTATCCCTCGTCGTCTTCTTCTGGTATCCATTAACACAACCTTCTTAATCTTTTTTTGACGGATTTCTCTATCCCGGTACTTAATGATTGACGTTCACAACTCCTTCGATGGGTCTCCTATACTCCACTCTCCATTCGAATCAAAATGTTCCTATTTATTGTCTGTTTCTTCCCTTTACATAAAGGTCCAATATGGAATACGGTACTTCACACTAAAACTTTATTATACACTTTACAGACGTCGAGACAATATCAATAATTAGTCTGAACTATCTATCTTGTACCAGTGGTCGGTTAACAAACTAATTTGGTGAACCACTCACATATCCAAGGGTGTGTTAACGAAACCGACGTCGGTAGTCTCGTCTACTATTTCTTTACGACTATTCTTACCTGACCGATACAACGTCGAACCAAGTGGTCGTCTGTATTGGAGTTCCCATTTCTTTATATGGTCGGTTGTCTTCTTAGTCCGTGACAGAAATGCAAGGTTTGGAGATCGGGGTGTGGGTAGGTTTGATTTTTTAGGGGGTAGACGAGAGACAGAGAGAGGAGCCGGTTAGTACAACGCAGTCTCTGGGACGTTCGGTTGTCGAAGGGTCCGATCGGACCCTAATATCCTCTCGCAGAACGGATACTGTGGGGTGGGTTAAAACTCTTTACTAAGGGTATAGGTCATTATGAAACGAGTAGAAAAGGGTCTTTTTTTTTTAAAAATTATCTCTAAAACTCCTTATTACAATTCGAAATCTCTTGTTTGCTTTCCTAGAGAGTCAAACCTTTTATTCTATATAAGTCTTAAAGGTCTGAAGGCTGTGACAGACTTCAGTGTCAGTGTGGGGATGATACTCCTACCGACAGTGGTAGTGTCACGATGGGAAGGGACACGTCGAGAAAAGAATCCTTTGTTTGTTTTTTTCTCGAGACACTATTTAGTGAAGACGTTCTACACAAAGTATACAGTTCGTGTGTAACGAAGATTTAGTTTACGACTATGTACTGAAGGCAGTTTTCATTCGTCTTACGACATTAAATATTAGTAGGGCCTCGTGTGACGTCTCTTTTACTTTCGTCTGGTAATTTAAAATTACGGACAAGTCAAGAGACTTTTCTCTCAAAGACCGGTACAAACTTCGGTCCGGGACAAGGGGTATGGTGACACGTGTCGGGGGGGTTTTTATCAAACACGAACGGTTGTGAACACCTTTGATTAACGTCTTTACTAAATCGACAGGTTTCGACGGTAGGCAATCTTTCAAGAGGACTCATGTCTTCCACTGCCATCTCCTCACCCAGGACAGGTTACGAAGGGAGGGAATCTGAAAAATTGTTAACAGACAATAACACGTTCGGTTGAGGAGCGTCGTCCCGACCCTCGTTTATAAGTAACCCCACAGTAGAGACGAATCCGAGAACAGGACGTGTGGATAAGTAGACACAATTCACTTGTCGTCGTAGTCGAGTTTAATTCGACCGAACTTTTGTCGGTGACAATTATTAAAGACGACACTAAGTTGAATCGAAACCGATTGTCCACTTCTACAAAGTATTGCCTCCGTTAATGTCGAGACTCTCGCGAAAGGGTGACGGACAAATTAGTCTCCTTACTTGTGATCGAGGAGTGCGCATCCCTTCCCGGTCGTGTCGGAGTCAGCCCGACGTAAGCAATAGACGATCTAACTTGTTCGACGGACGGCCCCTGTCTACGAATCACGTCACTAATCTTATATTTCGTCAACGTTTCCGACTCCTCTAACCTCAGTCAGAAGAAATAGAGTTGAATGATGTCTGAAAAGACCAGTCTATTGTTCAGAAGGTTTGGTCAGAAACATCTCCTCTTTAGTATACATATAGTTACGTACTTCTGAATACATATAAGTAAGTAGACAAGGGATATACTTAAAAGGTAAATCTCATCCTTTATAAAAAAAATTTTTTCCTTCCCCTAAGAAGTCAAGGTTTAAGTCAAGGAAAAATAATCGTTTAAAAATACTGTTCCTTATATCTCTCCGTCATTCACAATTTGGTCATGTTATTTTTACGAACGGTTAAAAAGAAATAATAAAAACTTCTAACTTTTCAGGTCACCAAAATGAGTAAAAGTTTGTTGAAAGTATAAATCAAAAAAAAAAAATTTCCTTGTACCCATCCTTTGAAGTTTTATATATTGGGATTCATAAGTGAATGTAATATTCCTTTCTTTTAACTTTAATACATACAAAACGATGAAAAAATGTAATATCTCTGTTGTATGTAGGTTCGTCTCCCTTTAGTTAATAAGATCGTTTTTCATCAGAAAGTCCAGTTGAGACGTATTGAAATTTAATATCGTCTTTGTATCGACACATGAAGGATTAACACCTCTAAAAGTTTATTAAGAAAAGATCAGTTTGTAAAAAGGAGAATAAGAGTTTCTTTCAGCTCGTCAGATTTAACTTAAAAATAAGTAATGTTAAAGGACTTTACATCAAGAATTACCAAAGACTAGACGGACTTCCGTACTTAGAATTTGATGAAAAGGGGGGTTTGGTTTCTTCATCCCTTTACTTTTTCTGGGCAAAAACAATGACCATAATTTAAAGGTAACATATGTAATTAGACGAAGTGTCATAAAAGGAAGTCGTATAAAAGGTAGTTCCCAGAAATTATTTCAGGAACCATCCAATACGAATTACTCGTTAACTAATGTCCCGATGTATAGGGGTTTGACTAGTACAAAAGATGTTCGTCGTTTCGTCGTTTCTTCCTACCCCCCTCCACCACTCTTCAATCGGTATACGAATGAAAAGAAAAATTTTTACGTAATTCTCGAACCTTACCAAGACTAAAGTATTGTGGTTCCAATACGAATCTCGTTAGATAAAGGTAGATCCAAAAATTACCTCTAACATCAGAAGTAGTTAATAAATCATCCGAAGGTTCCGACACACACATACACATACACATTAACACACATACAATCAAAACCCTGGGTCCTTATTTGTCCTTTTTATCTTACTATCTCAAACGTAACGATTTATATACCAAATTACAACACAAATTTTGTGGACGAATTGTTCTATCGCTGAACGGAAAAAATTCTCCATAAAAAGAGGGAAGTAAGAAATCTTGGTAAGTAGATCGGAGTAGAACCTTATAAGAGTCGTTCTTAGATGACGGGTGACTCAAAGGGGGACTGTTAATGACAACGAGAACTTCGAAACTTTTGGACACATTGTAATCGGATAGATCGGGTCACTTTTACAGAAATGTCTAATCACATTACAATTATGACGACCGAGGGACGAAAACTGGACTTCACCTTATATAACGCGACGACCTCGTCTACCTTAGTCTCAAAGTAACCCGATGTCTCTAACCAACCGACGGACGGTTTTTAAGTCACGAGCACCGTACCTCCGAATCAGAGTCTTTTCGTCCGAACTTAGATAAGAGACGAGAACTTCTCTCTTTTGTTTTCACAGTGTATTCAAACACACCTTAGTTTGATGTAAACAATTCTAGCAAGTAGACGTCTACAAATGGGTCGTAAGCTCTTCATTAACTTAGAAAACCACATTTTACCTCTGTAGAAATAAGTCAAAACGACTTTCTGTCCTCTGTTTTCGGTCTCGTTTCCTATTTTTTTCTTTAATAGACTTGAGGTAAATTGGAAGGTCAAACTTACGGCTAGAGTCGGATTCTTGTGTTTACACATGTACACCTCACAAATTTCAGACAGAGGAAAAAAATACTCACGTTTATCTAGAATCAGACTTTATTATTTGGTTTAAGTATTTACTTTTTCTCGACACAATATCTCGGTTTCACTTTGTTAATACGTCTATCAAGGTTTGGTCCTAGATTTTGAGATCCCCCACTCCTATCTTCCCACCTCTCTATATACAGGATTTAATAGGTGTGATCGAAAATCACTGACGTAGAAAGTCTGTTTGTAAGTTCTGGGGACGACCAAAACACACGTGTCTTTCTCGGACGTTAGTATGAGAAAGTCTTAACTGAACGAAAAACTTCCAAATGGAAACGGACCTTGGGACCCCCGTAACCAATTTTTGGAATTATTGTCGTTTCATTCTGACATGACCAGGCTAAATCGTTTATTTTTATATTCCGTGGGTAAATTTAAACTTAAAATCCATCTGTCCACAGTTTATTCATAAGTCTATCTTAAGTACAATAAATCGGATTCACAGAGGGTTTAAAATGTACTCGGCACTCCGTTCGTTATAACCCCTGTATGAATGTGATTTACAAATACGCAACAAGTATACTGTAAACTTAATTGGCCTGTAGGATGTAAAATAGGTCGTTAGTTAAGGTACTACATGAAAAAAACCAGAGTGAAAACCTTGTACCATTTAAGACGGGATGGATTGAAGGTGTACGGGTGGATTGAAGGTTAATCGTGCAAAAATATAAATAGGTATTCCAATAAAGACTCAAATAAAAATAGTATAAAAGGAGAGTTCGTGACGGAAAGGTGTCGTCATTTTGTATACGACAAAAGACCGATTCATCTACCCATTACATTCGACACTACACCTCTCCTAAGAAGAGAATAGGCAAGAGAGACTCCCACAGCAATGTCTTTGTATATATACACGAAAATAGACACTATTCTCGATGGTAGACGATCGACGTTACACGTGTCGAATGGCAGACTTCACGAATATGTATAATACTTTTGTGTGTCGAAAACACATACAACTCTTATGTATATCTGTCACAAGATTATTTGGTCCTATAATCGATAAACTTAAATAGTCTACCTACGTTCTATCTTGACGTCAATGCCTGTTCTCGCTAATCTCGACCGGGTAACGGTACGTATATAAATACGGTCATCCTAAAAACACTGGAAAATTATAACGTAATAAACGTTGGAGAAAGGTATACTATTAATAAAATTTAGTTACCTTGGAAAGGTTACTCTTCTCCGGGAAATCTTCGAAGTACGGTCCCTAGGGGTCAGGGACTCTACACACCGTGGATATCCACTCGTTTCCCTCTCTGACTCTGTCCCGCTGTCTTGTATATTTAAACTCAATGAAACTGGAAATTAGGTCCTCTTGTGCTTCTCTTTACGTGATCCTTCCAACCAAACATCGACAGACCTCTGACTATTCGACATTATTTCCACGTGAGTCAACGTTAAGTAGATTTCGAAGGTAACGATAGTAGGAGGAAAAAGCTAAAAACAAGGGAGTTCATGAATAGATTTAGGGAAAGTCACGGTCGAACTTACGTGGGGCACAAGAGAGGTTGACACTGATCGCGACAGACGTACGCAGTCACAGACGTTGTGTGTGAGAGGGGGAACAAACTGTCCTTGGTTACGGTTGTGGATTAATTCCTATTCGGTGTCTCGAGAGTCGAAATAGAAACAGTTGACAAGGTAAGGATCGAAAGACGGATCGACTCAAAAATTACTGTACTCGTTGTCAAGCCAAGTCGTAAGGAGTCCGGGTGAGTAAAACTAAAGTCAGTGATTGAAACCGTTTCGTCCCTGTCGTCTTCTACCACCACCGGTGACACTCGTGTTCCGTTCCTCTGTACCGGCATGACGACAGACCCACAGTGGACGGGGTAGGGTACGTGTGTCACCCCTACACGTCTACACAACGTCCCTTATAAGTCCTCAGAGAGGTTTTTCATAAGTCTAAAAGGTTCCTGGATTAAATATTTCTTTTCCGGGTAGACCAAGTTAGAGTATATTGTAACATAATTTGTAAAATTTAGTTAATACGTATACATTCTCAATAGTAAGGGATTTTGACACCGTTTTGGTCTAATCACACACTATGACTGAAAGTATTTCAGTAATTCAACATATAAAATTTAATTTTCATACTGTAGAAATAAATATGTCTGTATATGTGTGTATACCCGAAGGGAACACCGAGGCGACCATTTTTTAGACGGACGTTACGTCCCCTGGACTCAAACTAGGGACCCAACCCTTCTAGGGGACCTTTTCCCTTTCCGATGGGTGAGGTTATAAGACCAGACTTCTTAAGGTACCTGAGATATCAGATACTCCAGCGTTTCTCAGACTGTACTGACTGACTGAAAGTGAAGTGTATGTGTATATACCCGAAGGGAGCACCGAGTCTGTCGTTTCTTAAACGGACATTACGTCCTCTGGACCCAAGCTAGGGACCCAGTCCTTCTAGTGGACCTCTTCTCTACTGATGGGTGAGGTCATAAGAATGGACCTCTTAAGGTACCTATCTCCTCAGATCAACCTGTACTGACTTACTGACTGTGTGTGGTATATATGTGTATATATACACATATACATACACATACACTTATATATATATATATATGTGTGTACACACATAAATCTCTCTGGTACACGTAATACAAAAAGACAGATATGAAGATATAATATGAGTTTTTCTATGTCATAAAAAGATCTCCATCAAAAATTCATGTCACAATTTAGACACGGAAACAAGAGACCGACGATCCATCTCGAATTTCAAAATTTACCAGTTCCTTTACAGTATTCCGTCATACTAAGTGACTTTATAGTAACTTTATTTGTAGTTTTACGACTCTATTAATGCATATAGTGACAGTAGCTACACTAAAAAAACTGGTACAGTTTTCGTAGATGTAAACAACCACTTCTTTACCTAATAAACAGGGTAAAAGGTAACAATAAAGTAAAGTTGAAACACCAAAGAAAATTTTAATGAGATGTAGAGAACAACCGAGAAAAATTTTAAATGAAATCACAAAACTGAGGAAAGTTTGAAAACAAAAATTGACCGTTAAGACATATTGTTTTTTCTTTTATTTGTCGTAAAAAACACGTCTGTTCTTCATTAATTGTATAAGATATCGTTTTCTTCTATCGTAATCATTTCTTCCGACGAGTTATTAATATAAAATGTAAGTAAGGATCTAACCGGGGATACACAAGATATCTTACGTACTCTTTACCCAATTTTCTGTACCACGTCTTACCTATTCTTTATACTATTAGGGATTTACTGTCTTCAAATCTCATGTCAACTCTCTAATATATAGGACATAGATTATCGAGGGGTGTACTGGAAATCTTTATCATCATTTAGAGACGTTCATAACATTTTTCTCAGAGTTTATCCTACATGAACAAGGGAAGAAAGACTCAACTGGCAGGGTTGGGATAGTTGTTTTTGTTCTGTTCCTTGACTCGGAGAATCCGTGAATTAAATTTGGTTTGTAAACGAAAACGGACGTAAAAAACTTATGAAGTCTATTTTGAAAACGAGTGGGTTCAATGAGTTCGAAGTCACAAGAGACGGACAGTCATCTCTTTCGGAGGGAAGACCTAGAGTGGGATCGTTCACTCTTAGTCGCCGTGACAGACGAGGACGGTCGGGAGGAGGACCTACAACTCGACTACGAAAACTACAGAGTGGACTAATTGTCCCAAAAAGACTCACCACCACTGCCCAGACATGCCCTGGTAGACATGAGATAATATTCCGTGGGACTCTCTGGTTTCCGTGAGAAGTGTTCTACTGACACCTCTCTAAAGACACATAGGAGACTGGTGTCTTGACTCATAAAGAGAAGGGATACAGTCGACCTGGTATAACTTTATTATCTTTGGACGAAATAGAGAATAATTGACCAGGTCGAGGAGTTTCGATCCTAAGATTTTATAACCAGTTGAGTTTTCCACAGTTTACGTCTAAAGAGTTGTCCGATCGACTACACCCTCTGACTGTCTAAGTCTTCCACGTAGATGAAGAAGGTATTATTCGGATGAAGATTTGGTTACGAAAACACCGACCCATCTAATTTAGTCTTTATAGTACACTAGTTTTAGAAGATCAAGACACTTCTTAAAGAGTCTATAATCTACCTAGAGGGTAACTTCTTAATATGATAGATTTGAGATGTCATTCCAGTTAAGACAGGTCTTTCTATATTTATGTTGGGTAAATTCCCATAACATAACTATGATCCTATTAATATGAAGTATTTTGTCACTTTTTCGTCGTCAGAAAGTCAGATTTAACTTTCATGAACTCAACTGTTTTTCACTTGCTTTGTTTTGTTTAAACAGACCTAAACGTTTATTTACTTAAAAAAAGACATCCGTCTGCACCAACTGTTACGAAGAGATAGTTTGAAAGTTTAATACTATTAGTAATAAACAAAAAAATCTTGTTTATTTTGGACTCCTATATAACGCAGTTAACAACCATTTCTTATAGAAACACAAGATCTACACTCTCAGAATAAATTTTATAGGAATATCAAATGAGACCAGTAAAAGTAAAGTTAGTACTTTGTTTTCATTCGTATAACATCTTTTACTTTTTCGAATTATACAGATAAACCCTTAATAAAAGTCGTTTAATGAACGTGTCAAAACAATTAGTATACGGTTCATACTTGTTATATAAAAAGTAAAGGATTAGAGAGTTACACATGTGACGACAGAGATCAATTCGGTTGGAAGAGACGTATACCTGGTTACCTAACATGTAATTACGTAAAAAGTCGTATTAGTCCGAACTATAAAATTCTTTTATAAACAAGGTTCATTGAAAATAAATGTATGTACAAGGTAACTTAAAAGTGGTTTTTGATAGTGAATGTGGACTCAAATCACACATATTTTGTAGGAACAAAAGATTCTTACTTGTATGACAATAACGATGTCCCGAATGTATATATAAATAAAATGTATTTGGTTCTTTAAGTTTAAATGTAATTTTTACCTAAATGATAAATTATCTGGTGTAAGTTAGACTCATTTGTATACGTTCTCATTAGATAGATAATTATTCTGGACAGACCTTTGGTAACAAAATTATGTTTTCCTCTGGATAAACAAAACGATCTGTTTTCGGATACACAGTACCCAGTTATTAATTGGAGGAGTTACATATGGAAAGGAGGAGTTATATATAGAAAGGATTCAGTCATGGAATTCAACGAATATGAGTTTTCATTTACTTGCCGTATCTCTTTATTTAACGACACTGATTTTGTATCGTAGTACACAACAAGAAGGTACCAAATCTGCTTAGTCACGTCTAGAAAGCATTCTCCTTGTGGTTGTACCTCTACATCCAATCAAAGTGGAGACCGACTTAGACTACAGTCACACCATTAGTGGTCCGGATCAGTTATTATGGAGAGGAGTCATATTAACGTTTAGGTCATGTTGGTACTGGTCTTGATTTAACGAAGTCTTGTTAGTTATCTTTAGAAGACTAACACAAGGACCCACATACGTAGTTTATGTTTCTCCTTTTGACAGGCAAGTTCGTTTTCAGTTAAAATATTTATTTTTTATGACATATTTTCAGTATAATACAAAATACAAGAAAGAACCTTGTTCTCTAATTTATATAACCAATCAACAGGTACCTTTCTTTCACAGATCGTTCCTTAAGTAGTAGTCTGTTTATCGTTACGTTCTTTTCGTTCTTATAAAACCCTACTTTCTATATAGACTCTGACTTCTACTCGATCGGTCAATTCGTTTGTGGAAGGAACATAAAACTTTGTGTTGACACTTGAATTTCCATTTTAGAGACATGAGAAACCATTTGAAGTCAGTGATTTCGCCGATCAATTGATTACTCAGGGTTTTCTACGGTCAATGTAATCTTTTATTCTAATCGCGATAATTAAAGGATGGTCTCCACGTATTATTATATCCAATGTACTTTCCCAGTCACAAGGTAGACAACTCTAGTCACGAAGAATTTTATACCACTTGTCTTAACAAGAGTGGAAGTTCATCTACTCTAACGTTGGTATCTCGATGTCTTGATTTGTGTTAATTTTTATCTACAAACCATTACTACTTAAATCGGATACAACACAACAATATATAGGTCAGTTTATTCTTGTAGAAACTCAGATTCTTTTAACTTTTACCTAAGATTTTTCCCTGTCCCATCTTTTCCCTTCTCTCTCTGTCTTTCTCTATACTCCTACAAGTACACTAATGTCGTATTTTTATTTAAATTTCGGTTTCCTAATCTAAAAATATTAGTAACAACATTCTATAAGACGAAGGAGAAAACGTCCATAAGAAACCAGAATAGTTTCTTCAACCTCTTATAAACGATTTCGTATAAATGGGTTGAGAAGATTAGGGAAGATTAAGGTAAAAGAGTATAAAGATCTCACCTCCAAAACTCAACGAATTTTGTTATACGAGACTATTGGAGACAAGGTGACACGAACTACTGAAAGGTAATCGTTCTGTAGTGACTCGTGTATACACACACGCACGTGTACACGCGTGTGTGTGTGTGTCTCATTTTTCAAAGTTCGAAGAGGAGTAGAGTAAGGTCCAGAAAGTATCGGGTAAGAATTAGGTGGAAAGATCGTCCGAAAAGTTAGAAGAGGAGTCCTGTGGTGAGTAGATGAAACACAGAATCCGAGGGTTCTCGAGGGTTGTTGAGAAGTGTTATAGGATGTGTGTGTAATGAAAAATGGTACTGAAACGAGAACGACACTAATCTTATAAGAAGGGAGTAGGGATGGGTGACTGTAGGATGGACAAGGAAGTCAGGGTCCCGTTGCGGTCTTCGGAAGGGACCAAGATAACACTCTTTTACTTTCACTTCAGTGAGTCAGCACAGGTTGAGAAACCCTGGAATACCTCGGATGGTTCGAGGAGGTAGGTACCCTAAAAGGTCCGTTCTCATGACCTCTCCCGACGGTAAAGGAAGAGGTCTCCTAGGAGGGTTGGGTCCCTGACTTGGGTCCAGAGGGCGCAACGTCTGTCTACGAAATGGCAGACTCGGTGAGATAAAGACGTCACAAAGAGGTGAGTCCAAGATGTATCGGTGTATACATAACTTGACTCATTATTACCTTATTCTCTCGTTAGTTGTTTCCGATTATTGGTGGTTCTCATTAATACCATTATTATATGATAATGACTTTTTATTATATTTTCAACGGACTATATAACGGACGTATTACTTCAACTTAATATATGTTAAATATTAATTGGTATGACTCTCGACCGAGATGGGAGGTTTTTCCTGAATCTTTTGCTACTCTCTTTTGATTCTCAGAATTAAAGTTTCCAAGAGTTTTGACTCTTTTGGAAAAGTTATATGTCTGTGATGAAATATAGTAAAGAACTTTACAACGGCTGGATGGTATATTTTTTTCTGTCTTATTTAGTTTTCACATATTTTTACGAGCAATCGGTCATGACCGTTGAGAAGTGACGGCTACATTTTATGTGACCAAGACTCCAGAAAACACGTACTGGTTTATAAAAATCGTTTACGATTGACTTCTCTCTTTGTCTTTCTTTAATTAAATTAACGACATCGTTAAAGATTCCGTAGTTTTGTTTGTAGAATACTCTCGTACGGAACATATATATACATCGGAACAGATTCGAGGATTTCGAGGAAAAATGATGGGGTTGGGGTGGTCGTTTGTCCCGAGGATGTGAACCGTAAACACGTAATTCCACATTTACTTTTACAACGTCAGTTTTGTGGGATTTTCCGACAATTTATCGACCATTAAAGTAGTTCAGTTTTTACTTACATCGACATAATGTCCGTATTACGATATTTGTAAAAGTCAATGGAGCTAATTGGGAACATCCTTCGGTCGTACAAGACGTACTCCGACACCTTCTTTCTCGTGTTATCGACGGGACGTACGGGGTGGGGGTGGGAGTTGAGATGAGACGGAACAGGTGTAGTCAAAATTCAACGAGGACGTTAACAAAGAACATCTAATTAAACATTAAGATTTAAAGGTCCGCTTACTTTACACTAGGACAGGGAGGGAGTCCGGTAAATGTCTCGATATCGAAAGGACATTAAACTCCGACTATTGATTCCCTCTTTCCCTCGGATCGGTCCCTGTCCCCTCTTCTTCTTTTACCCCCACCCGACACACCCATGACACCTGTGTCAAGTTCTCCCTCTCTTTCTCTCGTATCTCTCACCCACTCTATCCTTACACCTTCCACCTTTGGTCATGATCCTAGAAATAAGGAGTAGGGGTCGTCACAAAGAACCTAGGAATGTGTTAACCATCAAAATACGTTATCGTTTCAGGAACGTATACTAAGAAGTAGAGTAGTTTATTTATTTACTTTTTTTTTGTGTTTTATTAATACTTCGTTTTAAAAACGTTATGACCCTCTGTGTAGATGTCATAAGTGTCACCACACTCAACATAAGTATCCAAAGTATTACTTGATCAATTCGGAGAGGAGAATAAGGTCGGAAATAGGTCCTTACGGTGACACGAAACTCTGGTCTAATGGACAGTGTGACATCTTGTCAAACCCAAGGACTCTCCTATATGTAAGAGATTCGAGTTTCGATTCTAGCACCGTAGACCAGGGTAGTGAAGTACTGTTTATCTACCCCTTTGTCACTGTCTGAAATAAAAACTCCCGAGGTTTTAGTGACGTCTACCACTGACGTCGGTACTTTAATTTTCTTCGAACGAGGAAACTTCTTTTCAATACTGGGTGGATCCGTCGTATAATTTTTCGTCTCTGTAATGAAACGGTTGTTTCAAGGCATATCAGTTTCGATACCAAAAAGGTCATCAGTACGTACCTATACTCTCAACCCGAAATTTCTTTCGACTCCCACTTTCTTGACTTTGAAAATTTGATACCACAACCTCTTCTGAGAACTCTCAGGGAACCCGACGTTCCTCTAGGTCGGTCAGTTTGGATTTCCTTTAGTCAGGACCCACAAGTGACCTTCCTGATTACGACTTCGACTTTGAGGTTATGATACCGGTGGACTACACTTCTTGACTGAGTAAACTTTTCTGTGACTACGACCCTTTCTAGTTTCCGTCCTCTTCCGCTGTTGTCTCCTACTCTACCAACCTACCGTAGTGGCTGAGTCACCTGTTCTCAAATTCATTGAGACCCTCAACCACTACCTATCCCTCCAGACCGTACGACGTCAGGTACGCCAGCGTTTCTCAGTCTGTACTGACTGGCCGACTTGACTTTACTTCGTGTTTCGTAATGCATTAACGAGGATCCGTCGTCAGAGTGAGTCAGTCAGTTGTAAACAACTTGTCGGTGAAGAGTTTCGTTTGATATACTCTTGTACATAAAGAAATTTGTTTTATGAAGGGGTTTCAGGTATTAAATGACGTCGTTATAAATTGGAAAGAAACCCTGTACCCGGGCAAACCCTTAAACTAAAATATTTTTATACTTAGGAGAAGATTTTCCGTGTATTCGGATCGATAGTTTGACACGTAACCAGGACTGAAAGGAAGTGGTTCCGTTTTATGTTTAAACGTATTTTTACCGAAAAGATAAAACGTGTCGGGTGAAAAGGAAAAAGTACGTTTATAAACACCGACAAAGGATTTATATTAACTTTAGTTAGGTTTTAAACAGGTTAGTACAGTTAAATTTAAAGTGAGTTTTCGTTCAAGGTTATTCTTCAGTCGGTTTCAAAGAGAAATTCACCTGTAACTTTTACACCTTATCGGAAACTGAACCAGTACACATACGGTGAAATTCGACGATTGAACTCGAAAAAAAACTTTAGTCCAGAACTTTTGGGACTGAGTGTTACTACGAATGTACGGTCCTTTGTCTTCGTCCCAAAGGTATCTACAAAGGAACTGTTTCCCTTTGAATATGATTTCTTAAGATCATACAAGTTCTAACACAACAAAGGAAGTAGACGAATCAATTATTCTCGAAAAAACCGTTCGAAACTTAGTGGTTGGAAGAGTAACAATGTAGTAATAACAAAATCCTTTTTGTCTTATTTTTTTAGATACTCTAGTGTCTCACACAGACTTAGTAAAAAGTGACTTGGACAATGGTATGACTATGTCCTTTTTCACACAGTGTCCCAAACCCCTTTAAGGAAGAGGCGTTTTCTCAATTGTAGATTATACGTCTGTCTATTACTCCACGAGATAGACAAGTGTCTATGGGTCTGAAAAAAGATCATCTCCAAAGTATACTGGTCTGTAGTTCGGACATGGATCTTATGTCCTTTATAAGTTAACTCTATACAACCTTAAAAAAAAATTTCGTCTAGTCTTAAGATTAACAATTCTGATAGACGTATACAACAATCAAAGATTAAAATTTATTAAATAACCCGTGATTTGATAGGTTCTTCATTTTTACTTACGGATAGAACCTTCTCTTTAATATTTTTAAAACCCTTAAGACACGTGATGTCTACTGACTTGTCACTCTACATATTTTCAAACGTCTTATACTCCGTAATAAATTTTATCGAAATATCAAAGGTATCGAATGACTGACGTTTTAAAGACAAACCGGACCTTTTACATTTAACTGGATGTGTATGTGCACAAGGAGTCCAGAGAAGGACGAAGAGAACAGAGACAATATATGTACTCTATGGAAGAATCAACCGGAGAAATAATAAAAAAATTAACTTCATATCAGCTAAATGTCACAACACAATTAAAGACGACATGTCGTTTCACTGAGTCAATATGTCTATATACGTAAAAATTGTGAGAAAAGGTAATACCAAATAGTATCATATGACATATATCAAGAGACACAAAATGTCATTGTAGAACGACAAATCGGTGAGAGATATATTATCGAATATAGACGATTGGGGTTGTAGAGTGAGGTAGGGAGGGGTGTTACTGGAAGGGGAACCGTTGGTATTTAGACAAGAGATACAGGTACTTATACAAAGACAAAACATCCATCCGAACGAACACAGTCTAAAATCTAAGGTGTATATTATTATGGTACACCATTATAATACACCAAAAAAAAACATTTATACAAAAAATTTATTCAAGTAAAGATAGTAAAAAATCCAAGATGTATATTTAATATAATACATTATAAACAAAAAGAGACAGACTGAATGAAGTACATCATACTGTTAGAGATCCAGGTGGGCACAACGGCGTCTACCGTTATAAAGTGAGAAAAATACCGAATCGTCATAAAGTAACATATACACCTATAATGAAATACGTAAGTAGACAGCTACCTGTAAATGTAACAAAGGTATATAACCGATAACATTTATCACGATAACATTTGTATCCCCACGTACATAGAAAAACCTAATCTCAAAGTAGACTATATATACAGGTCCCCACCCTAACGACCTTTCACTTTCAACGAGTCAGCACAGGTTGAGAAACTTTGGGGTTCCTGACACATCAGGTACCTTAAGAGGTCCGGTCTTATGACTTCACCCATCAGAAAGGAAAGAGGTCCCCTAGAAGGGTTGGATCCCTAGCTCGAGTCCAGAGGGTGTGACGTCCGTCTAAGAAATGGTCGACTCGGTGTTTCCTTCGGGTTCTTATAACCTCACCAATCGGATAGGGAAGAGGTCGCCTAGAAGGGTTGAATTCTTAGTTTGGTCCCAGAAGACGTAACGTCCGTCTAAGAAATGGTTCACTCGATACTCCCTTCGAGTATACAATTAAGATCCCTTAGGGGACCACCAGGTCACCAATTCTCGACCTAGAAGTGACGATATCTGGACCTAAGTTATGAACCAACCCCTTGATTCTAAGGTGTTTGATGTCACCACGTCGGTTTTTATTTTTTAGACCCGAAGGTTCCACCACGATCACCATTTCTTGGGTGGACGGTTACGTCCTCTGTACTTTCTGAACCCAAGTTAGGGACCCAACCCTTCTATTGGACCTCCTTCCATTGGGCGAGGTCATAAGAACGGACCTTTTTGGGTATCTGTCTTCGGACTGTCGATGTCAGGTACCCCAGTGTTTTTCAACCTGTACTAACTTCGCTGAATCGCATGTCAGTACCATTAAGATAAAAATTGAAAGACTCTTTGGACGTACGACAAAAGGTCTCACCGATATGGTTGAATGTCAGGGTGGATTGTCACTTTCTTCCAGGGAAAAAGAGGTGTGGAAGAGGTCGTAAACAATAAACATCTGAAGAATTAGTACCGGTAAGACTGGTGACACTCCACTATGGAGTAGCATTAAACTAAACGTAAAGAGATTATTAATAGTGATACCTTTTAAGACTTTCTCTACCCTTATGGTCTGGTGGACTGGACGGAGAACTCTTTGGACATACGTCCAGTCCTTCGTTGTCAATCTTGACCTGTTCCTTGTTGTCTGACCAAAATTTATCCTTTTCCACATTCAGTTCCGACATATAACAGTCGGACGAATTAATTGAATATACGTCTCATGTAGTACTCTTTACAACCCGACCTTCTTCGTGTTCGACCTTAGTTCTAACGGTCCTCTTTATAGTTATTGGAGTCTATACGTCTACTATGGTGGGAATACCGTCTTTCACTTCTCCTCGATTTTTCGGAGAACTACTTTCACTTTCACCTCTCACTTTTTCAACCGAATTTCGAGTTGTAAGTCTTTTGCTTCTAGTACCGTAGACCAGGGTAGTACCCTTTATCTACCCCTTTGTCACCTTTGTCAAAGTCTGAAATAAAACCCCCGAGGTTTTATTGACGTCTACCACTAACGTCGGTACTTTAATTTTCTGCGAATGACGAACCTTCCTTTCAATACTGGTTGGATCTATCGTATAAGTTTTCGTCTCTGTAATGAAACAGTTGATTCCAGGTAGATCAGTTCCGATACCAAAAAGGACACCAGTACATACCTACACTCTCAACCTGACACTTCTTCCGACTCGCGACTTCTTAACTACGAAAACTTGACGCCACAACCTCTTCTGAGAACTCTCAGGGAACCTGATGTTCCTCTAGGTTGGTCAGGTAAGACTTCCTCTAGCCGGGACTCACAAGAAACCTTCCTTACTACGATTTCGACTTTGAGGTCATGAAACCGGTGGAGTAATCTTCTCAACTGAGTGACCTTTTCTGAGACTACGACCCTCCCTAATCCCCGTCCTCCTCTTCCCCTGTTGGGTCCTACTCTACCGACCTACCGTAGTGACTGAGTTACCTGTACCTGTACTCAGACTCACTTGAGGTCCTTAACCACTACCTGTCCCTCCGGACTGCACGGTACTAAGTACACCAGCGTTTCTCAGCCTGTGCTGACTCGTTGACTTGACTTGACTCATTAATAGTGTCATTAGATTCAGACACGGGGTCAGTGATGACGGTTTCTTCGACTACAACGTATCATGACAATAGTGGATGTTCTGGAAGATTGTGGTCTTTTTCTACAGGAAAAGTAGTGTCCCCTGACTTTACGTCTTCATCCTTCAGTTCTCTAAGGACCTCACTATCCGTTCAAACCGGAACCTGATGTTTTACTTCGTCCCGTTTCCGATTGTCTCAACACGACTCTCTTGCGTGATCAGTAACGTCTATGGGAGAAGGTGTTGTGTTCTCTACTGAGATGTGTACTTGTAGTGGTCTACCAGTTATGACTTTAGTCTAACTAATATAAGAAACGTCGGTTTCTACCTCCACTACTTTAAGGTCGACTCGATAAAGTTTAGGATTTCCTACTACGACACTTTGACGACCGAGAGTTATACGGTCGTTTAAACCTTTTGAGTCGTTACCGGTGTCCTGACCTTTTCCAGTCAAAAGTAAGGTTAGGGTTTCTTTCTGTTACGGTTTCTTACAAGTTTGATGGCGTGTTAACGTGAGTAGAGATCGTTTCATTACGAGTACGAGTTTTAAGAGGTTCGATCCGAAGTTGTCATACACCTGGTTCTTGAAGGTCTACAAGTTCAACCTAAATCTTTTACGTCTCCTTGGTCTCTAGTTTAACGGTTGTGGACACCTAGTATCTTTTTCGTTCTTTTAAGGTCTTTTCGTAGACGAAGTAACTGAGACGATTTTGGAAACTGACACACCTATTGTCGTTTGACACGTTTTAAGAATTTCTCTACCGTTATAGTCTGGTGGAATGGAAGGAGGACTCTTTAGACATACGTCCAGTTCTTCGTTGTCAATCTTGGGTTGTTCTTTGTCACCTGACCAAGGTTTCTCCCTTTCCTCATGTAGTTCCCGACATATAACAGTAGACGAATAAATTGAATATACTTCTCATATAGTACGTTTTACGACCGAACTACTTCGTGTTCGACCTTAGTTCTAACGACCCTCTTTATAGTCATTGGAGTCTATGCGTCTACTGTGGTGGGAATACCGTCTTTCACTTCTTGATTTCTCGGAGAACTACTTTCACTCTCTCCTCTCACTTTTACAACCGAATTTTGAGTTGTAAGTCTTTTGTTTCTAGAACCGTAAACCAGGGTAGTGAAGTACCGTTTCCCTACCCCTTCGTTACTTTTGTCACTGTCTGAAATAAAGGAACCTGAGGTTTTAGTGAGGTCTACCACTGACGTCGGTACCTTAATAGTCTGTCAACAAGGAACCTTCTTTTCGATACTGTTTCGATCGTCGTATAATTTTTCGTCTCTGTAATGAAATAACTTTTAAGGCATATCAGTTTTGATACCAAAAAGGCTATCAGCACATACCTACACTGTCGACTTGGCATTTCTTTCGACTCACGTTTCTTGACTACGAAAACTCGACAACACAACCTTTTCTGAGAACTCTCAGGGAACCTAACGTTCCTCTAGTTTGGTCAGTTTGGATTTCCTTTAGTCAGGACATATAAGTAACCTTCCTGACTACGACTTCGACTTTGAGGTTATGAAACAGGTGGACTTCGTTTCTTGACTGAGTAACTTCTTTTCTGAGACTACGACCTTTTCTAATTTCAGTCTTCCTCTTTCCCTGTTGTCTCCTACTCTACAAACCTAGTGTAGTGACTGAGTTACCTGTACTCAAACTTGTTCGAGACCCACAACCACTACCTGTCCCTTCGGACTGCACGATGTCAGGTACCCGAGTGTTTCTCAGTCTGTACTGACTCGTTGAATTGACGTGTCTTATTAATCGCTATATTTCATAGAAAAGAACACGGATAACCGGCAAACATAAAAGAGAAACCTCTCTCTAGATAAATCCAGAAGACGGTAAAAAGTCAACCCAACAAACGAAAAACAACAACTCAACACATTCGACAAACATATAAAGTCTTCCATTCGAAAACAGTCAGTGTAACAAACGTCTACAGAAGAGGGTAAGGTATCCAACAGAAAAGTAAAACAAATATCAAGGGAAACGACACGATTTCGAACATTCAAACTTATCTAGAGTACACAAATAAAAACAAAAATAAAGACAACGAAACCTTCTGACTGGATTCTTTTGTAACCATACCAAATCCAGTCTTTTATAAAACGAATACAAGAGAAGATCCTCAAGATACCAAGGAACAAAATACAAATTTTAAAATTCGGTAAAACTCAAATAAAAACACAGACAATCCCCCCACACCGGATTGAAGTAGTTAAATGTATTCCGACAGATAGTAAACCGGAGAAATTTAGTATATAGTGACTTCGAATGAGTCGAGTCTTGTGTCGAAACGTAAGAATAACCGTATACCTCTTTGATCACTCTTGTCTTCATCGTAAAAGGGGTTTGTTTGGCACAACGATGTTTCTGTACCTACCACGGTCTGACATCCTACTGTTGGAATTTACCTGACGAACATGAACGGACAGGGTCCGACTTTACTACTACTAAGATCTGAGGAGCACATCCTTTCGGAGAATCCCTATAAAGTTGATACGGTCTTTTGTCTATAGACTATCTGTACAAATTTGTACTAGTATTCAAGGTTTGACCCTGACCTTCAGAATCCTTTTCTATTCAGGACAACATTCTACTGGTGAATTAACCCATGTCGGGATACGGAGTAGAATAGTCAGGATCTACAGTGCCTAACTCATAGAAAGAAGACGTCCATGCTCTTAATCAGGGGGTTTTACGACAATCTTTTGTGAATCGGGTAGTAGAAAGGGCACTTTCATGGGGACGATTCATCACAGGAATACGGTACGGTTCCGTGTGAACAGTCCACGGGAATCGTCTCTACGGTTAGGGAATAGGTCATATAGCTTCAGTTTGTCACTTTTCGTTAGGTTTGATGTCGTCCCTTTGTCGACTACAAAACAACTTGAGGAGTATTATCGTGGAACGTACAATAGGTCTTACAATTTATAATACTAAAATTAAGGTAGATTTTATATTTTTTTTTAAGGAAAAAGTTACTCTCTCGTACCGTCTATTAAAAATTGTACAGAGATTTTTTATTATCCCACTTTACTATAGTAACTCTATGAAGATCTTCTTACACCTCCGTGAAGAGAAAAGATTAGACTATAAAGAAAACATTGGTTGACACATGGTACAATCACTAAACGTAAATTGTCGGGGGACCGTGTTTAATTTACCTCGTTCTAGGGTAACGTTGATTATTTGAGTGACATTGTTCGGGGCGTTTAAACGGACCGGTGTCACGAGTCGTTCTAGTGGTACACACCTTGACCTAATGTTCTATTTTTATCGTAACAAGACACGAAAATTTGGGTATGTTGAGATATAAAGAGAAACCTTTATTTAAAACAAATTACTGGTTACTAAACGAGGAGAGACCAAACGATATTATAATCAGAACCACACAAAAAAAAAATTAGTGATCACAATGGTCATGAAACCTTCTTCTCGACGTTAAATTTGTATAAAACTTGTCTTCTCCTTTTCCGTCGGCCCAAACCGTAGTCAAGTGTGTCGGATAGTAAGGTTTTGTAACGACCAAAATGTGACTATAGTAGGTGGTTACAGTCGTGTCGACTCCACTGACACGATTAATTGATAGGGCTTGGTCGACTCTTTCGAACATATTTGAGGTACCCTTATACTCGACAATCTTGTTTTAAGATAGGTCACCGCGATCCCTGGTTTGGGTGTATATATGAGTTTTGTACCTTGTCAACGGGAATTGGTAGTCCACTATTGTAGTAGTCGAGTTCTACAGTCCCTCAACCGTCTCAACTTATGTCCCGACCATACTGTATTATTTTTAATTAGTGTACATTTCTCAAGTTCCGGAGGAGGGTAGAGGACAAATGTTGTCTCTAATCCTTTATTGGTCAGTCATATACCGTAGAGGTTTCTATCTTTCGTGACGGGGACGTTTCCAACTAAGAGTTCTCTTTTTAGTCAGGTTGTATTTTTTGCAATACTAGAGATTCTCCGACGAATTCCACACATGTCAGTCCACCCTCATTCCTGTCAACGGGGCCCTTACACTACGTTGTCAATTCACAGTAAACCAGATCTGTTATTCCCAGTTTTGGAGATCTCCCACACATTTAACATTGTAACGTGAGTCTATTCTTACTAAAACGAAGTCTCTGAAGTTCCTCGAAGGTCCATAAGTCCCCATCCTCTCTCTCAAAATATTTAAAGATACCTGGTTCTCACCAGGATCGTCTGAGAACTGTAAATCAATTACCGTCTAACCTATAAACCTATATTCTTTAAATATTGGTCAAGTTCTGTTATTCAGTAGTAGAATAATTGATCGAGTCAGATTAAACATAAAAGAGATTCCTATCTGGTGGTGGAAGGTTTTTTTTTTTTTTTTTTTTGGACTATCTTTACCCACTACCTCTACATTAAAAAAAAATTCAAAATTTTTCTGTTTTAATACATAGTCAGACGTCTACCAAGTCAAATCCGGTTTGTCCAATATTTACAATCTCCTCTTTGGTTCAGAAAATTCGGTAGTGGGAACATTCTAGTAGTAAACCCAAATTCTTGAGCTCTTATCTCCTTCTCTCGTGTAACAAATAACCTTTGACTTTCACAAAAACACAGTACCCCTTTTATGACTAATGGAGGATATTAGCACAGTTACTGTTCTCTCTCTGCACTTTCCTCCCTGAAAATCCTATATTAAGGAGATTTTAGTGTCCAAGTTCCATTTTTGAAGAACTTCACCCGACCAAAGTCTAGTTGGACTTTAATTCTCTCAACTTTAGGAGGGGGTAGAAATGACAGAGGTAGTGTTTCTCTTGGTCACAATATGGTTGTCTCCCAACGGGATCCTTTGCTATGAATACACGATATGAAGTATCTTCTCACCAGGATCGTCTGAGAACTGTAAATCAATTACCGTCTAACCTATAAACCTATATTCTTTAAATATTGGTTAAGTTCTGTTTATTCAGTAGTAGAATAATTGATCGAGTCAGATTAAATATAAAAAGAAATTCCTATCTGGGTATTAGTAGTTTTGAAAAGTTATATCATACCTAAAGTCCTGAACCACTCTTTTCCCTATCTGATAACAAAGGAACTACCCGACCAGAAAAAAAAAAAAATTACAAATATTCCTAAAGATATACCTTTATCTGTGGAGGTGTGGATCTGTATTACTTTATAAGTAAGTAAACTGTACGAAATAAAAACTTCATCATCTTGGACCGGTTGTGAATCCGATGGTTCATTATTATTTTTAATTTATATAATTGCTTTTCACTTTGAGAATAAACCGACACGAAGAGATCTGTGTTGTAATTCTGGTAGAACCCATGGTATCTAAACATCTAACCGTCCGGATATAGTCCTGACACCTCCTAGACTAATAAAAAGGGACGAACATTCTCTCGTCCAAAAGGTTTAGACCTTTCTCGAGTTGACCTTGAAGTAGTGGAGGTGATCGAAACAAGCTTCACCACGAAGGATTCCGGGTGAACTGAAGTCTGAGGTCCTACAGACCGAGATCCACTCACTTGTGGGGTAGTACCAATGGACCCAGTAAATCTAGAAAAAACGTATCAAGGAGACACATAAAAACGGTAGTGAAGAATTATAGAAGACGAAGACGACCCAATTTGGTAAAGACAGGAAATAACATGGGTAGAAACGTACTTTACAGGGGGAACCTAGAGATTAAAAGAACTTCTATAGAGATCAGAAAGGGTAAGACAAAAAGGAGATAAATAAACGTGACTAGTAAATCCTTTCGAAATAATAGAAAAAGAATAGAAAGAATAGAGAGAAACGATAAGAAACCTTGGGACGTAAGTCTACCTATATAGAAAGGTAAAGAGAAGACGGAAATGAAGACATGCACAGATAAACGAAGAGAATAAAAGAGTCGATAAATATTCCGGAGGAGTAAAACGGAAAAACGTAAAGAAAAAGTACCCCTACCAAAACTAGTGACGGAGGACATGTTACAATTCTTTGGAGACAGGTATCAAGAAGTCCGATAGTTTAGATTAGGTAACTTAGATAAACAGTGAAGGTGACATATTAGTATTTCTTAAACTAAATTCAGTATGGACTTACTGGATCACCAAAAGGGATGAAAGAAGTTAAGTTCAGACTTCAAACGTTATTCCTCAAGTACTAGACTCGGTGTTAGTCGAGGGTCAGAACAAAAACGACTGACATATCTCGAAGAGGTAGAAGCTGACGTTTCTTATATTAGTTAGAACCGTCTTGTACTCGGAGCACATCGTTTCTGTTTCCTGAAATAGTGGGTGTCGTGTGTTTGTCGTACTCAAGCACAAGTGTAGTCAAGGGGAACAAAGGTGGGTGACGGGTACCCGACTACCACTCACCAAGTCCGTATACGAGTCATGTAACAACCAAACAGAGTGTCGACCCGTTGGAGTCCGTATCTCTTATTACCCGATGTTCGTTTGGACGAAATCGGAACGGGGTTTTCCAACGTAATATAAGTAATATGACCCGTTCTTTGTTTGGTAATGGAGATGAGGTATCCTTCTATAATAGAGATAGAATGTTCTGACAAATAGTGCGTTTGTAGGAACTTTTCTATCGGGAAGAAGTCTACACGTCTTTATAGTCCCTGGTTACCTCTAAACAGAGGACTGTCGGAGTATGATTGTCTTCGACGACTACCATATTTAGTACAAGAGGTGACGAGTGAGTGGTGGTCGGCATCTTCGTTGAGGTCCCACCGTCGGTCATTAGGATTACTCCGACACCTTAAAGATGGGACGAGAACTCCAATACGTCTAGATCCTCATAGAAGGACCGAGGTCTGGTACACTTCCATAATTTCTGTGGTAAGTAAACCGGAGTTCAGTGTATTTTCCTCTCGGAGCAGGTATGACTCAGTAATACACTTAACGAAAGTATATTTTTACTTATATTTAGAGTGGTTAGAAAAAAGACGGAAAGAGAAGTTAAGAAAAGTGAGGATCTTAAAGTATCCCCCGTCATTAGAAGGTTTAGGAATCCGAAAACCTCTCTCCTCCCAATGTATGAGTATTTATTGATTTTTACAGACGATCGAACTGATTAGTTTGGGAAACGTGATATCTCAACCTCTTTTGTTGAACCTTGTAGATCAAGAAGACTTTACTTCTATATACTCCACTGTAACGTAGGTCTAAGAGGATTCTTTTGTTCTTCAGTCTTCAATTGACGAGATAAACTTAAAGATACCGTACGTAAGAAATCACTTTGTCTTGTACCCGGACCTTAGTCCCTCAGAGTTTATGTTGTGATAGTGACAGTTAGTCAGTCAAGTCAGTGAGTCAGTACAGGCTGAGAAACGCTGGTGTACTTAGCGTCGTGCGATCCGGAGGGACAGGTAGTGGTTGAGGACCTCAAGTGAGTCTGAGTGCAGGTAGCTCAGCCACTACGGTAGGTCGGTAGAGTAAGAGACAACAGGGGAAGAGGATTGCGAGGGTTAGGGAGGGTCGTAGTCTCAGAAAAGGTTACTCAGTTGAGAAGTGTACTTCACCGGTTTCATGACCTCAAAGTCGAAATCGTAGTAAGGAAGGTTTCTTGTGGGTCCCGACTAGAGGAAGTCTTACCTGACCAACCTAGAGGCACGTCAGGTTCCCTGAGAGTTCTCAGAAGAGGTTGTGGTGTCAAGTTTTCGTAGTTAAGAAGTAGTGAGTCGAAAGAAGTGTCAGGTTGAGAGTGTAGATATGTACTGATAACCTTTTTGGTATCGGAACTGATCTACCTGGAAACAACCGTTTCATTACAGAGACGAAAACTTATACGAGAGATCCAACCAGTATTGAAAGGAAGGTTCGTCATTCGTAGAAAATTAAAGTACCGACGTTAGTGGTAGACGTCAATAAAACTTCGGGGGTTTTTATTTCAGACTGTGACAAAGGGGTAGATAAAGGGTACTTTACTACTTTGGTCTACGGTACTAGAAGTAAAAAGACTTACAACTCGAAATTCGGTTGAAAAAGTGAGAGGAGAAAGTGAAAGTAGTTCTCCGAAAAATCAAGGAGAAGTGAAAGACGGTATTCCCACCATAGTAGACGTATAGACTCCAATAACTATAAAGAGGACCGTTAGAACTAAGGTCGAACACGAAGTAGGTCGGGTCGTAAAGAGTACTACATGAGACGTATATTCAACTTATTCGTCCCACTGTTATATGTCGGAACTGAATGTGGAAAAGGATAAATTTTGGTCAGAAAACAAGGAACAGGTCAAGATTGACAACGAAGGACTGGACGTATATCCAAAGAGTTCTCCGTACAGTCCACCAGACCATAAGGGTAGAGAAAGTCTTAAAGGGTGTCAAATAACACTAGGTGTGTCAGTTTCCGAAACCGTATCAGTTATTTCGTCTTTATCTACAAAAAGACCTTGAGAGAACGAAAAAGCTACTAGGTCACCTACAACCGTTAAACTAGAGGCCAAGGAGACGGAAAAGATTTAGGTCGAACTTGTAGACCTTCAAGTGTCAAGTGCATAACGACTTCGGACCGAACCTCTTAAAACTCGTATTGAAATGATCGTACACTCTACTCACGTTGACACGCCATCAAACTCGTAAGAAACCGTAACGGAAAGAAACCCTAACCTTACTTTTGACTGGAAAAGGTCAGGACACCGGTGACGACTCATCGGGAATTATCCAGTATTCGGGAACTTATCCAGATTCAATCCAGAGTTAAATCAGTAGATCTTTAACCCTGACTTTTATGGATATGGGATCACCCCCCAAAGTATTTTCTTTTAAAAACATTGTGTGAAACGTGTCACGGACCGAAAGACTTATTAGCAACAATATACTATATAAATAGGACAGTGAGAACTGTTCGGTATTTTACGTTACACCATTCACGTCCTAACGGGAATTAAATGACGAACCGGACTCTTAGTAAGAATGTTGATGATCATTTAGTCCTCAATCGAGGGTCATGAGAGTCGTAGTGTCTCCGCACAGAACGACACAATGTACTTAAACTGAACCGAAGAAACCACCGTCTGAGGTCGAAATAAGTCGATTATTTGTCTCAAGGTTCTACTTACGGTCCTTTAGACCAGAGATATCTCGAACTAGTGGACATTTATCGAATAGATAATTATCTAGGATCACGTCTTCAGAGAATATTTTTATAAAGATTTTTAGTGACAGGAAAAAGTTGAAGTCTATTGAATATCATACTAACATAAAATTTAGTTCCACAACTCAACACCCTTTTACGTCGAATATATCCAATCTTGATCAACTTTCACTTACACAATCATCATAGATTGAAAAACACTGGAATACTTGACATCGGGCGGTCTGAAGAGACAGGTACCTTAAGAGGTCCGTTCTTATGACCTCACCCAATGGTGAGGGAAGAGGTCCCCTAGAAGGGTTAGGTCCCTACTTTGGACCCAGAAGACGTAACGTCCGTCTAAGCAATGACAGACTCGGTGATCCCTTCGAGGGATCTTGATTAATCATCATGAGTGGCATGAGTGACATCATGAGTAATCATCATGAGTGACATTATAGTGGGACGAGAAATGTGCATTAGAAAATGTAGTAGTTTCGTCAATTTTGTCATTTGGGACCTTCAATTTCTTTGACCTGAGTCTTTTTCATAATTTCACGGAAAGGGTAGGTCATTTAATAGAGTGGAGACATCGACTCAGTGATTGAGCGACACGACACGACACGAATCACCGAGTCAGCAAAGGTTGAGAAACGCGGAGGTACCTATCATCAGTCACCACGGGGAGACAGGTACCTGTAAGAGATCCGTTATTATGACCTCACCAAACGGTACGGAGGAGGTAAATGAGTGATCTGACTATAAATGACTCTAAGGTAGCTACTCGTTTAATGACAGGACCTGGGAGTAGCTACTCGTTTAATGACAGGACCTGGGACTAATAAGGACACACTAATTCCAGAATACTGGTGTCAGTCTCTTGAATGACGAATTTTCCTCTTCCGTCGAAATTATAACATAGACGGTCCTAGGTACGAGTTACTATCTATAAGGATTTATGTATATTTCATCCTATGAAAACGAAAGTAAATTGTCTTTTTAAGTTGAGTGGAACAAATTTTAAATCTCATTTTTTGTAGTACAACTCGTCAAGTTATCCTTGATCGAAAACATCTATCCATTATGTGTATTACACGAAAATTGTTATAGACCGTAGATCATTTACGAGTAATTTAAAATAGATAATAATTATGGATTGTGTGAATGAGGGTCTGAGAATCCTAAATATATATTTTATTTACTCTTGTCTCACCTAAAACACGTTCCTTACTCCCTATCTAAAATATCTCTTGCATAAATTTGACCAAGAACGAGAATTCTTCTGACGGTTGATCTGTCCCTTTCAGAAAGTTCCGTCTCCTTCATTGTATACTTTCCGTTCCTTCAAACTTCATGTCTCACTGACTAATTTCTCTGCACTATGTCACCCTATTATTCGTCGGTAACTTGTCTTATTCCAGCTCAGATACGTAATTTATTATTATAATAATTACTTTTTAACAAAGGTGTTATCATACGTGTCATACGAGAGTAAACCAAAAATCTTAAACATAAAAAATGAAATATTAGTAATAGTTAAAAAAATTACTTTTTGATATGATATTTTAGTACTGAATCGTTTAACAGATCAAAATGTTCTCCTTACCTCTTCCTACTTTACTTTAATCTTAAACCATAATCTGATATACGATATGATTTTTTAACCCTGGAAGACGAGGTCTGATCTAGTCCTCAACCTTGACCTCGGGTACCCGGTTAGAATCTGATGTCGAACAAAAACATTTACTTTAACATCGCCTTGTGTCGATGAGGGTAAGTAAATATACACTAGATACCAACGAAAACGTGACGTCGTCGTCTGAACTTATCAACACTCTCTCTGATATACCGGGTGTTTCGGACCTGATAAATAATGGACTTGGAAATGTCTTTTTTAACGACTGGGGCGGATAGTTATTACTTTTCTGTAGTTTCATACGCACCGTAGTAGTTCAGACAAATAATCGTTCTATTATGGTTGTCTCGGACCCTTTGTCTATACTTTTACAATTAACATTATTGACTACTTATCGGACGAAATGTCTTGAAAGAGTCATTGAGAGAATGATAGAATTTTCATTTATGTCGTTAATAACATAGTAAAAATATTTTCTCTTTTTACTCATTGTTCGGTCCATCGACAATTCATTACACAGGGGTTTATCTTGTATCGAGATCCTTCTTTCCCTGAAATAGAATGAGTGTGAAGATAGAGGTCGTGGTTCCTGGTACAGATTGTGGACTAGTCCGTAAATAGATTTATTTATAAATACCTGGTTTACGCACTTCCTTAGTTACTTATTTATTTACTACTCACCATTTAAACACACCCTCATATCCGTCGGAGACTTTCAGTAGGACGTTTTAGTCGGCTGGGTTGAGACAGTAGGACGGTCACGTAGTCCGTCACTGAATGAACTCTTGGAAGATACAACAGAATCCTCGATCCTCGGTCTTTTTGGTTGGGTCTAAGAGAGTCGGGACATCCGACATAGTGAGGAGAGATAAAATGGACTTTTCTCAACAGAAAAGTAAATAGACTAAACAAAAACGGCACATCACACGGGATAAACGACCGTCAAAGAGTGTAGGTCGAGTACAGATGAGAAATTAAAATTCGTCAAGACTTCAAGGAAGGGTAACGATGTCCCTAAGGAAAGGGGAGTCGTCCAATGGTAGGTAGTGGGTGGGTCATCTGTCACAACTCACAACAGTTTTTGACGACAACGTGTCAAAGATAGATCAGGAACCAGAAAGTAGACGTGGTCGGGAACTTTCGACTGTCCTGTTTAACGAACGAAAGGTCCAGCATTACAAATAGAGGGAAGTCCAGAGTGGTAGACGACACTAAACCTTCGAGTCCATTCACGTAAAAAAGTTGAAGAAAGTCGACGAGTCGGAAGACGTCCATAACGGCACAGAGACAGGAGAGTGAAAAGTCTGTAGTAGAGGCCTTGACAACCCCAACTATAACTTTAACTACTTCCACGTACCACGGAAAGAGGAAGGCACGACGGACAGTGAGAAACGTAACGTGTCTCGACTAAACAGGTGACTCCGGAAGTACATTTCGTCCACTTTCGTAGACACTTTAGTGTTAATCGACACAGGAAGGAAGAAAGGTGAAGAATAGACGATCAAGTGTTATAATGAAAGGAAGCAAAGATTCCGTCTCTGCCATTTACCACCGGTCTGGAGAAACCGAATAGGACTTTCACTGAGTCTCAAACCTTTAAACTAAAATTTTAAACTAAAATATCTACCTTTGGACAGAAGGGAAGGTCTAAACCTTCTTCACCATGAAGACCGGAACACAAAGAGAAACCGTTTTTGTACGTCCTCACTTAAGAGTTGATGTAAGAAAAGTACGATAAGTGTGAGACTTTTAAAGGAATCAGAGTGACGAAGAGGTCAGACAGGAATGTAGATTAGTCGTAATTCAAATAGTAACGAGAAATGTGGCTCTCCATATCAAACTCGAAAAAGTTTGAGACCGTATTTCGGTTGACAGGTTTTAAGAAAATCTCTTCCTAGACCGTTGGAAAAGAGTATTCACGGTATCTCATTTATGAGTCCGAAACGTCTGGTATACCAGAGAATAGACAGAATGAGTTAAGTCGGTAACGTCTCACTTCCGTCGGAATCTGTTTTGGTTTGTTTACTTTTATTGACAAGATTATTTTGAAATACATGTTTTGTTCTAAACTGGGTAACCGGTATCGAAAGACTTGGGACAAAATCTTTCAGTGGAGACTAAAACTTTGGAGATGTCATATAGTGGGAAACAATAGGTAAGTAATTCCTTATGGTTTTATATACCTTAATAATGTCATTGACCATGTTAGATGAAGGTGCAACTAATTTACTCAAACATACGTACTTACACATAATTGTCCATTAGAATCTTCGAGGTTAATTTACTAAAATCTCCCAGGACTTCAACAAAAGAGACCTATCTCTTCGGACTGTACGACATCAGATACCCTGACGTTTTCTCAACCTGTACTGAATCGTTGACTTGTTGTTGTTGTTTTAAATAAAAGATTTAAAATTTGTAAATACCGAAAGTACTTCGGATTATTTTATGACGTATACTTGAGGATGCAGGAAGTCTACAACAAATGTACTCATTTCTTATCTGGGATTACTCTGGGATTACTCTGGCGACAACTTCAATAAGGGACCCGGACTGTGTCAAGGGAACCCTCGATGTAATAGTCGAAATTCAGTGGTACCTAGGTAAATCACATATTGTCTTCTGTGTCGTGAGTGACGGGAGGGTCGTCGGTACAGGGGAGTCTGACAGTTCCGGGACCCCTTCATAAACAGAGTAGAGTAGACAGAGCATAAACAAATCGTGAGCTATAACCAATGTTGGACACGTCATTTTTGTGTTGATTTAGAAGGACCTCTATAAAGAATTTTTTGATGACTCATGGTCACGGTCCGTGACATACATACATACATACATATACATACACACACATATATTTCAAAAGACTCTTAATCTCTGACATATATATCAGTATAATATCATTAATACACATTATTAAGATATATATTTGATTAAGAATCTTGTGGATTGAAATATCTACCCCTTTCACTCTGAATGTACAATTTGTCGAACAGGTGTAGTATCTTCAAGTCACAGAGACGGAGACTTCATGTACGAATTAGTGTCGTATCAAATAGGAGAATTATGCTACAAAAGGTATACAAATAAGGGAAGGTGTGTGTGATTTTTTCTTTTTCCGATAAAGTGAATCATGAACTACGTTCGAAATTCTAGTTATTTAAAAAGAACTTATTACTTTTTAAAAGAAATTGGTTTTAAACGGGGAGAAGAGTCCTTAGGACTGGACTAATCTTTCGTTGTAATAAATGAGTTTATAGATTCGATTTCCCGTTACCGTGGATAGGAAGTAAAAGGAATGGAAATCAAGAGGTAGGTCAAAATATGTAGTCGAGTCGCCCCGGTACCACGGGTCTATAAACAGTTTGTAATAAGACCTACAAAGAGAACTCTCCAAAAAACAAAAACCAAAACAAAAAAATTATTCTAACTGAATATTTAACCATTTGTAACTCATTTCGTGTTACAGGAGGGATAACACTCACCCACCTGAGATAGATCAATCAGTTTACGGAATTACCGACTAGAGACGGGCTGGGGTGTGGGGACTCGTTCCTCCTCAAAATGGTCGTTACTGGTCTGAACTTGACGTTGTGACCTAGAACGGACCCAGAGGAAAAAAGGACAAAGAGACTTCTTGAGATTATATTAATGAATCTTATTTAAGAAAGAAAGAGATTTTATAAAAAATGGAAAGAGCAACGGAAGGTAATCGAGTCCAGGGTTAGAAAACTGAATATTAATCAGAAAGACGAGGGTCAAAGAGATTAAGGGTTAAATCTTAATACAGTCACCGAGGGTTCACTGACACCTAATTTAAATCTGAGGAACCGTACTGTAAATTCCAGGGTGGGTTAAACCCCGGTCGAGGATTGGTCAGGGTAGTGTGTAAGGGAGGGGTCAGACGAAGGGGTATGGTTAATCGTAAGGAACTTGACCAGGACGAAGGTGTGGAGACCGAGAATTTTGGTAGAGACGGAGAGAAAAACACAACCCTTTACAAAAAGACCTGTAGACTTGTTCTTAAGGTTAATGGTTCACATGTTAGTTCATCTTCAATTTCTAAAACCAAGATCGTAGAATCGACTGGAATGATGAGTGAACCCTAGTACTCAATTTTCGTTCTTTTCTTAAGTCGGAAGGACTTCTTAAGTCGGCAGGAAAGGAAAGGAGATACCTAGTATATTTAGGTATATATGGGAAATCTGATAAGTGTGTTACTTTCTTGTTGGACAACATCGACTTTGGTATTTAGTCATTCGTGTGACTGTTAGGTGACAAAACTGACGTAAAAATAAGAGGACTACAAAAAGTGAATTGACTGTATTATAGGGTCAATGTAAAAGTACCCATCGGTGCGGAAGGAGTCTCTTTACTACACTCTGTCCCCGGGTATATCGAAGGTCCTATTAAACTTCAGAAAACAAAGTACAATCTAACTTAAAGTAGTCTGACTAAAGACTGATGGACAGTACTTACAAAGAAAACAAGTAATTTTACATTCTAATCCCAACCAAATTTTAAGGGAAACCACTTAACAATTCTTGACACTTTACAATGGTTTTCCAGTGACTTTATGTACACGGTCATCGATAATTTCAATTATCTGTTGTACCGGTTAAGATATAGACCTTTTACCGGGTCAGTTCTTACATCTATGATATAGTGGTTAAGTAAGTCGTTTCCTCTAGTTCAAGGAGAGGTGACACGATTCGATCCTTATATTTTTATTTACGTTGTATGAGAGACGGGAATTCTTCGAATATCAACTTCCTTCCTTTGTCGGTCTAATTGTTTGGTATCGAAAGGTATAACATTTATTACGAATATTTGAATGTTCTTCCACACGTAGTTGAATGTCCCATTAGTTCTCTCCGGGGTGGCTTTTTCCTTTGTTTTGGTTAAAATTTGACTCAGTTTACTAAAGTACATCGACTTTTAGACGGAACGAAATCTCTCGACTAAGAGTTTCACTATAGGAGTATGGTTGTAGTAGTCGTAGTAGATCCGTGAACACTCTTTACGTTTGAGCCCGGGCGTGATTCGGGAGGGCTTAGTCTATGGGATCTTTACTCTGGGTGGTAGATACAAAGTCGTACGTAAGACGTAACAAGACTATGTGTGATCGCAAATTATCAGTGATTAAATTTCGTCCCGAAGGGACCATCCAGTCTGTAATTTCTTAGACGGACGTTACGTCCTCTGGACTCAAGCCAGGGACCCAACCCTTCTAGGGGACCTCCTCCCTTACCGTTGGGTGAGGTCACAAGGACGGACCTCTTACGGTCCCTGCCCCTTCAGACCGCCGGACGGCAGATACCCCAACGTGTCTCAGTCTGTGTTGACTTCGCTGAATCGTCGTCGTCGTCGTCACAAACAATTTTATGGATATCGTCTCCAGTTCACCTCACCTTCTAAATATAAGTATAAAGACAACAAAAAATTTTAGGACGAAAGTAAAATCCTCATGGGATCAAAAAATTTTTTTACTGTAATGTATAAGATATACTTAAAGTCAAGTGTTATTTTTGAGGTCTATTCCTAAACCAATAGACATAATAGTATAAGTAAACTATATAGAGAAATCCTTACTGACATCATTTACCGTCGAGACGAAAGATTAAATACAGTATTAAAACGAATTGACTCTTAACACATCTACCTTTCCAATGATCATGAACCTCGAAGGAATCTATGAAAAGACACCATGAACTAAGACTTCTGAAAAATTTTTATTAAGACCCATCTAATGATTTTATAGGTTAATGTCAGTTTACCCTTCTTATAAAAAATCGTAGTCAGGGTAAGTAGAAATAGACTAGGTCCCCCCTTAAAAAAAAAAAAAAAAAAAAAAACCCATGTGCCACTATAAGAGGTATACTCGGGTCAAGTCGTGTACCTTGTGTCGTCCATCTCGGTTAGTAAAGTTGGTGGAGTACTACCGTCCAACTGATTCCGTGAGGTAAGAACAGAGTACGTACCTAAACTTAAAAGAGAGAAGAAATAGATGGAGGTTTTAAATGAGTGACCTTCTCCCACGGTTTTAGTTCAGAGGTTTTAGCGACGAGAGTGTCAGTTTTCTGACACTTTCCTGGAACTATTAATGTCAGGGGAATCTCGTCGGGTTGTGACAGAATATAAATCTTAAACCACTACTGGGGTATTGGTGGCCCATTCCTCCCCAGGACACAGAAGAGACTAAACTTGATGCTACGTCGTACCATAAGTTCTGATGACTCATCCGGGTCTCAAGATAATCGATGATCCATGTACTTACACCCCTCTCAATGAAACGGAACAAAAATTACCCCTTTTTTAGGGAGGTGACAAGTACCCTTATCTCTCTCGATTTCATCTTTAAAAACTTAATACGGAAGTATAATAATAAGAATCTCATCAACAATAAGAACAAGAATACGACCTGTGGTTCAGAGGTCTTAGGACCGGAACGTATGACCTTCCCTGGGTATAAGACCCAAATCTTAGACAAGATTTCTTAATAAAGAAATTTCTCTGTATCTTCTAATATAGTTGGGCATATAAAGTCGTAACAGAAACAAATAATCGAGATGGTATTATAAATAGTAAGTGAACTTAAAACTCTAAGTTGTAACAGAGGACTCTACAAACACAAACAATGATAAAGTGGAGTAAAGTTGTCGTCTAAAAATCTTATAGAGATGTCATCCTATATTTTAATATCTGTCTAACAAAATTTACGAACTAAAGGAAACATTCATGACACCTCTACGACATCCAAACCAAAGTATGGTAACGTTATTTCCTTTATAGTGTTATTTTACATAGTGTGTTTGAAAATGGAAGGATCACGAATATTTTCAATATGAATGAGATACGACACCAGATGATTCAAACGTTATCGTAATATAGAAAATTTTACATGTATGAAATTAAATTTTTATGAGACAACGAATTGTTTTACCACCGGTAGTAGACTGTTATGTCCTAACGGTGTTTAGAAGTCAAAAATTTTCTGTGTCTTAGAAACTTCGTGTTGTTTTACAATACGGACATATAACTTATAAATAAATACAAATGGTGACTAATTAAAAAGGATCATAACCATATCCATAAACACTATGATAAAGTAGTTTATAGAGTCAACTGAAAGTGTAGTGAGGTTATCCTTTTTTTAATGAGTCCTTGAATAAAAAAAGGAAAATGATCTCTAATTTTTTAAGACATACATATTGAAAATCTAAAGTTAGTCAACCCGAGTCGAGCACTGATGTTTAATAGGGGTAATAAACTTTAAAATTAGGTATACTGTTTTTACACGGGATAAGTAATATCAATCGTTGACTTACTTAGTTTGATTATCAGACAGATTTATAATTACAGACTTCCCACAGACACAGAGTAAACTTATACTTCAAAACAACTAGGAACAAGAAAGTAACACAAGATTTTACACGGAGAACGAACTTTAATAGACCTTCTATTACTATTCAAAAGGAATTTGAACTGGATAACTTGTAAACGGTCTTAAAGATATAAACTGAAAAGACAGAATGTCAAATTGATGAAGAGGAATTTCTCTTAGGGGAAATTATCCGATAATCTTTGCTTGGGAGTTCGTATATAGGAAAACCCTATTATTAGAGATTTAACGATAAAGAGTAAAGGATTTATACTTGTAGTAATTTAGTTTTCGAAATTTTGATACATAATTTGGTACAGGAAGATGGTACCATTGATAAAGGAACAAAAATATTATCTTAAAATCTATAGTCTATGATAAAAAGACTTCTTTTAAGAATTTACTTTAAAACAATGGTGAATTTCTATCTACATAAAAAAACAAGAGTATACTAGGTAAATTTGAGTTGTAGTTTCACTTACTACCTGAGTAAAACCCTTCTTTTATATAAGGTATCTGGTATTAAGGGGTTCTGAAAATAAATAAACTAAAGACGAGAAACTCTAGTACCGGAGTACTGTACGTTAAGAGTCAAGACACTCGGAGGATCCTTTACCGTAAGTATTTTTAGTAAAGTGTCGTCTGAAGTTACGGTTGAGTTGTTATTTTATAAGGTCGTGTAAGAGTGTGGCTTCCGTTGTGCCTGTCGGTGACGAGAAAAGAAAAATGCAACTTTTCTATAGAAAACCATTTCTGTAGTTTCCATAGACGTCTCGTCTGATGTATCGTCAGAGAAAAATTATCTCCACAGGAACTTACAGTTTGAGGTTATATTAGATTAACCTTGAAATTATTAAGGTCGATGATCTCTAAATTTCTATGATAGTTACGTGCTTAGGGACGTTAAGGAAAAGAAGTTGACTTCTTCATTAAAACTTATATTTTAACTTCCCTTAAACATAGGTATTTTACATTCACCTAGAAGTCACGTGGACTAAGAAGTGAAGAGAGTTTCGGTCGGCACTTTGGTAGGGAGATCAACAGGATCCCCCTCTTTTTTTAGGAGATGAAGTGAATCAGAGACTACTCAGAGAAAGGTGGTACCTAAGAGATATGGAATTTCAGGAAATCAAGGAAGGAGAAGGTGTTAAGGTGGAATGAGGGGAATGGAAACTGACACCATATAAATCAGTAGGTAACCTACTGTAGTTTAAAGTGAAAGAAACCCTGATCTCTTCCTTTTCGACAAGACTAAGTCTCTCCTCGGAGATGTTCTATAACTCTTAAAACTTTTATCTGAAGAAAACCTTATAGAGGACACGAAATGTTATACTTAGTGTTTAATTTTTTAGTTCCAGGGAAACAGAGTGAAATATTACAATTCATTCAAACAAATCGACACAAATCCACTCTCCGTTCCCCGACTTAAAAATCCTTGTGTAAATAGTCTAACAAACGTGTATATTGGACTTAAATAGTACAACGACGATGACGATTCAGTGAAGTCAACACAGGTTGAGACACGTTGGGGTATCTGTCGTCGGGTGGTACGCGGGGGCAGGGACCCTAAGAGGTCCGTTCTTGTGACCTCACCCAACGGTAAAGGAAGAGGTTGCGTACTTTCACTTTTCACTTTCACTTCAGCGAGTCAGTACAGACTGGGAGTCGCTGGGGTACCTGACGTCGGAAGGTCCGAGGAGGTCGGTACCCTAAAAGGTCCGTTCTCGTGACCTCACCCCACGGTAACGGAAGAGGCTAAACAAGTTGAATAAGTAAAACAGAAATAGGTTGACCTGTATTTTTTTGTCTGACCAAAGTTTATCCTTTTCCTCATGCAGTTCCGACATATAACAGTGGGACGAATAAATTGAAGATACGTCTCATGTAGTACTCTTTGCGACCTGACCTTCTTTGTGTTCGACCTTAGTTCTAACGACCCTCTTTATAGTTATTGGAGTCTATACGTCTACTGTGGTGGGAATACCGTCTTTCACTTCTCCTTGATTTTTCGGAGAACTACTTTCACTTTCTCCTCTCACTTTTTCAACCGAATTTCGAGTTGTAAGTCTTTTGTTTCTGGTACCGTAGGCTAGGGTAGTGAAGTACCCTTTATCTACCTCTTTGTCACAGTCTGAAATAAAACCCCCCGAAGTTTTATTGACGTCTACCACTAACGTCGGTACTTTAATTTTCTACGAATGAGGAACCTTCTTTTCAATACTGGTTGGATCTATCGTATAAGTTTTCGTTTCTGTAATGAAACGGTTGATTACAGGCAGATCAGTTCCGATACCAAAAAGGACACCAGTACATACCTACACTCTCAACCTGACACTTCTTCGGACTCGTGGCTTCTTAACAACGGAAACTTGACACCACAACCTCTTCTGGGAACTCTCAGGGAACCCGACGATCCTCTAGGTTGGTCAGGTAAGACTTCCTCTAGTCGGAACCCTAAAGAAACCTTCCTTACTACGACTTCGACTTCGAGGTCATGAAACCGGTGGACTACGCTTCTCAACTGAGTAACCTTTTCTGAGACTACGATCCTCCCTAACCCCCGTCCTCCTCTTCCCTTACTGTCTCCTACTCTACCGACCTACCGTAGTAACTGAGTTACCTGCACTCAAACTCACTTGAAGCCCTCAACCACTACCTGTCCCTCCGGACCGCACGACGTTAAGTACCCCAGCGTTTCTCAGCCTATGTTGACTCGATGACTTGACTTGACTTGACTTGTGTTACCATTAGTGTTTATCTTTTGATGATTCGTAAAACGACACAAACTTCTTAAATGACCTTTCGATTAGACTACTTAATGCCATTTATTCCCGAAATAGTTTATACACTGAAACTCGATATCATTTGTGGAAGCTTTGTCACCTTTCTGTGTCCATGATCTGTTATGTCAAAAACTAGAAAATGTGAAAATGTGACGGACAAACTACGTAAACCTGTGTCCCGTTTCGGAAAGACCCGTCACCAAAGGAATAGACGTTTTAACTTGTACAAACTCATTCTCAAAGGTACAAAGATCTAAGTTTTAAGACTAAACTTTGAGTTCTTTTTATTAAAAGTACTACTGAGAATAATAGAAGAATAAGTGTATACTACGTTTAGAACTTTTTCATTATTTAAATTTGAGTCAAAATCTCCGAACTATAGTAGGTATGGACGTATCTTAGGTCACTAACTAAGAGTACTAGAAAGTAAAGAGGTCGTAAAAACGTTTTCTGACTCATTTAATCTGCATGTAGATAAGTTAGTAAATTCCTGTAAATAACTGAGGACCACTCTAAAGGGTTCATCGTGATCACCATTTCTTGACAGACGGTCACGTCCTCTGTACTTTCTGTCCCAAACTAAGGACACAATATTTCTAGGGGACCTCCTCCTATACCGTTGACTGAGGTCATAAGAACGGACCTCTTAAGGTACCTGTCTCCTCGGACCATCCAATGTCAGGTACCTCAACGTTTCTCAGTCTATGTTGGCTTCGTTGAATTGTACGTGTGTCACTGAGGACCATAGAAAACAAAGGCAAATGAAAAGGATTTTGTAAATTTTCGTTCAACGTCAATTGTACTGGGAAGTGAAGTATTATAAAGTCACTTATAGTGGATTTTTATTTTTGAAGACCATATAGGTGTTGTGATACCAATACGGATTACTTTTTTCGTTGTCATTAAGTTTTCTTAGAATTATGACACGGTATAAATGTAAATAGGACAATAAGGGTTTTATTGAAAATATCGACCCAACAAAAAGTAAGATCCTAGGTTAGTTCTAAGTATTTAACGTAAACTGACAATACAAAGAAATAAAAGAAATTTAGATATTGTCACCGGTCTCTTCCGTTACCGTGGGGTGAGGTCATGAGAACGGACCTTTTAGGGTACCTGCCTCCTCGGACCACCCGACGTCAGGTATTCCAACGATCCTCAACCTGTACTGACTCGCTGAAGTGAAAGTGAAAAGTGAAAGTACGTAACCTCTTCCTTTACCGTTGGGTGAGGTCACAAGAACGGACCTCCTAGGGTCCCTGTCCCCTCGGACCACCCGACGACAGATACCCCAGCGTGTCTCAGCCTGTGCTGACTTCACCGAATCGTCGTCGTCGGCGTCGTCTTGTCACCGTTAGTTTTATACTAAGTGTCCTGAGAGGACGATTCAAACAATGAAATAGAGTTAGATTCTTCCTAAAAGTGTAAAACTTTTCAACATTTTAGTTTATTGTTTTTTTGTTTCTTATGGTCTCTCGAAAATACTAGGTGTTTCGTACTTTGTAGACGATAAACGGGAAATGTCTTTTACAAAGAACTGTGGTAAGAATGGATTTTGACGACTAAAGTACTTCCTACACATCAAAACACGTTTTTTCAATGAATTTACATAGTAAGAAATACACATCAATGTGTTATTAAACTATATCAGTTCGGTTAAAAAATGTCTAATATTAGTTTCCCAAACTTAAAAGAAGTAGTTAAAAGAAAAGTAGTTAAAATTAAAAACTTATACATTTTAAAATACAATAAGTCTTCTGTTTGTTATACTTTTTACACAAGAGTTTATTTAAAGGTGACCGTAGTGACACAGGGGTCACTATTTACAATCAACGAAGACAAAATAGAAATATATAAAGAAAAACATTTTTATTCAAGTAGTGTGATACATAGGAAGACACAGAACAAAAGATTTGAATAAATACATAGGAAATTTAGTCAATCATAGTCTTCTTTACAAAAATCAAAACAAACAACCAAAGTACTGATGTATCACAATACAACCTCTTCCTTTACTGTTGGGTGAGGTCATAAGAGCGGGTCTCTTAGGGTACCCGTCACCATGGACCACCCGATGTCAGGTACTCCAGTGTTTCTCACTCTGTGTTGACTTCGCTGAATCGTGTCACAATATAACATACCTATGTTGTACCTGATAAGTGGCCAGAGGAAACACGTGCAATAAAGTACAAAGATATCGACACACAAAATCTAAACCCGGTAAGTTCATTCATACATTACCAAAACGTAACGATAAAATTATATGTTAAGGTATTACTGTACATTATAACATTTATAAACACTTACGAATAACTTTAACACATAGAAGAAACCATTCTACAGAGAAGTCCATAAAATATATAAAAATTCATACTAGTCAACAAAGGTATAACAACTCAAAATTCATAAATATCAAAACACAAAATGTAAATCCTGAGACTAGGTAAACCCCGATTAAAAACGGCTGTGTCATTCTAGTTACAGATCTGAGTTGGGGTGTGGGGTGAAGAACGGTACACTTCCAGATCAAAAAGGTTGTGGTAAACAACTTTACAATTTTCTAACAGAATCGAGGTAACATGACGGAAAAAAGGAACTTGTTTCTAGTCAACTGAGATAACTATACTAGGATAAGGTCTCAAGGAATGATATAGGATGAGTGGATAAAGAGAAAATAAAATGATGAAGATGTATTAGAACTTATGACATCGAAATATGATTCAAGACTCCAGTCTACCGCAGTTAAGAGACTAAAACAGGAAGAGGAAGTTACTACTCGACTGATAAACTCAGAAAACGGAGAGGTGTATTTGAAATATTAGTTAAACAGATGTGGATGTTTTATAGACTCAAAACTCAATAATTATCAACTCTAAAACTAACTCCAACGTAACTTAGATATCTAGTTTAACCCTTCTTGACCGTAGAACTGTTATAACTTAGAAGGATAGGTACTTGTACTTGATAGAGGAGTGAACAAATCAAGAAGAAAATATAGAAAGTAGTCTCAAAATAAAACAATTTAAGTGAGGATTCACAGATTAAACCCCTCTACATTACATTTACCATAACAAAAATTAAAGTTCTAAACAAAAAGGTGACGACCGTATATCCCTTCGTTAACGGAAAACATACAATTGGAACTTGGGACTTTGGAACGATATTAGTACATAATCAATGTCTTAAACAGGCAATAAAGTCTAAAAGATGTTTCTACTAATACAGTAGACGTGTGTTTTTGTCAAAATACAGAAGACAGAGTCATATACATTGAAAATAAAGAAAAAAGACAGATTAATGTAATCGATCCAGAAGGTCATACTATTTTCGTCATTACTCTCTCTGTAGAAATAGAATAAGGCCTAGAATCGTCTCTTCGAAGTTCAAAGAATGGTAATTCATACATCCCAAAACATTTATATAAACTAATTGTACTCTTACAACGGGAGAGAAGGATCAAAAAGTTCTCAAAAATAGTACTTTTCCACAAACTAAAACAATTTACACAAAAGACGTGGATGACTCTATTAGTATAAAAAGTAATTAGACAACTACACTAACAAACGTAGTCAATTAAAAACTCAAAACTTAGTCTGAATATACAGTTCCTATTTTGGACGCAGTGTCATATATTTACAAAAAATGTAGAACAACCTAAACTAAATGATTGTAAAACAATTCCTAAAAAACGAAGACACAAGCATTCTCTCAAAAGAACATTACAATAGTAGATTGAAACAATCATCCTATTACGATTGAGTATCATACTCCATCCCTAATAAGGAAGACGAGAGAGAAGACCTTCTCTAATATATCTTAACTATATTAAAGAAGGAATTTATAAACCATCTTAAGTGGTCATTTGAGTAGGACCGGACAACGAAAGATAAAATCTTTCAATAAATAATAATTAAGTTAAATTAATTATCTATGTCCGGATGTCCAACACACAAAGAAGAACGTACTCAAAACCGTCTAACATAGAAAGTTTCATAACTAGGTAAAGTAGATCCAATAGTTTATACACCCGTATTTTAACAAGTTAAAACTTATTAAAACTTATTGTATACTTATACTTATTGTATAAGTAAATAATAATAAATTACAGGTACTGTAAATATTACTACCAAAGTAAAGATTATAATACTAAATTATAATTACTAATAAAGTAAATATTATAAAGAGAAATAAAAGTTTATAATTATTAAACATAAAGGAGAGAATAAAGAATCAAGTAGATCGATTTTTGAATGGTTAAAAAAAATAGAAAAGTTTTTCGGTCAAAAACCAAAGTAACTAAAAGAGACTAAAGGATAAACGTTACGGTAACTAAAGACGAGTTTAAGAATTATGAAAAAAGAAGGACGAAGGAAACAAAATTAAACAGGGAGAAAAATACTAAAGAATTCTGTCTTTGAATTTAATAACTAAAATCTAGAAAGAAGAAATGATTATAATTATGTTATGATATCTAAAGGAAGACTGACGATGAAAACGACGTAGAGTTTTAAAAAGTTTTTTACACGAAAGTAAAAGTAAATGAAGTTTTATAAAAATTAAAGAGACCTTTAAAGAATTGATCTAGACACACAATAAATCCATATATGACGAAATAGAGAAATACAACCCCTTAAAAGAAAAATTTCAACAATTAAAGATTAAATTAAGGTGATACCAGACTTCGTCTGCAATACACTAAAGATAAGACAATTTGAAGAATTCTACCCCAGTCTTACGTCAGATAGAACCACTGATATGGTGCTTTCAATCTCTTCTTACATATTAGAGGACAACTTACTATTCCATGAGTTATCTATAGTTAATATGGTCACAAACTTAAACTGAGACTTGACTAAAAGACGGACGACTTAGATAGGTAAAGACTATCTCTCCATAATGTTAGAAGTTGATATACTCACTTAGGTAGACAAAAGGGAACGTCGAGATAATCTAAAACGGGGTGCATAAAGTCACAGGTTAACCGGAGAATCTAGAATAGCCTTCTGGTTGAAAATTTCTTTATGGATGATTTTCTTTGAAGTCGTAACTGGGTACCACTATCCCCTTTCCACATTCCTCCCGTTCTTTACGACAGTTACGAATTACAACGGTTGTAACACTAGGTGGATCTCCGTTCGGACGACGATGGTAAATAACACAGGGACCAAGGAGACTAGAACCAACAGATACGAAGGACAGTGTGGACGGGATCTAGATTCGACGAATACTCGTGTGACTCGTCTCGAAGTCATGGATGACGATGTAGTTTAGGTAACTATTTATCTTTTACTAAGGGAAAGGAAGTGGGGAGGGTTGAGAGTAAAAAGTTTCCCCGTCTTCCCCTCTCTTAGTTGGGAGAAAGTTAGACGATCGGAAAGACGTGGGGTTCAAAGAGTAATACTTGTTGTAGAAATATTAGACCCACGTAGTTATTACACAAGAATTCTTCATTTGTCTCTTTTACACAGAGATATCAATTTGAACATGGATTTCGGTTCGAAAGTAAACCGTATGTGAGATACATAACTGAAGTAGACCCAATAAGTTTTATTCGTAACTTTTTGACTTCACATCCAAAAATTTACTCCGTATATACTGACAAGAAGAGTTAAATTAAAAGTCAAAATACTTAACTTTACTACTCAGTTTACTGTAGGATCGATTCCTCATTAGGTCTCATGAGACTCGGAGTCGGTTCTACTTACTAAATGTCTAGGGTTCGAGTTGGTGAAGAGATAGAAACAAGTAAAAATCAATATAGACTTTATAGGAAGAGGACTGAAGAGTTCATTTCTACGTTTGGAAGTTGAGGGTGGTAATAAAGGGTCCTACTCTCTTTAGTGTGTAGTGAAAAAAGGATATGATGAAAGTACCGTAAAAAAACGAAGGGGAAGTTAATGAATTCACGTCAAAAATAAAAGTGGTGACCTAATGATTTGGGTCTTGAGTGTCATGAATCGAGACCTTGGAGGATAAATCCACTGTTATCAGATACACTTAGGATTTATACATGTGTTTATGTATGTACGTGTATTTGTAATAAATGTAAGGTTAGGAAAGGTATCCAAGTAGTTATTATAAATATGAATTCTGAAAATCTTTCATTTGGATTTTACATTTATTTGATGGTTTCCCATTCCCTTTCCTACTTATTTACCATAACTAATATACTGAACAACCCCTTTATTTTGTCATTTTAACTATGAATTGATCCTTTTTTATGTGAGTTATCGGTTGAAAGGTTATACCAAAATAAATGAAACATTATAGTTTATGTAAGTGAAAAATTTAAGTTTACTGATAGTCTTATGTATATAAACACCTGAGACAAATTTAACGATTTCGTTTAACCCATATTCTCATCGGTTTCTTAAACTCCGGTTTTTATTACGGTTCAAGTACCCTTCAAACTTTTAAAAGACGCGGTGACATATATAAATCCACTTAAGAGAGAATAACAGTTCTTGGACATTTTCCCGTTTACCACAGAATTTCCCTACGTCCGTGGTGTGTTTCGACTAATAACCAAGATCAAATCATTCGTACTACACATGTACATGATGGACGGGAAAGACCATGGCTCTCGTCCCAATATTTATATTGTCTTGTGTTAGAGTCGAGACTCCTCAAGTGTTATACTACCCTATATTTTGAACGGGAGGGCGTTTACTACCACGCGACACGATTCAGACTCTCCTCTAGGTTAAGCATGAAAACGTCTTTTGTCTTCTTTCTTACGAAACCCCCGACAAAAGTCTCTCCTTTTCTGTAAACCTCATCTTCGCACTCAGAACGGACAGCCTCTAGTCTCTCTCCTCCTAGGTACCATTTCTGACGTCGTATCCGTTTCCGTTCTTCCCTAACGGACCATGCAAGCTATTCGACGATCTTCAAGTCGCTCCATTCCTTTCGTTCCCAGTTTTCCTTCGTAAATCAGACCAACGTTTATGAGTACTAAAGGTACCATTCCCTAAACCTGAACTGAGACTTTATTACCCCTTCGTCATTTCTAAATAAGAACCCCTATGAAGACCTCACAAGTGTGTTTCATAGAGAAACTCTGTGACCAAGACTAAGTGTATACTTCGATCCTTTGTTTAGATTGTAAGAATTCCACCGAAGATCTTCGTTCTCATGAATCCACTTAGAGTCATATGGAGACTGTGAGACGTCTCGTCATCTCTCTCGTGGGAGGGGATAAGGGTAAACCAGACGAAGTCAGGAAGGAAGTCGGGAGGTGAGAGAAGATCTCACGAGAGAAGGTCTTACAGAGAGGATTAATTGGACTAGGTGAACGTATAGGGAACTATCGGTAGAACATCAGTGATAACAGAGACAAACGGAGTAGAAACAAGAAAGTAGTAAAAGTAAACAAAGTCAGAACAGAGGGGTCGACCTGGTTTTCATAAAGACGTAAAATGGAGTAAATAAGGACAAGTATGCCATTTGTATGTTATTTAAGAGAAGTGACAAACTACCCGACTGATAGAATATTCTGTCTGGATTCTTTATCTGTTCCGATCCCTAAAATCTCTTCATACAGTATTATTTCCTTCGGGGTAATCGATTGATAACCTTTTTTACTCGGATGATCGATTTTTTATAATACCGTTGTCTCCCTTCTGGTCTTTTATCTCACAATCTCTCATAAGACTCTTTCTTTCCCTCTTCTTAAGTATTTCCGAATGAGAGACTTTCTAACTAGTGTAACACCGATATCCCGATTCTTAGATTAATAGACGAAACCCTTACAACCTGGTGTTGAAAGGTTTGTTAATAGAACCTTCTGTACAAAATAATGGCTCATTAACAGGAACTAAAAATTTTATAACATTTTCAAATAAAATGTTATCAAACAAATATACGGAATATTTGTAATGGTCTTATAAAAGTTAGTTTACAGTAAAACGGATCGGTATTTGAGGAAAGTCGGGGTATTGATACAGTCGTGTCAGACTTAAGTCCTTTGGGGTGGTCCTAAAACCACTTTCTAAAGGTAGTGAAGTTTTGTCTCCTGGTCGAACCTTTACTCCACTCATGGTTAAGTAAGGTTCTCTTTTAAACCTTCAACTCTGTACTCCTCGAACCGTGCATAGGACCTAAGACCAACGGAGCGTTTGTCTGTGTTGGACCGTAAGTAGACGTATCCTCCTATTCCTTCCAATGTCTTTCACAAAACTTTACAGGTGACTACCCTATTTTAACAGATTTTAGGTTTGTCGTAAATCAAAATAAAAAGTGAGGTAATGAATGGACACCAATGTATAACTCCTTTAAACTACTGTCACAAATAAATATATTTCACATTGGTATACAAACCCGACGGGACCACGTACGTACCATTCAGTGAAGTCAACACAGACTGAGAAACACTGGGATACTTGACATCGGGTGATCCGAGGAGGCAGATACCTTAAAAGGTCCCTTTTTATGATCTCACCCAAGGGTACGGTAAAAAGGTCCCCTAGAAGGACTGTGTCCCTAACTTGGGTACAGAGGACTCCGAGGACGTAATGACCGTCTAAGAAATGGTGAGGCGATGGTCCACCGAGTCGTCATTTCTTAGACGGACGTTACGTTCTCTGGGTCCAAGTTAGGGACACAGTCCTTCTAGGGTATCTCTTCCTTTACCGTTGGGTGAGGTCATAAGAACAAACCCTTTACGGCGCCTGTCTCCTCGGACCGTCCTGTGTCAGGTACCCCAGCGTTCTCAGTCTGTGTTGAATCGTTGATTTGTTGTTATCATATAACTAGTAACTTTTATTTTATTTATTACGTTTATCTTTTTACGCTTTACCTGTGTTTACCTTTTATTCCTGATAGAGTGCGATTACAACATACAGAACAAGTCTCTTGAACCTGATTCAACAACGAAACCGTTGTCCTTTTAACATTCCTTATGGAGAGGTCTTTGATAGGAGAAAGAGTCATTGGTCGATGGAACGGTCGTTTCTCGAAACGAAAGAAAATCCGTAAAGAGAGAACCCCTCCTCCAAATTAAGGGTACGTATCGTTCTCTTTGTTATTCTCCGTCTCCTACTTACTCCTTCATGAGAGTACCATTTCTTCCCCCTTGGCCCTCTTAATTTCAGTAGATGAATCAATAAACTAGAGTCCCTTACGGACACAGTGTTTTTCTCCCTCCTCTCTCGTTTAGGTCTCTTTCTTGAATCTGGTCTTCTCTCTAATCGTGGTTTCGAGAAGCGTCCCTCTCCCAAAACCCCCAAAAAACAACAACAACAAAAATTCGTCTTAATACCTGTTTATTTGGGATAAATCCATCGAGAAAACATTTGTGAGAGAAAATGTTATAAGAGAAATAATAGAAGTCTCGTCAATGACGTTTACCGTTTATTTAATAGGTAAGAGATCAAATGAAGAGATAAGGGACAAGAGTGTTTCTTCACAAACTCTTCACTCTGGGATAGAAAAAAATCGTAGAGATTCTAAGTAGTTTATTATGTCGACTTACTAACTTATTCAATTACTTATTTACTTTTACTCTACGACTCTCTCCGACTATTCTCACTCGACCCCTTTACGATGACCTCATCCCACCGTAAATTCTCCGTAAATTATCCCTTTCGTCAAAGTCACGTCAGCGTATCTTGGATCCTCATGTTCGTCTCAAGAATTCGACCAAGATTTTCGACCGAAACCTAGAGTGTATGGTACGTCAGAAAACTTTGAACGCGTCTCGGGTGTGATCGAGTCGAGTTTTAAGGTCTCCGCGTAGTAAATAAGTAAACGGTATTACCTAGGGGTAGGTACGACGATTTAGTCTTTATCATTCCCACTTGGACACAATACCTACACACAATTTCACTTGTAAATGGCAATCCAGGTGACTCTCGTTGACGGGAAGAAGACCTTTATAAAGAAGTTTCGGAACGAAGATCCCCCACCCCCTCTCACTAACCCTCACACACCGCGTTATGATTGGCGCCATCACCTCGTATTAGACTCTGCCCGGTTAGTACGTCGAAGAACGTGGAGAGAAAAGAGTCGGGAAGCGGGGTGGCGTGGACTCACCTCTCACCGTGAAGATTTGCACCGGTACAATGGTTTCGGTCTGTGGTCTCGGGAAAGAGTCGTAAAGGGTTTGAGAGGGACCTCTTTTCCTCAGGAAAGGAGAGACTAACGTAAATACACTCCTACACTAAGCAAAGGTTCCTTACACGAACGGCAGGCGCGGTGGTCGAAGACAGGACGAGAGGACGAGGGACGGCGTTCCACCGAATCTTACTGTCCTTACGTAATAGAATCTCAAGACTTTACTCAAAGTGACCCGATATTGATTCCACAACCGTCCTGACCATTTTTCTACTTACCAACGTTCTGTACTCCTACTTATCCGCCTTGTGGCCAGTAAAAATGTGACCACTCGTATAAGATACACCATGACATTACTACCTAGAGTATCTTACATGTTGTCTCTCACTTACGATTACATGTGATACTTGAAATCAATTATTAGTATACATTTGTAACCAGGTAACAAACGTTGTTTACATGGTGTCTTTCCGTTGTTTACATGGTCTCATTGTTGTCCCCTTTGACACACCGTCTCCCCCGAAGTGATTACCGAGTCTGCCATTTCTTAGACAGACGTCACGTCCTCTGGACCCAAGCTCAGGACCCAGCCCTTCTAAGGGACCTCTTTCCGTTGGGTGAGGTCATAAGAACGGACCTCCTAGGGTACCTGTCTCCTCGGACGGTCCGATATCGGGTACCCCAATGTTTCTCAGTCTGTGTTAACTTCGTTGAATCGTACGTGTATTCCTACATTAAGTCTCCGACGGGTCCCGGGACCGGGGGTGATGCAGCTCTTATTACCTCAATTTTTTTTTTTTTTTTCCATTTTGAGTCCTTCTTTGTCTTTATCCTCTCAGGGTCTCGTAACATCAGGGACTGAATCCAGTGACGGTGGGAGGGGTTCCGAACCAATAACTCAAAAGGGCAACTCAGAGACGATGAGGTCATAAGAAGGGGGTTCAGAACACAAAACGAGTTTAATCAAACTTTACTTTAAAACAGTGAACATGAGTCACGTTCAGTAAGTCAGTACAGACTGAGAAACGTTGGGATACCTGATATGTCAGGTGCTTTAAGAGGTCCGGTCTTATGACCTCGCCCATCGGTAAGGGAAGAGGCCTCCTAGAAGGGTTGGGTCCCTAGTTTGGGTCCAGAGGGTGTAACGTCCGTCTAAGAAATGGTTGACCCAGTGTTCTCTTCAGGTTCTTATGACCTCACCCATCGGATAGGGAAGACGTCTAGAAGAACTGGGTCCTTAGCTTGGTCCCAGAAGACGTAACGTCCATCTAAGAAATGGTCGACTCGATACTCCCTTCGGGTGAACATGAGTTCTCTTGAGATTATGTTTACCAATTCGATGGAAATTTAAAGTTTTATTTTGATCTCTTATAGGACACATTGGTAAAAGGGTCAGAACGTATCCGTCGATTCTCTTAAATGGACAGGTGATTCTTATTCACAAAGGTGGGATGTAATCGAAAGAGATGAATGAAAACAAAATTAAGTCTTGTTCGTCTCCTGGTTTGAGGGTACTTGTTCATCTCTTGACCCTTCTAATTACAGACTTGTGTGAGTGAAAGATGTAAAACCATAAATAAGTAAATCTATTGACCAGTTAAAATGTCGTCTTAATACGAGAAGACTGACATTGGGAAGTGGAAAACACGAGGTCTTAAAATAAAACTCCTTTATTAAGTTCTAACCACCCGGTTTTGTGTTTCATTGTATGAACAATATGTTCTCTTCTCTAAAACGTTCAGGTTTATGTAAGGTGAAATCAGAAAGACGAAAAGGAAGAGAAATTAAAAAGAGAGGTGAAGATCTGAAGACGACAAAAGAGAAAATGTATACATCTTACCACATAAAGAATCACAGTCAACATAAGTCCCCCTTTTTAGTACATTATTTTACATGACAAAATTTTGTGTCCTTTACTACATATTTATACATTGTGAACTCTTATAAAATCGTTGAGGAACCCCAGATTTATGGGATTCTCTCCTAAATAGAGGAGACATTTATCCTAAATTTGGTAAAAATGTTTTTTTAAAAAACTACACCTGATAAAAATTTCAGGAATAACTTAAACAATGTTATAACGAAGACAAAATACAAAACCAAAAACCGGAGGTCCGAACACCCTAGAATCGAGACACTGGCACTGGTCCTTAGTTTGTATGTGGGGGGACGTGACCTTCCACTTTAAAATTGAGGGCCTGTCGGTCCTTTCAGGAACTTGTCTCAATCATCACACCGTCTACCGATAGGGAAGAAGACGGGGTGGTACGACAAGTAACAGGAAAAATTGTCTTGAGAAACCAGTTCGTCACTATGCGTCTTCGGGTCGCATTAGTACTAACCGGAATCAGTCAGTACCACTCGAGAACGGGAAAACGATTATTAACCAGATTCCTACTGATACACCGGATCAAGATCCGGTCTATTCTGGATTCCCCTTCTGGTAGAATCCCGAAGGTTCTTTCTAAGGGGACTTCTTTCTACCACCGGTACGTCGTCCTTCTTAGAAAAACAACGACAGAGAAGGGAAGGACGAATCAATGACATTACACTCCCATACATGGATCTCGACCCTGATATGTCCTCGTTGTGTCTATGGGTTCCTACCTCCTTGTCATCGTATTTCCCTAGAACCCAGGAGACCTTAAACACAATTCGTTTGTTGACAGAAATATCACCAGACGCAACGATAATTACGTTAACACTCTACATACGTCGACCTACATAGAATCGACGATGTAATACTTTTTCTTAACTTTCGTGTGAATGTAAGTAGTCAAGAGTGACACTATCGTTCCCCCAACCCTTACTAACTGTTTATAAAATATGTACCTTTTCGTCAAAAATGTCATCTTGTAGTATTTCAGAAACATCTCTTTAAGACAACCTTCAATTCAGATATGTTGAATCCTGTTTTTATGAATATCCATCTTGTTTCATTTTTAAATTGAAATGTTTACGATTTTATGTGAACTAGACCAAAATGAAATACGTGGTAAAGAGAGTACATGTTGAAATTGAAAATGTCTATACTAATTTTTGTCTAATTGACTTGTCTTACCTATTACCAGGAGTCGACTCATAACTTTTTAATTTTGTCTAAACTCTTGAGAACACGTTGTGAGTCCTAAGTTTATGTGACTTATACAGTCGTTAAAACATGAGAGTGTCGTTCTCTATTTTCTTCGTTTCTATTTCCCTACGTGTTTTATTCTTTCAGAAACCCCTATAATTCCGTTAATTTTCGTTATACCTTCATTAGTTTTGAACCAGCTGTCTACTTATTCTGGAATACTTTATTTTTATACCAGGTTGTAAACGTTTTACAACGTAAGGAAGTTTAATGTATACAGATGTTTTCTTTAGTTCCCAATCTAAGTTACTCAGATGTATTTTGTAATCGTTACCTACTTTACGTTTTCCTAAAGGATCCGAACTTGTATCCGTTCGTACGATGTCAAATTTGGGAATAGATTTACGGTCGACTCAAGACTCCTAACTTCGTCACAAAGAATCAGAAAGTAGTACTCTCTGTATCGTTAGACACTTACCTTTTGTACGTTTATAGTTTGTTTGTCTCTCGAACAAAACAAATTACACTCGTTAAGACAAAGTTTAATCAGACCCTGTAAGTCCTTCACCCAAATTCAAAAATAAATCAGTTTAATAAAAAGGACTCAATTATTCACAATTTTTCATATGTATTACTTACGTGTGTTATAGGATCGTACTTTGTATGTCTTGACGGACTTACACCCATGGTTGACACCTAATCATTTTAGTCCTGTGAGTGTAGTCCCCTAGGACACGAAGAGACCTCTGAAGGGACCCTCTTTTTATTCTTGGCGTCTGTATCTATTTGTGCCCCAAATTTGATGGTCAGTTACGTCTAGAGTACTTCTACTCTTACGTCGGTTGTCTACACTGGGTTTGGCGTGGTCTGTCTCCCTTTAGTATTGCTCCGTCTGCTTTTCGATACAGACACAGATCTAATATACACTTCTCGACTTTTGACTGTACAATGTTATGACTAAAGTTACGTCGTCGACAGTCGAACGACTAGGTGAACACATAAAGAGAGTCGAGTAAGTCGAAGGAAAACACCAAGAAATTTACACCGTCATAGGATTTTTCTAATAAAATTAGAATAGTTTCTGAAAACTTGAAATTTATTATTACGGTGTTTCCTCTGTGTCTCGACCACGAAGACAACGATTACGTAAAGTAACAAAAATGTAAATGACGAAAGGGCACGACAGACGACACGAATCAGCGAGTCATCACAGGTTGAGAGACACAGGGGCACCTGACATCGGGCGGTCCAAGGAGACAGGTACCCCTAAGAGGTCCGTTCTCATCACCTCACCCAACGGTACGGGAGGAGGTCCCCTAGAAGGGTTGGGTCCCTGACTTGGGTCCGGAGGACGTAACGTCCGTCTAAGAACTGTCACACTCGGTGGTCCTTTCGGGTTCTTATGACCTTACCCATCGGATAGGGAAGAGGTCTCCTAGAAGGGTTGGGTCCTTAACTTGGTCCTAGAGGGTGTAACGTCCACCTAAGACATGGTCGACTCGATGGTTCCTTCGGGATGTGGATCCGTAGAGAAGACACAAACGTCGAAACTAACAATTCCCTGTAGATTTACGAGACATATGGTGGTGGTGGGGATTATAATATTTAGGATTGAAAAAAGAAACCAATCTGTAAAACTCTGTTCTATGTCTGTTAATAAAGGTCTTTTTTTGTCAAGGATCATCAAAAGAACCGCTCCACAAAGGAATCTCAAGGGATCAAGTCAAGTCAGTGAGTCAGAACAGGTTGAAAAACACTGGAGTACCTCATGTCGTACGGTCCGAAGGGACAGGTAGTGGTTGAGGGCCTCAAACGAGTCTGAGCACAGGTAACTCAACCACTACGGTAGGTTGGTAGAGTAGGAGACAGTAGGGGAAGAGGAGGGTGGAAGTTAGAAAGGGTCGTAGTCCCAGAAAAGGTTACTCGGTCAAGGAGTGTAGTCGACCGGTTCCATATCCTCAAAGTCGAAGTCGTAGTCAGGAAGGTTACTCATAAGTCCTGACTAAAGGGAATCCTAACTGGCCTCTCAGGAGAGTCGTTACACTTTTGGGACAAACCTCGGATCATTGATACAGACTAGAAAAGATATGTGGTTCACATCGGTGGCCTATCTCCTAGACGATTAATCGGTGAAAATCTCAGATGGGTATTATACCGTCTGTCTCGCAGACCTTGAAAGTCCCAGTACACTTATTTAGTGGAAAGAGTAATCACAAGTGTTTACTTTCCCCTTTTCAGAGGTTCATTTCGTTACAAAGTTCGGGTTCCTTGTAAGATGTTGGTGTCTCATGACAAGGTCTTCTTTTAATCGTTGTTTCTGAAAAGACCGAAAGTTTCTAAAGTTTTGTAAGACCCGTACTTTAACCTTTCGTAGACTACTGCAATGTTAGGTCGACCCTTTGTTCTTTCCACCTCTACAGTAGGGAAACGGATAAAGGCTTCGACACCTACCTTATTTGTTCTTACGATACTTACCGTCTCTATGAGTTCCACGTTAGAAACCACCTTTGAGAAGAACAGATAAGTGACTTATCAGCATTTTCCCAATTCTCACACTGTTTCTTTCGGTCTGAGTTCCCTGACGAAGATAACGTCGAACCCACTAATTGTTCGGTGGCAGGTCCTGTCCAGTGAACTCTCGAAGTAGAGATTTTATTCTCTAACCTGATTTACTGGAAACTTCAGGACTGAAGACTGTTCATATGGTCACGGCTTATAGATGGAGACTTTCCCTTTGTCTATGACTCTTGTCTTTTTTTGTGTAGCAGAGGCATTATCAGAGTAAAACCAATTCCCGAAGAATAAAAACGAAAGGATGTAAATTTTGGTCTTTCGAGCCCTTCGTGTAAAGTTACCACTCTTAACCCTTATCCTTCGAGAAGATATCTCTACCGTGAACTTACTCCCTTTGTATTCTTTTATTCTTGGTATCTTAGTACGTTTCTTGACCTTAGGTAACATCTATTTCATGGAAATCCCTTTACCCTTAAATGGTCAGGTACCCCAAACGTCTCAGCCTGTGCTGGTCCACTGATTCGTGTCGTGTAAGACTTCCTGTTTATTGAAAGGAGTTTTTGTTCTCAGGAGAAGATCAGGTGTATTACGTTTGAGAACCTAGTCCGATATCACAGGACTGGTTGTTACTACCCTCTCGTTGACTCTAGGACCCCTTGGACTCTTAGGTTAAAGGATATTCACCACCTATGTGACGTCTGACTGTGTGATTTTTTATCAATTATAAATTGTTGATGAACCTATCGTCAATGAAACACGATCTATGATTATATATACAAACTAAATACAACTGATGAAATTGGGAGAGTTGTTAGGGTATTTCATCCACGATAATAATAGTGGAATATGTACACCTGTGACGGGCCCCAGTGTCTCAAATAATACCAATGGATCACAACGTATTGTTTAGTGGACTTTGGATTACTGACTTTTGTTGTTATTATTAAATACACAAAGGAACAAAGACACCAATGTCACAAGTTCCTGTCAAACCCACTAAGACTCAATTCCAGAAAGTATTCTACAGTCTATGGTGGACCTCGAAACCAGTAGACTTACTAATTTTTTCCTGTAGTCCAAGGTGAAAGTTTCACTAAATGAAAGTACGGAATGTTCAACCACGACCGAGGATCTCTTTCTCTACAGTCAAGGAGGGGTAAATCTAGAGAGGAGTCATACACACTCACAAGAGTACAGTAGGGTGACTGAAGGCGGTTTCCTTTGTTGAGTTCTTCCGTCCGTCTTCAACGTTCCGGGATTCCATCGGAGGTTACCATGTTATAGGGAAACCGGTATAAGGAAGGTAACCAGTATGTTTAGTCGAAAAGAAGTAAAACCTTCCCACACTTATGGTCGGTTCACTATCATACACGGTGTAACCTCCGATTATTCACTACTTTCACGATAAAGTTGAGTCTGTAGGCCGGAGTGTCAGGTACAGGGAGGGAGGATACACTCCGACGGAGAACCAACCTCTTGTATGTAAAGAGTGACTCCTGCTCCCCTATTCCTCAGTACCCTCTGTGTTCTGATTCCGGAATCCATTCGGGACTTAATTTGCCAATTTAGAATAAAAAGGGGTAACCTGTGTCCTTTTTTTTTTTTTTTCAGGATAAGTTCTAAATCCAAATACTAAGGGAGGTTAAAGGAAGATACTTCGGTGAAAAAGTCTGGGATGTTTTAGGGAGGCCCTCTTACATCCGGACCTCAAGACTTACGACTTGTCGGGACTTTGTCGTCTCTAGGGTCCACTTCTACGAGTCGTCCACTCCGACGTATGTTCCACCGTCCCTCCTCGTCGCTTTCCTCCGATCCGAACGAGGAAAGGGTCTTACACATCCCTTATTGTCCTCTTCCTTCTCCAGAATGAATATTATAAACACAATCCCAATAAGACACCGTCTGTATCCAATGAAATCCTATCGAACACTAATACCTCATGACAGAAGATGATGTTTATTCTTGGATCCGGTGTCTTCTTAAGAAATTTAAACTTACACTTATATGTTTTCACGGGAGGGTTTGTCCGTTCCGGTTCCTTTTTCACACTGAAATTATTCGTTGGAACCTATAATTGTCTGTTCAAGTTATAACTCTTTAATTGTCCATTTCGATTTTCAATTAGTATAATCGTAAGTCAGAAGAATGTTAAACCCATACCCGAAGGACCCTAAAAATATATCTTTAGACCCTTCCAAGGGAGGTGGGATCAGCAATCAGCGAGTCAGTACAGACTGAGAAACGTTGGATACCCCGGGTGGTCAGAGGAGACAGGTACCACTAAGAGGTTCGTTCCTGTCGACCTCACCCAAGGGTAAGGGAGGAGGGTTCCTAGAAGGGGTTGGGTCGAGAGGACGTAACTTCCGTTTAAGAAATGGTAGACTCGGTGTCTACGACTGTTAAGGAGTGACTTTCCGTTAAACATCTTCTTTTTTGTGTTTACCGATTATTTACGTACTATCAAAACGAGTCTGAACTATTAGTCAAATTTTTTTGTAACTTTGTATTATAGGGTAAAAGGTGAATAGTGTAAACACTTTGAAGGTTCATAATTGTTATATGTAATGTCCGTTTTTAGATTCCTTGTCCGTGTGATTATGTGACAATCACCATTACATTCAATCCTGTCGTAAACCCTTCTTCTAAGTCATCATAAAGAGTGTTAATATGAGGCTTCATATTAGGATCCCTTTGTGAAGGTGAGTAAGGATTTCTCCAAGTATGTTCCTTTACGTAGTGTTTTGTCACACTTTCCCACTTGTAAACCTTTGGGTCAAAAAAGTAGACATTTCTGAACCAATCTTTAGTAAGATAACGTAGGTATCATATCTTATAATGGGTTATTGAATTTCCTCGAACCTTCTAGATACATTTGACGGTACTTTTAAAAGGTCCAGTATGACAATTTACTTTTTTCGTTCATTTCTTGTCATTCATATAATATTAGGATAAAGACGTTTTCATTATTTTTTCTCGTTATCTAGTATATCCACATATAGACATTTACTTAGGTATCTTTTTCCATATCTTTCTACGTATAGAGAGGGGACTTCTTACCTCATTCTAAACGACCCACCCTGTCTTAGATTCCATCTCCCTTCTCCGACACTTTTCCTTTTACCGTAAAAAAAAAGTTAGTCCTTAAATAAGTACATAATGAACATAATTTTTTATCACAAAATTAGTATTTATCTAAGATCTGTTTCACAGTCACATGTTTTTGTGAAAGATAAATATGTGTCACAGTGAGAACAACGTTGGTGTAAGAGTCTTTTAGTTCGGAACAAACAGACTTTGAGATACGTTATCACCCGATCCATAGACTTTCTTCTTCTCTTTATTTGGGAAAATAGAGACAACACACAACAATAGAAAATCGTACTGGAAGAATACCAAAGGTAGGAAAAATACTAGTGGCGAAGAAAGAGTTGAGTATACTTTCCAGTTTTTGTATTTGGTAGTCAACTTGACCTTTTAACCTATACTTTTCTACCGAAGTACTTTTCCGTCCAAGACGTAAATTTCGTGTGACTGAAAAGGTCCACTTATAACGTTTATTTTTATCTACTTGTCAAGTACCTAGAAACATCATACTCTTTATCTATAGTATAGTGGGTTTCGAATGGAAGAGGAGTCTAGACAGACATATTGACGTTATATTCAATAGATGATATATACTTGTAATGGTCATCAAAGTGACAAGGAGTGTTGAACAAGGGACATCGTTCTACGAAAGTAGGGATAAAGAGGAATAGTCCTAAAGGTAGGAACGACAGAAGGGGTGACCTCTCGTTTGTCGAACTCCCGATTACATAGCCAAGAGAAGACGTGGACAGTACCACGTCCTAGAATCGAGTGACTAGTCGGACAAGTCAAGTCAAGTCAAGTCGGTGAGTCAGCACAGGCTGAGAAAGACTGGAGTACTTGACGACGCACGGTCCAGAGGGACAGGTAGTGGTTGAGGGTCTCAAATAGGTTTGAGTACGGGTAACTCAACTACTACGGTAGGTTTGTAAAGTAGGGCAGCAGGGGAAGAGGAGGACGGAAGTTAGAAAGGGTTGTAATCCCAGAAAAGTTTACTCAGTCGAGAAGCGTAGTCTACCGGTTTCATAACCTCAAAGTCGAAGTTGTAGTCAGGAAGATTACTTGTGAGTCCTGACTATAGGAAAGCTTACTCGATCAACCTAGAGGAACGTCAGGTTCCCTGAGAGTTCTCAGAAGAGGTTGTGGTGTCAAGTTTGCGTAGTTAAGAAGTCGTGAGTCGAAATAAATCTCAGATTGAGGGTGTAGGTATGTACTGATGACCTTTTTGGTTTCGAAACTGATCTATCTGGAAACGACCATTTCATTACAGAGACTAAAAATTATACGACAGATCTAACCAGTACTGAATTCTCCACCGTTCTTATATGTCTTCTTGACATGTTTTTTCTAGAAGTACTGGTTCTATTAGTACTACCACACTAGTGAGTGGATCTCGGTCTGTAGGACCTTATACTACAGTTCACCCGGAATCCTTCGTAGTGATGCTTGTTTCGATCACCTCCACTACCTTAAGGTGAACTGGATAAAGTTTAGGACTTTCTACTACGACATCTTCACAACGTGAGTTATACGCTCGTTTAAACCTTTTGAGTCGTCACTGGTGTCCTGACCTTTTCCAGTAAAAAGTAAGGTTAGGGTTTCTTTCCGTTACGGTTTCTTACGAGTTTGGTGGTTGTGTTAACGTGAGCAGAGTGTGCGATCATTTCATTACGAATTTTAAGAGGTTCGGTCCGAAGTCGTTATACACTTGGTACTTGAAGGTTTACAAGTTCGACCAAAATCTTTTCCGTCTCCTTGGTCTCTGGTTTAACGGTTTTAGGTGACCTAGTAGTTTTTTCGTTCTCTGAAGGTCCTTTTGTAGATAAAGACGTAGATAATAATCAGTTTTGTAGATAATAACTGATACAGTTTCGGAAACTGATACACCTAGTGTTATTTGACACCCTTTAAGACTTCCTCTACCCTTATGGTCTGGTGGACTGGACGGAGGACTCTTTGGACATACGTCCAGTCCTTCGCTGTCAATCTTGACCTGTACCCTGTTGTCTGACCAAGGTTTATCCTTTTCCTCATGTAGTTCCGACATATAACAGTGGGACGAATAAATTTAATATACGTCTCATGTAGTACTCTTTGCGACCTGACCTACTTCACGTTCGACCTTAGCTCTAACGGTCCTCTTTATAGTTATTGGAGTCTATACGTCTACTGTGGTGGGAATACCATCCTTCACTTCTTCTTGATTTTTCGGAGAACTGCTTTCACTTTCTCCCCTCACTTTTTCAACCGAATTTCGAGTTGTAAGTCTTTTACTTCTAGTACCGTAGACCAGGGTAGTGAAGTACCCTTTATCTACCCCTTTGTCACCGACTGAAATTAAAAGACCCGAGGTTTTAGTGACGTCTACTACTGACGTCGGTACTTTAATTTTCTGCGAATGAGGAACCTTCCTTTCAATACTGGTTGGATCTATCGTATAAGTTTTCGTCTCTGCAATGAAACGGTTGTTTCCAGGTAGATTAGTTCCGATACCAAAAAGGTCACCAGCACATACCTACACTTTCAACCTGATATTTCTTTCGACTTTAACTTTCACTTCAGCGAGTCAGCACAGGTGGAGAAACGCTGGGGTACCTGACATTGGATGATCCGAAGAGGCACGTACTCTAAGAGGTCGGTTCTTATGACCTCACCCAATGGTAAAGGAAGATGTCTCCTAGAAGGGTTGGGTCCCTAACTTGGGCCCAGAGGGCGTAACCTCCGTCTGCGAAATTGGAGACTTGGTGGTCCCTTCGGTATCTTTGGACTCACGACTTCTTGACTACGAAAACTTGACACCACAACCTCTTCTGAGAACTCTCAGGGAACCTGACGTTCCTCTAGGTTGGTCAGGTAGGATTTCCTCTAGTCAGGACCAACAAGTAACCTTCCTGACTACAACTTCCACTTTGAGGTTATAAAACCGGTGGACTACGCTTCTCGACTGAGTAAACTTTTCTGGGACTACGACCCTTTCTAACTCCCATTCTCCTCTTCCCCTACTGTCTCCTACTCTACCAACCTACCGTAGTGGCTGAGTTGTCTGTACCCAAACCCACCTGAGACCCTCGGACCACACGACGTCAAGTACTCCAGCGTTTCTCAACCTTTACTGACTGACTCACTGACTTGACTTGACTTGAAGGAAGGTTCCTCACTCGCAGAAAATTAAAGTACCGATGTCAGTGGTAGACGTCACTAAAACCTCGGGGGGTTTATTTTAGACTGTGCAAAGGGGTAGATAAACGGTACTTCACTACCTCGGCCTACGGTACTAGAATCAAAAGACTTACAACTCGAAATTCGGTTGAAAAAGTGAGAGGAGAAAGTGAAAGTAGTTCTCCGAGAAATCAAGTAGAAGTGAAAGACGGTATTCCCACCACAGTAGACGTATAGTCGGATATATACCAAGAATTTTTAATGACGAGTAATCAATAAACTAACTATATATCTCTCTACATATGATACATAATTTATTTTGTAGATACTTCTCTTAAAGATAAGAGTAACTAATATGTTCAATATTTTCTTTCGCACATTTGTGTTTCTACGTTAAGGTTTATACAATTGAAACCTCGTCTTAAACCTTCTTGCCATCTTATCTCAGACTCTTCACATCACCCTTGTAAACCCGTGACGTCGAGAAGTCCCGGTCCTTGGTAGAGAAGATAGACACAAAGAATGTGGGTAGTGTCACGGACTACTGAACCATGGATCACCCACGAGTTATGTACAGCGACTTATTACTATTTCGTTCTTAGGTCGGAGTCAAAACCTCCATCCGTTAGTATATTGACTTAGGAGTAGACTATTTAAAGGGGACACTGGAATTTATAAAAAATCTAAGAGTAAAATTTAAACTTTAATTTTTAGGGTATTAGTAGTCCAACGATACTTTCAATCCGTTTAATTCATAGACACCATCACGGACCAACAACTATTTATCATAAAAGGACGGAAGAGAGTTGAAGATACGATATCTGACTCAAAGTGAAAAGACTGTCAGACCCCACCACTCCCTCTACAATCTAAGTCAGTTTTCATAAAAACTTAAACCGGTCAAACTCGAAATCGGTGGTGTTTGGTAAAAGGTAGTAAATTTCATTATGATCATACTACTTTTATTCTATTTTGAATGGTCAAAACTTCAGAAGTCTCAGAAAAAGAGAAATGGGGGTGATCGGTTGAGGAGTTGGGAGGTGAACAGTGTGTCTTCGAAGGTAATAAATGTGAACAGAAGAGGGGACGGAAGGTACCCTCTTCGACTTAGACACTTGAGTCCAGGACGTCGAACCCCATCGTTGAGTCCTCTCTTTCGTTCTTGGTCTCCTTGTTTCCTTCCTCAGTTCCGACCGAGGACCCTCTGTTCCTTTCGGTATCCATTTTCGATTCTAATCTTCCTCCTTCATATGTGCACAAATGTCGAACGAAACCTCCTCTTCAAAATCATCTCTTTACGGTGTCTCACCTACGGATTTTTCACACTTTCTGACCCTTAGTCTCGTTTCTTCTTCCTTTTTCTAAAAAAATGGACAACACCACTCAATGTTGAATCGTCGTCGTCCCCACCATCCTCTGTCACTATGGGTTTCACGCAACGAATCCAGGTCAGATGAGGTATTGGTACAAAACCAACGACAACGACGACTTTTGGTACTAAGCGTTTCTATCCTACAACCTTTATCTTCGTCCGAAAAGTCACAACACCGTCAGAGTCCTATAAGGGTAACTGAAATTAGGTCTTATTTACCTCTATAAACTTCAACGAAGTTTGTATGAAAATACCGGTGGTGGTATATACTAGAGTACGTCAGTTTGTAGAGATGATTGCTATTAGACATAAAGTCGGTGAGGGGTCGTAACCGTAGTGATGGAGTCGACGTGGAGTCTAGTAGTCTGTAATCTAAGAGTATTCCTCACACGTTGGATCTTGGGAGTATACGTGTCAAGTGTCATCCCAAGTGCCAGGTTACTCTTACATTACGGCGACGACTAGACTATCCTCCGTCTCGGGTCCACCATAAAGTTCGTTACCCCTCGTCGATATGTATGTCTACTTCGGGACGAGTTGAGGACGACACCCCGGGTCAAGGATTATCTGGTGTTTGACCATCACCGGGTACCGTGTAGGCAACCCCTGGGGACGATAATTATTATTACGTCGACACCATCATGTACACTTATATCCATACGTAAAGAGAAGTCATATATAGGTTTTCACTTTCACGACCCAGTATCTCACGCACAGACCAAACGAAATCATCTATCGTGGGTGGTCAAAAGGTCTCACCAACATGATCCCGTTGGAAACTCGAAGTTAAAAGTCTAACTAATTAATTAGAGATGACTTCTGAGGCTTTCCCTATAAGATGTTTCAAGAATTCCTTTGACGAGACTCCAACTTGAGTAGATTTTCAAAGGTCAGAAAAGTAGTCTTAATCACCTTGAGTGAAAACGTCTTTATCAAACAATTCATTTATTTATCAGAGATGTTCTACTACTCCTCTTACGAAGTGGGTGAAGTTTTTTATTAACCCTTTGGAAAATTATGTATACGTTCCCGTAGGGTCCACCGTGATCACCATTTCTTTGCACGGAAAGAAATTGGTTACAGTGGACGGTTACGTCCTCTATAATTCTCTGCACCCGAGTTGGGGACTCAGTCCTTCTAGGGAACCTCTTCCCGTCTCGTTGGGTGCGGTTATAAGAACACATCTCTTAGGGTACTTGTCTACTCGGACCGTCCGATATCTGGTATCACAGTGTTTCTCAACCGGTATTGCCTTCGTTGAGTCGTGTCGCGTCGTACATGTGTACGTCGGACTCACCCTCACCGTGGGGACTTGTCAGACCGTGGCAGATGTGTTGGAAGTGGTGGGGTCCCAGACACGTCAAAGTTACTCGAACGAGTTTTCTATACGAAGTTCAACGTCTTGACACGAAAGATCTGCAAAGAAGTCACCTACGAAAAAGAGATTACGTGATAGAATTTGATCTCTCTTTTCTGTTAGCGAAGGAACCTAATGTTTCCTTAAACAAAGTACTCAAAATTAGTTGAAACGACTTCTAATCATCCCGGTGTCCTTCCCTGTTGTAATATTTCCTGGACCAAGGATAATAGGTCTGTGGTTAAGGTGGGACTACCTAGTACTCCAGGTTAAGGAGAGATAAATCCGTTTTATCAAGTCACGAAGGGGCGAATATGGGTGTTTTGACGTATAGGTTAGGATATTGACAAGTCATCTTGTCCTGGAAGATACATGGACCTAGATATGAGGTACCTCTAAACCTCAATGCGTATACCTTTGATCCACATTCCTGGGACCGGTACTTCTGCTTCTCCTCTACTTTGTATAGGATCACGTCGTGAGGAACCGGGGCACTTTAAAAAATATACGGTCACCGTAACTGACATGCCCATGTCTACACTCTTTGAATTTTTGGAAGGTATTTATCCTGGTTGTAACAGTAAGTCTTCCGAAAATATGTCAGAGACATTACCTACGAAGGTGAATTCTCCTACAAATGTTTGTAACCCGAGAGGACCGACGACTTAGCCTAAGTCGTTACCGTTCTAGTACAGGATCGAATTAAAGGACATCTTTTTTTTTTTCCTCTGTCACGGGTCTTCAGGGTCTTGTCGTAGAGACAGAGGTCTAACGTATTAGACCCTTCGGAACAATAAAGTGTCCCCGTAATGACACAGTTTATGTTTAGTCAAGTTTTACGTGAGTTAAAGGAGCTCGAATCCTCATCAAGTCTTCCTCCCTACGTATCACCTCCTTTGGTCAAGAGATTTTAGTTAAAAGAACCAAACCTGAGGTTGAAACTTGGAGATCTAAATTAAAGATCTCGTGATTTATTTTCTTACTTTATTTTGTAGAAATTTCACGTTACTAGAAGATCTTGTACGACCTACAACGGACTATGATGGGGGTCCTTAAAAAAGGAGTGACGAAAGGGGTTGTTATTAAGTTTAGAGGGTTGGTATGTCACACCTACTCAAAACAACAAAATCAACAATTTGGCACGGACTGTGAAAACACTGGGATATCTGTTATTAGGTGGTCCGAATAGACAGACACCCTAAAGGGTTCGTTTTTATAACTTCATCCAACAGTAAAGAAAGAAGTAACCTACTCAAATCGAATCATAATATGGTTATTTACAAATTATTGTCCAAAAGACTCCAGTCTTTTTTTGGAACTAAAGATCACAAACCGATGAAGACATCATATTTATACGGGTGTTACTGGTTAAACTTCGATGGTTTCACTATAGTGACTTACGTCTGAACTGTACTTTACGTATCACCACCTTGTAACATATCATAATATAAAGATGATATGTTGATGTTTTCTATATTTAATGGAGTTGTCGTATCTATTATCATTTTACTAATTCTTTCTTTCTCAAACCTGAAATAACGGAAACATGAATTAAATTAACATTCAATATATTAAATTAAAACAATTTCCGACACGAATTATTTATGTAACGTTTAAAGGATTTTTAAATTACTAACCGAGATCGTTTATCAATGATTGATCAAGGTTGTGTAGTGACCCGAGTGGGACGGAAGTCGGTTTCACCCCGGACTAAAGGAACAAGGTTAGTTATAAAGGATGAGGGGACCGGCATCAAAACATTACCCTATCACTAAGACAAATTCTATTATTTTGTGTTTTTTCGTAATTGACCCTCAGGGTGGTTTCTTTCGATAGAAGAAAAGGGACACACGACGTCAGACACCCTAACGTTTCTCAGCCTGTGCTGATTCTCTGACTTGACTTGACTTGACACTCCTTATTATGACTCTCTGGGACCCATGTAAAAGGGATCATTAAAGGTTTATTATTATACGACGTTTTATTATTATGTCATCGTGTTGATTCTATGACTAATCGACCTAAGTCGATTCAACTTGTTGCCAGGGAAGCGGTGATTTGAAGAGAACACCGGTGTGGATGTAGGTGGAGAGGAGGGAGTGAGGGACTGAGGATCGTTGGCGATTAGAGGAGAAATAAAGTTATTTCGACAATAAAGTTCTCACAATACATCTACATCAGTGCGTGATACCTTTGAAAACTCTCGACGAAAAAAGTGCGTCGTATTAAGAGACCTCCAGACAAATTTAGCAACTCACATAATTATCGAGTAAGGAAGCAAAATAGGACATCAGAGTCAGATGGTCTCAAATTGTTCGAAGACACTCGTAGTACAGGTCAAAACACACTTGTATTAAAAGTAAAGGGACTCCTTTTAGGAGTCCACACATTAACGACCCAACGTACTATCAAGTCAAGTCAAGTCAGCGAGTCAGCACAGGCTGAGAAACGCTGGGGTACTTAGCGTCGTGTGGTCCGGAGGGACAGGTAGTGGTTGAGGGCCTCAAGTGGGTTTGAGTATACGTAACTCAGTCACTACGGTAGGTCGTAGCTCGGACTAACAAACAAAACAAAATATTCTTTGATCGTTTGGTACAGAGTCTCACCGACATGGTAAAATATAATGTTGGTCGTTACATACTTACTGGAACAAAAGGTGTAAGAACTGTCATAAATCACAAGAGTGACGAAAAATAACATCGTCAAGACTGTCCACTCATCACTACAGAGGATCTAATTTAAATGTAAAAAGATTACCAATTAATGGAACTTTTAGAAAAGTATACGAATAAACGATAACTAAATGAGAGAATTCAGTTTAAAACCCAGTACAGAAAACGGGTAAAGGATTGACCTGAAAAAACCCAAAAAAAAAAAGATAACTCAAAACTCTCCAAGAAAAAAAATACGAAAGATCTATGGTTAGAAGACAGTCCACACGCCAAATGTTTATAAAAGGGGATCAGTCATCGAACAGAAGACTTTCCCATAAAACGTGTCCTTTTCAAAAATTAGAACTACTCTAGATTAAAATAGTCAAAAAGGAAAATACATAACACTAAACCGACCTCCAGATGGATCGGGATCTCGGACTTCCCGAGAAAAAAGTTTTAAAAAGAAAAAATTTAAAAGCAAAATGAAAAGTGTAAAGTCAAAACCCAGGTAATCTTTAATTGAAAAATACTTTTCGTTCTAAATCAGTTACAAGTGACAACGGGTATTTACAGACGAACGAAATCGTGGTAAACAACTTTTCCGAATCACCATAAAAAAAATTTCTTAGTAGAGATGACTAAGATCATGTTTTAGACCTTCAACTGATAAAAAGACGGTTCTCGTGTATATCAATTTGACCAAAATACTAAACAATGAAAAGAATTTTCACCTTTCGTCATTTTGATTAAATGAAGTAATAATTTACTTAAAATTCATAGTTTAATTTTAAAATTAAATTAAAGATATGTTAGTAGTTTTTATTAATTTTCGATCGGAGTTTGGAAGATTTATAATTCGAACCTATTTAGAAACACAAAGGAACAATTTATTCTGATGTCATTGACTATGGTCATACTAGATAGTTTATCCTGACTCCCAAAAAACGAAACAAAACAAAACTCAAACTGAGTCCCTTTAGTATAATGAGGAAATACCAATTTGGTGTACGAAAGAAATCGTATGGCGGAACGGACCATATACTTTTGTTAAACGATTCCCATTTGTCTCTATACTCCTTTTCTGTAGTTTTGGTACCCAAAATTCTTATGAATAATTTCTTGTATTATAGATCCCTTTTCTTTTGATTCTCATGTGTTCATATTTTCTTTTTTTAATTAAGTTGTTCGTATAACTCGAAAACTCGTTGATGTATGTTATAAACTCTTTTGGGAACCCGAGTTCACGACAAGGGTAGGGGTGGTCCAGGTCCACGAGAGGACTTGGGGGACCTGGGAGAGACATTCCTGTGAATACAGGGTAGTACCGAAAGGATCTAGGAACAGTCAAAGAGGATGATCTCGTATTTAAGGGATAGTGGATTGGTAAAGTGTCTCATGATATGTACACTACTATAAATGACGCACTTACTTTACAACTTGGTTAGTTCTCAGGAGGCCCTCGAATTGTATACTACTCCCGTATGACGTTCTTATGTCTGGGATCACCTTATACTCTTTCCAAAGTCGAAAACATCTTTATCTTCATCTTTCTGGTTCTGAAAAGGGAAGTCCTACATTCTCAGAGGATACACCAGGTTGGCTAGAAAATTAAAAGTGAAACAAGAAACACCGAGAACAACAAGTCAGTGGGTCAGTACAGGTTGAGACACTGGGGTACCTGAGGTCCTATGGTCCGGAGGGACAGGGAGTGATAGAGGGTATCAAACGGGTTCAAGTCCAGGTAACGTAATCACTACGGTAGGTCGGTAGAGTAGGAGACTACGGGAGAAGAGGAAGACGGGAGTTACAAAGGGTCGTAGTCCCTAACAGGTTACTCAACCGACAAGAGTAGTCTACTGGTTGTATGACCTCGAAGACGAGGTTGTCGTCAAGAAGGTTAAGTCCCAACTAAAGGGAATTCTAACTGACCAAACTAAAGGAACGGTAGGTTCCCTGAAAGTCCTAAGAAGAGGTCGTGGTGTCAAACTTCTGTAGTTAAGAAACCATAAGACGGAAGAAATACCAGGTCAAGAGTGTTGACATGTACTGGTGATCCTTCTGGTATCGGAACTGGTATGCCTGGAAACAACCGTCTCATTACAGAGACGAGAAATTGTATGACAGATCCAAACAGTAGCGAAAGGACAGTTCTTTGTTAACAGAAGACTAAAGTACCGACGTCAGTGGGAGGCGTCACTAAAATCTCGGGTTCTTCTCCTTTAGATAGCAACGAAGGTGGAAAAGGAGAAGATAAGCGATACTTCATAACCCTGGTCTACGATACTAGGGTCAAAAAAAATTATAAATCAAAATTCGACAGAGAAAGTGAGAGGAGGAAGTGGTAATAGTTTTCAGAGAATTCAAAGAGAAGTGAAAGACGGTAATCTCACCATAGGTGTATAGACTCCAACAACTACAAAGAGGGTGGATAGAACTAAGGTCGAACATTGAGTAGGTCAGGTCGTAAAGAGTACTACAAGAGTCACATATCCAATTTGTCCCACTGTCGTCTGTCGGGACAGTATGAGGAAAGAGTTAGAACTTGGTTAGTCAACAAGGTCTGTCCCTTGTTCACAAGGGACAACGAAGAACTGGGCGTATGTCTAAAGAGTCCTCTGTCCATTCTAAGAAACCATAAGGGTAGTAAATTCTCGAAAGGTGTCAAACGATACAGGGTGTGTCAGTTTCCGAAATCATATCAGTTAATTACGAAAAGACCTTAAGGGAACGGAAGAGATACTGGGTCGTTTACAACCGTTAAACTAGAGACCAAGGAGACGGAAAGGATTTGGGTCCAACCCTGTAGACCTTCAAGAACCAAGTGTATTAGGACTTCGGATCGTACGTTCTAAAATTCGTACTGGAATGATCGTACCCTCTACTCGTGTCAACAGACTACATTGTGTAAGAAATCATACCACCCACTGACTGGTATGGTAGTATCATTAGGTCAAGTAATTCTAGAAAAAACACGTCAAGAAGGCACATAAGAAGGGTAGAGAAGAACTAGAGAAGTCGTAACTGATCCAGAGATGGTCAGAAGGGACTATTGAGGCAACCATTTCTTAGGGTAAAGACAGGAGATAACACTGTAAACGGGCATAGTTCCCGTTTTACAAGGGAACTATAAAGGTCAAAAGGACTTCTCTAGAGATCAAAAACGGGAAGCCAACAAAAGAACATCAAAATACGTGACAAGTAACTTTCTCCGGAACAAGGAGGAACGATAAGAAACCCTGAGACACAAATCAACCTACATGGAAAGGGAAAGAGGGAACGAAAGACGAAGAGGAGAAAGAAGTCGATAAACATTTGGAGGGGTCTATTAGTGAAACGGAAGAAGGAAAAGAAAGAGAAGCCCACTTCGGGACGACTAACGAAAAGATATCAAATGAGACGAAAGAAAAGAAAAACATATGGAAGGGAGACTCAGACCTCCCCGGTACAAACACAGTTACAAACCTGTTCTAAGACCACAAACACCCTATATTTACGGTAGGATTATCGTAGAGTCAGAGAGGTCCAAGTGACAGAGTCTCTTACTACGGGTGGTTCGTGTTCCAACGGGTTGAATCTGTGGGTTCTTAGTAGGAGTCGACGAGGGGAACAGGTAAGTGTATCACGACAAGTCACGGATCCTAGACAGGTACAGTGACGAAAGGGCGACGAAATGAGGTTGGGGTCAATTACTAAGAGAGAGAGAACCCTTTACTTTTCGGAGGCGAGAAATTGTCCTGAACATAAGTCAAAAAGGATTGCATGGTGGATGAATTTACATAGATTTGGGGGTTTGACTGAGTTAATGATACGATGATTTCAGGGAGGTTAGGAAAGATGACGATAATCCTACTACCGGTCTAAAGAATTATACCGGGAACCGTTAGAGAGGACCCGACAGAGATGTCTGAGTAAGACGAGACAGGGTAGGGGGTCTGGGACTCGAGATCTGAGACCAGTTTACCTTAAAGAAAATATATACAGGAAAGTAAAGACCAGGAAAAGTGTTTATTAAAAGGACGGTTCTTATATGAAAGACGGATTTGGGAGACGTAGGAAATCACTAATACAAATCTTTAACGACGGACATCCTCTCCAAGGGACCTGAGTGACTGATCCAATCCATTGAGACGATCCGAACGGGTCGAGGGACATGAAGACGGTGACAATGAGAACGGTGTACGAAAATTAGGAGATTTCAAGTCAGACAAGGAGAATTTTCTGATATCCCAGAGGTTCTTCGAGAAACAGTGAAAGAGTTACCCCAGTGGTCGTAGATCGGATCGTGTTCCGTGGGACAACCGTGAGTCATTTACAAAAAACTTATTTACTTATCGATTAACAATATACTCCCTCTGATCTGATATTTCTTTCGACTCGTGGTTTCTTAACTACGAAAACTTGACACCATAAACTCTTCTGAGAACTCTCAGGGAACTTGACGTTCCTCTAGGTTGGTCAGGTAGGATTTCCTTTAGTCAGGACTTATAAGTAACCTTCCTGACTACGACTTCGACTTTGAGGTTATGACACCCGGTGGACTACGTTTCTTGACTGAGTAAACTTTTCTGGGACGACGACCCTTTCTAACTTCCTTCCTCCTCTTCCCTTACTGTCTCCTACTCTACAAACCTACCGTAGTGGCTGAGTTACCTGTACTCAAACTCATTCGAGACCCTCAACCACTATCCGTCCCTTTCGGCCTCACGACCGTCAGGTACCCCAACGTGCTTCGCGATCTGTGCTGACTCGTTGACTTGACTATCCTTTTTTTCCTTTATCCTTTTTTTTTTTCTTTATATATTCGGACAAGTCTGAAAACATCAGTATTTTCTTTTTTCCGTTATTTTCCTACCTTTGTTTTTAAAACTGTCACTCCTCTCTTTCGTTCGACACCGATACCATCTGTGACACCTCCGTCTTTAAGGATCACTGAACTCTTTTTCTTTCCCTCTCGATCGATGTCGATATTGATATCGATTTATATGGTGAATATATGTCTCTTTTGTCTCATGTTCAAGTAACCCTTTTTTCTCTAACGAATAAAAATCCTATATTGTCCCACTTTAAGACTTTATTAACGGTGTCACAAAGAAAAACCGTGAAAAGAGGAACGAAGAACAAAAAACTTGAGTGTCATGTCCGTCACCGGAACCTACAGTTTCTGGTTATAATAATTCTATAAAAAAAGATATGTACATGTAAACGTGTGGTTCTAATACGTGGAGTCCCTGAGTCGTGTCTTAAGTCCGGTATTATTTGAACTTCGTTACATTCTATTGTGTTCTTCTCAAAAGATCGGGTTTTCTTACATTTGAAAGTCGGGAGACACTTCCCCTCTTAGTCCTTCTGAACGGGTCTCTCGTCTTTGACCCTTCGGGTCTCGAGACAACGAAGGAGGGGTTTGGACGGGTCTTATCTCCCGAACTATTTTTTGGGTTTCTTCAAAGTCAAAAACCGGTGGTTTCTTTCCTGACCACAGAACGAGGAAGAACCCACTCCGGATTCAACCACCGCTCTGAGTGTATTTCGGAAGTAAAGTTGTTAGAACGACTGGAATTATCTCATCGAACATCTACAAAGGTTGTTGTGTTTTCTATTTTCATTATCTCGTCTATAGTATACATCTATGTCTACGTCTATGTCCCTATCTGTCTATAGGCTTTCCTTATTTCTCCCTGATACCATCGGTGAATTGAACTTAACAAGTGGGTGTATCACCTTCGCCTTCTCACAGGGTAGAAAAGGAGACAGTGGTCCTCTCTATTCCTTCATCGACCACTTGAAACTTTAGTCTTTTTTTTTGATATGAATCCTGTTCCTCTTGTGGGTTTTCTTAACACACTGCCTTCTTCTTATCATCGGGGTTTATCTAGTTGATATCTACGGTGGCTCTATTTATTAGATCCTTTGTTTTCTCATAAACATATAGTAACATTTGGTGACCCTAACCTACGATCATTGACCTTGGTATAGAGAAGACACCACGTTACATCGGTAGGACCTTGATTTCTCTTTCCTTCCTTCCGACATCCACTCTCGTAGAACTTAATTAATCATAAATGGGTTTCCTTGATTGTTTCTGGGCTTTTACCGTATGAAGTTGAACTAAACGAAAACAAAACAAAAATAACCACCGATACTCCGGTTTTCTATTAATTTCACGTTGATATCAATTTAAAACGGTAAAATAAAAACGTACGGATTGAGTGTATTTAATATTTTAAATAGATACTATCGTTGTTTCTACCTCCCATACGTTCACACATATGAAGATCTCTCTTTTTTATAACCACTAGAGTGAAGAATTGTCTATTGAAAAGTACAATTTATAACGGGTACAAGTATAAATACATAAATTTATATTGTGTACTTTTATATTTATCGTAATAAAAATAAAAGGGGGTTTAATCTTTATACTCCTTAGTTAATAAGGAATGTTTTCATGGTAAGTTTCTCGACATTATAAGTTGATTGAGGTGGTACCATTACTGGTCTATGAGTGACATCTATTTAGTCTCATATATTATACACACTATAATTTAATAATATTTTCATGTATCCATCAGTAATACAATGTATCCACACTGATGTAATACATCAATAATACAAGTCAAGTCAAGTCAAGTCAGTGAATCAACACAGACTGAGAAACGTTGGGGGACTTAGTGTCGTACGGTCCGGAGGGACAAGTAGTGGTTGAGGACCTCAAATGGGTTTGAGTGCAGGTAGCTCAGCCACTACGGTAGATCGGTAGAGTAGGAGACAGCAGGGGAAGAGGAGGACGGGGGTTAGGGAGGGTCATAGACTCAGAAAAGGTTACTCAGTTGAGAAGCGTAGTTCACCGGTTTCATGACCTTAAAGTCGAAGTCGTAGTCAGGAAGGTTACTTGTGGGTCCTGACTAGAGGAAATTCTACCTGAACTACCTAGAGGAACGTCAGGTTCCCTGAGAGTTCTCAGAAGAGGTTGTGGTGTCAAGTTTTCGTAGTTAAGAAGCCATGAGTCGAAAGAAGTGTCAGGTTGAGAGGTAGGTATGTACTGGTGACCTTTTTGGTATCGGAACTGATCTACCTGGAAACAACCGTTTCATTACAGAGACGAAAAATTATACGATAGATATATTAGAGTAACAAGTTACCTATATGTAGTAATATAAAGTACACCGTACCTCAGTCTACCGGGGTCATAAAATTTGAACCTTACAGAAATCTTTACTAGGTCGGGTTACGGTAGTAATATGTTTATTTCATTAACTTCTTCGGATCTTCAATTTATTAAATTAGTCAGTGTGATAGTTACGACGTCGAATTTACTCTTGGGGACCGTGTCGTCCTGAGACTATTAAAATTAATTGAAGTTCCTATTATACGAATTATTCAACCAAATAGTCAATTCTGTGGAAGTCGTCGTTTTTGACTTTTATCTCAACTTTTACCAAATTTGTTATTCCCTTTACACAATAGAATTTATTACACCTTGTCCTTCAATATCATTAAGGTTTAAATCAATTAAGACACCAAGTTAGAGTACTTGTCTCCGGCCCTAAAGGGTAGGGAGACGAGAGGATAGGAAGGACATAGTCCAATGGGAGTGCGACCGAGGAGAATACCACGACTCTGTCAACATCGTAATGGTCCGTTGTATGTCTATTGGGTTCTAGGTCACAGTAAGATACACTTGGTTTTGGTAAAGGGTCTTCATGAGGGTCTTTAGATTGGACGGAAAGAGGATCTGTTCTTGACGTAAGACAAGAGTACTGGTGGAATTCCACGAATCTAATTAGTCCTGTGAGATCCTTTCTCAGATCGAAGGGGATTATGTACACTGGGAAGTTGTCCTCCACCGAAGGACCTCCTTAACAATTATCTGTAGTTCCTATTTCCCTTACTTCCATCTTAGTAACCTTCCGTTGGTTATCACAGACAGTATTGACCGTGGACAAAGACCTACATTTACTTTCAACCGATAACTTTTAAGAACTATTTCGTTTCTCCGTAAAATACTTTCATACAGTAATATGTGTATAAGAGTCGTAGTTAGATCTAATAGTATATTTCCTAAACGAATCGTGTTGACTATTTCGTGTTAGAGAAATTAATCAATATTAAGTGTAACTTTATTATTTGAAACAAAACAAATAAAAAAGATTTAATGTGATAAGAACCTTTAATCGGTAAAATTCATCCTCGATAATAATGATTTAAGATGTCTATTCCTTTGACTCCGAGTCTCTTTAACTGTAAACACAGAGTTTCCTACAGAGATTTAGTCGATACAATCGTAGTGATTGATTTTTACGTTTAATAACCCGAGATAGAGTATACGTGAATTTTAAAAACGTTCATCCCGAGTCATTACACTTCAAATTCGGAGGATCCACTGAGACTAAATGGTCTTTCAAAATTTTTGGTGACAGAATCTGTTCATCATAGTCCGGTCCTAAACTCGTGTCCGACAGAGGAGGTCTCGGTTATATAACTTGGTCACACGAGTTGGGGGACGGAGTGGGGAGTGGGGTGGGGGTCATTTGTATCTAATGATTTATTTTGTCTAATATCTTTTTACATAAATATGAAGAGAATTAATATTTTTTTTTTTCTTTTCCTAACCCATCTTTTAGTCTAATTCTATCTTGTTTTGTAACGATAAAAGACATAAGGATAAAATGATAACTAAGATAACGGTAGTATTTGTACTGGGTATAATTAATAATTCTTCCACCATTTACCATCATTGGTTAAACCGGCGTCGTACAAGACCGACGAGACCGGGGTGAAATCTTATACATTAACTCTCCACGTCTCTGAGTTCAAGAATGTGCTTGGTCTGGGACTCAAAGGTAAATGTTTTCTGGAAGCAGACTATTAAAATGTAAGTTTACTAGGTTATGTCTTAATCTACTTTCTCTATTTAGTACTCTACCGACACCCAATGAACTTATCTATAAAAATATTACTAATGTACGTGAGTGTTGTGGTGTAAGAACTTTAATATAACGAACACAATGTTTCTCGAATAAGAAGGGTATTACCGTAGAACTATCTTACACCCACCCGACTTATCGAGGGTCCCGTAATCGTTTCGTTACTGTATTTTAGTAACAAAATAAAAGACATCGAGGAGACCTATCGAACTCCCTTTAATACACTGATGAGATGTTTACTACCCATTGACACTTAAGACCTCTTTATTCAGTTCCCTAACGTACTGTAGTATTTGATTCTTTCCTGTCTCAACCCAGGACAAAAGCACCTTAGTCTCGGAACGTCAGATAAAAGGAATATAAAACGTCTACAAAGGAGACACTCGATACATTAATAAAATGGTTTCAAAGTACGTAGAAGGAAGGAAATTTAAAAAAAGCAACAGCGTGATTTTTATACTCTTCATTTATCAGAAAATTTATCAATAAAGTACCTTTATTATTGTTTTGTCGTTTAATTTTCTAATTCGTATATGTACCTCTTCGGTTACCGTGGGGTGAGGTCATGAGAACGGACCTCCTAGGGCATCTAACTCCTCGGACCATCCGACGTCAGGTACCCCAGCGATTCTCAGCCTGTGTTGACTCTCTGAAGTAAAAGTGAAAAGTGAAAGTACGTAACCTCTTCCTTTACCGTTTGGTGAGGTCACAAGAACGGACCTCTTAGGGTCCCTACCCCCTCGGACCATCCGACGGTAGATACCCCAACGTGTCTCAGCCTGTGTTGACTTCGCTGAATCGTCGTCATCGTCGTCGTCGTCCGTATATGTATTCGTTTGGTAAATCCTAAAGTAGAGTAACGTACAATAAACGAATAACTATTTGTGGTTTGAGTGCAGACAAGTCTTACTAATCGGTGTTGGACCCGAACTGTCAAGTTGTAAGTGACAGTCACTGGGACTTATTTGATGTAGTGGAGGGATTCAGACAGAGGACTAAACATTTTACCTATATTAGTATATCGGACAATCCTTATAAATTCCAAACTTTTTTATTAGAATTCAGTGAATGGGTTTTTGACTGAGAATCTATCATTAGTTACATATAATGACAATAAAAGAGTAGGGAGTAATAGTACTAGTACCATTTCTATTAAACTTTCAATATGTCTACTTCACGTAAAATATTTTTAAAATACTTTGGAAAAAAGGACTCCTCATGTTATCGAAAATATTCCAAGAGTCTTCATAGAAACTGAAGACTGTTTTTGTAACAAAATCTCGGTTGTAACACATACTTAGTGGTATAGGGGTTCTTGGTTATTGACTCGTGTTTACACAATTTGTTGATTTGGTCGAATGGACTTCGATGAACGAAAACTCCTTTATATACACTGACGAAGAGAGAATACAGACTGGTTTATTTACATCTTAGTGTCTAAAAGAAATATTAACATCTATATCTATGTAAAGAAACTCGGTTTACAAAACTTTCTCTTCATACAAACAAATTTTAACATTTATAAAAAGTCGTAAAAGACAAAATACTTCTTGACTTTACCCTTTAACGGTTCTATTGTGACTTTAATGTTCACGTAACAATAGGTCACATGACTGACTGAGACCTACACGGAAGACATCGGTCAAGTCCTGTCGATCAACAAATCTTGGTCCGACTCTGGCTTCCCAGACAGATGAAGTGTAGTAATTAACGGAGAGGTGGGACTAACCATTTAAGTAGAGTAGAAAGTGAGTCCTTCTTCCACCCTCCCAGACAACAGTTAGACTGGTGTCGACTTTACTATTGTAGTTCACAAACGTAAAAATATCAGTACATTCACTGTAAAATATCAGTGAATTGATATCTGTATATCAGTTCATTCTTAGAAGTCAAGTCAAGACAGTGAGTTAGTACAGGTCGAGAAACGTTTGGGTACCTGACGTCGTACGGTCCGAAGAGACAGATAGTGGTTGAGAGTCTCAAGTACGTTTGAGTACAGGTAGTTCAGCCACTACGGTAGGTTGGTAGAGTAGGAGACAGCAGGGGAAGAGGAGGACGGAAGTTAGTCCTAGAAAAGGTCACTCAGTCAAGAAGTGTAGTCCACCGGTTTCCTAACTTCGAAGTCGAAGTCGTAGTTAGGAAGGTTACTTATAAGTCCTGACTAAAGGAAATCCTACCTGACCAACCTAGAGAAACGTCAAGTTCCCCAGAGAAACGTCAAGTTCCCTGAGAGTGGTGTCAAGTTTTCGTAGTCAAGAAGTCACGAGTCGAAAGAAATATGTGGTTGAGAGTGTAGGAGTGTACTGATGACCTTTTTGGTATCGAAACTGATATACTTTGACAGTCGTTTCATTACAGAGACGAAAAATTATACGAGAGAACGAATCAGTATCGACAAGAAGGTTCCTCGTTCGTAGAAAATTAAAGTACCGACGTCAGTGGTAGACGTCACTAAAACCTCGGGTTCTTTTATTTCAGACAGTGACAAAGGCAACAAAGGGGTAGATAAACGGTACTTCACTACCCTGATCTACGGTACTGGAATCAAAAGACTTACAACTCAAAATTCGGTTGAAAAAGTGAGAGGAGAAAGTGAAAGGAGTTCTCCAAGAAATCAAAGAGAAGTGAAAGACGGTATTCCCACCACAGTAGACGTATAGACTCCAATAACTATAGAGAGGGACTTTAGAACTAAGGTCCAACACGAAGTAGCTTAGACCGTAAAACGTACTACATGAGACGTAACTTTAATTTATTCGTTCCACTGTTATATGTGGAACTGTATGAGGAAAGAGTTAAACCTTGGTCAGGTAACAAGGTACAGACCAAGATTAACAACGTAGAACTGGACGTAAGTCTAAAGAGTCCTCGGTTCATTTCACCGGACCATAAGGGTAGAGACATTCTTAGAAGGTCAAACAACACTAGGTTTGTCAGTTTCCGAAATCTCATCAGTCACCTCGTCTTCAGTTACAAAAAGACCTTAAGAGTACGTAAAAGATACTAGGTCACCTACAACCGTCAAACTGGAGACCAAGGAAACGGTCGAACTTGTAGACCTTTAAGAACCAAGTATATGACAACTTCGGATCGAACCTGTTAAAACTCGTAATGAAACGATCACACACCCTACTCACGTTAGCACGTCATCAAATTTGTAAGAAACTGTAAAGGAGAGAAACCCTAGTCTTACTTTTGACTGGAAAAGCTCAAGACACCGGTGACGAACCAAAAGGTTTAAACGACCGTATAATTCACATCGTGAAGGTGTCGTAGTACAAAATTGTAAACTTTATCGAGTCGACCTTAAGGTAGTGGAGGTAATGGAAACATCACTACGAACCATTCTTAGAATGGAAACATGGTAAGTCCTGACTTGTAAACTTTTTGTACAACAAAGGAAAGGAGTCCCGTTGACCTTCCTTTGATATACTTATGAAACATTTGACACTTAAGAGTTCTTGACACGGTTTGTAATCAAAAGTCCACTTTACTAAGACACTTCAGTCACAATAAATGTCCGATTTGTAATTAGTGGAGAGGAATTTTACCTTTTACGTACTCGAACGAATACTATCACGTCGATTCCAAGAAGTCATAAAAAAGCTCTTTGAATCACCTTAAGTGCACTTATTTAATTCATTTAAGTTGTTCTAACCATACTACTAATCAAAATCAGTTCGTAGTTGAACTGTCAGTGTTCCAGGGGTCTATAAACCAATATGTAATAAGAGTCACACAGATCCTCCATAAGACCTTCTCTGATTGTAAACTTAGTCATCTGACTCGTTTCTAGTGGGAGTGGTAACACCTATCCGTAGTAGGTTGGGTAGTTCTCTGTTTTATCTCGTTTTCCGTCTCCTTCTCTCTTAAGTGAGAGATGGACCGATAATAAATTCGACCCTGAAGTCAGAAGACACGAGTCGGACCCTTAATTTGGTAGTTGAAAGAACAGGAGTCCGGAAGTGTCCATCTGACCTTGATGTGGTGAACGAAGGAACCCAGAGGTCGAACGTCTGTTGTTTGTCTAACACCTTAAAGAATAGGAAGTATTAGTGTATGAAAGAATATTATTTATAACCAAAACAGAGAAACTGATTATGTTAATTCTATAATTGTGTTCGACCTTAGTTCTAACGGCCCTCTTTATAGTTATTGGAGTCTATACGTCTACTGTGGTGGGAATACCGTCTTTCACTTCTCCTTGATTTTTTGGAGAACTGCTTTCACTTTCTCCTCTCACTTTTTCAACCGAATTTCGAGTTGTAAGTCTTTTGTTTCTAGTACCGTAGACCAGGGTAGTGAAGTACCCTTTATCTACCCTTTTGTCACCTTTGTCACAGTCTGAAATAAAACCCCCCGAGGTTTTAGTGACGTCTATCACTGACGTCGGTACTTTAATTTTCTACGAATGAGGAACCTTCTTTTCAATACTGGTTGGATCTATCATATAAGTTTTCGTCTCTGTAATGAAACGGCTGATTCCAGGTAGATCAGTTCCGATACCAAAAAGGTCATCAGCACATACCTACACTCTCAACCTGACACTTATTCCGACTCGCGGTTTCTTAACTACGCAAACTTGACACCACAACCTCTTCTGAGGACTCTCAGGGAACCTGACGTTCCTCTAGGTTGGTCACGTAAGACTTCCTCTAGTCGGGACCCTAAAGAAACCTTCCTTACTACGATTTCGACTTTGAGGTTGTGAAACCGGTGGAGTACGTTTCTCAACTGAGTGACCTTCTCTGAGACTACGACCCTCCCTAACCCCCGTCCTCCTCTTCCCCTACTGTCTCCTACTCTACCGACCTGTCGTAGTGACTGAGCTACCTACACTCAGACTCACTTGAGGTCCTCAACCACTACCTGTCCCTCCGGACCGCACGACGCTAAGTACCCCAACGTTTCTCTGTGCTGACTCTCTGACTTGACTTGACTTGACTAATAGACATTATCAATGTTAAAAATGAAGTCCTCGTTGATTATCAGAAGAAAATTTTAATGTTAAAGTAACGAAAAGAATTCTGTTTTTTTTATCTAACACATATTTCTGTACTTTCATTTTCACTTTCAGCGAGTCAGCACAGGTTGATAAAAGTTGAGGTACCTGATATCTCAGGTACCTTAAGAGGTCCGGTCTTATGACTTTACCCATCGGTAAGGGAAGAGGTCCCCTAGAAGGGTTGGGTCCCTAGCTTGGGTCCAGAGGGTGTAATATCCGAAATGGTCGACTCGGTGGTCCCTTCGTTTTTCTGTGTTTCTGTCTTCATTTTCAATGAGTATTAGGGTGACAGATCTCTTCTAATAATAATTGTGTAACGAAAATTCGACTATAATTATTATATATACTAAATTACATGTATCTTTAAATGGATCTACGAGAAAAATCTCCATTAAAATATATATATATATATACATATACATATATATATACATATACATATATATGTGTGTGTGTGTGGAAAACCATCTGAAATTTACAAACATAATTGTACACATGTTTTTCCATGTGTATTTTTTCTTTCACGTGTTAAGATTCATTTTTATGTGTTCGTCGGTTGTTGGTAAAGTTCTTTATAGAACACAGAGTCTTCGGGGGAGTACGGGTGAGGGTCAATATGGAGGGGAGGTTCCCATTAGGGATTTCATTGTACTTAATGAAGACGCACAAAGAAACAAGATATATTAATGTTAGTATGTTAGACATGAGAAATGCATGGGCTGAAAAACCGAGTCAATAAAATAAACACTCTAATCGGTACAAAAACACATTTCAACTAAATAAATAAAAATAACGATATATCATAAGATGACAACATTAATAACAAAAATGAAAGAATAATGATATATTTCGTTATATATAAAAATAACGATATATCTTAAGGTAACAAAATAGATGACAAAAATGTCTTACAAAAGGTATTACTGTCATAAAGATATCGTTAGTTATAAGTTGTTTGTAAAAACTCGTGAATACAAGATACGAGACGTAATCTATTTGTAAATTTTGTGGTAAACACCCTAAGAAAAGTGAGGTACTTACCCCATAAGTGAGACAAAATTTACTAGGAATTGGTAACCTCATTCCTACAAACCAAGGTACAAATCTTGACATCCTTCCTTAAACACGAAGTCACTTTTTGACGTAACAAATCTGGGAATCCTAATAGACTAAACCCAAGGTGGCTTCGTTAAAGTGTTGATTAATGTTTAACACTTATTGAATATCGTTTCTTTTCTTTAAGAATAGATTTCCGTCCGTTTAAGACCGGACATTTTTTGTTGACTGAAGGAAGAGGTAAGGACGTTTTTCAAAACAAAAGGTAAACGTGTATATAACGTGATAAGGACAAGATGTTTACATAGATAAGAATTCAAAGACTTAGTCAATATTGTAACGGACTAAGGGAATAATTAATTATTTATCCTGATTAAAAAATTGTGTACAAGTAAAAAATACAGACATCCCGTCAGTACCAAAATAGAAAAAGACTTTGACGAGAAAAGTGTCAAAATATAAAAAGAAATCATTACTTATTCTATTCACTACGATGTGTTTACGAGTTTCAAGAAAAAAATTTAGATTTCTATTTCATTGACGGACGGGTTGACTTCCACCCTGTGTTCCTTAGACAAATTGGAACTGCCGAATTCCAAAAAGGATAAAGTGTTAGATAGTGCCAACCAACTTTAGTCAACCTCATAGAAGGTGGATAATGGACGTTTTAAGTTTGTTCAGTACACGACTTAACAAGTGAAGTCTGCAAAGTGTGTAAGAAAGAATGAACTACGGGTAAGGTGAAGTGTAGTAGCATATAACTAATGGGGGAGGGAGTCTTTAAGTCAGAATCTAAGATAGTCGGTCAGGGGTAATGATACTTACCCTAAAGGAACAAGAAGAACTAAATGGAGATTATTCTGAGTAAGATCAGTACCAATCAATTACTATAGGAAGAGGCGTACGACTTGGGAGAGTATGTAGACAGGGTCGTGTCTCGAACCGCGTGTGATTGTTAAGTTATGAATAAATGTGTACCCACGTGTCAACCTCTTCCGTTACCGTGGGGTGAGGTCATGAGAACGGACCCTTTAGGGTACCTGTCCCCTCGGACCACCCGACGTCAGGTACCCCAGCATTCTCAGTCTGTGTTGACTCGCTGAAGTGAAACTGAAAGGTGAAAGTACGTAACCTCTTCCTTTACCGTTGGGTGAGGTCACAAGAACGGACCTCTTAGGGTCCCTACCCCCTCGGACCACCCGACGACAGGTACCCCAGTGTGTCTCAGTCTGTGCTGACTTCGCTGAATCGTCGTCATCGTCGTCGTGTTTATTTACAGTTATAACGATTTGGTCAGACAAAAAGACCTTTTCAATAATCTATACCAACATATCACTGAAGATCTTATATCGGCCCTCCGAGAATTGCCCAAAGATTTGATTTAAACACTTACAAATGTTACATTTCTATTTTGTTTTATTATCACTTTCTTTCTGGATTGGTGTTATTAAAAATTAAGTCATAAGTTCTCAAAATTTTGGGTCCTCTATAAGTATAAGACTGTGAGTTATAATATCTTTATACCTATGTCCCAACTAAAAAAAGGAAGAGGACTCTCACTTTTTCAACCGAATTTCGAGTTGTAAGTCTTTTGTTTCTAGTACGGTAGACCAGGGTAGTGAAGTACCCTTTATCTACCCCTTTGTCACCTTTGTCACAGTCCGAAATAAAAAACCCCGAGGTTTTAGTGACGTCTATCACTGACGTCGGTACTTTAATTTTCTACGAATGAGGAACCTTCTTTTCAATACTAGTTGGACCTATCGTATAAGTTTTCGTCTCTGCAATGAAACGGCTGATTCCAGGCAGATCAGTTCCGATACCAAAAAGGTCATCAGTACATACCTACACTCTCAACCTGACACTTCTTCCGACTCGCGGCTTCTTAACTACGCAAACTTGACACCACAACCTCTTCTGAGAACTCTCAGGGAACCTGACGTTCCTCTAGGTTGGTCAGGTAAGACTTCCTCTAGTCGGGACCCTAAAGAAACCTTCCTTACTACGATTTCGACTTTGAGGTCATGAAACCGGTGGAGTACTCTTCTCAACTGAGTAACCTTTTCTGAGTCTACGACCCTCCCTAACCCCCGTCCTCCTCTTCCCCTGCTGTCTCCTACTCTACCGACCTGCCGTAGTGACTGACCTACCTACACTCAGACTCACTTGAGGCCCTCAACCACTACCTGTCCCACCGGACCGCACGACGCTAAGTTCCCCAGTGTTTCTCAGCCTGTACTGACTCGTTAACTTGACTTGACTTGACTTGACTGTAAATAATGAAATTCTTTTTTTAGTTTCACTTAAGTTCTAGAATGTGAAGTAAAAGGACTCTCAAAAATCTGACATTCGAGGTTCTGTGGTATAGAAAGTCTTAGTAACGATATTTGTACATTCAAATCGTGGTGCGGACCACACTTTACCTACTTACTTGGATTTACAGAGTAAGTATGAACACAAATATCAATATCCATCACATATGTACACGTGTCCATGTACACATACTGACGTAATACCCTCCTCGTGTCAACGTCTTAAAGAGGAGAGACTCCGGTTTCGTATCTTGTTCTATTCAGTATAATATTTTTGTTGGGACGTTAGTGGATATGAAACGGTTCCCCACTCCAACTGGGAATGAGAGACTTTTTCACTGTTTAGTTCTTAATTTAAATGAAGAAGTTAAACAGTAAGTCAGCGAGTCAATACAGGTTGAGACATGCCAAGGTTCTAGACGTCGTGTGGTCCGAAGGGACAGAAAGTAACAGAGGGTTTCAAACGAGTTTAAGTACAGGTAGGTTGGTAGAGTAGGAGACAACACGGGAAGAGGAAGATGGGAGTCAGAACTGGTCGTGGTCCCAGAAAAGGTCATCGGTTTAATCACCTCGAAATCGAAGTCGTAGTCAGGAAGGCTACTTATAAGTCCCGACTAAAGGAAATCCCAACTGATCAAACTAGAGGAACGACAGGATCCCTGAGTTTTCTAAAGAGGTTACAGTGTTAAGCTTTCGTAGTTAAGAAACCACGAGTCGGAAGAAATACCAGGTTGACTGTAGACGTGTACTGATGACCTTTTTAGTATCGAAACTGGTATGTCTGGAAACGACCGTTTCACTACAGAAACGAAAAATTATACGACAAATCAATCCAAACAGTATCGAAAGGAAGGTTCCTCTTTCGTAGAAGATTAAAACACCGATGTCAGTGGTGAGCATCACTAAAACTTCGGGTTTATTTATATTAGACAGTGACAAAGGTGAAAAGAGGTAGATAAACGGTACATGAAGGAGTTATCTTTCCAGTATAAGTAGGACCTAGGAAGAAATAATGGGAAGTTACAGTGTATCATTAAAATCGATACCTGTAAAAGATATCGGTGTTTCTGAATTAACCTCCGTCCTCCATTTGCACATCCATATGAAATAAACCAACGAGCTAAACTTAATGTTTCGATTTCTCCAAAACAGACTGTTTAACTTCATTTAGATTCTCTTAGGTTGTCTAAATAATTTACATAATGAGTCGTACAGACTCGTTAAACGTCTACCTCTCTACCAGAGATATGTTGGTCAAACACCCTCTCTACCGAGGTATCCATGTGAGGTCCTCCTTGTTAACCACCGAGGACGTGCGTCAGTTTCGTTGAGTGAGAAGTCGAAGTCAAGGGTTAAAGTCCTCCTACAGAACAGAAAAGGGAAGAAATAATAATTGACCGTTTATAGAATTGAGTAGGACCTGGATGTACTTCACTCTGGGTATACCGAGATTTCTGAACCGAACTTTTAATTTAGTGTTACTTCAGTTTTCTTACTACTCCCTCAGTCAGGTTTCTCTTTAGTCTTGAAAATAAACAAAGTAAGACTACACAAAGAAACACATAGATAAATCTCTAGGATAAGACACAATGAATCTCTAGGATAAGAACGGACAGGGTAGTCCGTTCGGAAATTGTGGACTGGTATGGAAGAAGGAACTAACGAAAGGGGACACAACTCTCGAAAACCAGGAAATTCTATTTTAATCTTTCCTTAAATTTTTAACCATACATTCATAAGTATGTAGTAGTACAGTTTCCGGTCTATGATTTAAATAAAAACCGAAACGTCCGGTATGTCAAAGACGATGAGTTGAGAAGTTGAGACGGTAACATCGTACTTTCGTTGGTATCTGTTACAGTCATTCACTCGTACCGACGTAGGGTTATTTTGAAATAAGTGTTTTGTCAGTCACTCGGTCTACACCAGACGATTGAGGATCTGTCCTTCGTAAAACCTTTAGTTCTTTGAACCAGAATCATCTATCCATCCATTGTTAAACCGTCCTTGTCTCACCCGATTATCCTTGGTCACTTTGTCCCTCAATATACTCTCTGGGTCACTCTACCCCACATGTCTACGACACACGTAATGCGTGTCTTCCTTTCTTCGGTCACATGTCTTCCTCGTCCGTGGAGAGGGAGTTCACGTTTCGTCGACATCCTGTTGAAAATTTTGTACTAAGAACCATGAACTGGTTAGCACTTAGTTTTGTTTACTAAAAACCATGAGGATGAGTTAGCAGGTCATCTCCTCGTTTCTTTGAATGATATCGAAATTTAAACTAAAGATACTCGACCTGAACTCGGTCTAGCTAACACGATTCATGTCTTTTTTCACATTTCACTGATGTCTGAAATTTCTATTGGGTAAGACTCAATTCTTCTAATTTTGTCTCCAACACGGTTCAATTTAGCCACAGAGTTTTCGAAAAGACTCAAATGTTTCTGTAGAGGTTTAAAGACAGAGAGGGTCTAAGGAAGTCTAGACAGATAACATAATTGATAAGACGAACCGAGTGTAGGTTCCATTGAGTTACAAACACCATAAAATTTGGAGGAAAGTTTCACACAACTGTCACTGTTCACCAAAGTGGTGAGATTCTTCCCTGGGACAACCAGTAAATGTTTATCCTTCGTATGATTCGTCAAAAGGAACGTGTCTAGTATTGGGTTTGACCTGTTTGGGGACACGAGTGATTCATAAGGTTCAACATCTTTCCTAGGGTTTCCGTAAGTGACGTTCGTTATACGTTACATCATTTTGAGTTCACGTAAAATTGTTTACCTTTTACCCTATAAAACAACTTCCATAAACATCGAGACGAACTTGATCTGTATTACGTTCACGAGTTTGTGTATACTTCACTTCTCTGGTAGTGTCTTACGTAAGAACGTCACTATTGAAAAATTTTACTTGAAAATAGTAATTTTGAAAGTTTTTTATTCTTTATCTTTAATATCACGTTATTCGGGGTTATAAAGGTCGTAGGTCTAGGTTATCAATAAATTCTAGAACAGCATGAATGAAACAGATAAGAAAAATAAAAGAAAGCGACTTCAATCGTTGTACAAAAACTGTGGTTTCGGTCTCAGTCATAAACGGTAATAAATTTTAATCAAAACAGAGAAAGATTTACAGAGAAGATTCCTTCACGGAGTCATAAAAGTAAACAAGCGGAAGAAACTTAAGGCTCGTTGTTTACTACTTACGGACGACCTTTTCCGAAGTATATGAATTAAAGAAGACGAAAGTCGAGAACTTTGACAGTTTCGTCAAGACCTTATAGTCTATAGAAAGATCTGAAGAAATAGAGTAACACATGTACCGAAGGGTCATCGTCCTATGTCTTTCATTAGATCGGTTCAACACATCTATTATTATATAGTCTTATGACCATGAATTAAAGACAAATTCTCGTAACCGGAAGATGGTGAAAAGAAGGTTTCCTTATGACACGACAAAATTATAACAATTATCTTGTTATTTTCTATAACGATTAATAAAAAATAAAATAAACGTATAGTAATATTCACACGGAATACGGATATCTTTTCCTCGATTGTTTATCAACCTTTGGTGTCTATATTGGTGTTAAACCTTATTTTATTAGGGGTCGAGGGAGATTGGTGGATCCTGAGACAGGTTCTATGTGTAGGGACAGAGGATATCAACGATGTAAAACTCTCAGTACGGACGACTATACTGATCTCAATTCTCCGACAGTCGTAGGGGTCAGACTGGAGAAATAAGTTCCAAATATTGAGTCTACAAATTTAAACGGGACTCGGTCTTGAATTGTGTCTCAAAATTGGATTCCTTATATTCACACCGAAACGTAGACACACTTCAGTAGAAAAAAAAAAGGAGAAATGATATTCAACTAATTTTTATATATCTGTACTGTTGAATCCGTAAAGTCTCGATGCAGTTTTTAACCTCTTAAACAAGACCTCGACTAACTGAAAATGGATGTATTTATTATCTTAAATTCTTTCAGAAAGGAAATCTCTCTTTTAGGACGTTTAATATTCTGGTTTCGTAACTTTTGAAATTTTTTATTCATTTATTTGAATTCTTTTCTCTCTTTTACCTCGTAACTGAAGAATCTTGAACTTTTACTCGAGAATTAGTAGATCATAAAGTGATACAGACAAATGGTATTCTTGTGAAACTTTAAACCATATTACTGTAATTTATTGGTGTTAACTCTGTTTGTAAGATATTCCCTGACAATACCCAACGGAGATTACACCATTATCTACAGTAAAATTTTTACGTTGACATTACAGACCTACTTTCTGCTACTGAAGATTGTGTAACCAATGTCTGTTAACTTATAATGTCGGCGGAGAGGAGGACTGAACAACGATAGTAAAATACCTTACGTTGACCACACCCCAACCGTACCTTAAGAATACCCTAGTTTCTTTCGATGTAAGACTTTCGAGATTACAAGTGATACTTTATCTATTATTTAGATGTACTAGTTTCTACATGAACTGAAAGTCCCTTTGTTTTTTGGAATATTCATGTAAAGACTTTAGATCGCCTACAGAGATTCAATTCTTATAGAGATTCTATTAGAGATTCAATTCTTATATATATATGTATATATATATATGTATATATATATACTTCACTTTCACAATTAACAAATTAGCACGGGTTGAGAACCGTCAGGGTCCCTAATATCGGGTGCTCCGAGGAGTCTAGTGTCATTTGACACCTTTTAAGACTTTCTCTACCCTTATGGTCTGGTGGACTGGACGGAGAAATCTTTGGATATACGTCCAGTCCTTCGTTGTTAATCTTGACCTGTACCTTGTTGTCTGACCAAGGTTTATCCTTTTCCTCGTGCAGTTCCGACATATAACAGTGGGACGAATAAATTGAATATACGTTTCATGTAGTACTCTTTGCGACCCGGCCTTCTTCGTGTTCGACCTTAGTTCTAACGGCCCTCTTTATAGTTATTGGAGTCTATACGTCTACTGTGGTGGGAATACCGTCTTTCACGTCTCCTTGATTTATAAGAGAACTACTTTCACTTTCTCCTCTCACTTTTTCAACCGAATTTCGAGTTGTAAGTCTTTTGCTTCTAGTACCGTAGACCAAGGTAGTGAAGTACCCTTTATCTACCCCTTTGTCACCTTTATCACAGTCTGAAATAAAACCCCCCGAGGTTTTAGTGACGTCTATCACTGACGTCGGTACTATAATTTTCTGAGAATGAGGAACCTTCCTTTCAATACTGGTTGGATCTATCGTATAAGTTTTCGTCTCTGTGATGAAACGGTTGTTTCCAGGTAGATCAGTTCCGATACCAAAAAGGACACCAGTACATACCTACACTCTCAACCTGACACTTCTTTCGACTCGTGACTTCTTAATTACGAAAACTTGACACCACAACCTCTTCTGATAACTCTCGGAGAACCTGACGTCCCTCTAGGTTGGTCAGGTAGGATTTCCTCGAGTTAGGACCCACAAGTAACCTTCCTGACTACGACTCCGACTTTGAGGTTATGAAACCGGTGGAGTACACTTCTAAACTGAGTAACCTTTTCTGGGACTACGACCCTCCCTAACCCCCGTCCTCCTCTTCCCCTGCTGTCTCCTACTCTACCGACCTACCGTAGCGGCTGAGTTACTTGCACTCAAACTCAGTTGAGGCCCTCAACCACTATCTGTCCCTCCGGACTTCACGACGTTAAGTACCCCAGCGTTTCTCAGTCTGTGTTGACTCACTGACTTGACTTGACTCTGAGGAGACAGGTACCTTAAGAGGTCCGTTCTTATGATCTCACACATGGGTAGGGGAAGAGGTCTCTAGAAAGACTGGGTCTCTAGTTTGGACTCAAAGAACGTAACGTCCGTCTGAGAAACGGTAGACTCGGTGGTCCCTACGGACTCAAGGTCACGGGAAAAGATGTTGTACCCCTAAGATTATGGAGTGTCTCATCAATAATTTCTATTTTCACTATTATACTCCTTTCTCGGATTGGGACACGATGGTGATGGTGAAAGACCATGTGTTTTTCACAAGTTATTTACAGTCGAGGACTACGAAACTCCCTTTCTACTTAATCGGACCTCTAAAGTAAAACATCATTATCAGAGAAAAGAGAAATCACCGAAATGAGGGAGTACAAAGCAATGGTAACCGGGGACTTGGTTGACTTCAAAAGATCATAGAAGGTACTTCCTACGAATACAGAACATCGAGATTTTTGTAGTTTGAACTCACAATACGACGGATGTCAAAGAAGTAGTACTCGTTGTTTTTAATTCTCTTTTTATCTCTTATTATCAGAGGTTTTTTATTTTAGTAAACTGGGGACATTACATAAAAGGTAGAGTTTCAAAATAAAAGATCTTTTAAAACTTACTACAAATAAGAAACAGGGGAGTTGTAATTAACTGTAAATTTTCCCTAATTAGACAACCAATTCTCGAGATGAATTGTGTATCAAACAAGGTCAGAAATAAAAGTTACCTAATAAATTTGATAAACTACTAACCTAGATAAAACGAAACCGGTCTAAAAATCTTTCAAAAGGTGTAATTTACGAACGTTAATAGATTGATGTTTACGTTTACGTATCATGGTTAGAACGGTTAATATAAAATTATTGGTTTTTGATATGTAACTCATAAATATAGATGGGTACATTATGTATGTTCAGACTGTCATTATAAAGGGTACCTATGAAGTTTAGAGAGAAGAGGAAGGAATAAGAATTCGTGTTAGGACATCAACTAACATAGAAGGAGTGTGTACAAAATTAGGAACAATAGGTAAGGTATAACGAAAATAATTATTATATCAATGATATTCTGTCCTATTTATCAAGACTCTCTAAAATCTACTCACTATGGGCGTCGTAGTAAATCAAGTCATGATGATTTGGGTTTTAACGGTTTCACGAGACATTAGTCACCAAGTTTCTACTACGAAACCCGGAAATCACCTGCCATTCAAACTCTACAAATTCCTCCGAACCCCTGACCGTAAGGTCCGACTCCTTAAAGGACATCTTTGTCTGTTCTACGTAGATGAGGTAAAGGAAAGATGTTCTTTATATTAAGTAAACGTGACTTACTTCGAGAATGTAACATGGGACGTGACAAGACTCGCGTCGTCTTCCTTATACAGAATATAATGTCAGAAAGTTTACATTAACGTAATTAAAATATACAATTACATTCTTCTCGAATATATAAATGTAGTGATCGTCGTGCCATGTTCCAAATCGAGGGGTAGATAGATCAAGAAAATATAAAGAATCTCATCAAAATAGTGAAAGATTTATCTTCAAAGAGTATACAGAATCTTTCCACTAAGGACCTTCTAAATATCAAAAATAAAAATAATATTTACCTTGAAGAAAACTAGAAAAGATAGATATATTATAAACACATTATGTTGAGATCTATAAACATATAAGTGGAACATAAGTTCGTGAAACGACGTAGAATGTTTAATACTTCAAGAGAATCGATTAATAAAACTGTAAAGATCCATTATCAGGAGAAAACATCATGAATTTGGTAAATAAAAATAAAGTACAGAATAACACATCCAGTCTTAAAAGTCTTATATTACACCTTATTACTATTACTGGTCGGACCAAAATGAGGTGGACTTTTTCTTTGGAGTTCTCAGAGTCATAATATAACCAAAAACCAATCTTTCTCTAATGGTACAATTTCTTCTTAAAATAATGGATCTAAATACGGGTCTGTAGTGGTAGTATATTTCGTTCCATAAGGACTTGAAGTCTTACGTCAGGGGATTCATGGACGGAGGGACTTACTTTTCACTGGAAAGATGGAGGGGTATTTTCCAGAAGGGTAAAGGACTGGTTACACTTATAAATGTCAGAAAAGTCTTTGAGTTTAGAGATAAAGGTAGTTCGTCAAAGATGTCAAGGTATAATAGTTCAAGACCCCAGAGGATACGACTTAGTATGGTCTACACTATAGGACAGGTTCGGTCCCGAGATGGTTCGGTTAGGTCCTGGGAAGGATATCAGAGAGAAAACCTACTCCATTTCTTGTCTATAAGGGACAAACTCATAGTTCCTAAGCGTGTACAGGACTTTTATTGGTTATTAAAAAATCACACGACGACGACGACGACGACGATTCAACGAAGTCAGTACAGGCTGAGACACACTGGGGTATCTGTCGTCGGGTGGTCCGAGGAGTCAGGTACCTTAAAAGGTCCGTTCTCATGACCTCACCCAACGGTAACGGAAGAGGCAAAAATCACACTCAGGTCAAATTTATGTATAAAAATTTACCAGAGATTTAGACTCCTATGTAAGTGAGACATTATGATTTTTATTGTAAAGTTTTTCAAGTAGAGACGAAAGTCCCACTACCACTAAATTTTCCTAAAGAAATTTTTGTCTCCCCCCTATATACGATAAATAAGTACAGATGTTGTGTGGGATATCAAGATAGGGGATAGAGTATGCATAACAAGAGGGGAACCGTTTATTGTAGAAGTTCGTTTGGTCTATTAAAGAAATAAATAATATCGTGAGAGAAAGAGGGCTTAGATCTTATACTAGAGGTGGTCCTCTCCCTAGAACGGGTAGAATAAGTGATTATCTAAGGTTTCTAGATCTTATTACAAATTGTATACTATCAGTGAACTATACGTATTAATCACTCACTTTTTAGACTAACACTATGAAAACAATTTTGGATAATAATTTCCTTTAATTACAAAAGTAAAAATCGTTGTTTTTTCATAGTTCTCGTTCAAAGTTTAATAAGAGGGGTTTGAATTTTTCATTTTAGAGTTGAGAAGTCCGTAGACAACATGATTATGTGCCACTCCTTTGTTTTTCTTAGATTCGTTTTTCTTCATAGTTGTGAGTGGTGATACACTCCCACTCTACCGGAACTTCCGTCTTTGGTAAGGAGTGACAGGGTCTTTCTACGGTCTGTACCTTACAAAGACTTATGTAAGTATTTACAAACGACTTATGTACTCTCTCGTTTACTCACTTGATTTCTAATACGTTTGTTCATGGTCAGATGACTATATTTTCTCAGTACATACTCTTACAAGAACCTTTAGTACCTCTCAGTTACGGAAGGGGGTCTCTTCATTTGGAAAAGTTTCACCACACTTCCAGTCCTCTTCTGAACCCTATTACTTTAGTAAGATCCTTTAAGTTTAATGGGACCTCTACAGGATGAGTATGACATTCAAGTCCAGTCAAGTCAGTGAGCCAGCTCAGACTGAGAAACGCTGGGGTACCTGACGTCGTGTGGTCCGAAGGGCCAGGTAGTGGTTGAGGACCTCGAACGAATTTGAGTACACGTAACTAAGCCACCATGATAGGTTGGTAGAGTAGGAGACAGTAGGGGAAGAGGAGGACGGAAATTAGAAAGGGTCGTAGTCTCAGAAAAGGTTACTCAGTCAAGAAGAGTAGTTTCATAACCTCGAGATCGAAGTCGTAGTCAGGAAGGTTACTTATAAGTCCTGATTAAAGGAAATCCTAACTGACCAAACTAGAGGAACGACGGGTTCCCTAAGAGTGCTCAGAAGAGGTTATGGTGTCAAGTTTTCGTCGGACGTAGAATTACTATGGATTTCTTCATTTTGGTTTGGGGCTCAAAACAAATGGGGGTAGAATCAGATAGTCGGAAATTATGAAACGGTTGAAAAGAAAGAGACAGAGAGTTGATTAGTTAGGACTCAAACTCGTACCTCACGAAGAATCTCTTTCTTTGTTCATAATTTCAAGACGGTCTACATGGTGAAGGACCGTTTCTTAAGGTAGAGAAAACGAGTCACCGGTAGTGATAGGTGGAATATAGTCTCACGGTTTATTTCCGAGAAGACACTGACACTAAGTCTTAAGGACCGTAAATGGGGGGTCAATTAACATCCAAGGTCAATCAGAAGGGACTATTCCTCTACGTCACAAACGAGTGACTACACTAGAACACGATGTGTGTTTAACCACATGTCTTTGTCTAATATCGAAACACGACGACGTTGTAAAATAATTTGATCTGGAATTTAAGTCTTCCCTCAAAAATCGGGACCAAAAGAATTATAACGAAGTAGAATTAAAACGTCAAATGGTGTTTAGTCACGAATGTTCTTTCCTCACTCAGAAGGAACCACACGAGAGAGACGAATTAAAAGGACCCGGAAGGGATTGTCAAACTCATAAAGTGTCCTTCCGTGTAAAATAATTTACCTCAGAAACGTAGGATGTGTGTATATACACTTAAGGTGTTGTCAAAATGTCGAGAAAGTTTTGGGTCAAAGTTCCCGTACATTCCCCCCCAACCTAGAAACCATTCCCTTATAATCGAAGTACTCCAAAGGATTTTTACCTGGGTAGTTAGTCACAGACTTGTTCGGGAGGTCCACTAAGACTACGTACCAGTTTAAATTTTTGACAATTTCTAAGTTTCCAGTAACTCCTCTATAACGGTCTCTGGTCACCAAAGGTTTGAAGTCACGTAGTCTTAATGGATCTCCGAACAATTCTGTGTTTAACGACTCGGGGTAGAGATTCAAAAACTAAGTCATCCACACCCCACGACTGGTCCTTATAAGCAGAAAGTCAAGGTTTCTACGACTACGACGACCAGACCTCTGTTGTAAAACTCTTTGTGATGTCTTCTAATATTAGTAAATGAAGAAACGTTAGAGAACATCGTAATAAGGTTACAACGTGAAACCTATATTTTGTTTTAGATTGTTCTAGAACCTGGAGTCTTCTCAAGGCACCAGAGTCTTTAAATTCTAAATATCTTGATTTACCTTTTTGTGACTCCCGAAATTCTTCAGTCTCCCTCTGAATGAAGACTACGAGAAACTCTCTTGGGATAAAGAAACCCATACTTCATAAGACCTTTACATGACATGGAAACATGTCCCGTCCTGTATCTAGAGATGGAGTTAAAAACGGTCCTTCGAACATAATCTCTCTGGGTTAATAGGGGATTTCTCTTGTTGACACCGTCATTTCCTGATCTTTCCTATTTCTAACTCTTCTACTGGGGACAACGGTAAAATAGTGACTGAACGGACCACTTGTTTACAAATTGGAGGGATCTTTAGTCAAAGAGGAGACATTTTAAGTAAATTGTTTATACGTACCTGAGTAGGTACACGTCTTCTGGTTTGAATTAGGACAGTTTCTACTTAATTTGTAAAAAGGGTTTGTTTCTGTACGTATATTTATCGTACCATATACCATCTTTCACTTTTACAGTACTCTTTTCGTGGTATTATGATACTTTACTACTAAGGACAGTGATATAGACTTACTAAGAAGGTAAAAGATCCGGGGTCCACACTAGCAAAATCTCAGTAGAAGAGGAAGGAGGGGCTCAAGGTGTTCGATGGGTTTCAGGGTAACTAGTAGGGAAACTTTGACGAGAGTCGTAATAAAGGGTAGGAGGAGAGTCGGAGTTCAGGAAGAGTCTAGAACAGTGAAATGGGGTACTAAAGACGTCATCGGAGTGTGTTGAGACCTAAGGACGGTAGCAGAAAGAAAGATTCTGGAGGACATCGGACAATTATTTAAGTAGAAAGTTTTGTCCTCGAAAATAGGAGGATAGTGTTGAGACGGAAAGAAATAGTCAAGGACGATTTGACAAGGTGGATCGTAAGTCCGTCAGAGGTCTTCACGGAGGGAGGGACAGGAGGTGTCGGACGGAAAGGAAAAATCGAGGTGAGAAGAGACGTAGAGAAGAGAGAACAAAATGGTCGTGTGAGGTATGTCGTTTCGATATTCGGAAATGGTTGTAAGGTGACCGGAAAATCTTCTAGGACGACAGAAAAGTGGGTAGGTGCAAACCAGGTAGTAGTAAGTTGTGTCAGATGGATTCTCAAAAGGGAGTCAAGAGGTTAGTCACAAAAGAGTACGAGACTTTCAGATGGAAGGTACAGTTATTTAAATAGTGACTCAGGAACAAAGAGTAACAGAAATCTTGAGACTCCGTAGAGAGGAAATTTCCCTCCCTGATCCAGAAAATGAAAACTCAAAGAGGGAACGACATGGGCAGTGGGACCAGGGTCAGTGTCCTTACAAGAACAAGTCTATGTGTTCGGTCGTTTCCCATACGTCGTCCTTAAGACCCTTACAAACCACCATTTACTTCACTCCGTCACCTATAGACAACGAAAGAAAAACGTCCGACCGTACGTTAGTGATAAGACTAGGGGTTCGAAAGAAAGGAATACCAAGACACAACGATTCTTTACACCGGGTCCGGACCGATTGACCTTAAGACCTGGGAGACTAGTTTAGTACTAGTGAGTGTCTATAAATTCACCGAGTTCAGTCTGGTTCACCTTGGTCACTGAAGTAGACTTCGGAAACAGTATTGATATCCTACTTTCTTCGGGAGAGAGAGACGATAAGAATTTCTTTCACTTTCACAATCAGTAAGTCAGTACAGGTTGAGAATCACTGGGGTACCTTACATCGGATCATCCAAGGAGACAGGTACCTTAAGAGGTCTGTTCTTATGACCTCACTCAACAGTAAGGGAAAAGGTCCCCTAGAAGGGTTAGGTCCCTAGCTTGAGTTCAGAGAGTGTAAGGTCTGTCTAAGAAATGGTAGAGTCGGTGGTCCTTTCGTACAAGAACTTCTTTTAACCTATAAATATATCTTTCAGACCCTCTGTAGAATCGTCTCTATTGTGTGTAGTCTTTGTACAGTTGGGTCTCTTTTCTTCTCACCACTCTAGTTTCTTCTGTCTAAGGATTGTGGTGACTGACGGACTTAATTTGACACGGACCTCGGTCAGGGGAGTTGGAAAGATTTCGGTTATTTTTGGAACAAAAGGAATTCGATCAAACTAAACAAAACATAGGAAATGACAGTTCTCTCTAGTTGATTAAACTTATCTTTATTATTTTTAACCGTCTTTAACTGTTAAATGATGTATAAGACGATTCATACATGTGATTTTCTTTTACGTAAATTAGAAACTATTTTCTTGAAAAGATTTATTGACACCTCTCAGCTATCATCGTCTACTAAAAAAAAAAAAAACCACCTTTATCCCATAACTACCGTTTGAAATATAGAGTCTGTCATAATGACTACAGAGTACTATCTAAAAGATTAGGATTTTACACCTGTTCATAACCTCTTTTACGGTATTTAATATAGACATCGATGACTCGATATACACATAGTATCGTGAACATAGACGGTTAATGACCAAAATGTGATACATTATTTTGGTCAATAAAGTATTTTCTTAACATACTCTTACGGAATACCATATACATCCATAGAGACATCGAGTTCAAAAGACTTATATTAAGTGAATTAATGTACTCCCAATTATACATATATATATAAATTTTATAGTAACCTTTATGAAATGTTTTTTAAATATTTTCAACAATATTTTAAAGTAAAACTCTTATATCAACTTCATTTTATTCTGAAGTTTACACTCATACTAAATCCTAGTAGACTATATTTTTGGTCTCCGTTCGTGGAATTCTCTAACTGTGGACCTCGACAATGTATGTGTGTCTGTGTTTAACTGTTCTAAATATTTACCACTAAAACAATTCTTCCAAACTTAAGGGTAATGTATTAAAGACATTAATGAACTCAAGATAAACGTCAGAAATTTTACAGTAATAAAATATGTACACCTGAACATCGTATTCACCCTTCAGTGTCATTCTTCTCCTTGTTTATTCTTGAAACTGAACCTAAAATTCAAGTATTCTAATTCATGAAACGTCTTTCTTATTTTCCAGAACCATTTTACAGAAATCGGGTACGAGTTACTTGATGGTCTTAACATACAAAATCGAGAAAAATTGTCTGACCGAACGATTGATCCTTTTTTTTACAGACAGAATAATTTTGGTAAAAGAAACGGATCAATTCAACCAACAGTGTATATAATAATTGAAAATTTACGTCTCCGTCAAGTAAACAGGAATAAGTTCTTTTTTTACATAGGGGACACAATCCTATACAAAAGACTAAGAATTCCTTCGGATTTGTGAAACCATTGGGGGTTTAGTTATCACTTTTTCGGGAGGAGGTAGTGTCCATGTACGGTATGGATCTGAACGTTTTTTTTTTTTTTTTTTGTCTTTGTTTTTATATCCTCCCTTTTTTCCTTTCCTTCCTTCCCCTCAATTTCCTGTCTCTCGTAGAACGATACTCTTGTGTCCCTTTCTTGGGTACGGAACATGTGTAAGAAAGTTACCCGATTTCTACGGGAAGTTGCGGGAAGGTACACATAAAGAGGTCACTAGTAACTACAGGTTCATCTTCGTTGTGAAAATAAACTTGTTGATGTTTCTTGAAACTTTCTAGTCCGATAATACGTCAACCATAATTGTTCGGTGTGTATTTAAATTTAAGGAAGTGGAAATCTTTTCTTTTCCTTTTGTATACTAACACTGTGTTTCAAGTCAAGATAATCCCTTTAGTCTTCTTGAAACTAGAGGTTTACAAAAGTTTTGCTGGTCTAAAGAAGACACATAGGTCCGACCTTTCTCTGTTACTTTAAAAAAGACTTACCACCAGTACGTAACCGACACTTTACGTCAAAATCTCGTTCAGTGTTTCTTTCTCAGTATCTGGACAAACGTAATCCCTGGTCATTGACTTTAAAGAGTTTCTGAGTTTTACGTTTTACTATAATTGGACGTACGTCAAGACCTGTGTGAGTCACCACAACTTCGTCGTTTTATACCTATACGATCGACGCATACACCTTCTTAGGTTCTCTCACCAACAGTAAAGCAGTGTCAGTCCTTTTACTACCGTCCTCTTTTGGTGTCGGTATCTAGTCTCTTCTCGATGATTCCCTCGTTGTGTACCCTCGGTCTCGGACACGGATAGGACTTCCCCAAGACTCAGACATTGTAATTACGTGTCTTGGTCCGTACACGAACTCAGTTCTCTTACACGTTACTCCCTATAGAACAAATTACCAAGAGGTCGACTTTTCATTCCATAAAAAGGACTATAACTAGTTTTCTTACTGTTGTTTCGTCAACACGAGTTTAAACTGAGTCTCCTACACTTTTGGAATGAGAGACTCGGTTTATCTTAAACGTTTATAAGTGAAGATAATATAGTGAAAAGCAATCAACAGTAACCCGATCTTTTCTTAACTATTATCTTAAGACCCCTATTGGTCGGGTACTTTGCACGTGTCTCAAATATTGTCGTTGTGTACGTTTCAACTCAATTCCGTTACTGATTCTAAAGGTAAATAAAAAGTTCAGTCCTTTTTTCAGTTTTAAAATTTAAAGTTGTCTAGATTACGTCAATATCTTAAACGACGATGACGACGACAACGGCGATTCGGCGAAGTCAGCACAGACTGAGACACGCTGGGGTCTCTGTCGTCGGGTGGTCCGAGGGGGTAGGGACCCTAAGAGGTCCGTTCTTGTGACCTCACCCAGCGGTAAAGGAAGAGGTTACGTACTTTCACTTTTCACTTTCACTTGAGCAAGTCAGCACAGGCTGAGGATCGCTGGGGTACCTGACGTCGGGTGGTCCGAGGAGGTGGGTACGTTAAAAGGTCCGTTTTCATGACCTCATCCCACGGTAACGGAAGAGGCTTATCGTGAATGATTCGTTTAAGTAAATTAAATATGACTCACACAACACGTGATACAATCTTTAAGGTCCCTGATATTCCTTTAGTTTTTCGGACTAAAAAGATCTCTATGTGTATCTTTCAATTGTTACATCGTCGGCAAGTTTTGGTGTTAAACTCACTGTAGTGTTTCGACGTCAACCATGGTCGGTCGTCATTTGGTGACGGTTCATACGTCAGTGGTATGATATGACTTAGAGGTGGATGAATCCGAATTCTCAAAAATGTTCATCACTTTGAAGGGACTAAGAGTTTCAAACGTAGAGTTTTTACTCACAGTCTGAACTCTGTGTGGAGGGAGAGTTTAGAGATACTTAGAAACTACTAAAGGTTCTAGGATATACCTGTGAAACTATACATTAGTTTGAAAGAATGAGAGGTTCATCTTTTCGTTGATTTCGATTATATCCCTTCTAGTCTTTCTTTTAGTCCCTACCTTCTCCACTTCCTCGTTTTACTTTGAAGAAATTACACCATAGATGGGTACAGTCCAGTTCAACACAAGGGACATAATGTTTACTTTTAATATTACATATTTTGGACATTCCAGATGGAGATCGGAAAATTAGAGTCTTAGAGATATAAAGTAACATATTGATTATGAACTTGGTCATCCACCTTACCTCTTTATATTCAGGACTGATTTATTTTTATGTACTTAACAAACTTTATACTTTCCTATATTTCATTTTTTACTTTTAAGATAACAAATAAATTCAGATGGTATGGTGAGTCTAAAATTTGACATACTTTCTACTAACAGGTACCGTTGGATATGTATAGAGTTTGTTATAGGATAGTGAGTCCGTATTTTTAATCTTCTAACAATAAGTTATCAACACTAAAACAATTCGATCGAAAAATTTTTTGCAAACAACCTCATATGAACTAATTGTCACAACATGATCAAAGTCGACGTGTCACTTCACTTAGATAATATATATGTGTATATATAGGCGAAAAATTTCAAAGAAAAGGGGTTTCCGGTAATGTGAGTTAACTCATCTCAAGGGACACGATATGTCATCCACGAACAATCAATAGATGAGATATATATCACGACGACCCTCGATTCAGTGAAGTCCGTACAGGTTGAGAAACGTTGGGACACCTGATATCAAACGTCCAAGGAGACAGGTACCCCAAAAGGTCCGTTCTTTGGACCTCACCTAACGATACAGGAGGAGGTCCCTTAGAAGGGTTGGGTCCCTAGATTGCACGCAGAGGACGTAACGTTAGTTCAAGAAAATGGTGACTCGATAACCCCTTCAGGTGAGATATCTCTCATCACACACAGTTAAGGTCACAAGGTTAAATAGGAAGGGGTGAATGAGGGAACAGTGGTATTCAAATATACAAATGTAGATATTGAGATAAAGACAAAACATTTATTCAAGTAAACATCGGAAAAAAAAATCTAACGGTGAATATTCACTATCGTACGTTACAAACAGAAAGAGACTGAATGAAGTGAGTTATACTCTTAGAGACGCAGGTGGGTACAACGACGCAGACCGTAGTAAACAAGAAGAATACTTACTCAGTACAAGGTAACATATATACAAGGTGCAGAAGAAATGGACAAGGAGACAACTACTTGTACATCCAATAAAGGTACATGACCGATAACATTTACCACGACGTTAATTGTAAGTTAATTGGGACTCCATATACATAGAAAAGTTTAATACCAAAAGAGATCTATATACGGGTCCTTACCATAACCACCTAGTATACTATCGAGACAAACATCAAAACAATTCCTTGGAGGTATGACCAGAGGTATTACCGACATGGTTAGAAGTAAGGTCGGTGATCACATCTGGTCGAAAAACAAAAAATAAAGTTCTGGTCAAGGTACCGTAAATTTTAAATCGGTTACGAAAGTTCAGTAATATAACTGTGGGGGGGGTATCAATATAGAGAGAAAGGGTTAAACAAAAGAAAGAAATTAAAAAGTGACATTGATTGTCTAAAATATTTCAACTTCACAGACCCAAAAAAGGGTGAACTTGAATTTTATTATCAGTATTGTATTGTATACATCACGATCTCCTATAAAGTGTAAATAAATATAACGGGATAGAGGGAACTTAATAGTAACACGATCTGATTTGCCATTTTGGAACCTGTATTGGTTGGGAACTTTACATGCGTTTCTCAGAAATAGTCATCGTATACTTTTTCGTTTGATTCTATGTCTTTTGATTTCCCTGAATCTTTCACTGAGTCAGTTCGAACAAAAGGTCCGGGAACGAGACTTATATCTTTGTACGATTGAAACCTAACTGTCTTGTATGATGTCTTTACATTGTAACACGAAATTGAAGATTCGTGGTTGAGAAACCGTTTATTAAATATCTTTTCCGTGTACTGAAATTTTGTATTGAGAAAAGTATGATTGGTATATAAATCGTATTAAAAAGAAAATAATACCTCGTAAAAGTCGATATCATGAAGGTAACTACTACGATTAGAGATTCACATAAATCATAGAAACTGTATGTTACTGTAACACTACACTGTAACTTCTTAATTTTACACACGTCTTGACTTGATTGACTCGTGTCGAAAGTGAAACTTTCACTCTTTCTCTTTCCTTGCCTTTCTCCCTTTATCCCTCCCTCCCTCCTTTCTTCCTGCAATCAATCAAGTATCGGTCCATCTTTTTTATTCCTCTATAAAATCGAAGAAGTGAAATTGATATCGATTATCAAAAAAAATTCAGTAATCTAATACAATATTGTAAAGTGTTTCAGACGACTAGGATAGAAGAATGTCAAGAAAACGCCGAAACAAATTATGCATATTCGTAGAGACCTCATTAAAATTCATCGTGTACAGTTCATACAGTAACTCTCAAATACTCATTATAAATAACTTTAGTGACTTAACAGAGGTACTTTAAAAATTGTCGATATTGGAGTGTTCACTAGATAGTCTAAACCTCATCTGTTCTTAGAGTCAACGATCTTAAGACTTTTCATGTCACTTTGAGTTTTTTAGTATTAGTTATCTTACTCGACATATGAACCGATATCTCTATACTAACAATTATAACACAGTTTAACTGTCTTGGTGTCCTAACAGTCTATCGACCAATTTGAAATAAAGACTCATAAAGACCAATACTCGAAACTCAAAGTACTTGACCCACTTTGTGTACCGGGAGAGGTCATTCTGACCCGTAGGAAGTCGGTTAATTCTTGGACTTATCTCGTTTTTCCACCTCCTCTCAACTCAAGTGAGAGTCGGACTGACGGGAGGTACGAGGACCAAGAGTCCATAAGGTTGATTTTGACCTTATATGTGGTAGTCGAGAGGTCGAGAATCGGGTAATTTGATGTCTACCGTCTGACACCCTGAAGAAACAGAGGTATTAACACACTCGGTTAAGGAATATTTACCTTATATGTATATATATATATATATATATATATATATATATCAACAACAACAACCTCATATAACGAAATGTTACGACACAATCAAAGACGACATACTATTCACTTAGTCGATATACCTATGTATATAGGGAAGGGAGAACTTGGAGGGAAGGTGGGGGTGGGAGTAGGGTGGGAAATCCAGTAGTGTCTCGTGGCTCGACTTGAGGGACGCGATATTTCGTCCAAGGTTGATCGATAGACTAAATATGTACCATCACACATATACAGTTTGATTAGGGGACATTCAGTCTTTCTCTTTTTGTTTGTGTGTGTGTGTGTGTGTATACATACGTAAAAAATAACTAAGACAAAGAGACCTCTTAGGACTGATTATATTTACCTTTCTCAATAGATCTATTAAGTTTTGATATATGACCGTGAGGAACCAAACGGGTCTTCTTCTTAGGTAATACAGAATATACCACTTTCCTATAACATGAAGGATTATCCGTCCCTCCTTGTACGTACAACAAACATGTAAGTCATTCGTTCGAGTGTCAACTCTTAGATGGTCCGTAAATGTAATCGGTGACTACCATTATTCTTTTTTCTGTGTCCCCGTACCGTCGGGAGTTCCTTTGATCACATCTCAAAATTCTACTGGGTGAGAGACAGAATTAACTTTCATTATCTCCTTCATAAGTAAGTAATGGAGTAAGTCCTAATTCATGGATTATTTCTGTGCGAAACATGATACATGTCATATCAATTGTTCTGAACGGAAAACGAGAGTGTCTCAACTGTGATTCCCATTTATCTATTCGTTCATAAAACACATAACGAGTTCATAAGACACATAACGACATACACAATTTTCCCTTCTCCCCTCAGATTCCCTCCCACACACCTTTCCGTGGTGGAACCGGCCCCCCTCCCCTTGCGAGTCGAGTGATTTCGTTTTCAATAAGTAAGTACAGACTGAGGAACACGGGGTACCTGATATCGGACGGTCCAAGGAGATAGGTACCTTAAGAGGTCCGTTTTATGACCTCACCCATCGGCAAGGGAAGAGGTCCCCTAGAAGGGTTGGGTCTCTAGTTTGTGTACAGAGGACGTAACGTCCGTTTAAGAAATGGTAGACTCGGTGGTCCCTTGAGCTTCAAGGGATTTCCTATTTAATTTCCACTAAGCCCTTTTTCTTCCCTCTCTCGTAAGATCGGTCTTACTTTTCGTAAACATTTCTGGTACTCCGTCCTTGACTTTCACCTTCTCAATCCAATATACTCCACTTCTATCTCTGTACTCCGGTCTGATCAAGTATAATTCCTAAAGAGAAAACTAGGATTATCAAGACTTTCCAAAGTTTGTCTTTTTACTACCCTAGTCCAAACATAGTGATTTTTTAAAAGGACGGAAGAGACTCCTCTTACCTAATCGTAAGTCTCCATGTTGCGATAATATCTTCAGGTTCTTAATCACCATACGACCTTCTCTACCGAGTTTTCACCTATCTAAGTCACCTACAAATCCTCCCTTTTACCTGTCGTCACTCATTTCCTAACTTGTACCCCCATTCCCTCTCAGAATATAGTTCCTACTACAAGTCCGAGGACCGTGCCAACAACCCTAGAAAGTGATTTCATCTCTCTTGGTTATACCCCCGTGTCACTCGACACCGTTCAGTCCCTCTTCTGCTATAACTCTCATTGAGGTTTCGTAATTAGACCTGTTGACAACGTGAACCATCTTCTTAGGTACTAACACACATTTTAGTATGTGTACTAACACACAAATCACAGAAAACCCCCTCCTACTTAAAAAAGTAACAGTTCGTAGAATTATAATAAAGTGTTAAACACACGTAAGTAATGAGATGGTATGTAGTTACTAAATTCTGTTTATATAGGAATAATCATCGTACCGTTATAACCAGTGACTTAATATCATATTATCATAACAGGTAACTGAGTAGGAAGAATCGAGAGGGGCTGAATGAAGGGGTGCTAAACATAGGAGTGAAATAAACCTACTCTTATACTTTCTTTACCAACTATTTCAGTCTGAGGTACCAAGTTTAGAACCACGCTGGTGAACGATTGACATACGGACACTGTTCAACCAGTTGAGAGTATAACATAGTATAAGTAATTTTGTATTTATAACAAATATAGTAAGTGGTTATTATTATAGATGGTATCCTCGAAACACTGTAAAGTTATCCTTTTAGATAGAATTTCCAAGACCATATAATGAATCAGATACAATCTACGAGTTTTTTTACCGACGACGGGATCTCAGAGTATCACAGGAGACAGATAGGACTGTGGGACAGTTGACCATTTGGTTCTACCATCTCTATCGAGAGGAGGGGAGGGGGGGGGGTGATAGGGGGCGAAACCCCTCTCATCCATTTCTCTTGGTAAGATCAAACTCGGATTACACACACAGAGTGAGTTTTCCCCGGAGGGATGGAGGGAAAGGATGATAAACCACACAGGGGAGAGGTTTCCAGTATTGGAGGAGATGAGGATCTTCTGACGACTCCCGTTCTTAAAATAAGAATAGAAAGAAGACAAAGGTGAATGATAGAAATTTTTGTTTTTCTGTCATAGACAAAATAATTTATGTACCTATATGACACTTATCCTCCCGTTTGTTTCAAAGGAATCCGAGGAAGACGGACCCGACCTTCATTCACGTACTGACGTGTGAAAGTGAAATCGTTTTCACACATCTGGGTCTTTGTCATACGACTGGAACCCACGGGGTCTTACCAAAACCAACTCTGTAAACTCTTCAACAAATACACCTGTATCGTAATCAAAGTCGACGGTTAAAATCTTAATTTACCGAATGTAATGATTTTTTTAAAATCGTCTTGTACAAAAGGTTTTATTTACAGTAATTTAGATGTGAGGGTGGTTGACTACACTCTGAACTTGAGTCGTTTATACCGTTTTTGTCGTCTCGTCGTTTTCATTCTTTTTGTGTACGAGTGAAGTATACCATTTTTACTGAGAAGGGAAGGAGAGGTCTTTCGTGTATGTGAACCACTTATTCGTTACACTTTAGACGAAGGGGACTTACATCCCTTTAGCATTTTCCATAGATGGACAAAGGTAAAGTTCAACATACTCTATAATAACTTAAATGTGAAGGTACTGAATCGACATGTAAAAGTTTAGTTGTCATAAAGAAATATAATTATTAAATTTTTATTCGGATAAGATTTTAGGATTTCTTTAGTTAAAACCGTTCAGTCAGTCCCGTTGTCATATGGACTCCTTTCAACGTGATCCTCAGAACGTTTATTAAATTCATCACAGAAGACCTCGGTTCCCGGGATGGATAGAAGTCCCACCAATAGAAACATCGAGACTCTCAATTACTCGGCACTTCGTTAGTAAATTCTGAACGCAGTGTCGTCATCGGTATACTCAAACAGTGACACTACTGTAAAGTATCCTTTAGTAGAGTTAAACACGGAACATGAAACTCTTCTCCCCTTTTTTTCTTTTTAGAAATATGGAATAAAAATGGGTAACGGAGGTAGACCCTATGTTCGTCACAGACTAGTTTGTATACCGTGTATTTGTCATTAAATTAATTTACACTTGTTTCGGAAAAGTACATGGTATAAATTTAAAACTTTTCATCGGGTCAAAAGAAAGATAAGTTTGATGTACTTTGTTGTACTTTTTTTTTCTTTTTTCAGTGTAACAATTACTGTCTACACTACTACTGTACACGTCTCGGGCGCGACTCGTGCTACACTGAACCGAGGTAGATAGTTCCATTCGATAAAACTTTCATGAGGTGGTACCGTCAGTTGCCACAACTCATAAAAGTCGGATTGGTTGGATAGTAAAATTACTTTAACGTTCGTATCGAAACAACACTAAAGTAGGTTAAGATCGTAGACTTTACTAAACTAAATTTACTACGATCCACAAATCTCGGGTTCGTGCTCGATTGGTTCCTCATAAATAAATTTGTAGATACAAGGAAATCCTCAAGGACCCACTTAGTCCCATGTTCATATTCAAACTTTTCTCTACTCAAAATCTGTGGCGGACAAGTTTAAATTTTAAGTACATCGATTAATTCTCAGGAATGTTGTTTTGTCCTTAAACTGATTTCTGAGTGTATTATAATTATTTATTTTTGACCGATAGGGGAGTATTTCAACTCGATTTTCTCACTTTTATCTTTGTCTAATACTCTTTAGACTTTACAAATAGAGAACTAACTTTATTAGTCTCAAAATGTTTCCAGGATCAATATGATATGGTTCATTTTACGAACTCCGTCTACTTTACTATATATATTTTCTAGTAGGTCATTTAACAAAGTAAACAAATTTTTCGGAATTTTCAAACTAGTTTCATTAAATAGAGAAAAGAAGGTCAACGAGTTAATGTGTGAAAATGATGTCGTAGTGTGAGAAATACTACTTTACCTAAGGAGTGTCGGTACACGGTCTAAGAGTGTGTTAGTTAAGTCTGATTTTTGGATGACCCTTTAAAGAATATCATTTCCATATTGTTCAAAAAGTCTTACTCTCGATTCTGACCTAAAAGAATGAGGAGGTAGATTGGTTCACAGTAAAAGCGTGTACGAAATTTTGAAAACTAAGTTAACAAAAGTAAGAAGTCGAAGGTAGAAGATCTCTAGTATCTTTTTTCTCTCTCTGGTTATTTTAAGTTTTGTACAACACGTCTCGTGAAAAAAGGTAATTAAAAATTTGGGTACGTATACCGTTTCCTTTATTTTAGGAACACAAAGACTCAGTAAATGTGAATTGAGTGGTTTTACAAGAAAAATTTTTCTTTTGACTGTACGTTGTTCAAAAGACTCGTAAAAAAAGGGGGAAAATGAATAATCAGGGTAGAACAGTTGAGTGTCAAGGGTTCCAAGTTCCAACCAAGTGTCGAAATTTGGGTATACGACTCTTAGTCGAACTTTGAAATACTTTGTGTGTACGAAACGACACTGGGGGGAGACTCTGTAAAACAGTAAAACCCACACTGTAAAACAGTGAAGATAAAGTCAAAACTCAATCTCACCCTTATTTACTCCGTTCAACCTTTTTTCTTTATTTGAAATTTTTCTTCTTTCCCTTCTTTTTCCTTTACTGATTAAGTGAACCCTACACCACGTATCCTTCTTAAGACCTGGTCTGCATGTCTCAGGAATCTCGACGACGAGAATTGAGGTTGTGGTCGTACCTATATCGGTACATTTTACCAATGAGTGAGTCTACGCATTATTTTAAGTGTTAATATTTTTTTCTCTCAATCTTAAAGTTTCAGACTACTCTGCTAATAATACAAATGAATATGAGGACTGTAAAGGTAATAAAATACTTGAATAGAAACCTGTTATTTCACTCGGTTCGGTCAGTTCTTCTCGAGTACTAGTATACCTAACGGGGTTTGGTCGTCGATGAGATGAAGATCGCGGTGGAGACGGGAGAGGTGAGGACTGCGACGGGGATTTGGGAAGAGACTGAAGATCCCAGTTTAGGGATGTGAGACCTAAGGATGTTTAGGTGAAGACAAAGTACAAAGATGACTAGGTGAAGAGACTTAAAACTTAGAAGTCGAATCAAGAAGTCGTACTTAACCTAGGAAAACATGAATGTACTCTCAACCGGGCTCTTGTGGGAGTTACCAAACGTCAGAGACTTGGAGAGAAGAACAAAAGTCAGTGTTTTCAGGTCCAAGGACGTAGTTTGTTGAGATTTACAGACACATTTATAGTACTCTCCAACAAGTCTAAATTGTCTTCAAAACTAGTCGACACTTTTATTTATTTGTAATTAGGTACTATTGAACATGAGTTCATAAACTCAGATCTCTGTAAACATTCGACCCCCTTTCTTTATAATAAAGGTTTTATGGATGTACTAGTAACAACAAGTCAAAGATTCAGGTCAGGTTGAGAAAGTCTGGGGTAGTTGACGTCGTGGGGTCCGAGGAGACAGGAGGTGATAGAGGAACTGAAACGAGTTTAAGTACAGGCAACTCAGAAACTACGATTGTAGAGTAGAAGACAGTGGGGGAAGAGGAGGACGGGAGTCATAAAGGGTCATTGTTCCAGGAAAGGTCACTCGACCGAGAAGTATAGTCCACCGGTCTGATAACCTGGAAGTGGAAGTCGTAGTCAGGAAGGTTACTTATGAGTCCCAACTAAAAGAAATCCTAGTTGACCAAACTATAGGAACGTTAAGTTCCCTGAGAGTTCTGAGAAGAGGTCGTGTTAATCTTTCGTAGATAAGAAACAGCGAGTCGGAAGGAATACTAGGTTGAGAGTCTAATTCTAAGTATCGAATCCAATATACCTGGATACAGTCGTTTCACTATAGAGACGAAAAATTATACGACAGATCCAAACAGTATTGAAAGGAAGGTTCCTCATTCACAGAAATTTAAAGTACCGAAGTCAGTGACAGGTGTCACTAAGACCTCGGGTTCTTTTATTTTAGACGGTGACGAAGGTACAAAAGGGGAAGATAAACGGTATTTCATAATCCCGGTCTACGTGTACTAGAATCAAAACACCAAACAAATAAAATTACAACTCAAAGTTCGGTCGAAAAAGAGAGAGGAGAAAGTGGGAGTAGTTCTCCACGATACCAAAGAGAAGTGAAAGACGAGAATCTCACCATAATGGACGTATAGACTCTAACAACTATAAAGAGGGTCGTTAGAACTAAGGTCGAAAACTAAGTAGGTCCGGTCGTAAAACGTGTTACATGAGACGTATATTGTAGTTATTCGTCCCATTGTTAAATGTCGGAACGTCACAAGGAAAGGGTTAAAACTTGGTCAGTCAACAAGGTACAGACCAAGATTAACAACGAAGAATTGTGTACATTCAAAGAGTCCTCTGTCCATTTAACCAGACCATAAGGGTAAAGAAATTCTTAAAAATTGTTTTACAACACTAGACGTGCCAGTTCTCAAATCGTACCAGTTACTTCGTTTTTCTCTACAAAAAGATTTTGAGAGAACGAAACAGGTACTAGGTCACTTACAATCGTTAAACTGAAGACCAAGGAGACGGAACAGATTGGTCGAGCATGTAGACGGTCAAGGGGCAAGTATATCACGACTTCGGATCGAACTTCCGAATACTCGTAATGGAACGATCGTACACTTTGCTTGCGTGAACATACCATCAAACTTGTAAGAAACCGTAACGGGAAGAAACTCTAACCTTACTTTTGATTGTAAAAGGTCAGGACACGGGCGACGACAAAAAAAGGTCTAAACGACTGTATAACTCACGTCGTGAATTTGTCGTAGTAGAAAATTCTAGACTTCATCAAGTCGACCTTAAGTAGTGAAGATGATCGAAACAAGAATCATTACAAGGATTCCCGGTGAACTGATGTGTGAGGTCCTATAGACCGAGATCCACTCACTGGTGTAGTATCACCAATAGGCCTAGTAATTTTGAAAAAAACATATCGAGAAGACACATAGGAACGGTGGAGAGGAATTAGAGAAGACGAAGACAATCTAAAAACGGAAAAGACATGAAAAACCACGGGTAGGAACGTACTTTACAAAGGAACTATAAAGGTCAAAAGAACCTCTATGGTGATCAGAACGACTAAGATAACAAAAGGAGATAAAGAAACGTAACAAGTAACTTTATCCGGAAGAATAGAGAGAAACGATAAGAGACCTTGAGACGTAAGTTTACCCATATAGAAAGGAAAAGAGGGAACGAAAAACGAAGAGAAGAAAGGAGTCGACAAACATTTCGGAGGAGTCTTTCGGCGAAACGGAAGAACGTAAAGTAAAAGAAACCCTACCAAAACCAGTGACGGAGGACATGTCATAATACTTGGAGGGAGGTATCAAGAAGTCCGTGAGACAGATGGTCTAGATTAGGGAACTTAGATGAGTAGTGGAGATGACATATTAGTATCTCCTAAATTAAATCCAGTATGGACTTGTCGGATCACCAAAGGGGATGAAAAAGACAAATTCTGACTTAGAACGTTATTCTTCGAGTACTAGACCCGGTGTCAATCGAGGTCGAGAACAAAAACGGTTGACATATATCGAAGAGGTAGAAGTCGGTGTTTCTCGTATTAAACTGAATCCATAACTGTTAGACCACTACAGGTGTATATCTCAGTAGAGAACCCAACAACCTTTATCCACAAACGATACTGGTCACACAAGAGAACTGTTTTGAGACAATCGGAGATGGGACGAAGTAAAACATGAGGTTTCGGTTTGAACGGACAATAAGACCCATAGGGAACTGAAGGATGAAAACACAAGATTAGGGGATACTACTTTCCTGTAGAAAAAAACCACAATCAGGATCCACAACATTGAGAAGTATCTTGACCAGTTAAAGTCAAAGAAGCCTTAGTCACCAACCCTGTATCTGAACCTAATGACACTATGACTTACCAAACGGAACCTCCACTTGGCTTCAGTAAGACAATGAAAACTTCAATGTGGGTTCATGACGTAAAGTCTGAGAAAACATCTGATACTCCTGATGAGGTAAAGAAGATTCCCTAAAAATGGGTGTTATCATCTATCTCATCAGCAGACTTAATTTAAGTGGGTAAGGGTAGGTAAAATCAAGTGACTAAGGATTTTGCAGTCACAAGTGAGAACGGGAGAGGAAGAACTGGTACAGGCTAAATGGAATTAAGTACCTGGATTGTAAAGTCCAAGGATATGTCACAACAAGAAATGTCGTAGTCTGAAATGTGAGTAGTGGTCTGTATAGGCGTCGACTCGCAGTAAAGGTGAAACCGGGTCGGTGAGGTCAGAAAAACCTTGATAATCATTAACGGAAGACATATATCCGTTTACGAGAAGGGGTCATCGTAAACTGTGGAAGACCGGACCCGCCAAGTAGAAGACCACAGTATAGAAAAATGGAAAGTATGACAAGTACCCCAAGAGGACCGTTCTTATAACTACACCCAACGGTAAAAGAGGAGGTCCCCTGGTGCGAAACAGTCTTGAGAACTGATACTGGGTAGGTAATACTCACCGGGACTTGTCTTGCCGAGTATCGAAGTAACTTAATGTGTTCGGGGAAACGGTACTACTCCAACACTAGATACTTCTCCTGTATTTATAGGTTCTCTTATAATTATCTAAATTGAATTTATCTAAATTATGTAAACTGAATTTTCCTTTCTAGTAGTCTAGTAGTCGTCAAGACTTCCTATAAGAAACACGGAAAGGAAACTTTTTACTCGGATAACCGAACCTTTGTACATACAATGCGTGCCCGATATACCCCGATACACACGACTGGCACTTCAAAAAAGTACACTCATCGTATCTCAATTGTACTATATCCAATATTCGGAAGACTGGTTCTAGAAGTGTATGGTCTCGAGGTAAATACGCGTACTACTAAAACTACCGAAAAACAGTAAAGAGTGCAATTAGTGAAATTTCTAAAACATTGGTACACACACCTTTCATCACACGGTTCAAAGTTTGGGGAACCTTAAAGGAATCAAGAGGTAAACCTAAGTCTGAATTCGAGAAGGTCCAAGACAAATGACGATCGATTACTACTAAAGGAATAGGTTTACCTCCTTTCTGAAAACTTGTATATAATTTTGCAGACATACTAAAGACTCTGTAGTCTATCGACCTTATTGTTCAGTTGTAAAACTACTCAATTCACATTTAATTGATTTTTGTGTACTTGATTTAAGAGGAACTTCGTGTCTACCAAACTCTTCGGATCTTCACGAACCTTTTTTTATACCGAAAATAAAAGAACTTGGAGAATTCAAACTTTTTCATCAACTTCTAATTAAAGGTAGAGAAAGGTCAATAACGAAATCTAAAAAATTATGTAATAGAGGAATAAATACATATAAATTGGACGTAACAGGTGCTTGACCTTCGGCAAACGGAAGGAGAAGAAAGAAAAAGGAGAAAGAATGAGTTCCTACTCACCCCTTTTTTTTCATTCTTTGGGTAAAAAACTCTCCGTCCCTCGTGGCTAGACAATAGAAAGTTCTGTGACTAGTCGGTACAAAAGATCACCTATTTTGTGACCTTCACGTTTGATTGGATTCATGTCGAGATAAGGTCGGTATAAAGGAAATGAAAAAAAAAGGAGTCTCTATATCAAAACATGACAATCCCACGATTCACAACGGGAGATAATATCTGAATCTTTACATCGTACCGGACGGAAGTCGGAAGAAACTAAGACCGGATGTCTGAAGGTAATCTAGTCAGTTTTCCCTGGGGTATCCATCACTCCACTCAAGTCTCCTATGTCGTGACCATAACTTCCATTACGGGTCAATTATTCCTCTACTGTAAAAGAAATCGGAAGAAACTTGTATAGAGAAAGTCCCTGGAACATCCTTCATCCTTATGACTCTAATTCTGTTCTAAGATCCAGAGGTCTGTTTTATTTCAGTCATATAATTATAATGATTCGTGGTAGATTGTGGTAATAAAAATAACATGGTCATACGTTTCATAGACGAAAATTAGTAATTTGAAATTAGTAATTTGAAAGATACTGTTATCTTTCCATAAAAGATATTTTGAACAAATAGATTAATATATAAATATAAAAGTAAAATACACAAGTAATAAGTATAAAAATTTAATATTTTCATTATGTATGAACAAATGGTTCCAAATATTAGTAATTTCCTTTTCGTATTAGTGTAGTGGTTTAGTATTGTGACAATTATTAGTAGTTATAACTATGTTCATTAAAATTATCTGACTATATATTAAAGTTTAGACAAAAGTATACATATACATACTCATCAACTACAAAAAGAGTCTTTTTCACGTATGATATTTTTTAGTAAATAATTAGACTATAAAAACAAGTTTTTGGATAGGACTTTCAAGTAGATCATGACATCGATGTAGAGTTTGCATAGAAATTCATTATCAAATTACAAACTATCGTAATATCTGACGCTATACAAGTTAGTAATGTATCAACTACCTAGAAATACAGTAAAGGTTATAAAAGGGTGAGACTTCTTAAAAAGAGATGTGTAGTGACGTGGATACAGGAACGGAACATCCTGAAACTAGATACGTCTTGACTACGAGTTTTGACACTAACGAACCGGTTTGTCTTATCTATACAAATTAAATATTCTCTATATTCATATAATGAAAGGTTTTTCTTCACATACTCTAACAAGTAAAGAATAATTATAAAAAATAAAATAAAAAAGTGTAAACCACTTACTTTTATCGGTAATCAAAAAGATTCAATAAAAGATAAAGTAATTAAAACCAAAATATAAAGATTTGAAATATTCTTAAATAAGGACCTTACATTTCATTATCACGGTTATTATTTAAAACATTTCTCTGCTCTTGTAACAAGTACTTTTAACTTGTGTTTAGTTTTATCTTACTCCATCCGGTACACAACTATACCTTTCTACAGATAGTGTTTAATTAGTTTAGTTCTACGTGTTGTTTTACTTTTATATTTAAAATAATATATTTCGTTTCGTTTTATTTGTAAAGAGTTCTTACTCTTTACGAGTGGGTTTACTATTGTCATGACGAAGAGTCAAGTCAGTCAAGTCAAGTCAGCGAGTCAGCACAGGATGAGAAACGCTGGGGTACTTAGTGTCGTGTGATCCGGAGGGACAGGTAGTGGTTGAGGGACTCAAGTGAGTCTGAGAGCAGGTAGCTCAGTCACTACGGTAGGTCGGTAGAGTAGGAGACAGCAGGGGAAGAGGAGGACGGGGGTTAGGGAGGATCGTAGTCTCAGAAAAGGTTACTCAGTTGAGAAGTGTACTCCACCGGTTTCAAAACCTTAAAGTCGAAATCGTAGTAAGGAAGGTTTCTTGTGGGTCCTGACTAGAGGAAGTCTTACCTGACCAACCTAGAGAGTGTAGGTATGTACTGATGACCTTTTGGTATCGGAACTGATCTGCCTCGAAACAACCGTTTCATTACGGAGACGAAAAATTATACCATAGATCCAACCAGTATTGAAAAAAGGGTTCCTCATTCGCAGAAAATTAAAGTACCGACGTCAGTGGTAGATGTCACTAAAACCTCGGGGGGTTTTTATTTCAGACTGTGACAAAGGTGACAAAGGGGTAGATAAAGGGTACTTCACTATTCTGGTCGACGGTACTAGAATCAAAAGACTTGTAACTCGAAATTCGGTTGAAAAAGTGAGAGGTGAAAGTGAAAGTAGTTCTCCGAAAAATCAAGGAGAAGTACAAGACGGTATTCCTACCACAGTAGACGTATAGACTCCAATAACTATAAAGAGGGCGGTTAGAACTAAGGTCGAAGACGAAGAAGTTCGGGTCGTAAAGAGTACTACATGAGACGTATCTTCAATTTATTCGTCCCACTGTTATATGTCGGAACTACACGAGGAAAAGGATAAACCTTGGTCAGACAACAAGGTACAGGTCAAGATTGACAACGAAGGACTGGACGTATATCCAAAGAGTTCTCCGTCCAGTCCACCAGACCATAAGGGTAGAGAAAGTCCTAAAAGGTGTCAAATAACACAGGTGTGTCAGTTTCCGAAACCACATCAGTTATTTCGTCTTTATCTACAAAAAGACCTTGAGAGAACGAAAAAGTTACTAGGTCGTCTACAACCGTTAAACTAGAGACTAAGGAGACGGAAAAGATTTTGGTCGAACTTGTAGACCTTCAAGTGCCAAGTGCATGACGACTTCGGACCGAACCTCTTAAAACTCGTCATGAAATGATCACACACTCTACTCACGGTAACACCCCATCAAACTCGTAAGAAACCGTAACGGAAAGAAACCCTAACCTTACTTTTGACTGGTAAAGGTCAGGACATCGGTGACGACTCAAAAGGTTTAAACGACCGTATAACTCACGTCGTGAAAGTGTCGTAGTAGAAAGTCCTAAACTTTATCGAGTTGATCTTAAGGTAGTGGAGGTGATCGAAACAAACATCGCTACGAAAGATTCCGGGTGAACTGAAGTGTAAGGTCCTACACACCGAGATCCACTCACTAGTGTGGTAGCACTAATAGAACCAGCACTTCTAGAAAAAACATGTCAAGAAGACACATAAGAACGGTGGAGAAGAATTATGGAAGACGAAGACAATCCAGGTCTGGTAAGGACAGAAATAATTCGGGTAGATAGAGAGAAAAAGAACTTCTCTAGAGATCAGAAGGGGTAAGACAACAAAAGGAGATAAAGAAACGTAACTAGCGACTCCTTCCGAAAGAATAGAGAGGAACGATAAGAAACCTTGAGACGTGAGTCTACGAATATAGAAAGGAAAAGAGGAAACGAAAAGTGAAGAGAAGAAAAGTGTCGATAATCATTCCGGAGGACTCTGTCGGTAAAACGAAAAACCGTAAAGAAAAGGTACCCTACCAGAACTAGGGACAGAGGACATGTCACAGTGTTTGGAGACAGGTATGAAGTAGTCCGTAAGATAGATAGTCTAGATCAGGGAATTTGAATAAAGAGTGAAGGTGACATATGTTCTTGACGAAGATCTATGGGAAAAACTTCCCCTCCTAAAAGTGTGAAATTTCTGTGTAAACATGAGACATTTAAACATACTCACACATAGTAAAACATGGATTTTCTACTATATCTTTGTGATTGACTATTTTTCTTCGACCAACTTTATACCGAGTATCACTATGATGACGAAAGGGATGCGTCATTTTAAAGGTACAAGATGGAACCAGTCACAATCATAGAACATGACTTAAACTGGGACAAAGGATTCTTTGTAGTCTCGGTCCCACGACAAGAGGTCTGTCCTAATTACGGGAACGATTTAAGAACGTCGATGAATTAGGGACTGACTTGGATTAATTTTCGTTGATCAATTTCAGTGTATACGTCCTCTTTTTAGTCATAGTTCTTACGTGAAAGTCCACTCTTCTAACATAGACAATTTTGTCGTAAAGTCAGTGTTTCAATGACAAGAGAATTTACAGTGAAGTCTGTAACTATAAACAGTCTGGTAAGACTACTGAAAACTGTACTCGATACGAGTCATAAATCCCTACTGTATATACATACTCTGATTAAAGGTTGAACCAAGACACCATATTAAAATGGGAAGCTCCTGTTAAACATTAAAAAGAAAAACCTACTTCATACTGAACGAGAACAATTAATCCACAAAATTAGTGAATTCAAGTTCTACGTTGTAGTACTTGTTTTTAGTTGTATTAGGAAGTTAATTAATGACATTATAAATTTAGAGATAACAGAACCATTTGTTTATATCTCTGACCAGTTATCTTACGTATCTTTAAAGTCTATATTTGTAATATGATATATTGTTATATATAAAGATGAATATATAATATAGTATTGTAAGTGTAAAGTTTATTCACTTTTTACCTAATAAGTTATTCATCACCATTATGCTGGTCCGTCGGTAGACCTTTTTCTGTAAGTTAGGGATGGAGAGTGTAATACGATATCATCTCAGTCCACACAACTTTAAAAATGATAATTTTTTATTTTAACACCTTCATGGTGTTTGTACCCTCTTGATAAAAATATCAAAACATTCATCTCATTCGAAAATATTATACGGTACTTTGATTCTTTGTCGTTTTATCTTTTGAAATCTCCCAAATGGGTCACCGAGTCGACATTTCTTAGGTGGACGTTCCGCCCTTTGCGTCCTCTGTGTTCAAACTAGGGACCCAATCCTTCTAGGGGACCTCTTCCTTTACCACTGGGTTAGGTCATAAGAACGAACCTCTTAGGGAACCTGTCACCTCAGACCTCCTGATGTCAGGTGCCCCAGTACTTCTCAGTCCTGACTTGTTGACTCGTATGTACGTGCGTAAGAATCAAATCTTTGTTGAAGATTTTTAGTTCTGGTTGTCAACTAAAATTTTTACCTTTCTTTCCATTTTTGTTTACTTTTTAAATTTCTGAGAAGTTTCAAAGTTAACATTGATCTTTTTACGTTTAATTTTGATGTTTTGTGGTAATAAATGAAGAGTGTAATTTCTAGTTCAAGTATGTCCGATAACTATTTTCGTTTCCTTTGTCTGTACAGGTATATAAAACTATTCTGACATTCAGATAACGTTTCTAAAACCGGTATACATACTATAATTTTTTAATATGAACTAGTTTGTTAAGATTCTTAAACAAGACATGTAATTGGAGATGTACAAGTTTTATTTTATATAACTACCTAAAAGTAGTGTCGTAATAAAATATTCCTTTTTATGATTTTGTTTACCCCACACACCCTAGACCAATTCATTTAACGATTAAGGGGTATAAACTTATAATACGTTGGTGACTTTATTACTTGGTCAATGTCTATGACTATACATGACTAATTCTATATAATTCATTTTGTACCTTGTGCGTCTTGTCACATGTATGATATAACGTTTAACAAAATTTTTCTCTTTTCATGTATATGTGTGTGTCTACCCGTATCTTATGAAGACTCTCTCTGTTACATTCTGGGACCTCAGTCACTAATAGAGACCTTTCGTCGACTCACGGATTCCCTGTGTCCATCACGATCCTACTTCTGCTCACAACGGCATATGGAAACAATGTAAAAATCAAAACAACAAAGGGGTCCCTTCATAAGGTTCTTCCCGGGAATATGGGTAAGTTCCTATGAAGGAGGGTCAGTATGAAGGGTACAATCTCTGACCTACGTCTATTTATTCGAAAAGATTCATGGTTTTATAAAGGAGACATATAATTTGTGGTTTTTTTGACTCTAGTGATTCAAAATGACCATACATGTAGGACTTCTGTCACCCTCCTACACTTCATTCCCTTTAAGGAGATACTGTCCTTCATTTTCTTCTTTCTGTAAAACCTCAAATTCCTTTTCTTCTCGTATTTTTCGGTTCACGTCGTCACTTACAGGAGGTGTTAGAACCCCAGTTTTGAGGTTTTCTTACACATCTTTGTAAGTCTACACTATCTTCCTTTGGGTTCCATCTAAAAGATCAAACAAAACAAAACCAAACCAAACCAAACTAAGTCAAACAAAACCAAGTTAAACCAAGAATTCAGTGACAGACTCTTTTCAATACGGAGAAACTCTCTATGGCACAAGAAGTCTCATGGACTTGTCATCTCTACATAGATTTGTCCATCTGAAGGATATCGTTGAGGTCATGGAGGACAGGACAAGTGCCGTACAAGTCCTAGGTGTACAAGGATGGACGAGACTACCCTCCTGTCTTTTCATGTCTCATTTGGACACTTGGACTTCTCTTAACTCCATGATGGTTTCTCCCATGTCCTTAGATACTGTTCTGAGTTACCGTTCCTAGTACTTGAGTCTTCGTCTACGATCATAGTACGGTTTCCCTGGTCGTCCTAACCAGTGGGTGCCCCTATAGGTGACTAGTTGGTGGTACGGTACCCCTAGTGACTCCTTGGTTTTCTCTCAAACATTATATCTGGAAGGAGGACGAAAGTACTTTTGTAAACGTTTCAGTCCGAAAATTTTGATAATAAAACGATACCTGACTTTATATAAAGCTACGAGTACGATTTGATACTGAAGACAAAACATCCACCCTAAACAGAAGTGGGATTTCATTACTTTAATTGACGTCGGTACTTTAATTTTCTATGAACAAGGAACCTTCCTTTCAATACTGGTTGGATCTGTCGTATAATTTTTCGTCTCTATAATGAGACGGTCGTTTACAGGTAGATCAGTTTCGACACCAAAAAGGTCATCAGTACATACCTACACTCTCAACCTGACACTTCTTTCGACTCACGGCTTCTTAACTACGAAAACTTGATACCAAAACCTCTTCTGAGAACTCTCAGGGAACCTGACGCTCTTTTAGTTTGGTCAGGTAGGATTTCCTTTAGTCAGGACCTTCCTGACTACGACTTCGACTTTGACTTCGTAGTTTATAAGTAACCTTCCTGACTACGACTTCGAATTTGAGGTTATGAAATCGGTGGACTACGTTCCTTGACTGAGTAAACTTTTCTGGGACTACGACCCTTTCTAACTTCCACCCTCTTCCCCTGTTGTCTCTTACTCCACCAATCTACCGTAGTGTCTGAGTCACCTGTACTCAAACTCATTTGGGTACAACTCATTTAAGCCCTCAACCACTATCTGTCCCTCCGGACCGCACGACGTCAGGTACCCTAATGTTTCTCGACCTGTGCTGACTCGTTGACTTGACTTGACTTTCATTACTTATTGAACTGTGTTACTTATCCTTCAGTGTCTATATTAAATACCCCTAACATTTTACACGATCGAATTATATAATAAGGAGTATGTAGTCACATTACAAACAAACAAACAAACAGACAACATTTAGTGGATTTAAAGACAGTCCGTATTCATTTATATACCTATATAAACCCGGCACTACAATATTTTTAGTTATAAAACCAGTTCTCGATTTTTTATGACGTATAAACGTTTACTCTTAATATATAAAGGGATTTATAAATAAACTGTGTACCTTTGACGTATCCTTTGTAACTATGAACGATGAACAACCCTAGGTGAAGAGAGACTGGAACTTATGTGTCGGTTCTGAGTTTGTTTTAGAAGTAAAAATCTAAGTTGACGAGACGTTCGTAGTCGCACAGTAAATTCGTTTCGTTTCCGTTTCACACACACACACACACACACACACACACACACACCAGATTTTCAATATCCAGATTATCAGTGTTTTTGCAGAAGTTCATTTCGTCGTTAGTTGATAAATATCACGTAAATTCAGATAAATGTTTATATGATACTTATAAGAATTTTCGGGGGTTTTATAAGGAACGGAACATATAAGTAGTTTCACGACCTTTTAATGTGTTCTCGTTAGTCTATTCCTTCAATTATACTGACCGTGGTTACACTGACTAAATGAGGAGGGGGATACTAATTAATGTTGATTTAACTANATCCAGATTATCAGTGTTTTTGCAGAAGTCCATTTCGTCGTTAGTTGATAAATATCACGTAAATTCAGATAAATGTTTATATGATACTTATAAGAACTTTCGGGGGTTTTATAAGGAACGGAACATATAAGTAGTTTCACGACCTTTTAATGTGTTCTCGTTAGTCTATTCCTTCAATTATACTGACCGTGGTTACACTGACTAAATGAGGAGGGGGATACTAATTAATGTTGATTTAACTACAATGGTCGTTACTAATTAAATGTTCAATCCACGTTTCATTTACTTGATTCGTTTAACCTTAACCGTGATTGTTAAAGAATTCGGAGTCATTTCGTGGGTTTAGTACTATTTGATAATACGTGTCTTATTAAAGAGGGGGTTTTACCAATTTTACGTATCCATATCCACCGAAATCGAGTACACACACACACACACACACACATATTTGTATATATATTTATACGTATATATATACATAAAAGAATGTAGAAGACTTCGTTTTAAATCTACATTTTTTTTGTTTAGACTGTACAAAAAATGAATCTATATGACGTATCTATACGTACCCCTCTGTTTACGGAGTTCGAAGTAAATGAGTTTTATTTACGTTTTACAAAAGAAGGTGAGACTAGAAAATCATAAGTAAAATTCTGGAATCTAACCCAACATATGTCTGTGTTTGGGTGTGAACCGGGTCAACACGTATAAGACTCGGTCAAAAGAGGATGATTTTTACTTCTCTTAAAATTGATAAGGTGTCTCGAAAATTTGTTTTATTATCGAATCTTCGAGACCGTTTATCGTCTGAAGGACATCCTAGTGAGTGATCTCAAAGGTCACCCAAGAGACTTGTTTCCTCGTCAGATTATCCGCGAATGGTGTGGACGGTTACATAGAAGTACAAAGGAACGTGTAGGTTCATGTATCCTCTTATTTTCAGTTTCCCTCCGGTAATGAAAGGGACTTTATTTGACTCTGTTACCAGTCCTTTTACACAAACACTACTGACACATGAGTTTCCTATAACAACAAGTCACCGAGTCAGTACAGCCTGTGAAACACTGGGGTACCCGTCTTCGTGTGGTCCGAAGGGACAGGAAGTGGTAGAGGGCCTCGAACGAGTTTGAGTACACGTAACTCAACCACTACGGTACGTTGGTAGAGTAGGAGATAACAGGGGAAGGAAGAGGACGGAAGTTAGAAAGGGTCATAGTTCCAGAAAAGTTTACTCAGTTGTCAAGTGTAGTCCACCAGTTTAATAACCTCGAAGTCGAAGTCGTAGTCAGGAACTTATAAGTCCTAACTAAAGGAAATCCTACCTGACTAACCTAGAGGAACGTCAGGTTCCCTGAGAGATCTCAGAAGAGGTTGTGGTGTCGAGTTTTCGTAGTTAAGAAGTCGTGGGTCGGAAGAAATACCAGGTTTAGAGTGTAGGTTTGTACTGATGACCTTTTTGGTATCGAATCTTGACATTTTATAAAAACGTCTTCCTTCTATTTTAAAGTAAATTAGATTATAAAACTTCTTTGTGTCTTTGTATTAAGTCAAGTCATATCAGAGAGTCACAGCCTAAGAAACGCTGGAGTACTTGGTGTCATATGGTCCGTAGGGATAGGTAGTGGTTGAGGGTCTCAGATGGGTTTGGGTACAGGTAACTCTGTCACTACGGTAGGTTGGTAAAGTAGGAGAGAACAGGGGAAGAGGAGGACGGGAGTTAGAAAGGGTCGTAATCCCAGAAGAGTTTACTCAGTCGAGAAGTGTAGTCCACCGGTTTCATAAATTCAAAGTCGAAGTTGTAGTCAGGAAGGTTACTTGTGAGTTCTGACTAGAGGAAATCTTACCTGACCAACCTAAAGGAACGTCAGGTTCCCTGAGAGTTCTCAGAAGAGGTTGGGGTGTCAAGTTTTCGTAGTTAAGAGGTCGTGAGTCGAAAGAAATATCAGGTTGAGAGTGTAGGTATGTACTGATGACCTTTTTGGTATCGGAACTGATCTGCCTGGAAACAACCGTTTCACTACAGAGACGAAAAATTATATGACAGATCCAACCAGTATTGAAAGGAAGGTTCTTCATTCGTAGAAAATTAAAGTACCGACGTCAGTGGTAGACGTCACTAAAACTTCGGGGGTTTTTATTTCAGTCGGTGACAAAGGTGGCAAAGGGGTAAATAAACGGTACTTCACTACCCTGACCTACGGTACTGGAAGCAAAAGACTTACAACTCGAAAGCCAGTTGAAAAGTGAGAGGAGAAAGTAAAAGTAGTTCTCTGTGAAATCAAAAAGAAGTGAAAGACGGTATTCCCACTACAATAGACGTATGGACTCCAATGAATATAAAGAGGGTCGTTGGAACTAAGGTCGAATAATAATCTCAGTCATATCAGTAGATCAAATTTGTGTACGAAAACGATATCCTCGGGATCGTCTTTAACTACTTTCGTACCTCTCTGTCCTATCCTCGGTCTTAATCCGAGACCAAGCTTTTCAAAAGAGGAAAACAAATTTCAGTATTACACACAAGAGTCGGACGGTTTAACAGTTTATAATGGTAAATTGGGTCAACTTACGGTAAAAGACAAAGTTTGTTCTAAAGAAGTTTTCTGTGCATTTAGTTGACTTGACTTTCCCTATTGATCTTTTCGAAGGGTTCCAAAAAACGAAAAGTAAAAAATCTCGTTTGTGGTATAAATTTAGTAAATAGATAAAGTTCGTGAATCTTATCACGGTGGACCGTACCTTCTCAACGAGTTATTAATAAACACATTATTTATATGTAAGATAAGAAATTCTAAGTCTTAACAACCTGTTAACCACCGATTCTTATCTTTATAAAAAATTTTCTCTGAGACTGTTGATATAGTAAAAATTAATTGGAAACTGGTTTAACAAAGTGACGTTTCAGTGTGTATGCAGAACTAATTCCCTGTATTTCATAATAATTACAGATAATAGAGACCACCATTCATTTTTAAGAACGTCCAAGACAAGTCCACCGTAGAAAATGTGTTAAACTTTTCTAGATAAAGTTATCAAAATTTCTTTTAATGATCTGACCGAAGTATTTTGTGCCTGGCATTTTGTGGTCTATTCGACTACTCTCCACGTCAATTTGTTGATGTTATAACGAAAAGTCAAATAACAGCACCCACTCCAATTAGTCACCTTTGCGCTCGTTTCTGTCATTCTTTCTCTTAGTTGGGGTTTTACACTTTTACAATTATGTAATTTATACAGTGATTAAGTGACTTTGTTTATTAGAACTTGTTCCCATACTATGATTCGGACTGTAATCGTAAAGGTAACAGTCCCTTCGCGAGAAGAGAGGAAAGAAGAGTGTAAAACGGATAAGAGGACCCGAGAAGATGACGAACGGAAGAGTATAGGTAATAAAATCCCCGGACTTCGTGAGAAATGGTCGAAAACAACCTTGAGAACATACAAATTTCAATGCTGAAATGAATTTATCGACCCGATAAGAAAAAATTAACATTATAGAACCAAGTCAAAATCTTTTTTCGAAATACTTGTTCTCCCTGAATAAGAAAATAGAGTTTTGTGACTTTGAACGAGGATTAAGTTAAGGGACAGGAGTTCTTTACATTTCTACTTGTTCTCATTCAGTCATGAAAATTCCCTAAATTTTAGGCCATTCCTTGAAATATAGATACATATACACACATACTTATCCTACTACATTCTTCAAAGTATAATCTTGCTGTTTGTTCAACCGGGAGACACGGTAAGTCCACCATGTGGTTCATTGTCCGTATCTAGGTTTTCAGATTTTAACTTAAGGATTAGACCACAAATAAAGACTTTACTTAACTCTCGAAAGATTGAATTATGAATATATGTAATAATACAAAAATATAAATGTGTCGTACTATCCGTTATGTAAAAATTCCCTTTATTAAAAATTTCTTAAAGAGAATGTAAAAAATCTTTCTTTCTTAATTTCTTCCTTTTATAATGTATTTACTTTATGATACAGTCACTGTGTAATCTAGTATATTCGTTACACTAATCCTTTTTTCCAAAGTTACAGAATTTAACTGTACATACACACGTACCAATATAAATACGTTTTGGGTACATAAAGTAAAAAGTCCACGAATCATAAAAGAGACAGTAAGTACTAAACTCTTTTATCCACTTCGACTTTGAACTCATTTAATTATTTATTAGAAACGAAGAAAAAATCTACAATTACATTATTGTAATAGGAAACTATTCTTTGTAATTAAAAATCGTTAGAAAAGTTAAGTCACCATCTACCAAAAACAGTGAGTCTCGAGAATCAGAACAGTTTCGTTACTTCAACTGTGGGGAGAAGTAAAATTCAGAAAGTATTAAATATTTAGAGGATATAATGACAGGTCGCATCTACCTATAAAAAATTCACATGAATTCGAAAGACGGTATCATTTGAAGGTACAGATCTTAAACCTCTGTAAAAGAAAGTAAAAAGTAGGTGAAGACTAAAAGTTTAGGACTCACGAAGAGGGAAAGTACACGACTTGAAGTCAGAGATTCTCTCTTCCGTCCCTAACAAAGTGAAAGTATTAGGTGACTTACGTTCGTTGTTGGTCCTATATATTAATAGAGTTTATCAGTATTCCACCCAAAGTATTTAGTGTGTTTTAGTAGGAGAATAGTGTAATAGTAATGTACTAGAGGTTTATTCTAGTATTATAAATAAAATAAAACGAAAAATAAAACCTATGTGTATTTTTATCTAGTCCAACAATGACTTTCTCTTAAATAGATCCTTAGATTTCTAAAATCTTTTTTTTAATGATACAAAGGGGTAATTCATAATAAACCCGTTAAAAATACAAAGGAATGAAAAGTTAGAAATAAAAGAATTGGTAGAACTATTTGAGAGAATGTAAGAAAAGTGAAACATAAAATAAAGTACAATGTATTCTATAAAATCCAGAATGGGTTCCTACTTGTAAGTCTCGTTAAAAGGTATTAAAATGATTTTATAAAGGATTTTAGTCTTATATTTTGACCTATGTGTAACATGAATTACTAAATAGTCCATAGATATTTTGATGATATAGTAAATATTTACATATGACCAGTAAAAAGTATCAAGATCTTAGACAAGAAGTAAACGTCAAGTCGGAAAAATGATTCTAGTATCCCAGTCTACTTAGAAAAAAATTATGTTAACTCTGGTCTAGAAATCTTTATCTTTTCTTCCTTTACCAAAGGAGTATGGAAGGAAGAGAATGATTGGACGGTTTTTCCAGATACAAATCCTAGGACCCTGTCATGGAACCAAAATTGATATGGTTCTAGACTACAAATCCAACGAGAACAGGACCAAAGAAGTAGATCGGAAAGTGTATAATATCATTTAACCACGATGTAGGTGAGTAATTACTAGATGTTCACTTAGACTGAGTAAAGAAACTTATCAGAGTAATCATCTGTCAATATAAAAGGAAACCATTATTTCTTGGTTGAAGCAGAAGTACAAGTCAAGACTTCGAAAGTGAAAGGGTAGGTTTCTCCGAAAGTATTTGTTCTCAAAATAGAACTTCTGGTTTGATAAAGACGGGGTCTCTGGTTCTTTACCCGTATTGTCCCAAGACCCATGATCTGAAGACTTCATATAACTTCATGATTATTTAAGTGACTGAATAATGGATGTAAAAAACCGAGAATGAGTGTCGAGTGGATCTCTCCATTCTCGTTAAAAATTTCGGAACTACGATCCTTTTGGAACTGACTGACAACGGTCTCAGGAAGAACCTTACTCTTCACTATATTCAGGTTAAAATCCCTTCGATGAAAATCTCGTCTATTTCAATCAAAAGTCTCTCCCTTTCCTCTGAATCGAAGTTTTTGTGTTTTCTCTACTATAACGGAAAAAGGAACCACAGACCTTCTAAAGTACGAAAGTCTAAGATCCGTGTGTACTCCGAGTTGAAACCAATGGAGGTAACACAAATCACTCCGTGCAAGTGATATGAGCAGACTTCTGTTCGGATTCTGTGTAGTATGTCGGAACCAGAAGGTTTCAAGACAATAAGAGAACCGCCCCACCCCTGCCCCCATCCCCCACCCCCCGCCCTCTCCCCGTCTTTGTTGTGTCTTCGGCACTACTACACGAGTCCCCGGGGTCGTGTCAGAGAAGAAATCAGAGGTCTCTTTCTAAAGACGGGGAGAGAGCAGAGAAGACGGAAGTGAAAGAGGAGTGACCGTGGTTAAAGTGGTAAGGACGGGATGTATTAGGAACGGATTCTCAAATATGAGTTCTCAAATCTGAAAGATTCGGTTTTTAGGTCCTTCTCTTAATTGAAGTTCGATAAAGACGAAACTGGACCGTTGAGTCGGTACGATTTCGTCTTCCGTTTTCTGGTTGATGGTAAAAATCTTAACCGTTCCCTTTTTATAAATTTTTTTTTGTCATTATATTCAATTATATACTTGTCTAAGATAGTGGAACTATCAAATTCATATATATACGATGAACATTTACTTTTTAATAACTGATTCCTTTTCTAATAACTTTTATTGTTTACCGACAATAGTGGTGCAGTAATGGTCTCGGTTCAGACTACTTATTCCACCACAAGTTCTACCCATTAAGTCAAACCTTAGGTTTTACTCGACATTGATATCTCATTAATTTGACTGTAATAATTACTGAACGTTCGACCGAGAATTTAGTTAAGGTTTGGTAACTTTATTGATACTTCGATGGGGTTTGATACTAGCTGTCGAAAATAAACGTATATTTTAACGACCACTACATGAAGGAATGAAAAGTTATTATAGTTATACAGTATTAAGCAATAAGTTGTTCATAACACCTTAAGGAAACACGGTCCTCGACAAGATCCGTGATCCTATGAAACCACTTATTTTGTTCGTTTTTTTTTTTTTTTACGAACGGGTGTACTTGGAATATACTTTTGTGTGTTATTTGTTTTATTCATTTAACATATAGTACAATGGAACAGTATTCACGATATTTATTAAGTCTCCCTCCTCGTCTCACCCTTCTCACCTCTATTCTTTACCTCAAGGTTTGTACCACCCGTCTCCAACACAGTGGTTCCTACGTAAACTAGTTTCCGAGTTTCTCTACCTTTATGTACTTCCTTCTTACAAAATTCTTCTCTAGTCATCCTCACTTGTGTACCGTATAAATCTTACTGTCCTTCCGGTTCACCGATCACAGTTTTCGTTCCGTCTCCTCGTCGTCCATTTCTCCTATCTTTGGAACCCAGTGTATTCGGGAATGTTTGGTGCCACCCTTAAAACCGAAAATGTGACTACTCCTTCGAAAACGTCCAAACTGTACTAGACTAAATATAAACTTATTATAGTAATACCAAGGACACAACTTTTATGTGATTTTCTATATTTTCTATTTTTAGGCCCTTTGGGTGACCTTCACATCATGTAATTAAGTTCCTTCTCCACTATCACGTAACTTGGATGGACGATCGTCCCTCCTACTATTCTTTACCAGTTTAAGTCCCCCTTTAATCTTCCATCTTGGATCGTCTTAAACGACGGTGTAACTTACGCTGTACCCCAGTGTCTCAATATCTGTCTATTTTCATGTCTAGTTAGTACAAACCCTGACGTTAAGACCAATATTCAAAGGTACGAATACTTTGTCAGTTCAACAACAAATCGGTAATTCACTTTCACTTCAGCGAGTCAGCACAGGATGAGAAACGCTGAGGTACCTGACATCGGATGATCCGAGGAGTCAGACACCTTAAGAGGTCCGTTCTCATGACCTCACCCAACTATAAAGGAAGAGATTCCCTAGAAGGACTGACTCCCTAACTTGGACGTAGAGGACGTAACGGTCGGTCTAAGGAATGACGAATCAGCGGTCCCTTCGGGTCTACCAGGACATTATGATCAGATTTCTGGTCACGACTCTTTTTGGATCTTTATTTTACAACCCTCAGCGCTAAGACCTCTCTCACATTGATAAAACTGTATTCCAGGGTCTTCAATGGACGATTAAATGTCTTAAAATAGACAGGTCACCGTTTAATACCTAAAAATTTTTAGGACATTCTATAATTATGGAAAAAACATAGATTAGGACTTTGGAACTTAATTGTAAAACGTCACGTTAAGACTACGAATTGAGGGACTCAATAGGTTCTGAAGTGTCTCTGAGTCAGTGATGACGTTCGAGGTCCAAGGTCCGGTGGGTGTGTGGATACCGTTTGTCCGATGTCTAAATTTCTAAAGGTGACGGGGAACGGGGGAGTACAGACTATTAAGTGATCCCGTTGAGTACTTTGAGTACCATCACGATACGAATTTTAATATCAAACGAACATTTTCTGTGTCTAGTCCTGGTGGGTTTACTTCTTTGTGTATCCCATAAGGGTTTCGTTTCGAAAGTACAGGAGTCCTATACAGTGGGAGGGTCGTACAGTTACACATACTGATTGGTTCCTTCGAGTGGGGTCAAAACCAAGGGTCAGAAAAATAATGTGTCTGTACTAATTAGTCTAGTAACTGGCACTTGGGTTCGAGGTCAAAGGAAAGAGAGGAACTACCAGTCCGACAAAAGTACGTAAGTCCGTAACTTACAACCGAGTTACGGGGTTGTGAGATCTTACCGGTCGGGGTAGGACCTTGATAGATCCTCGGGTGGTTCTTAGTGAAGTAATCATATTTGAGACCACACGAGGGTGCCAGCGTGGTACTTATTGTTTCTACAAAAATAATGAACCCTCTAGGGTTCCCAATTTTCGAGGGAGAGTTTTGTTATCGTGTTTCTGGTCTGTTTAAGAAATAATAATATATTGTATAAAGAAACAATTTAACTATTACTGATGTATCGAGGAGTTTATAAGAAACTTGATCAAATTAGAGAATGACTGAGAGTAATTAATTATTCACATTATTTTATAATCTGTACATAAGTAATATATAAAGGTACCTTCAGTATTAAAATGAAAAAATTTTTAATTTGAACTATAATTTACTCTATTGGTTGTCTTATGTAGTTCTTCTTTCCTCCAGTTCTTAAAGGACCGTCAGAGTACCAATCCTGAGGTGTGAAAGTGACGGGACCCGGACCCAAGTTAGGGACCAGCCCCTTGATTATAGGGAATTCGGTACGTCACACTGTTTATTTAATTTATTTATTTTTAAATTTTTCTTTCTTCCGGATGGTTGATTGGGAATTCGTGAGTCACAACTTCAAATTCTCTATTCTTCGTCAGTCGTCTTCTAAGTGTCCTTACGGTTACTGGTTCTTCCCTCGTTTCTTTCACACAAGCAGACCTTAGGTTTGTTTCTTTTGTCAAATTCCTCTTCTCACGGTTGATATAGTTTACACCGACTTTAAAGTAGTAACATAAATCGTCCAAGGAGCTGTTCTCTTGAAAACTTTTACTACTCCACAAACGTCACTCAAATTCTTTTATTATCCTCATAAAAAGTCGGTAACTTTCCTTACTTCGTGACTAAGAACGTTGTCACACCTATTCGAAACTACTTCTGTAATACGATTCACTTTCTTCTATCTGTGTTTTTCTAGTGTATAACATACTACGGTGGATATAATTTAAAGGTCTTATTTATTTACGTATCTCTGTCTTATGGTCCCTGACAGCTCGTCTCCCTTTACCCCTCGTTGAAGAATTTCCCAGGTCCCTAAAAAGTCCCTACTACTTTTACAAAAACCTTGATCTATCTTCAACGTTAATGTGTGTAAGACTTACACAGTTTATGGTGTCTTAACAAGTGAAATTTCAACGATTAAAATACAATGTACTTAAAACGTAATTAAAAAATTTTTCTCTTTTACCCATCTATCTTCAGTCTCTCTCACTCATATCCTTTGAGAAGATTTACGTTCTCTAAACGACAGTTCCCCTTGTTTTTCATATTGATCGATTTCCTCCTACAACACACCCCAGTTCACTTCTAAAAAGAAAAATGTCCTTGTTCATTCTCATATAAAATAATATAACGTTCACACGGGGAGTATGTAAGAGTGACCCAAAGAAGAAATACAGAAACCTACATCTTATAGATACAACCACCCAGGGTCAGAAAAAATGACTACCAACAAGTCGTCAATCAACACTAAAAGCAAACGAACAGTCTCCTCCATTCGAATCCCCGGAAGATGAGGTGGTAGTTTAGAGAACTTGTTCTCATATAACCTTTTGACTATCTTCACCGGACACCTCCCCTTTTTACCTACTATTGTCTTCTCACTCCCCTCTATCTCGTAAAAAAAAAGACATGAAAACCAAGTATGATTTTGTGTTTTTCGTTTTTGTTTCTCGTGTGGAAAGTTTTAGGTGAATGTATTATAATTTGGTTCAAAGGGACCACAGATTGGATCGTGAGGGTAACGGAAAGATGGAAAAGACACAGAAGTACTTCAGAGGGTTTAGGGTATTAATAATAGTAGAGATTTCACTTTCTTGATCTGATCTATTAGGGATTCCTAGGAAGGCCAGGGTCTCAAGATACTAAGAGACTATCAGTGACTAAGTAAAATCAAATTCTAGATTCTTATAGAAATACTTCAGAGGAGACAGGTGTAAGTATAGTAACCTAGGTGAGTTTGAAGGAAGAATTTTTTAAGTTTCGATATAACTAAATATCGTCTAATTTACTTGTCTTGTGTGTCCTACTCGTTTCTTGAATTCTGATCGTTTTACGTTAGTCTCTGTAGACCCACCTAAATTGTGGTGTCGAAATTTTGTAGACCCACTACAATCATAAGGTTAAGACCTTTAGTATGCAAGGCTTCAGACTGTAATGAAACCTACTCGTTGAACATAGGAATTCAACGTCTACGAAGTAAAACCGTTCTTTTGGACTATTCGTTTCCTTTCTCGTGTTTTCTTTTATTTTTAGTCTCGTAGAGATCGTACGTCACTACTTGATAGACTTACGTCTTTCGACTTTAGATTTATATTTATTACCCAATTAATAAAGACCCTGAAGATCTGGAGTACATAAACTATCGGATGACTGTGTAGTTTAAGTTACACGGACTTGGGTTTCGGAACGTAAAGGGTGTCAGGACAAGGTATACTGAATGGTCCAAAGTGACAACGAGAGTAGTCGAGTCAAGTCAGGTCAGCGAGTCAGCACAGACTAAGAAACGTTGGGGTACCTGACGTCGTGCGGTCCGAATGAACAGGTAGTGGTTGAGGGTCTCAAATGAGTTTGAGTAAAGGCAACTCATCTACTATGGTAGGTCGGTAGAGTAGGAGACAGTAGGGGAAGAGGAGGACGGAAGTTAGAAAGGACCGTAACCCGAGAAAAAATAGTTGTATATAGAGAGTAGTCATATGTCTAAGTTTTGGATCCTTATTGAAACCTGGAAGAAGGAGAAACCCGGGGAAAGGACATAGTCCAGTAAAGAACTCCAGACATACAAAGACAGACGTAGAACGAGGACCGGGGAAGAAAGGTTATATTGAGAAGAGAAACAACGACACGTCGGAGTGACGTCAGAGGTGCAAGAGACCTCGAACCTGACTAGGTACGGAAAGGACCGGTAAGACAGTCGAGGGGTGTAAAACAAGTGTGACGAAACGATTAATTGGGAAAATCCTCCGTTCTAGTTCGAAACATTCTGACTCGATTTTTGTGAATCATAAACGGGGGACACCCTAAGTCTGGTGTCCGACATAGCTTACGGTCACGGATCCCACCTTTCTGTTCAAAAATTTACACCGGGGGAGAGATAAAGAAAAAACTTATATTAAAAGAAACCTGACAACGACCCAGAAGTGACTACGTACCCGAAAAAAGATCGACGTAACTCGTTCCCGACGAGAGATATTACCGTCACGTACCCGAAGAGTGACCATCGAAGACAACAAAACCTCGTGCCCGAGATCACCGTACCCGAAGTCATCAATGTTGTACACCCGAGTCTCATCACTGAGGGTCCAAGATCCCGCGTCCGAGCTATGAACACCGTGTGTTCGAATCAACGAGGTGGCGTACACCATAGAAGGGTCAAGGCCCTGGCTTGAGTACAGAAGACGGGACTGTCCATCCAAGAAATGGTGACTCAGTAGTCCCTTCGGGGAGGAGGAATAAAGAAGATACGGTCTCATCCGAGGAATTGGAGGACGGGTCACTCTGAGGAGGATAGGGTTGTACTACTGTTATTATAGAGAATTTTATATAAGAGACAAAAGTAAAAGTATGTAGTTATATAAATGAATAAGTCCGTCTTCGTAGAAATCAGTGTCTCTTGTCGTCAGGGGTCAGAAAAACCGTAGTCCCTGACCAAAACATCTTCTGTTGAAAAGGTACCTGACCGACACCCCCACCATTACCAAAACCCTACGAAGTTTACATATCGCAATGTAAATAACACGTGAAGTAAAGATAATTTATTTCACGAAAAGATAATTTATTTCTGAAGGGGTCACCGAGTCTACCATTTCGTAGACGGATGTTGCACCCTCTGGACCCAAGCTAGGCACCCAACCCTTCTAGAGGACCTCTTCCTTTACCGTTGGGTGTGATCATAAGAACGGACCTTTTAGGGTACCTGCCTCCTTGGCCATCCGATGTCAGGTGCCCCAGTGTTTCTCAACCTGTGCTGACTCGCCGTAAATGAAATGAATGAAATGAAATAAAGATAATAATAATGTAGTCGAGGTGGAGTCTAGTAGTCCGTAATCTAGAGTCTCCAAACCCCCTGGAGACTGTCTCTCCTAATCGTTATAATGTCGTCTATACCTTTCTCTCCGAGACGAGTCAAAACTGAAGGTTCGTCCCAGTCTTCTTCCTGTGTCTCACACCTCTGAATCTTGGTCTTCCAGACCGTCCAGGAGTGTAGTGGAACGGTACGTCCTGATCGTGTTGTAGTAGGAGAGATGGGTTCAAGGGGCGATAAGTGTCCCATTGACTTTGAATTGTCTTCCTGCGGGAAGTCCCCTTCGGGACATTCAACAACCTTCATTCTTATACTATCCCGGTGAATAGTTGTTAGAATAGAACGGTTACGGTTCTAGCTGTAACCGTCGAGATCTTTGTTTCCATCCATCGTTTTAACGGGAAATGCCTCCAAACAAATAATGATACCCATACATCGTTTTAACGGGAAATGCCTCCAAACAAATAATGATACCCATACCCATAATTAAAGTACACTAGATGGGATGTCTTAGAGATGATTTAAACTGTATCCACAGGTTACAAACCCCTTGTAAAATCGAAAAAAATTCCGTAAACCTTTCCATGATTTTTGTTACTACAACAGTCACAACAGTGTGTCTTTTTAGTAGTTATAAGAGGAACCTGTTAGTATAATGAACTAACTCAACGACCTTGGACAGGAACTTTCTTTCCTTTACCATCTGAAGTACTACCCATACTTGTAGACATATATTAAAACACAAAATAACAAACCATAAATAAACATTAATCTCCCTTTTAATTGATAAGACCCACTTTCCGACTCTAAACTATTTATGATTAAAAATCTTAGTAAAAAATTTTAACAGTCAGAAAAATTATCCTTTTCCTCATGTAGTTCCGATATATACCAGTGGGACGAATAAGTTGCATATACGTCTCATGTAGTACTCTTCGCGACCCGACCTTCTTCATGTTCGACTTTAGTTCTAACGGCCCTCTTTATAGTTATTGGAGTCTATACGTCTACTGTGGTGGGAATACCGTCTTTCACTTCTCCTTGATTTTTCGGAGAACTACTTTCACTTTAACCTCTCACTTTTTTCAACCGAATTTCGAGTTGTAAGACTTTTGCTTCTAGTACCGTCGACCAGGGTAGTGAAGTACCCTTTATCTACCCCTTAGTCACTTTTGTCACAGTCCGAAGTAAAAAACCCCGAGGTTCTAGTGACGTCTACCACTGACGTCGGTACTTTAATTTTCTGCGAATGAGGAACCTTTTTTTCAATACTGGTTGGATCTATCGTATAAGTTTTCGTCTCTGTAATGAAACGGCTGATTCCAGGTAGATCAGTTCCGATACCAAAAAGGACACCAGTACATACCTACACTCTCAACCTGACACTTCTTCCGACTCACGTCTTCTTAACTACGAAAACTTGACACCCCAACCTCTTCTGAGAACTCTCAGGGAACCTGACGTTCCTCTAGGTTGGTCAGGTAAGACTTCCTCTAGTCGGGACCCTAAATAAACCTCCCTTACTACGACTTCGACTTTGAGGTCATGAAACCGGTGGAGTACTCTTCTCAACTGAGTAACCTTTTCTGAGACTACGACCCTCCTTAACCCCCGTCCTCCTCTTCCCCTACTGTCTCCTACTCTACCGACCTACCGTAGTGACTGAGCTATCTGTACTCAGACTCACTTGAGGCCCGCAACCACTACCTGTCCCTCCGGACCGCACGACGTTAAGTACCCCAGCGTTTCTCAACTGTGCTGACTCACTGACTTGACTGACCGACTGAGTCAGTTCGACCAATCTTTTCAATAATTAGTAAGTTTACATCTATTTTTTATTTAACTCCCTTCTCCCCTCGTTCTGATCTTTTTTGTTTTAAATAGTAAACATTTTATGATATTTAAAATCGTAAAAACGAGAATCAGTTTTGTCGTCACTAAACTATAATTGAAAAAAGAATTATTGTTTTCTTTATCTAATTTTTTGATGTTTTCAATTAACCTAATCCTTTTAACCAAAATCAGGATAACCACACAATGATCATTAAATTCTATTGACTGGAATAGGTTCTAACTTTTTTTTTTAATTTTTAAAGTTTGACTCCGGTTTTGACATGAGAATCGAAGATTATAGGTGTATTGTGTATAATTTTTCTACTCTCAAAAAGTTATAAAAACTAGGAATTTCTTTGAACCTCTTAATTGAATTCTTTTCACAGTAGACGGTGTAAATTGTTTAACTCTTATTCTCCCTTCTTGAGCCCAGGGAGACTTTCCCTCCGTCGAGTGCTCATTTCGACCCTTTCACTTGTGTCCGGAGGACTAGGTAAGGGTCTACACTTACTAACCTAAACGAATAGATCTTCCGTGTTTGATTAGTTTAAAAAAAAGAAAAGTGATGGTAATATAAAACTAGGTTCTTCTATTTGAAACTCTCTCTCCAAAAAGTTCTCTAAAAATATAAGTCACATTAGACCATTTACTATGTTATGGATGTTCTTAATGACTGGTACGGTTTCGACGACTGCCGATTGTACTGTCCGTCGTAGTAAGTCCTAGTAAACCACCCCCAACTCCCCACCAAAGGAAATCAAACTTTAACGCCACTATTCTACCTATTCCAGTAAATTTCTGCCACTGTACACCATAGGCAATTGTTTAGGACCCAGCACAAATTTTGTACGACTCTCGTCGTGTCTCCGTCCCTGTTTTACAAGAATCGAAAAGTTCGGATTATAGAGAAAGTGACATATCTAAAGGTAGTTAACCAAGATAATCCATTTAATATAGACTGGAAATATAGGGTCATTTCCATTTACATTAAATTCTCAAATACTCGTACCCTCATCCCCTTTATCTTTGTCAGGTCACACGTTTCCTCTTTAACACTTTATTACTGTGTCTTCAGAAGTTTATCTACGGAGGACACACATGAAGGTGACGTCGTCGGGTTCTTTCATTCAAAACAAGAGACAACGAAACGAACAAAAGGGGAGAAATTTGACTTAGAGTCTCGACCTTGGATTGAGGGAAGAAACCAGGTTCAACAGGGATCCCTCGGTAGGGAGAAAGGTTAGTCAATCCTCGGTGTTCTCATGTTTCCCGTCGTTTCCGAGTCATCCTTTTCACAAGAGTGTGTGACGTTACATCTACAGCTATGTTTGGAGCCCTCTTTCGAAGGACGCGAAAAAGTTCCCGGAGTCGGCATAAGTATTTAAAGTAGACACACAAATGCGAAAATTCTTAAATGGACTTTCTTTAGTCTCTACATGTGTCACTAACGATATTTCGTGAACAATATTATTAACCTTTGTATTACAGGGTATTGTCCTTCTATCAATTTAATACTATTTGGAAATGTTACCTTATTTTACGTCGGTGATGTCAGTCCAAAAGGTCTTTCGAGGGTGAAAATTTGTTCTGTATCTAGATCTAACTCTCTCTTTCTCATACTCTATCAGAGAACTATTAATTTTCCCGATTCACTTTACTATCCCAACACCCACTAAAAGATAAGTTTTGTTTATGCATAAAACACATTTTCGTTATAAGAAATTTAGTAGAAATGTCTTATGTGTTACCTTGTTTATTAGTTCTATTAAAAATTACCTTCTTCGTCTGAGTTATGATGTATGTCGTATTAATATAAAAGTATTTTAATATATGTATGGAATTATACTTGTCTATTATTTATAATTTTTCTTTATTTTATATTTCACAATTATACATGTATGTCTTTTTTTAGTCTCATACTTTTAAAGAAAATATTCTTCAACATGTAAAACAGGTAAACTATGACTGAGAGGTCGAGACTTATTACCAGAGTATGGACAATACCGCAGGAGGAGGGTTCTACTGGAGGTTATTCGGAGTGAAGGAATGGGTATAAGGATACTTCATGTATAAGATCTTTTTTCTTGGATATACTGGTCATCCTATAACGTCTTCACTGTCGCACACTGGAGACCTCGATCCATTGTTAACCGAAGAACCTAGGGAGTAAGACCTCCTTCGTCGAGAGCTCAGCACTCCCGTAATTTCGTCGGGAAACCTCTCTTTGACTTCGGAGGTCAGTGAACGTCCCTTCCAACGGCATAGTCCTCACTTACAATATCGGAGTTCGTTCTGACTCCCACTGACGTCGGAGTCCTCTTTGACTCGGTCTTGATGGGACGGCTCAGTGAGGTTTAAGGACCATGTCTCAACAAAACAAATCAACCAGACAGCACAGGTCGAGAAAACGTTGGGGTACCTGAACTCGGACGGTCCGAGGAGACAGGTATCCTAAAGGGTCCGTTCTTATGACCTTACCCAACGGCAAAGGAAGAGGTCCCCTAGAAGGACTGAGTCCCTAGTTTGGACACAGAGAATGTAACCGTCTGTCTAAAAAATGGTGATTCGGTGATCCCTTCGGGGCTGTGTCTCAATTGTTTATAAATGACAAAATTCGACATGTCAATACCTCATTATATAATACGCCGTCATTTATTGTTTACGTGGAGACAGAGAAATACATGGTTATAACTTGTATAAGATACTTATAAGATACTGTTGGTCTACTCTCAATTGAGTGAGAGCGGAGAAGATAAACGTCAGGAAAGGAGATTAACACAGAATATCACTCACTCCCCTAAGATAGGTGACTCTTATATTTACTCTACGGATTTTGAAAGGAAAGGTAGTCGAAAGTTACCGTAGAGAATTAGAGTTTCTTATTATCTTTCTGAGACACTGAGGTGGGGTGGGATGCGAGGATGGGTAAAAATCAGAAAACAGTCAAGACGGAAACAAAATCCTCTCATTTTGTATTAATGTAAATGTGACACGAGGCAGGATCATTAAGGGACTGCGAGATAGGCATCCAACTATGACTATGAACTTTTGCATTGATCCTAATACTGTTACATTTGTAAAAAAGAGGTCTTTTCGGTACAACACACCATCCTAATGTCAAGGAGAAGATAACTAGGCTATACTATTTAGGATCCTCTGGACTTCCTTGTACAAAGACACTATTCCAATTTACCAAAGAGAAAAAAATTCTAAGGCATTCATATAGTTTTGGTTCGAAACAAAGGGAAACGAAGTGTAAACCGTTACAGAAAGGAAATGTTGAAAAAGGGTATAGTCATAAAAGGAGTGTATATAACAGGAGTGAAAAAGTTATACTAGAAAATCAAAACATGTTGTAAACTCCCGGAAGTAAGGTAAATAGGATTACAGTAAAACCGCAGGTGATGCACGAGACAAATGTTTTAATCCTGAATGACGAAAGTTACGATGGGTCGATCGTAAGACAGTAAAGAAAAGGACCACTAATTAAGGTAGAAAAAAGAATAAAGTATAGAATAATAAACAAAAAAAAAGGGGTACAGAGACCTCGTAAGACAGTTCATATAAAAAAGTCCAACTGGTACATTCTTCTTTAAAAGACAACGAAACGGACTTTACAGAAGTAAATATGGAGTATGATTTAGTTTTATAACAATCTCTATAGTAAGATCTAAATTTTTTTGCAAAGAGAACCTTAAAATTTCTATAACAGAAACTCTGAGTAATTTCAAGTCAAACTATGGTTAGACACACCATAGTTTAAAGTGTCCTGAGAACCGGAGAGACCTTCGATAATCTCAGAATAGTAATAGAAATGAAATGATTTTAAAGTACCGCGTTACAGATCTAGTAAACCGGTGTGAACTTAAGTAAATTTTACTACTGAGAAGAGAAAAGAGGTGACGTCATCCAAAAGAAGACAGTAAACTATTAAGAGAGGACCGAGAAGGGGTAACGTTGACAATTTAGGTCTGTACCTTGTCGTCTGACCAAGGTTTAACCTTTTCCTCATAAGTTCCGACACACAACAGTGGGACGAATGAATTGAATATACGTCTCATGTAGTACCCTTTACGGTCCGACCTACTTAGTGTTCGACCTTAGTTCTAACGACCTTCTTTATGGTCGTTGGACTATTACGTCAACTATGGTGACATTACCGTCTTTAACTTCTCCTTGATTTCTCGGAGAACTACTCCCACTTTCTGTTCTTACTTCTTCGACCGAATTTTGAGTTGTAAATTTTTTGATTCTAGTAACGTAAACCGGGGTAGTGAAGTACCGGTTTATCTTCCCCCTTTTTACTTTCGTCGTTGTCTAAAATAAAAGAACCCGAGGGTTTAGTGGCACCTGTTACTGACGTCGGTGCCTTAATTTTCTACGAAAGAGGAACCTCCTTTTCGATACTGTTTGGATCTGTCGTATAATTTTTCGTCTCTGAAGTGAAACGGTTGTTTCCAGACATCTCAGTTTCGATTCCAAAAAGATCATCAGTACATACCTACATTCTCACCCTGGTATTTCTTCCGACTTGTGACTTCTTCACTACGAAAGTTTAACACCACGACATCTTCTGAGAACTCTCAGGGAACCTGATGTTTCTCTAGTTTGGTCAGTTAGGATTTCCTTTAGTTGGGACTTACAAGTAACCTTCTTGACTACGACTTCGACTTCTAAATTAGGAAACCGGTGGACTACGTTTGTCGGTTGAGTAACCTTTTCTGGGACTACGACCCTTTCTAACTCCTGTCCTCCTCTTCCCACGTTGTCTGTTACTCTACTAACCTACCGTAGTGGTTGAATTACCTGTACTCTAACTCGTTTGAGGTCCTCTATCACTTCCTGTCCCTTCGGACCACACGACATCAAGTAACCCAGTGTTTCTCAGTCTGTATGGAATCGTTGATTTGTTGTTGTCATACTTATATTTGACTTTTACTCCCAGTCTCAACATTAAGTCAGTGAGTCAGTACAGTTTCAATCCTCTAAGAAAAAATTACATAGAAATGTGAGGTACAGGCACTTCACACTTGGGTTTCCATTTGATACCTGGGACTCACTATTACTGGATAGTTACATCCAGATAGTTAGTATTGTTTACCTGACTAGACCACCCCCTTAAACTATTATCCCCTCTAATATGTACACACCCCCAAACCCTTTAACGAGATGAAAGGAGAGCTAAAACACTTGGGACGAATGATGTGAAGTTCTTTCTAGACTCTTTCGTCTTTTTCTTGGTTTCTTCCCGTCAAGTTCACTGGTTTCCCACCCACCTTCCACGACGTCATACTTATGACATACTTATAAAACCGAGACCAGACTTTTCTATTTTCTTACAATACCTTTGATGTACCTTATAAAATTCAGGGAAGTTCAAACTTTCATTCGTAAAATCCTGTTTATTTTCCTTTAGGTTGAAACATGAACACCTTTGATTAGGGATTTAGACTTATCCAAATATGACTAAGTACCCATTGTCTAGGTACAATTTAATAACCTTTGATCCTACAGACTTATAGTTCCTTCTGTCGATATCAGAGAATGTCACGGAGATAACCAGACAGAGTTTCACTTAACCCACTCTTTTCCATACCAGGTTATATGTGAACCAATAGAGAAATTCAGTCAAGATAAAAACGATAACCCTTTAGAACGGAAACAAATAATAAGGTCACGGTCACAAAAGACGATTACGAAACGAAACAACCGTAGACTCAAAGGAATGAACGTACGGTACACACCAAATGTAGAAGGAATTTGTGCGAGGGAACATTTAAGGTTAATACTATGAACTGTAGGTCGATTCTCCCAGGTAGAAAAGAGTGGAGAAAGGATCAGTCATATATGTCGTTTGTAAATGACTCGGGAATCATACGGGTTTTTTAACATGACCCATTAACCCCTCTTTTTGTCTATTTTGAGTGAATAAGTTATTTACAGATGACTCGTGTTAGATCACTTAGTATTGTCACACCGAAGTAACAGAACAAACTCCATATAATATTGTTATAAAATGTGGTAAATATAGGATACATTAATATTTTAGGTTATATGATAGTTTCTTCGTTAAAACACCAATAAACGGTAAATTTTCATAGGTCATAAACAAACGTAGGGTAATTATGTTTATTACTTTTTTACTAAACAAAATCAGATATTATTTGACTAAATAACACGTCACTTTTGTTTTGACGAAATTTTTCATTTTAGGACTATTTTATTTTGTTAATAAATTTCCGTACTTCTTTAAAACTGAGTGAGTTAGGAGACTTATACGATTTTAAATTAAACACCCCTTTCCGGGAAAAATAAAAAATTCTGATATCTAAACTTCTTCGAGACGTTCAAAAGGAAGGAGCTCAACTTTTGAGGACAAAAGGTTATGTCTTTAGACTATATGTTGTCCGGTTCAAGTGACGTTCCTACGTCACAGAGAGAACTAAAACCTTACGTGTAGAAAACTGTCCTAAGTGTTCGGATAAACGGATAAAAGGGTTTTTCTGACACTCTAGGAGAGTCTGTCCTTGGTTTGGAGTCAGAAGTGTATCAGGGGTCGTCGATTCACCCCTATATTATTTACAACAGACCTATTACATATAGAATAAACCTGAAGAGTATTCTCGTCATTGTCGATCGTCAAGAATTCGTGGATAGTAAGATCTATCGACCGTAGTAATAGACATTGGGAGAATCATTGGTCTTTTCAATCCGGGACAAGGTGAAAATGTCTACTCTTTTGACTCCGAGTCTCCTAATTTCATTAAACAGACGACGACGACGACGACGACGACGATTCAGCGAAGTCAGTACAGGCTGAGACACGCTGGGGTATCTACCGTCGGATGGTCCGAGGGTGCAGGGACCCTAAGAGGTCCGTTCTTGTGACCTCACCCAACGGTAAAGGAAGAGGTTACGTACTTTCACTTTTCACTTTCACTTCAGTGAGTCAGCACAGGTTGAGAAGTGTTGGGGCACCCGACGTCGGATGGTCCGAGAAGGCAGGTACCCTAAAAGGTCCGTTCTCATGACCTCACCCCACGGTAACGGAAGAGGTTCATTAAGTAGATTCACATGTGTTAATCACTTGTACCGTACATACTGGGGTCTGATGTGAAAACTAATGTGAAAGACGTGAGGAACTTCTGTTCGTCTACTGTGTAGAGCCCTCTCTGTTCCTTTTCTCTCCGGTAGCAGAGACGAATGACAAAGTCGTCCAGACTTTCCTGAGTGAATCTTGTAGGATCGTATAACCTCTCACCGTGAGACAATGGACGGTGGCGACGGGAGGGAAACGTGTAAATCTACGTCACCAGTGACGGGAAAGTAGACATAAGGTCGGTGTAAATCTATTTCTACTTTGACTTCATCTTACCCAATCGTCGAAGTACGTAATCCTGAGTGTCAGAGAATAATGATTTTATATCCTTTCTCGGAAAAAAAAAGGGGGGGGACAAAGGGAAAACCTCTTTTGTTGTTGTAAAAAATTTATCGTTCGTTTGGTGTGGACTCTAATTACTCTTCTTACCGTTTTAAAACGGTAAAACGTGTGGGAGTACGACGAACATAAATATCTGTAGAATGGTTCTCTCACACAGGACGTGTTGTACGGTCTTACTCCCTACAACTTACAAGTTACTGAACCGACGAGGATCGACACGTAACTCGAAGTGGTCCCGTCCAGATTGTCTCACGACAAGGGGATGAAACAAGTCCGAGACTACACAATAGAGAGTCGATCGTCTTACTAGAACACGAAATAAACCGTACTCCTCGTCTTCCCCGGCTTCAATGTATTCCGATAATTTAGTGTTGGACGGATCTGCAGAAGACTTCCGACAATCGGATCAAGTAAGACCCGTTTATGTTAATTCCAGAACCGATAATAAATGTCGTTTATGGTCACTTTTATTGGAGTCCAAGGACCCTAATAATTGTGACTACGACTCCCCCTCCCACTCCTAGTTACACCTGGCACAAGTCGCAACGTCGAACGTGACTAATTTTCGACTGAACAGTATAAGATATAGCAACATGACATCAATATCATTTACAAGGAACATTACGTAAAAGTTCATGTTTTTAACGAGGTTTTTTCTCGTAAATCTTCTGATTAAGATAACTTTGGTTACTTCACAACTGTGTAACGGACTACGTCTAAACAAATTTCTCCGAACAAAGTTCAATACTTTCATGTAAGGACCTCCGTTTTAGTCACTGAGGAGTCAGATCACTGACTCTCTTGTCACTTCGTCATACAAGTCGGTCGTGGGGGAGTAATTAGGAAAGGGCATTAAGATGGGAGCAGTGGAAGAGGGAACGGACTGAGAGATCTTAAAGTTTGGACGACGGTCGGGTCCTAGAGTGAGTCTTTGGTAAGTAATGAGTTCGTTCTGTAAATATTACAAACGACTACACAGCTTATCTTGTGTCACATTTAGACCTGACTTCACCCGAGGAAAAACAGTAGATTTAACGAGGATAAGGTACACAAGGTATTCGGAAGCTTTAGTGACCCCAAAAACTGTGGGAGAAAGAAGACTCTCATCGTAAAGTGTCACCGGTTGGGACCCTTCCCTTTTTGTTACCTCTGACAAACGTCGACTTTTCTCTCGATATGATAATTCAATTTTCGAATGAGAAATGGAGTTTCATCCGGTGATCGAGGGTGTCTTTTGGAAGATACGGAACTGGACATCTGGGACAATTTTAGTTTCGTCCGTAGAGAACGTAAGATTTGTCCGGGTGTCACATGGTTTAATTCGTCAAACCACTACTCTCTTATGACCATTTACCTCACCAGTCGGTCTGTTCGACCAGACTAAAAGTGTACTATTCGACACAACCCCCTTTTCGTACGGGTGACAATACACCAATGAGGTGCAAAGTTTCAACGAAATGGGGTCCTTCCATAAATCCCTAGAGATGTTTTGGAACACTTTTGGTTCCAAGACTATCCTACCCGCCTATATCCGTATGAAAGAAACCAAGTGAACCTACTACTCAGGTAGTCTAAACGATACCGAGAAACATCAGTACTAGTAGACAGAGTTTTAGACTGACTCATTGAGAAAAAGATTAAGACACGGACCATATTGGTCCTGTAAGTGGTTTGGAATCTAAAAAAAAAAAAATTAACTCCACTTTAAATATATTGCATTTTCTTTAGTAAGTCACCGTAAATTATGTAAGTGTTACATATAGTGGACATATGTCATGGTTTTGTAAAGTAGTGGGAGTTTCTTCTAGAGTATGGGTACTTTCTCAATAAGGAGTAAAGACGGTGAGGGATTGGGGACCATTGATACCTAAATGTATAAGACCAACAAAGAAACTTTACCTTAGTATACTGAAAAATACACATTGAGAAAAGTAAAACGTATTACCACAACTCAAAGTAGGTGGAACATCACAAAGAAAACTACCGACTTATTACAAAGTATTATACCTATACGGTGTTAAACAAATAGGTGAGTAGACAATTACCTGTAAACACGACAAAGATGGGACTCTGACAACACTTATCACGACGACATGTATACACACACGAATGTAAACAAACGTTTATGTCAAGGAACTCCATATATGACTTCTCACCTTAACGAACCAGTATCCCACGACGACGATTCAGCGAAGTCAGCACAGGCTGAGACACGCTGGGGTCTCTGTCGTCGGGTGATCCGAGGAGACAGGGACCCTAAGAGGTCCGTTCTTATGACCTCACCCAACGGTAAAGGAAGAGGTTACGTACTTTCACTTTTCACTTTCACTTCAGTGAGTCAGCACGGACTGAGAATCGCTGGGGTACCAGACGTCGGGTGGTCCGAGGAGGTAGGTACCCTAAAAAGGTCCGTTCTCATGACCTCACGTCACGGTAACGGAAGAGACACCAGTATCCCATTAAGATACAAATTGTAGAACTTCTTGGAGACTTGACAAAAAAGTATCGTGATTAAGTAAACTGTAAGGAAAGTCGTTACATACTTCCAAGGTTAAAAGGGTATAGGAACGGTTGTGTGTGATAAAAAGAAAAAGATAATGGATAGGATCACCCACACTTCACCATGGAGTGGTCCTAAAACCAAACGTAACGGGACCACTGATTATCACAACTTGTGGAAAAGTATATGGTAAACGTAAAGAATAAACCTTTTTATTAATAAACTTAGAAGACAGGTAAAAAATTCACCCAACAAACGGAAAAACAACAACTCAATATGTAGTAGTCCAAAATCTAAAAATTCACCATATCTACTGGTACAGGTGGACGGGACTCCTTATTTTCCTTTTTAATTAGGTTTGGGTATCAATGACACTTATAGTTCAAAAGTCAATATCTTCGATGAGATTACTTCTACCATCTGACTTTTTGTGTATACGTAACTTCTGTCTTTATGAGGTGGTGAAGGACGGATACAATGGAAGTTATTACTGAATGAAAGAGACTTGGAACGAAAGGAGTAGATATTTTACCTTGATTTTTACAGGTGAAGTATACCGACAATACTTTTAATTTTTTATTTATATTTTACACACCGGAGTTGTTCGGTAAGATATTTTAAAAACAAGGAAAGACGTATTAATTATACTGGTGTACCTTTGTAGTAATTTTGACTTTCAGTTTCCGTGTAAAACTTAGAGATTTTTTAAACGAAGAATTTTTCTAAAATACTACTGAGATTAGGACGTACCTTCATTGATTGGAAGACCAAAAACAATACATTTAGGAATAAAAGTATAACTCATGTGAAGTTCCAAAACAAAAAAAAAAAAGTTGTTATATTCAGTCATACCTTGACTCTTGAACAAAGATAACCTTTAAACATTCATCACACATCACACGGTAAGACCGGGTGTTGACTGGATATCTTGATGAGGTCCCATGATAGTAGGAGGTGGGACCTAGGACCGTCGTCCCGAGTAAACACTGGTCCTCCTTTTACTCTCGTGTCTCGACCAGGACCCTTCTTAAACCTTTACCTCGAACCAAAACCGGAAAGGGTGTAAAAAAGACATCGGGATAGATGGTGGGTTCCGGGAAGAGGAGTACGGGAGTACGGGAGTACGGGTGGTACGAGACATCGACATAATTCGTGAGTAGAAAGGGAAAGACAAGAGGGGAGGTTCGGTTTGGAGGTGAGTAAGTTTCAAGAGATAAGAGACTTCTATGATTTAGAAGGTTAGTTTCGACAGTTAAGGAACCACGGGAGTCTGTTCAGGTAAAGTTTCTTAGGAAACTTACAGTTTCTACATAGAAGTAACATCTTCATACTCTATACCCTCAGGATGGTTTACTGGTCAAACACTTCATAGTCAGAAATCATAATTTCCTGAGGTATTCGTCCGGTTAAAAGAGGGTTATAGAGAACTGAGACCCAGGAATTTGGTATTGTAGAACAGGTTCAAGAAGTGAAAGAAGGGGAAAGTCGGGTTTAAGAGATTCTTCGGGTACCAGAAAAACGTTTCTAAGGGTGTTGTTCGGGATCACACCCACTACCCTTTAATACCACTTTGTCCAGGTTACCTCGGTAATTTAACTTTTCTAAAACATACAAAGTCCACCGACATTCAAATCCTCTTGACAACGCAAACCTACTGGACTCTAAGTGTCTGGAGGAGAAAGTTTCTTTAAACCCCTACAATAAACACCAAATGTGAGGAAAACGGGTAAAAAACATTAAAAATTTTAGAAGAGAGAAAAACATAGGTGGAGGAAAGACTTTAGAGTCTACACGTAAAATTACATGACAATGTTTATACCTTTGACTCCGGATTTGTGAGATTCCTTGAACACGTTTCACTATCTCGATCATTCACTGTTCCGGTCCTAAGATTGGGGCTACACAGAGGAAGGTCTTGACCTCGGGAATTGGTGGTATGTAGGATGGGGTGGGCCAGTCGAGAGGGTCTTGGACTTTAGACCACGTCCCGAAACTCTGGTGGCTGAGGTCGATTAGGTATAGAGTTCACGGTTTCACAACACTCGAGAGTCATAAATACATGGAGAGGTATAATCAGTCCCGAGAGGTCTCTTTGTCTTATTTGTCCTACATATATATCTCTCTATCTCTAAATAAAGTTCCTTGACCGAGTATACTAACACTCTCGAACCGTTCAGGTCTTAGACTACCTCATCCGGGTGTCCGACCTCTGAGCCCCTTCTCAATGTCAAACTTCAGTTTCCGACTCACGACCGTCTTAAGGAACAATAAGTCCCTCCAGTCAGAAAAAAGATAATTCTAGAAGTTGAGTGACTTCCTCCGGACGTAAACCTCCCGAAAGACGAAATGAGTCAAGAGAACTAAATTTAAATTCGCGTACATTTTCTGTGGGAGTTTCTTTGTGGGTCTAATTACAAACTGGTTTATAGACCCGTGACACCGACTCAGTTCAACTATGTATTTGAGTGTGAAGGAAGAGATGGTAGTAGGTGTGTAAGTTTCAGTGGGTTCGAAACTAAAGGGAGTTCGCTTACTTCACAAGAAACTGTTTGTAGTGTACACGCGTTTGATACAAAATGAGTGGAGAAATAAGTGGGTTGTCGATGACTGCCTCGTCGTCGAGAACCCATTGAAAGACCACCCGTCAACATAAAATGAGTACTTGAGTGGGTAGATTCGATACAATGTCATAGGGTCAGTGAGCACACACGCGTATGTCACCAGATTGGTTATTTTGGGAGAGTCTAAAGGACACTCCGTCTCCGTTTACGAGACCAATTAACGACACCAGTTCAGAGTCATACTCTCTCTGTACAAAAGAACCGGGTCTCAAATCCTAAAGTACGACTAGACTAACTGTATCGAGTTTAGTCACACTGGGTGGCGTCGTCATCAATAGGAAACTAGACCTCAGATCAAACATTACACTGGGTAAGTCTACCGAAAGGACATTATCAGTTCGTTCTGTTTTGGTTTAGTAGGGTAAATAGAATTACCTAAAATAAAAAGGAAGAAACAAAGAAAGAAAGACAAAAAATAAATAAATAAATAAATAAATAAATAAAAACCAACATTCCGGAATGGCTAGAAAACAACTTTTCTCTTTCCTGAAACACATAGATAGACTACCCGAAACTTTATGGTAGACCACAAATTACAGTAACAGGAGACAAGAGGGGTACCATACGACTTAGTATAGAATTTTCAAGTTGTCGGTAAGTCACCCAGTGGTAAGTTATATGACACAGTAATAGTTTCTAAACCTAAATGTCTTACGATAGACCTTTGTTTCGAGTGAATTTTCCGACGATAAGGATTTCAGTGGAGACGAAGGACTCCACCCGGAAGATCATCCTTTAGAACAACAGACTGTAAATACTGACGGGGAACCCATGGGTCGTCTTGAACATTCGGACGTCCAACGACCCACTTAATGTCTTAAAATGTACTGTTTCTTAGTGTGTGTTGTCACAAAACGTGATTATATGTACGGACCCGTACGTCGTGAAAAGAAAATATTTGTGATTGTTACTGACACACTGTCTATTTGAAGTAAAATCAGTAATTTATCTACGATTCTTTCAACTGATAAGTGTCTATGAGAGATTCACAATTCATATTTTTGGGTAGACACTTTATTTAAGGTATTACGTAACAAAATCCCCCTTTTCCATATTCTCTTATGTGTAAGATCCTACGTAGATAAAGTGTCCATACCTATAAAACATTCTCCTTGTGTGTTGACATAAATCGTGGTAAAGGTTTCGAATTCGTCGTAGTAATTTATGGACCTACGCCGAACACGAATGACGAAAATCTTATTGTTGTACCGAAAGAAAGATGTGAATTATTACTAGTCCTAATGAATATACTTTGTGTCCCCGTATCACGAAAAGCGTTATCAGTATTTGTTGTAGAGGATTTTACGTAAAAACGAAAATATGGAGTCACTTGTCGAGACAAACTCATTTACTAGGAAGGAACTTAACACATATGTCTCTCTTCTAGTCGTAACCTAACAACAAAATTATTTGACCTTCCGACGGTTGTAAGAGACCCTTCTCCTGTTTCTGTAATTACGATCGTACGTTAGATCGGGTACAAACCTAAATTCTGCCTTAAATTAGAAGAACGGAGGGAAGGGAAAAGGGGCGGGGGAAAGGTCAGGAAAGAAGGGAACTATGTGTCAGAGAAAAGTACCTCAATTGAGTTCGATAGAATTTGTCGTACTTGATTATTTCCTACCGTAAAAAGATTTTTTCCTCCGTAAGTGTTTACAACCTTACATCTGGTAAATTTCAAGAAAGAGACATGAATCAAATTCTCTCACCACTAATTACTGAAATACAATAGATAGTTTTACGAAGGTAGTACGACCACTACACTGCGTCCTAAATATCATTACTTTTTGGACGTTAGGGAGGAGACATAGATTTAGATAGTCGGGGTGTAAGTATGGTTTTTTTTGTGATTTATTATATAAACATCGATAGACTTTCGTTCTAGTAAAAATTCTCTAATACATGACGGTTTTCCCTTGTAAGAATTTTATATCCTTTGCTAAAGGAAGGTTGGATAACGAGATCATTCGTAGTATGATGTTTATAGTTAGAGGATGACTTTTTTCCTTTTATGACTCGTTTACTACTAGTGTACTAATCCGATCGTTACGAGCCACTTAAAGGACATTAAAAGAACCTTGAGGAAACATTATTGTAAACGTTTCCCAGTGTGTCTAAAAGTGACCTTCTTACACTTTAACAAGAAACACGATGCACAGAGTCTTTCTCTTTTAGGTGGTCCTGGAACTTATTTTCCGTGAACCAAGGTAGACAATCTAATCTCATAAGGTTCGTCGGGATATTTTTTCGAAGTGGCTACGAGTCGTTGATCTCCTTTTGTACATGTTAGTAGGGGGGAGAGGTAATCCACCTATAAAGATGAAGACGTTCTTGAACATCTTTCCTACTTTTACGTAAAAATGTTTGGCGGACATAGAACGAAAGGTTACGAGAGAGTTTTACAACGGGTTTATATCTGTATCGTACGGGACAATCTAAACATTCTAGTATAGTTTTTTGTCTCGACAATAATGGACTCAAATTCTTACTTATATAATCTTCTCTACGACCCAGTCCAAGGGTCCTGTCTCAGAGAGTTGTACACCTTCCCACACCTACTCTTTACTCCACATGATTTTCTTTAGACAAAGATGTTCATCATTTTTATAACTTTAAACGTTGATTAAATAAAAAAAATTATGACTGGTTTAGTACACATATAAGTATTTTCAGAGTCAGAGACAATGAATTTGAAGTTTTACGAAATTACTTACCCTCTTTTCCCCTTTTCAATGGGGTTCTTCTTCGTCCTTAAAAATAGATTGTGAAGACGCGTAGTAGTACACAACACATACGGGATCTCCCCCTCCACATCCCCCTTCGTGATAAGAAACGGAGTGTCCATGGGGAGGTTTAGGAATGAGACATTTATCAGTAAAATCAGCCCCAGTAGATGTACAGTCCGAAAACCCACGGATGTAAAATTCTACTAGGTAAAGACACACGAAACCGTTCGTCTGTTTCTCGTGACATCACCTTATAAAAAGAAGTCCGTCTCAAAGATGGAGGTCTCACATCTGTGTTCGAGTCACACAAGGTCTTTGTCGTGTCTGAACATACGGAAACGGTAAAGGACGACGAAAACGATGAAGACGGAGTCTCTCTGAGTTTCCTAACTCTTTGTGTCGATTTCTCTTTCCTTAGGGTCTCCGGTGTTCCGCTCACCGTTGTTCACTCGCACACACAACAGTATGTCTCGACTCAAACTTCCCTCACCCCCTCAGAACAAGTTTAGTGTTTTTGACGGACACGTCGTTTATCTAAGAGGAGGGGGAGGCGGGCGATGATTGTGACGTCTTTTACGGTAGATAGTTTTACGAGAATTTTCGTCAGGGACTACTACGACCTTCTTTTTCCGACAATACTGTTGACACTCCATCCTCCTCGGAGAAAAGGGGGTCAACAGACAGACTGACCTATAGTCCCTGGGAAATCTAAACATTCTGGTGTGGTTTTGGGGTTGTAGGTCGACCGTACAAGAGAAAGACGGGATAAGGGGGTCGGGTGGAGGTCTACTGGAATTCGAACCGAGAACCCCAGTTTCAGTATCCTTCCGTTTACAGTAAAGGGTAACTAACAGACAAGAAACAGAAAAAAAAAGAAAACTGGAGTCACAAAGACCGGATTAACCAGGATGAGACCGGGTCTGGATGTTATGAACATCTACCAGATACAAAGCGTTTCTTTACTACTTCGTAAAAGTTCAAAATTTAGTGAAAAGATCAAATGTGACTCCAATTAAAATCAAACCTTTTTCATCACGTTACAGTTGTAATAACCGGTCATATAAACGAAGTGATAGAAGGTCATAATTTTACCACAATTATCAAACCAACCAACTCAACCAAAAACACGGTCCAACCATTCTTTTAACACTTTTATAGTGACAGAAAGGTTCCCTGTCTGGTAATGGTCTCTATTCCTCCTTTTTTAATATGATCAATATATTGTTATTGTTCCATCTTTTCGAGGATTCTTTTGTAGAAATTAACGAATTTAAAACATTCTGTTTCTCTTACTTCCTTCGTCTGTACGTGGAGTTCGTTTTTGAGGTAGTTTAAAAACAAAGAGTTTGTCCCAATGTCACTTATCTTTGATCAGTTCGGTGTTTTTATTGATCTTCTTTTTACTAAAATACGTGCATTCATAGTCACAAACGGCCGAAAGAGTGACAAGAAGAGGTGGTGATGTATGTCATTCTTGAAAATTTCCTGACTGTTATCCCTTCTTTTACACAACACCCTAGTCATTACGATATTAGAGTGGTAAAACCTCGGACCCAGCTTCCCTTTTAGTTATTATTATTAACACAAAACAAAATTTAAAACTATAAAGAAAGTAACACTTAATAACGTAATAAAACTGAAAAAGTTTGTAAAATTTGTAACTGAAAAATTTGTAGAACTAATGAGTGAAAAAACCATAGGGGATTTAAAACATGGGTTCCGTTCATGGTTGGACGGGGTAAGTGGAATTGGAATAGGACCGGGACGGAAGTCTCTTTTTGTTTTGTCCTTTACCTCATTTATTATATTCAGTAAAAGAATTGAAATCGTTCGAATTTACTTGTATCCTTAACTTCTGATCAAAATCAAACAAAAAATAACTTTATATCAACTAACTGTTACAACACAATTAAAGACGATACCTCGTTTCACTAAGTCAATGTGTGTGTGTGTGTATATAAATATGTGTAAGAAAAAATATAAGAAAAGGTAATACCAAATAGTGTTCTACAATTTGTATCAAGAGACACAAGATGTCATCCTCAAACAAACTTCTGATCAGAAATTAATAACCACAGTGGTTGCGAGTTACGAAAGATTTTATGTATGGTTTCAGTAGCAACAGTAAGTCAGTGAGTCAGTACAGGTCGAGAAACACTAGGGTACCTGAGATCGTGAGGTCCGAAGGGACAGGAAGTGATAGAGGACCTCAAACAAGTTTGAGTGTAGGTAACTAAGTCACTACAGTAGGTTGGTAGAGTAGGAGACAATAGGGGAAGAGGAGGACGGGGGTTAGAAAGGGTCGTAGTCCCAGAAATGGTTACTCAGCCGAGAAACGTAGTACACCGGTTCCATAACCTCGAAGTCGAAGTCCTAGTCAGGAGGGTTGCTTATAAACCAAAACTAAAGGAAATCCTAACTGACCAAACTAGAGGAGTATCAGGGTCCCTGAGAGTTCTCAGAAGAGATCCTGGTGTCAAGTTTTCGTTTTAAGAAACCGTGAGTCGGAAGAAATACCAGGTCGAGAGTGTAGGTCGGTTCACGAATCCTCAGATCTTGTAAAATACATTTAATCTAATACTTAATCCTCTATATTAGACCCATCAAAAGAAAGGACTGAGGATAAATAACTGTCATCGGGACGTAGTTCATTCACATACTGTCAATAACGGGGTGCACCTCCTACCCTCGGGGTCTTGTTTCTTCACTTAACTCAATCGATCCATCTAAAGTATTTATATACACCCTCTTTAGATTTTTCGATATTAACATTCTCAGTTCACTGGTTCACCCCCGTCTAAAAAGAGTCAAGATTTTCAGACCCGAAAGTATAGTTCTTTGTTTTGGAATTTATAACAGTATCACAAATATGGAATTTAGTGTGTTGTCCCTTTCACATACTACTGTATTCCTGGATGGTAAAAGCCGGACTTTAATTTATTCGTAAATTAGTCATCTACCATTTTCTTAGTAGAATCCATTACACTATTTTCATATCTATAGTCATCCATGGACTCTTCCAAGAATGGATGATATTGTGGTCGCCCTCGGTCTTTTCTGACCTGATTTATACCTACTCTACGTGTCTACTTTATATTCAGGGGTCCGTATATCTCTCGGGTCTCTTTGATTTCGTCTCTATATTGTCTTGTGTCCAACCTTCTCTGCAGTACCAGTCTTAGGGTCGACATAGTGAATGATCCACACACTGACCCGTTGTACTGAAGGGACACAGAGTTAAAAGTGTTTATAATTCATCTTTGACATTGTGAAATAGGAAATGTACTTAATCGAATATATTTCTCGAATCTGATAATGCACTAACTACATTCATGTTAAAATTCAAACGATATAATAACAATGATGACTCTCTTTACGTCTTTTTATCATACTCTTAAGAGTTAATTGACTTCAAATATTATATACTTTTGTATAAAATTCGATCTTCACTGACTGTTCAAATTTAAAAGGTGGGATTTTCTACCTCTAAGGTTTCGATTCAAATCAAATCAATGTCTCTATATTTCTTTGGATGTAAACACATGTACCGTAAGTAACATTCTGTCGCTAGGAACCAAAAGGGGACAAAGTTGTGTAGAACCCTTAACTCGGTGTCTGACGGAAAAAGGTCTGATGTAAAAGTTACAAACACATCATCTTCCGGAACTTTTTATCTCACAAAGGGAAACTTCTTTTGTTCGGTACAAACAAATAACAAGTCATTTTATTTTTATCACAGAGAGGTCCCGTTGTAAGTCCGTCCGAGTGACGGGTAATATTTTCTAAAACCAAGGGATTCGAGTCCCAAGGGGACGACAATGTTGGATGAGATTCGTGACTGTAGTGGACAGGAAGTAACACAAGGGACACCCTTAACCCTGTTCCCCTTGACTCCGTTTATGATATGAGACCGATGATGATTACGACACTTATTATCAAGAAACAGAGACTGGGTTCTCACAGAACAAAAGACGGTTGTAGGTACTGTGACCTTCCTATTTAATAATCGAACGTTCATCCATTTTAGAGTCTTAGCAGTGTAGGATAAATCACAATAGTTATTAAACTAAATAATGTTACACTAAATTATCATAGTATTCTTGTGACTATAAAAATGAAAACATTCAAAAAGTCACAAAACAAGAGTTCAGCGTGTTTATGTATTTGAACAAAATAAGAAGCGGATGTTGTAAAAAAAGAAATTCTTTCTTTGTATGAACAAATATAAATATGTCATTAATTTCCAAATACGATCACTGATCTCTACAGGTTTACACCGTATAAGATTTGTGTATGTGTCGGGGTTCTCATATAGTAATGGTTTTGATTCTTGTGACGTCTTATTTCTAAAAGTTCCATACGTTTAAGGTAAAGAGGTAAACAGTGTAAGTCTCTTCCTGTACCTTATTCTTAGGTAATTGTAAAGTTTGAGTTCAAGTTCTATTATGGAACTCTTTTCAATATTGTCGTTTATCCTTTAAGTAACGTTAATCTTTAGGTGATAAAATATTAGAGACTAATTTTGGTTAGTTAACCCTTTGTTAAAGTAAGTGGTAACGTTACTTTTCTTATTTTATGAATCCTTATATAGATGGATTTCTTTGATTTCTGGATATATATCTTTTGATATTTTGTGACTACTTTCTTTAGTTTCTCCTGTGATTATCTACCTCTTTATATGGTACAAGTACCTAGCCTTCTTAGTTATATCACTTTTACTCATATGATGGGTTTCGTTAAATGTTTAAGTTACGTTAGGGATAGTTCGATGGTCGGTGTAAAAAGTGTCTTGATCTTGTTTATTAAAGTTCTAAACATACCTTTATGTTTTTTTGAGCTTAACGGTTTCGTTAGAACTCTTTCTTCTTACCTTGACCTCCTTAGTTGAACGGACTGAAGTCCGAGATGATGGGTTCGGTGTCAGTAGTTTTGTCACACACCATGACCGTGTTTCTGTCTGTATATCTAGTTACCTTGTTTTATCTTTCGGGTCTCTATTTAGGTGTGTGTATACCTGTGGAATAGAAACTTCCTCCGTTCTTATATGTTACCTCATTTCTGTTAGAGAAATTGTTCACCACGACCCTTTTGACCAGTTGGTGAACATTTTCTTACTTTGATCTAGTGAAAGATAGTGGCATGTGTTTTTATTTGAGTTTTACCTAATTTCTAGATTTACATTCTAGTCTTTGATATTTTGAGGATCTCCTCTTGTATCCGTTTTGTGAGAGTCTGTATTTAGTGTCGTCCTAGGAGATACTAGGTGGAGGGTCTTAAGACCTTTATTTTCGTTTTTATTTGTTTACCCTAGATTAATTTTAATTTTCGAAGACGTGTTGTTTCCTTTTATATTCGTTCCACTTTTCTGTCGGAAGACTTACCCTCTTTTATTATCGTTTACTTCGTTGACTGTTTGTTGATTAGAGTTTTTTATATGTTCGTTGAATACGTCGAGTTAAGGTCTTTTTATTTGCTGGGTTAGTTTTTTACCCGGTTTTTTGATTTGTCTGTAAAGAGGTTTCTTCGTATGCCTACCGATTGTTTGTGTACTTTTCTACGAGTTGTAGTGAGTAATAATCTCTTTACGTTTAGTTTTGGTGTTACTCCATGGTGAAATGTTGGTCAGTCTTACCGACGCTAGGTTTTTAGACGTTCGTTATTTACGACCTCTCCCACACCTCTTTTCCCTTGGGAGGATGTGACAACCACCCTTACGTTTGATCATGTCGGTGATACCTCTTGTCACACCTCTAAGGAATTTTTTAACGTTTATCTTGATGGAATACTGGGTCGTTAGGGTGACGACCCGTATGTGTGGCTCCTTTGGTCTTAACTTTCTCTGTGTACATGGGGTTACAAGTAGCGTCGTGACAAATATTATCGGTCCTGTACCTTTGTTGGATCTACAGGTAGTCGTCTACTTACCTATTCTTTCGACACCATGTATATGTGTTACCTCATAATGAGTCGGCAATTCTTCTTAAGTAAACTTAGTTAAGACTACTCTACCTACTTTGACCTCGGCTAATATGTCTCACTTCATTCGGTCTTTCTTTTTGTGGTTATGTCATATGATTGTGTATATATACCTTAAATCCTTCTACCGTTACTGCTGGGACATACGTTCTGTCCTTTTTTCTGTGTCTACACATATTGCCTGAAAACCTGAGTCTCCCTCTCCCTCTCCCACCCTACTAAACCCTCTTACCGTAAGATTGTACATATGATAGTACATTCTTAACTTAGCGGTCAGATACAGACTGCGTCCTATGTCGTACGAACCCCGACCACGTACCCCTACTGGGTGTCTCTACAATACCCCTCCCTCCACCCTCCCCCCCAAGTACAAACCTTTGTGTACATTCTTAATTTCTAAAATTTTAATTTTTTTATTTTTTGGTTTTTTAGTTAACCCAGTGTAAAAACTTCTAATAAATTCCTTTGTCTTTTGTTTAGTTTACTACCGAGATATTAGTATGTCAAAATAGTGATTGTGTTAGTATGTCTTATACATGAGTGTGGTTGTGTTTGTAACATGTTCCCTCAGTTGCAAAAAAGAAATCAAGATGGGTTCGGATCAATAAGACCTTATTGTACAAAGACGGTAGACGGGGAAACACTTACTGAACATCTTTGACTGTAGATTTTATTGAACTACCTCCATTAATTTGGATTGGTCAGGACCGATAAAAGAGTTTACAGTATTATTTTCTCACTTTAATATATGATCTGTCTCGACAAAAGGTTTCACCCTTTGTATTTTTAAATCCCTCTGCTTAATATTGCAATACTCTCGTCATAAAAAGGACTCATTTGGTTACTGACACCTCAACGACCCTGCAAGGAGGAGTACGGGGCGACAGCCCTCAACGGTGAGGAGAGACAAAGTAAGGAGGAGGCGAAAGGAATGAGTAAGTAATAGTTTATGTGAGTAGAACAAATTTATTGTACCATGAATTGGAGACAAACTACAACCCTTATATCCGGACGACTTTAATGTCGGTCTTCCTACACTCTCTCACACTCTGTTTGTTTCTCCTTTTGTCTTTCTGTAAAGTACAAATTCAGAGTGCTATCGGTTTTTTATAGAATTCAAGTTTCATACTACAGATATAGACTTTCCTCTTTCGGTTGGCCTGTCATCTATAAAATTGTACTATCTTGACCTCTACACCTATCGACAAATATTCAACTGGTAAATAAAGTGTGAAAATCGTATCACCATATAATTGTCTCAAGTGATTGGTAAATGGTTACGGTTTACAGGTAGATTAGCTTAGAGGATTTTAATACCCTTGACTCTCTTTTAGGTCATTTACTTAAAATTAACCTTACGTTTAATTCACGTTTTAACAGGAATGGATACCCCAAAAGTCTGACGGGATATGGTTTTAAAACAGAAAATTTTATCAAATACCACTGAGTCTACCATGGGAATGATTAGTGACTAGAACTAACATAGTCAACCCAATAAATGTCCACGGGTCTTCTCTATACGTACCCAATAGAAACCTGAACCCCTAATAATTTTCCTATGTATTTCTTACAGTTGATAATGTCAGAAAGATTCGGTATCTCGAAGATCCTAAGGGTTAGGATACACACATAGGGTATGTGTTACCCGAAGTACCCCCTTTTTTTTATTGTTAATAAACTTTATAAAGACATTTCTTGGAGGTGAGTTAACTGGGTGGAAAAAGTAAATAGCTCTGACCTAAAAAAGGGCTTACTTTCGTCCCGGTTATTAGACGGTAGGTTATTCCTCGTGTAGATAATCGGTCCTCAAATACGATTCGGTGAAGTGTAAGGAGGGGTTAAAAGTCGGAAACACACTCTGACTGAAACTAAACTTAATTTGATCAAATTAACTATGAGAAACCAATATGTGTTTTTATTCAATACAGATCAACTACGGTAATCTCCGGAAACAACAGACCGTATGCGGTCAGTGTCACCGACAGATTCCAGACGGACCTTAATTCTCCCCGATCGAGTCCCTGATTTAAGTCCAATTGGTCCCAAGAGGTCCAAAGAGAAGAGACACTAAGAGACGTACGGCTCAAAATGGAACTCACACTTTGAGACTGTTGGTTATCAAATGTAGAAAGATAGAGACGGTGGGTTCTTCTTTCATGAACTAGATCAACACTTATTTTTTGTTTAAATTTTTAAGAGTTCCGTTATAAGGGCAGCCAACCGGACTCGGGACACTAGCAAGGGCACCGGTCTACCAGATCCTTGTGTTCATGTTTCAGGTTACTCTGGAGATACCAATCTCACTTCCCTTTTTCTGTAAAGAGTTACTGTTCTTCACTTACGATTCCTCTGTTTCGTTATCGAGAGACAATTAGATTGGACTCCCTTTCCAAACGAAAAGGAATTTAAAGTATACCTTATTCGATATCGTAGACACATTCTTTCTTGTGGGACCCGATGAAATGGATTGTACCGTCGACATCCACTCCGTTTATTGACTCTGGAACATAAGTACTATGTCGGACATGTCATAAATCAGGTTTAAGGGAAGTAAGTTATCCATCCTACTATCTCGGATCTTTTTATTTTCTATTAAGTGGGTATACTTGTAACGTTCATTATCATAGAATCAGACAAACTCGATGATATTGTTTTTACGGTATCTGACCCATCGTTGTTTGTTAAATTCGTTCTTTGTAAATAAATTAGTGATAATCCCTCCGACTCTTTAGGTTTTAGTTCTACAACCGTCTAAATTCCAGACGACTCCCGGAGGAAGAACGTCACAGGAGTGTATCGTCTTCTCCGTTCCTTCGGGAGACGTCAGAGAAAATATTCCAGTGATTAGGGTAAGTGTTCCCGAGGTGGGAATGTTGGGTTAGTGGATGGTTTCCGGGGTAGAGGTTTGTGGTAGTGTGACTTCTAATCCAGAGTTGTATTACTTTAAACTCCTCTATGTAAGTCTGATATCGTTTGTCAATTCTTATTTAGGTCAACGAGGGTTGTGTATAACATCCCACTTGACTGTAGGGAGGATTGTATGTGAGTGTCCTAGACCCCCCTCGACTAAACCCTCCACTTCAGACTATTACAGTAAATTCTCGTAAAAATGGATTAGTTCTCGTCTCTCTCCTGATCCCCGAAAAGTCCGACCATGGTCAAGTGTCAGTCTCAATATCGGAGTATTGTAACATTACCCAAACTGTTTTTTGAAGACTCTCCGCACCGTCAGTATTGGGATTTACCTTTGGGGAGTACTAGGTGGGGTTGGAGGTGGGTGATGTCGACATCTCAGTAGGGTAAGAAAAGGATGAAAGACCTCTCGTCTCGGTGGTCGAGTTCCTCAGACAGACTGAGGAAAGGAAAGTTTGTAACTCGGTGAATACAAATATATCTCTAAATTTAAATGTCAGGACCTACCCGTCATTAAACTGGATTAAGTACAGATACATGGTCTTTAATCAAACGACACGAATCAACGAGTCAACATAGTCTGGGACGTTGGGGTACCTAACATCGGGTAGTCCGAGAAGTCAGGCACCCCTAAGAGGTCCATTCTTGTGATCTTACCCAACGGTACGGGAGGAAGTCCCCTAGAAGGGTTGGGTCCCTAACTTGGGTCCAGAGGGTGTAATGTCCGTCTAAGAAATGGTCTTACATTAGAACGTAACCCCTTTACTTCCGAAAGACGAGTATACACTTTTACATTCAAGGACTCGATTTAAAGAAAGTCAACATGTGTCTTTTTCTTTTATTGTCAGAAGACTCATTATCGACTAGTCTAAGTCCCGATCCGAGAGACACGGAGAAGAAGGAAAAAGGGGATTCGGTATCCATAGATTAAAGGTAATAGACCAGGAGTACGGTTTGAGTCAGAACAGTCGGAGAAGAACCAACATCCAAAGGGTAGACCTGTCCTTCACAAGAGATGACAAGAATAGGTCGGTGTTATGGGTGAGACCGGGTATCAGATCAAGAGAGTCGTGCAGATCCGGGGTAGGTCCTTAGGTCCTTAAGTGTGGTGGTGAAGACGTGACGAGACCTCGGTATCCTAAATCTATCCCGACAGAAACCCGGAGGGACGTAACCAGTAAATATGTGACAGTACGATTATGGTCGACGAGGTCACGGTCTGGTTAGAACTCCGAATATTCTCTAATTCCGAAGGTGTTTGATATGACACGCTCGTTTGTGTTTCAGACGTCGAAGGTCTAAGGGGGTTTAAATGTGTGTGTGTGTGTGTGTGTGTGTGTGTGTGAACTCTGAAACTGTAGTGAAGAGTCCTAAGGGGTTTTGGGTTGATTTATCGAATGTTTACATTGTCCATTAAAATCTATAATTGTTGTCTGGTTTCATCCTACCATACAAATTGTTTACCATACACCTTTAAGAGACACGATAGGAATATTGAAAAGATTTTTGGATTTTAATAAGGTTTTAAATTCCAAATAAAGTTTTAATTATTTTTCCCTCTTCACTTACCTTCATACCTACCTTGTTCTAATTGGTACCTGCCTACCAGTGACTCCACCTCACTACTCATATCGCCCGAATGACACGATGAGACGGATGAAAATTCAAATTTAAGAGGTGTTATTTTTTTTTGACTCATTAAATTTTCATATATAACATCCGGGAAGATATCTGAGAATTTTCGGATGTGTTTGGAGACTTCGGTCATCAAACTGTGAAATAAGAAAGACATATTAAAGATGTTGATCCTGTGACCACGTTCTTCCTTATCTTTTTTATCCCTTTATCGTCTTAACTTATAAGAGGTTGACGTACCAAACGACTACAAAAGAACAAAACAATAATATGGTGAAGTTTGAGAAAAAGAAAGGAATCTAAAAATTTTAGAAAAAGTGAAAGTAAAAATGGTGTAAAATCTAGACAAGACACAACACACGGGTAGATACACAACGACGACGACGACGATTCAGCGAAGTCAGCACAGACTGAGACACGTTGGGGTATCTGCCGTCGAGTGGTCCGAGGGGGCAGGGACCCTAAGGGGTCCGTTCTTGTGACCTCACCCAACGGTAAAGGAAGAGGTTACGTACTTTCACTTTTCACTTTCCCTTCAGCGAGTTCAGCACAGGTTGAGACTCGCTGAAGTACCTGACGTCGGATGGTCCGAGGATACGGGTACCCCAAAAGGTCCGTTTTCATGATCTCACCCCACGGTGACTAGATACACAATGAGCCGTAAGTCAAGGGTGACGTTACATTGTTTTGAAGGTTTATTAACCCCGAATTGCATTTTCGAATACAGAGAGTGTTTATTTTAATTAGACCTAAAGTCGTCAGGTCCTGACAATACCGTTGAGGCGTCTCTAAAGTCACCGAGGTAAAGGACAGAAGGTGAGGAACCAAGGCCCTTGCAACGGGGATAGCTCCGAATGTTCTACCGAAGATCTCTAGGTCGGTAGTGTAAGCGTAAGGTCCGTCGTTCTTCCGTCCGGTTTAGTGAACGGAAATTCCTTTGGAGGGGTTTCAGCGTGTCTTATGAAAACGATCGGAAAGTAATTGGTTTCGTCTGAGTATGTCGGTTAGAATGGACGTTCCGGTTCACACCTTTTATCAGAAAATTAACATGGGACCGACAGGAGATATTTTGGTCTCAAGATACTGACTTCCTCCCCTCTTTTATTATAACCCATCCGTTAATCGTTGGAGACGGTGTCAACGGACACCCTTTTTGGACTTGTACGTCACCGTCTCGTCGGGTTGGTACTGAATACGCGTTTAATTAATGGGCCGATCCCGTTAGTCGTTTCTAGACCTTCATAGATAGTAGGGTGTATCCGACACCTGACCATTGCAACTAACCAAGCTGACTTTCAATTTTGATCTTTACACGGACATCTAAGTCAGAAGTGTCGTTCTGTGGTAGAGAGATGTGTCTTCGGCTATATACACATAAACACAGTCCTAGTGCATGTCGCACTCTATACGGACGACACTGATATTACAGGAAATTTGGATTTTACCTTCGTAATGTCTAAGGAGGACCGTCGGGAGAACTGGGAGACCCTCTGGAAGACCCGACGACCGGTCAGAGGTCTCTCTAAGGACAGACAGACGGACGTTCCTCTGTGTAAGACCCGAGGGACGGGTACAAGATTGGACGACGAGTACGCCCATCTCTGACTACAGATAAGCCCAGTCAAGACTGACTAATGGGACAACGGAACTTCATTCAAGTGAACTGATGAGGTGTGTAATGGTTGACACATGTGATGTGCAGGCGTACAGTCCGCGGGTCATTTTCGTTACTCCCTACCACCTTTTCCGTAGACTTTGGACTCTGACTCCTAATTCTGACTCGTCAAGAATCAGGTCCACCACTCTGGAATCCGTGAAGTGACTCAGAGATTCAGAACCACAAAAGTATACAGTTCGTTCCTATAATGACGAAGGCAAGGAAAGGGACGATTCACTAAGACTTCAAGCCGATGTCCTTCTGTCACATACAGTTTGAAAAAGTGAGGGTTTTACCAATAACAATAATAACAACTAGAGTACTTTTACGCGTGGTAAATTTTTTTTTTATTTTTTTGTCACTATCACGTCAAGTCCGGTAAACATACACCGGTCGTCGTCGTCGTTCTTTTTCTTTATGTCATCGATCACGGTTTATACTTTCCGTTTTGTTTTGTTATTGTTTTTTCTCAGACACTTTAACATAGTCAGGGTCTTTCTTTTCTATGATTTACTGAACAATCTTCCTCATTTGGAAATGATTGGAGGTAAAGGTAAATAATAATCGATAAGGAAGGTGTCTTGTAGTCATGTTTCTCCCTTAGATAGTAGCCTCTAGGACAAGGGGGTGGTGGTGGTGACCTTTCATCTTATTTAAGATTAGGAAAATTGATTTAGTCGAAATTTTATGTCGATCCGAGGATAGGGTTATCGGTTCTGGGTTCTGTGGGTGGATCTTAAAGGGACGAGTTATGTTAGGAGATCCTGAGTTAAGATAAGTGTTTACATGCGAGACCGTGTGTCATATATTAATCAATCAACATATGTGATAGTTTAAACCTTTATCCACTTAAGGGATAAACCCTTATCCACTTCAGGTTAAACCCTTGTCCACTTAAGACGTCCGTACTTACACATACATTTATATAGAGATTACAATCTCGGACTTTACCAAATAGTAAAATGTCTTTATGATTATTCTTTTTTTTAACAAACAAAAAATTAATTAAAAATGACTTCATATCAACTAAATGTCACAACAATCAAAGTCAACATGTCGACTTTGACAAAGTCACTTAGTCAATATGTATATGTATATAGGTGACAAAAAATCTAAACAAAGGGTGTATCCAGTAATGTCTCATAACTCATCTCAGGGGACACGATATGTCATCCAATAATCAGTAGTAGATAAAATATGTATCATCATACATATACAGTTAGGGTTAGAGGGTTAAAAATTGAGAAGTAAAAGACAGTTTTCTTCCTCGAAATAAAATACGTTGTATTTTAATCTACGAAAATGACCGATGGTGCAATTATAACTGTAAAAACAGACCGTGACATAGGTTTTTATTTGTAGACACTAAACTGTATTATTTAACAAAAGGTGTGTACTTTACTTCTAGTGAACCCGAGACAACCGGTCATTCCCCTAAAACGGGACTAGATTGAAACCTCTCACTAAAGATAACCGTCGAGTTCTTATGGCAAGGTACTGAATTGACGACTTCAACATTTTCAGTTACTATTCGAAGTAACTGGTAGACACTTTAAAAGTAAAATGAGTGTCTATCTCGTTCCCTGGAGAATTTACACTCATTAAAAAGGACTACTCTAATTTTTAAAGAGTAAGGTTGAAAACATTTAGATCTTGAAAGAAACGTATCTTGTTTGTGTGTGTAGTGTTTTCTTCAACGGAGGTCTACGCGTTCTCCGGAGGGTACCGTCATGGACCGAAGCTACCATTGTTTCCCTGTAAGTCGTCCACCGGTGACGACGACGACGACGACGATTCGGTGTAGTCAGCACAGGCTGAGATACGTTGGGGTATCTGTCGTCGGGTGGTCCGAGGCGGCAGGGACCCTAAGAGGTCCGTTCTTGTGACCTCACCCAACGGTAAAGGAAGAGGTTACGTACTTTCACTTTTCACTTTCACTTCAGTGAGTCAGCACAGACTGAATCACTGGGGTACCTGACGTCGGATGGTCCGAGAAGACAGGTACCCTAAACGGTCCGTTCTCATGACCTCACCTCACGGTAACAGAAGAGGCCGTCCACCGGTGTCACCATACAATGAGGAGAATTTGAACTAGGGTAACTTGGTGTGATATTTTGAGTGGACCAAACATAGACACTCTAAAGAGGGATTGTTTCCCTCCCTTTACTCTACTCGCTTAACCGACTTACAAATGGTCAAGTATCCCGATCTTACACACCAAAGACTTTGTGTCTACATCCACTTAAAAGTTATTCTTAAAACAGTTGTGACGCAAACTTCCACGATAAGGTAGGACATACCTTCCTTCTCTTCTCTTCAAAAGGGTTCGAACCTCTTGATATTTCCAGAATACTCACAGCTCCAATTACTCTTACTTTGTCAGTTGAACGAGGGGTCGTAGGAAGTATTTCGTAGTGACATGTTAAGTAGGACCCAATACAATTAGAGAAATACACTGACTACAGTGGGTGGTGTGACTCCAGGAGGGTCTTGACCTTGGTACCGTCGAGTGACGGACTTCGTATAAACTATTCCTTTTCTTCATTGTAATGTAAGATTTTGACTTTATAAGAAAAAAATTCAAAAGTAAATAAATAAAAATCGAAACCACCTAGAAACAACGGCGTGTCTGAAAAGAGATCAACACCGATCGTCCCCGATGAGAACAACACTACGAGTCTGAAGAGTAACGTCATCACAGAGAACAACGTCTTGTACCCGTGATCTCGAGTCTAAGTCATCGATACCATGTGCCCGAGTCAAGGAACCGTACACCCTAGAAGGGACCGGTCCCTAGCTTGAAACACGGGACGTGACAGTTCGACTGGGTAATAGTGACTCAGTGGTCCTATGGACTTTGACTTTATCAGAGCGTTTATTTTTAGCTTGAACTTAGACTAGTTCGAAGAGATCTAGCACGGTGGTTAAATGTCTCTACTGTGGTACCTTATGTTAGTTACTTTAAGGTTAGACTCTTTCAGATCTTTTACTTGTTGAAAGTTGTTTCTTTAGGGTTCCTTTTTTATTGTCTCTTCCTTCCCTATACACATCTAATTTTCTGTGACCTCCCGATGAAATCGGAACGTCACAAAACCAAAATAAACCCAGGACCAACTTTTTTATGTATATAAGGACTCTGTTAGTCCCTTAAAACTTGTGAAAGACCTATGAACTGTTATGATTCCTTAATGACAATTAGAAAAATCCACTCTATTGATAACACCAACACTAAAATATTTAGAAATAAAATTCTTTATATAAGACCTTATAAATACATTTATTACTAGACATCAGATTCTAAACGGAGTTTTGTTAGGATCCTACCTCTTATTGTTACTTTGTACCATTTATTTTTCAAACTTTCCGTTACCTTCCTTCTTAAAACTCTTCGTCCCTCCGTTTTCGTGGTACCTACGTAGTCTCTTTAATTTCTTACACTTTTGGTCCTTTCGTTCCTGTCTTTACATTCACCTCTTTTTGTCTTAACGTCTCCCAAGTTCCGTACTACGGACCACATTGTTACGACGTGTGTCAATACTTAATAGTAAACTCTTTCAAGCAATACTTTTTTCTACCACCGACCTTCAGGTCCCTTCCGACTTCCGAGTAGTACTCCCTATTACGACCCTGAAGGGACCGTCAAGTCACCAATCCTGAAACGGAAGGTCACGACCCCCACGCTTAAGCTAAGTACCAGTTCCTTGATCCTAGGGTGTACGGGACTCTGGTTTTTTGGTTTTGTATTTTTAGTCTTTGTTATAACATTGTTTAAGTTATTTCAGAAACCTTTAATAGGTGTAGTTTTTTATATATATAGATTTCTTACTATTAAGACATCTGACTTAACGTGGGACTGTCTCAAGTATACAACTTCGGGGTTGAAAAGTGGACTGAAATGACCTGTAGTCTGGAAATCCTTTCACTAACTTCAATTTACTCCAGTCTTCTACTTCGGGAGTAGATTGTTTTGACCATGGGAATATTCTTCTCCTTCTCTCTCTACCGTAAAAGAGGGAGTACACTTCTGTGTCACTCTTTCGTCGTCAAACATTCGGTCCTTTTCTTTGTCTTGGATTTGAACGGTCGTGAGGCTAGAACCTGAAGGTCGGAGGTTTTGACACTTTTTTATTTAAAGACAAGAAATTCAGTGGGTCAGCTACCGTCGGATTCGACTATATCTATTTCGTACGTGCAGGAGAAGTCATCGGAAAGATGAATTGAGTCATAAACGTTACAGAAAGAAAATACTATAACCTTAATCTGGATCTTTTTGCTTACAGGACTCATCACAATAAGACACAAGGAAATACACCACCAGTCAATCCGGCGTTCTCCTGTGTATTCTCTCCGTGTCCTTTGTTTCAGATAATATGACCGGACTCTCTCAGTTACCGTGGGGTGAGGTCATGAGAACCAACCTTTTAGGGTACCCGTCTCCTCGGACCACCCGATGTCAGGTGCCCCAGTACTTCTCAGCCTGTGCTGACTCGCTGAAGTGAAAGTGAAAAGTGAAAGTACGTAACCTCTTCCTTTACCGTTGGGTGAGGTCACAAGAACGGACCTCTTAGGATCCCTGTCTCCTCGGACCATCCGACGGTAGAGACCCCAGTGTGTCTCAGCCTGTGTTGACTTCGCTGAATCGTCGTCGTCGTCGTCGTCTCTCTCAATAACGTGTTCTCTCCCGGATTCCCTGTTCATTACCCCCTTGTCCGAGTTGGTTCGTTCATCCCTCGGTTCTCTGGGGACCCGTTCGTGATAAAATCTTCAGTCCTATGTCATGTGTTTTTTCCGTGTTTCCCTAACGTAACCCCGTGAACTTTGAAGGATCCTCTCGTCTTTCCTTTCGACGTTGTCCCCGGTCGGAATAGTATGACCAGGTGGACCAGTGGACCCGTCCTAGGAATGATGGTAGTCTCTCCTACTACTCCGTCGTCCTTTGTTTTTATTTTAAAGTTTTAAAAATGTTCTGTCCATATTACCGAGACCTCAATGAACAAAGTTGTAAAAAAAATTAACTTCATATCAACCAAATGTTACAAAGTCCACATGTCACTTCACTAGGTCAATATATACGTATAAGAAAAAGTCTAAGAAAGGGTAGTATCTAATAATGTTTTGCAACTGATATCAAAGGACACGATATGTCATCAGGAACAACGAGTAGATAAAATATATATCATTACACATAGACAAATAGGGTTTAGGAATTGAATCGGGGAGTTGGGGCGAAAGGGGAAACCATTGGTATTCAAACAAAAGGTACATATACTCTGATAAAGATAAAACATTCATTCAAGGAAACATAGTAAAAAAATTCTAAGGTGCATATTCACTATAGTACTATAAAGAGAAGGAGACAGATTGAATGAAGTGAATGATACTATTAGAGAGCCGGGTGGATATAACAAAGTTTACCGTAATAAAGTAAGATAAAATACCGACTCATCATAAGGTGACACATACACACATACATATATATATATTTTGTGTAGAAGGAATAGGTAATTAAATAACTACCTATAAATTCAACGAAGGTACAGAACCGTCAATATTTATTACGACGATACATGTAACCCCTGTACAAAGAAAATCTTAATCTCAAGACTTAATCTCAAAAACGTCTATATACGGATCTCACCCTGACGTCCTAGTATACCATTGAGATAAAAATCGAACAATCCCTTTGAGGTATGACAAGAAGTATCACCAACATGGTTAAATGTAAGAGTGGTTGACACATTATTCGTTGGAAATAATACAACTCTACATTTGAAATAAAAACACTGAACAAGAAAAGTGACACAAGTGGAAAGTGACCCCGATGGGTCCACCACGATCACCATTTCTTGGCTGGACAGTCACGTCCTCTGTTCTCTACGCCCAAGATAGGGACCCAACCCTTCTAGGAGACCTCCTTCCGTACCGTTGGGTGAGGTCATAAGAACGGACCTCTTAGGGGTACCTGTCTCCTTGGACCGCCCTATGTCAGGGACCCCAGTGTTTCTCAGTTTGCACTGATTACGCTGACTCGTCTGTACGTTTTCTTCAGATTTGTTATTCAACTGTAGTATTATTCTTACAAACCTATGTGTTACAGTTAAGTTTAGAGAGAGGAAATACTGAAAGTTTGCGTATCGGAGTGCTGTCGATAATTTTTAAAAGATCAAGTTCTAGAGGACCCAAAAGACTGATTTGACTAGAATTTAAAAGGAGTAAGAGAAATACAGTTCCCAGGTGTTTTGATGGACATCCAAACTACTAAGTGATCCTTCCAAGTGCTCTAGACTACACATCAGTGTCGATACTAAAAAATATCGTCTTTCTGTGTTTCGTTTTGCTCGTTGTACACACTTTACAGTAGGTCATCCTTTCAAGTAATCTCTGAATCCCAGGTTCCAAATAAAAAATAACCTCTGACCAGTCAACCTATGGGAAACGGAACTCTCAAGGTCTGAGTTTCCTCCTTTCGGTCTCAAATCGTGGTGGGTGTCAGGTGTTTGGGAACTCCGTGTCTGTCGGTGGGGATAGTCAATCCCTTACCCCTCTTGGAAGGATTTTACATCCTTGGGTTTACGGTCGTATCTGGTTGGGACGTTCGTCCGGGTTTTTTATCGTCAGAGTCCGGACGACATGATTGGACAGAAACGTGTAATTGTGGTGTTGGATGGTAGAGACCCCGAGGAGTAAATTGGAGAACCATTGGAAATTATGAGATTTGTGTGGGCGAAAGACCTTGGGGAGGTCACTCAGAGTATGGTACCTTGATAAAGAAAGGAAAATGAGGTCCTTTTCACCAATTTCCCGTGAGGGTGACTTCACCTATCCATTGGGATTCGATACTGAGATGAAAAAGGGGGTTTGATTAGACTTTAGTTTATGTCGGTTTGTAGGGGGTTTGACTTTAAGGAGTCTTTTCGGTCGGTCAGTCGTCGATACTCTTTAAGTGTTGAAGGGTCACGGTACGGAAGGAGGAATGAGGACAATTTAATAGGCAACTAATTTCACCGAAAACGGGGTTGAGTGAAAACCGAAGAAATCCTCCATGTACTGTGCGAAGATTGAGAGTCCAAAGAGGGAGCCAGTCTCCTTCCCTTCCTCTTCAAAATGGTGTACTCAAGACAGTCGGGACAAAGGGTTATAAAGTGTAAATGGACGAAAGGTAAGAGTTTCGATAACACGTTGACACCGGAGTCGGAGAGGACGAAGTGTATGAAGACACTAGAGGATTAACCGGGAGAGGGGGATAACGAAGTTTGGATGGTTGTGGATTGTATTTTTATAGAAGGTGACACAGATACTCACAATTTAGTAAGAATTAGAAAGTCACAACGGATTACTGGTGACTTATTTTCGGTACGAAGAACCGAGTGTCTATACCTTTTATTTGATCGTCAATGGTCACCCCTCATCTCCCCCTACTATATGCCCATCCTCCATTCTCCATGTTTGATAATCCATATTTATTCGATATTGTAAGAACGGACCTCTTAGGGTCCCTGCCCCCTCGGACCACCCGACGGCAGAGACCACAACGTGTCTCAGCCTGTGCTGACTTCGCTGAATCATCGTCGTCGTCGTTCGATATTGTTATATAAGATGTTTTACTCCTTATATCGTTCATAAAAGATTATTAATATTAAAATCATACTGGAAATTTTTAACACTTAGTGATATAACATGTGACATATGATACAATATGTGACATTGAATGTGTTATAAGTCAAGTCAAGTCAGTGAGTCAACACAGGCTGAGAAACGTTGGGGTACTTGGTGTCGTGCGGTCCGGAGGGACAGGTAGCGGTGAAGGGCCTCAAATGGGTTTGAGTACAGGTAACTCAACTACTATGGTAGATTCGTAGAGTAGGAGACAGCAGGGGAAGAGGAGGACGGAAGTTAGAAAGGGTCGTGGTCCCAGAAAAGTTTACTCAGTCGAGAAGCGTAGTCCACCGGTTTTATAACCTCGAAGTCGAAGTTGTAATCAGGAAGGTTACTTGTGGGTCCTGACTAGAAATCCTACCTGACCAACCTAGAGGAACGTTAGGTTCCCTGAGAGTTCTGAGAAGAGGTTGTGGTGTCAAGCTTTCGTAGTTAAGAAACCACGAGTCGAAAGAAATATCAGGTTGAGAGTGTAGGTATGTACTGGTGACCTTTTTGGCGTCGGAACTGATCTGTCTGGAAACAACTGTTTCATTACAGAGACGAAAAATTACACGACAGATCCAACCAGTAATGAAAGGATATTATGAAGTTAATTTATGAAGTAAAAAAAAGTCAGTACGAAGTCAATTTATGAAGTTAATCTCTTTTTGAGTACGAGGTATCAGACCGTAATTCTAGAAGGTACTCAACCGGTGTCAGAGGAAAAGGTCAGGATCAAAAGAGATGACGACAAGTGTATTAGAGAAGACTCTAATTGTTCCTTTAGTAAATTATTCCGAAGAGTTCTATTTAATCAGTTTTATACAGTTTCCCGGTCGAAAAAAAAAAAGTACATGGAAAAGAGGTCACTTTTTAAAGAGAGGACTGACATGCTTCACTCTTATCTTAGACCCCGGAACAAACATCAAGTAGTAGTCGATATGGGTCTAAGAAGTGGAACGGTCGTGTGACCTTAGTGGACCCCACACAATTTTGTATTTTAATGACTACGGATCCGGGACGGAGAACTCAAAGACTAAGTCAACCAGATCTTACACTAGACCAGTGACTCACAAATTTTCGAGGGGTCCCCAAAATTACGTTTTGGTCCTAATTCTTTGTGACTGTGTCGTTAGACGGAAACGGTCATAAAACAGGTTTTCTGACACACTGTAAATGTTTAATGTCAGGTACGAAGAAAAATAAAGAGACAAGAAGTAGATATTAAGGATCAGAGGGGAGTTGGAGGTAAAGAGTAGTAACTTCTGATTGAGTTTATAGTAAAAGAACTTTTCGGAAAGGACCAGAGGTCTACTCTCATAAGAGTGACAAGAGACCTACTTCTTTTTAAAGTGAGTGTGACGAACGATACGGTGAGTGGTGAGAACCGGAGAATACGACAAGTACATAAACACGACGAAAAGAAAGGAGGTCACGGAATGGTTCGTGGGAAGGGTCTCGACTGAACATTACTTTAAGACACAAAAGTACCATGTTCTCTTAAACTTCTTAGTTTTATACTGAAAAATAAAGATGTTCACAACACATTATGAAAATTGTTCTTTAAGAGGGTCGGACAATTCTTCTTTATTAGGGGATTATGAATAGTCCAGTGTTAAACGAGAGTTCCGTTTATGAGTGGGGATTAGTAGAATTCTAGACTTAGTTGATATACTCATATAAACGAAATGAAGAGTGACTGTTGAACAGTAATAAAGTCTAAACGTGCTGGTTTAGGTTAACAGAGACCCTAGGGTATTGTTTTCTTTAGTTTTATCAAGGGAAACGGTATACCTGAGGACGACATGTAATCCGACCCAAACGAAGGTTTAAAATCCTGTCTTTTTTCCTTTATTCCTAATTGTACGTAGTAACCAACCGTTATCGAACCGAAAAACAAGGGTTAACGAAGTCCCGACTGTCGAGTGGACGTAAAACTTTATCTGTGGACGATTAAGTTGAATGGTGGGAAATTAGACTGGGAAGATGTGTGTTGTAAACTTAATGGGGTGTTAATTATGGGAGGACCAAAATGGGTGATCCTTCCCATCTTATCCTCCTCCGACTCCCCCCTTCGGTTAGACTATGATTAAGTATCAGGTCTGTGGGTAGAAGACAACGACCCACTCTCAGGAATAAGGACTAAGTAACACAGATTATTGTCCGAAGTTTTGTGAGAGACGTAGTGGGGGTTGTGTGTGTGAGAGTGTTCTCTACAGTAGAGGAACTTATATAATAGGCCAGAGTAAAAGGGTACATCTTTTGGGATATTGGGGAGGTGTAGTGACGGACTTAGGCCAGAGATTCACCCTCTTCCTCCACCGTACCTGATCGTTGGACTCCTTCCCCGTTTCTCTCGTTTCCAAAGATTTCCTCAACTCTCTACCTCGTTTGTCTCCCCTTTATTTATTTGTGTCTGAAACAAGGAACGGGAAACTTACGAGAGGTACTGTGAACCCAATTAAAAGTTAAGAGGGTCTGATAAGGTCGAAGTACCATAAGGAGTGATTCCTCATGAAGACACGGTTTCCCTTGGAGAAAGTTCACGTTTAATTCGAGGTCCAGTAAGTCGTATGAACGTTACCATGGATGGTGGGGGGAAGAATGAAGGGATCTTCATCTGGAATCCGACCCCCACGTAGACGACGGGAAGTATTCGTCAGGATAGTCACTCACAAACGGGTTACCTCTCTCTCCCTTAACCTGAGATCGGTAGATCCAGTCGGCGGGTGACCCTGTCATCGACAGGGAGTGATAACGTAAGTATCCCTGTCTCTCTCTCAAGAAGACAGAACCGTCGTGCTAAAAAGGCAGGCAAGACGAAAGAAATTCCTCGATAAAACCTTGTGATGTCACACAGAAGACGAGGAAAGTAACGGGATTGTGTTTAACAGGACTACGACCAAAACTTGACGACCTTTAATTTTACGGTTGAAAACAGGGTTACGACATAATTGTACCAACTGGTGACTGAAACACGATTCTTGACATGTAGAACATAATTACTGGTGAGTGTCACTCAGACTCCATAGCCATGAGAATAGGGGTCTAATGTCTACTCCTGTGACTCTTTGTTACAGAATAGGTTAAGTCCGTGTTCAAGAAGGGTAAAAACTGACACGGTACGGGAAAGAACGAACCATGACTGGTACAAGTTCCGAACTCCACTACACAGACTACATAGTAAATCCAACTCTTTTATTCCTCCGTCCTCTAAATAGGTCTCCTCGGTTGGGAGAAACGTTCTTTTGACCGTTCTACTCTTATCCGATAGAAGTACGGAGAGATGTTTAATTTCCCTGTTGCGGAAAGATTTGGTGTTGAAGAGAGGGTCTCACTAATCCCCCGTGGGTTCTGAGACCACCAAACACTAAATTATCTATCATTACCGTCGCTCTTGAAACTAGGTATCTCACTCCTAAGTAACGATGGTATCTCCGGTGTTTACACAGACCTCGAACGGAGAAATAATTTAGGTCTGACGTATGTGTGTGTGTTTGTGTGTGTGTCTGTGTGTACAACGTGAAATTAAAAAAATGAATCAAAGGTAACCGTACAGTATAAAACTTAAAATATCTCGAAAAGGTAATCTTTTTCGAGAAGTGTAAAGACTTAATAGTAAAAGGACTAAGAATCAGGACAAAAATAGTTACTTCGATGTTTGAGACGGGATTCTAAGTTAAGGATTTAAAGAAGGTTATAAAGTAACATGGAGACGGGAAGCTTGTGTTCCTATTACATTTACAAGTACACTCTCACGGGGAGGTTGTGAACTATGGTCATTTGTACTGGAATAAATCCTTGACCTACAAACGTCTCCATTAATTTTACACTCTATTTTATTCCAGTATCACCTCGTCTCGACAATGGTTTGTTTTGAATCCAGGTGAGTAGTCACACGTCATTTGGTCAGATGACTGTGACCGAACACCATTTCCTTTCGCGTCACAAACAGCCTCCTGTGGTTCGTTCCTCAGGTCCATCGATCAAGAGTTTTCTGGTGTTGAGGGTCTACCGAAAGTCCCTTTCCAAAAATTTCTGTCCCACTCTCTCCCCCTAACCGTACGTACTAGTCAAGTGTCTGTAAGAAGACTAACCGAAGATCACTCCATTAACCCTCAATTATAGTAGTCGAAAGACCGAAGTGAACGGACCCCAGATACACAAACACCCGTCGTATGTCAATTGAAGTGGGTTGACGACCCCCAAAGTCCCAGACATTTTATCAAGTTTCCCGAGTCTTATTATAGATTTCTGGAACTCCTCTTTGATTTCCAAAAACTGAAACCCCCGAACACTACCCACCCCCCTTCAACGACAACAAATATATATCAAAATGACAACTTACGGAAAAAATCTAAAAATATAACCTTATATAACTAATTATTACAACACAATTAAAGTTCACATGTTGTTTCACTAAGTCAATATGTACATACACATAGATAAGAAAAAGTTCAAGAAAAGGGTAAATTAAATTATGTATTATAACTCGTCTCAATGGATACGATATGTCATCCAAGAACAACCAGTAGATAAAATTTATATCTCCATACATATACAGTCAGAGTTTGGGGTTAGATAGGGATGGGGGAGTTGGAAGTGGACTATTGGTATTCAAGTAAGAGATTCACACACTCAGACAAAGAAAAAAAAAAAAAAAATTCAAAAAATAAAAAAATTAAAATTTTAGAAATTAAGAATGTACGCAAGGTCCGACCACGTACCCCTACTGGGTGTCTCTACAATACCCCTCCCTCCACCCTCCCCCCAAGTACAAACACTCAGACAAAGACAAAACATTTATACAAGTGGACGTAGAAAACAGACTAAGGTGTATATTCACTATTGTGTATTATAAAGAGAAAGAGAGAGACTGAACGAAGTGAAGCATACTATTAGAGATCCAGGTAGGTACAACGACGTCTACCGTAATATAGTAAGAAAAGTTACTGACTCGCCATAAGATGTAGAAGAAATAGGTAAGGAGACAGCTACCTGTAAATCCAATGAAGGTACAGAACCAATAACATTCCTGTGACGTTACTTGTGACTCCACGTAATTGAAACAAATTATCGATCTAACAATAAAACAGAACGGGCTGAGAAAAGGAAAGAAAAACATAAAAGAGTGAAGAGACTAATTTAAAAAAGAAACCTTGAACCACCCCTCTGGATCCACCAATTTCAAAACGATGTCTGTCCTCCATCCGTCTCCTGTACCCCACCCCCTCACCTCAGACAGACCCTTCCGAGATATGTCAGAACGAGGCAATGTCTCACTCGGAGATGATGTTATACTGACCACAGGAGGATTCTTCTCTTCCTTGTGTCCCTGTCTACGTGTCTCTCTTCTTGACCCATTACTGGCCTTTGATCTCACCATATGGATATTCGGTTTTTTTATGTGGGTCTTAACACCTTTGGTGACCTTTAATCCTCTTTCCCTCCATTTTCGAAGAGAAGATCTCGAAAGTCTCTTTCGTATCGAGACAACTGTGAAACTGAAGTCTGAACTTCAGAGATTTTGACTCTCTTATCCCCGAAGGGACCCCTGAGTCACCATTTCTTAGACGGACGGTTACGTCCTCTGTACTCAAGTTAGCAAACCGGTCCTTTTAGGGTGTACGGTTCATCGTTGATTGGGGCACGTGGAGTTGATGACTCGAGCACGAGACCGCGAGTGTACGGTGTTGACGGCTTTGGGCGTGTGGGATCTCAGACACGAGGTGTGTTCTCCTCGGGGCGGCGTTACTCTTCGGACGTGTGGCGTCGATCTGTTGTCGGGGTTCGAGCGACGTCGATCTCTTTTGGACGGGTACGTGTCGTTCCTTTTGGGTGGTGACGGTTTTTATTTTATTTGTTTATTTTTAATCCTCTTATTTGAAGACAAAATTCGGTGTCAAACACCATGAAACAATGTCGTCAGGAACCTTTAATTGTATCCATCTTAGACTTATTTCTACAATATATAGACCCGGATATCGTTCTTAACCCAACGTCATTAAAGGTCCAGGTCTAACTATGTCCGACAAGACTAAAATATTTTGTCAAATGACGGTCAATGACTAGAAAGATAGTCATATTACTTATAAGGGTTTAAAGAAAGTTCAAGAAGTCACACGATCCTTTCGGAAGTGTAATTACAGGAAAAGGGTTTCTTGACTCCGTGGAAACGTTTGGAGGTGAGAGGGTCGGGACATGACTACGACTTCGGAGACGTCGATCTTGTCAAAAGGTCCATAACAGGATGGATATCGTCACGAAGAGTTTGAAACTACTAAAAAGTTTTTAGGGTCACGGGTCTCTGGTTAAGATAAACTTAAACTTATGGGGGTCCGGTTAAGATAAACTTAGGGACCTGGACTCGTCCCCTTAGTCTGTAAATATATATATAAAAATTAAAGGTCTACTAAGGTCAGTTTCGGATACAGGATTCTTAAGGAAAACCCCACAATAAGAAGTTTCCTACCTTAATTCATTTAGGGGACGGGATAACATTTGTAGACCTTGTCGTCAATCGTAGGTCGAGTGTCTGACAAATCTTTTATTTCAAAATAACTTGTGTCAGTATAACTAAATGTACTACGTAAGATCGATGTTTACTGTCTTAACTCATAATCCAATTTCTGGTATATCGGGTGTTTCGGTTTTTATAAGTAATAGACAGGCAAAATCTTCAAACGTCTTCTGACTTTGTTGACTAAGTAGAAAAGGAAGGTGTTAATTTTAGGTCTTTTCCCGAAACGTGAACCATCCCCGAGAATACTTAGTTTCAGTTCATTTGACTTTAAACTCGACTTAATTTAACTTAAAAGAAGTTGTATAATAAACTTTTCTTAGGTTCCACAATACGGAGGGTCCTCATAAACATAAAATTATTCATTGAACATTTCGGGGTTTCGGAAATAAACTTCTGTCTTTCCTTATGGATTAACGACTTTAACGTTCGCGAACACTAATACTTACATATTGATATAAGATATTCTAACACTTTAGAAAGGGTCTTGGTGAGTTTGACAAGACCCGTCCGTCGGTGGGTCGAAAAGACTCGGGGTTTAGATGAGTTTGTCCAAGTGACCTCGGGAACCATCAGGAATGAGATCTAATTTTTTTTTTTTGGAGGTTCTAAACAAAAGGAATATGAGGAAAAATAAGCTTGTTACCCAAGACAGGTACCCTTTTTGACTGGGTAAAAGAATTCCCCACAGTGACGAAGGGTAAAAGATAAAGGACCTTGAAAGAAGGGTACCGCGAAAATAAAAAGAGGTAGTGCTTGTCCATACAGTCGTATTCATACAACCGTTTAAAGTACTAAATTGAAATGACATCAGACACTCACTACCTTTTAACGAGACTTAATTTAAAGGAGTTACGGTTTAGTTGAATCGACTCCTTAAACAGTTGGTTGATCTAACTATGACTCCGAAGATTCTAGGAGGATTGGACTCTTCAAGAATTTAAACTTGATCAACTGTACCTACAAACACTTCTTGTTCACAGGGAAAACACAGAATCCATTGAATTTGGAAGGACCCTCTTCCCGAAACCCGTCGATTGAGGGTTTTTCTCTCTCTCTTAAAGTTAATTCCTCAATTTGTTTAGTTCAACCTTAAGACTCAGAATAGTATAAACGATCGGAGAAGTCAAGCCAAGTCAGCGAGTCAGTACAGACAGACACTGTGGTACCTGACGTCGTGTGGTCCGTAGGGACAGGTAGTGGTTGAGGGCCTCGAACGAGTTTGAGTGCAGGTAGCTCAGTCACTACGGGAGGTTGATAGAGTAGGAGACAGTAGGGGAAGAGGAGGGTGGAAGTTAGAAAGGGTCGTAGTCCCAGAAAAGGTCACTCAGTCAAGAAGGGTAGTCCACCGGTCGCAAAACCTCAAAGTCGAAGTCGTAGTCAGGAAGGTTATTTATAAGTCCTGACTAAAGGAAATGCTAACTGACCAACCTAGAAGAACGGCAGGTTCCCTGAGAGTTCTCAGAAGAGGTCATGGTGTCAAGTTTTCATAGTCAAGAAGTCACGAGTCGAAAGAAATACCAGGTTGAGAGTGTAGGTATGTACTGATGACCTTTTTGGTATCGAAACTGATCTACCTGGAAACAGACATTTCATTACAGAGACGAAAAATTATACGACAGATCCAACCAGTATCGAAAAGAAGGTTCCTCGTTCGTAGAAAATTCAAGTAATCGATTGTAATTTAAAGAAAATATCCTCCAATGTAAGAATGTTCCCTCCTGAGGTCTCGTAAGATTCGGTATAAAAGTACTATATGGGAAAGTATTAACATGATCTAAGTACATATACAAATTAAATATTTGTGTCTTAAAAATGTGGATGGTTCGTTTTATACTCTTGTAAAACACTGAGATTGTGTTATCCGTTTAGAGGAACAGAAATGTAACAAGAAGGATATTTCAGTAAGGTAGGTGTCGTACTAGAATGGAAAGAGGACGAGTCTTCCCTACTTACCGGGGAAAAGGGACACATTGTTTGTATGTAAGAAGATGAACGAAAGTTCGTCCTTATTGGACCGAGAAGTCCTTGGTCCAGATGATATGGGGTGGTGGTCAGTAAGAGGAAAACAAGACTTGAGAGAGAGGGTCAAGTGGGTGTACAGTGGGATTAGGGAAACGACAGTGGAGTTTGTACTTACCGAAATAGAAGTGCGGGGAGAAAGAAGGTAGAATTTAATACGAGGGAGAAGTTCTAAGTCGAAACCACGTTATAGAAGGGACAGGCTCTGAAGAAGACCGGAGACCTTAAAGAGAAAATAAAGACTTAAACTATCGGTAATATCAGACACAATGTATTAAATTGTAAAATGATTTTTGGGTAGGAAATACAAAGTACAAGGTATACAAGACCAACACCAATGAATCGGACTGAGATTAGGAACTCTATTCTTTGTAGAGACTTCTAAGAAGATATCCGACACAAAGATCTAGTACATATGGTACAACGTACTCTCTATAGTGTAAACCATAAGCTGTGAGGATTAAGTTTAAGGGTCGAGACACTTAAACCCGTCCCAAGAGTTTAACAGGTTTCAAATAAACTAATATCTTCAACAATATTCTTGATTTAAGTTATAATCAAAGTCAAACTAACTTATTTACCGTTTCATAGAAACTTTAGGTCACGACGAAACAGATACACAGAGAGTATTACACAAAATCGAACCACAAGGGGTCTTTTGTCTCGGGTTCCGTTTCGGACCCACGACGGGGAAAGAACCCCTCATATCATACTTCGTTTTGACTCCTTTTCGTCTTTACCCGGTCTCGTCCTCCTTTCTCAGTTTATTCTCTCACGAAATACCTCGACAGGTGAAAACACATACCTCACTATGACTAACGAGTAGGAATAGAATCAGAAGTCTCTTCACATGTTCGATGAGGTAGCATCCCGTTACATAGGTCCCTTTCTTCTCTCCTGATATAGGTGACCGAGGACAAGGTAACCAGTTTATAAGACGGGTATCCCGTGATTGAAGGGGTATGACGATCAGACACGAAGGTTACCTACGTCCCATCTAGGGGTCATAGAGTTCGGAATCGAACCCGTTACCCCCTCGGTTACTTAAGACCTATATCTGGAACCTTTTCCGAGTACGTCTGGGTACCTCTGTTTGGTGTAACGTCTTTCAAAGTCTCTTTTAACTCCGGTTCTTCTTCTGACTACTTCATACTCTATTTGTTGTGATCGGATAGTAAGTAAAGAGGGAGAAATAAACAAAACCTAGAAAAGTTTCTAAAACATGGTGATAATATCAGAATAACATAACATATAAAGGGAGGTACACTTACGACTACACTTTCACTTTCAGCGAATCAACATAGACTGAGAAACGCTGGAGTACCTGATACGTCAGGTACCTTAAGAGGTCCGGTCTTATGACCTCACCCATCGGAAAGGGAAGAGGTCCCCTAGAAGGACTGGGTCCCTAGTTTGGGTCCAGAGGGTGTAACGTCCGTCTAAGAAATGGTCGACTCGGTGTTCCCTTCGGGTTCATATGACCTCACCCATTGTATAGGGAAGAAGCACCCTAGAAGGGCTGGGTCCTTAGTTTGGTCCCAGAGGACGTAACGTCGGTCTTACATATAAAAGAAAAAGACGTTCGCTCTAAAAAGTTTAATATTTTCATTATTTATGAATCTCTTTAATCCTTTATCTCAATTCGTCTGTTCTTTTATTTTTACGAAGTTTCAGAGAAGTAGTACTATATATAACATCAATATCGACCGAAAGAAAAATTCAAAAATAACCCCATGTCAACTAAATGTTACACGATCAAAGACGACATGTCGTTTAACTAATCCAATATGTATATGTATATAGATGAGAAAATCTAAGAAAAAGGTATATCCAGAAGTGTCTCATAACTCTTCTCAAGGTATATGATATGTCATCCGGGAATAATCAATACATAGAATGTATATCATCACAAAAATACAATGAATCGACCGAAAAACAACCGACCTATACAAAAGAACAATTGTCGGATCTTAGAGTAACAATTACTGAGATATTGTAAATCAAAATATAAACTTGGTAATGAAATAGTTAGCGAGTAATAACTTATAAACGTAACAAGTTTAAAAGCGTCCCTAGTCACCATCGGTTCATTTGTATTTATAAGGATTTTCCACGTAAGGATCCTTCCTTTGACTACCAAATTCCTATACATGGGAAACTTCTGAAACCGATTAATAATAGTAGAAGAGAAGGTCTTTTCAATATGGTTTGACTTGAGAAGGTTGTCACAAGTTGTAATCTATACGTAAACGTCCAAGGTGATATACCGAGACTGGAGTCGATCTTCGGACGACTCATACGACTCGAACTGGTTCACACTAAGGTCAGTCGGTCCTGAGGGTAGAATAATAGTTCACCCCAAGACTCTCGAGACGTGATCGTGATCGAGGAGTCTCGGGACCTCGATGGAAAGACGAAGGAAAGTAGAGATGGACTCTTTGAGTAGTCAGAGTGGTAAAGTGAGTCATAGTACTTTACTTTAGTGCAACCGATCTTATGAAAACTTCAGTCGTGATCAAGATTGTTTACTGAAAGAAGGTCCAAAACCCACCTTGTAAACACAAGACCACTCTCAATTAACGGTGTATACGTTAGGACTCATTGGACAAACGGTTGGAATTTTAGGATGCGGTGTCAAAAGATTCAACGTATTAGGAAAGTAGAGACCCTTTATGTAAGAGGACGGACGGGTCGATACGGGAGCGTCATGTATTTTGTTATTATTCGTAAATAAGACCCGAAAATTAGAAGTTTCATGAAACTTGTTATTGATTAATTGAAAGTGTTGTGAGAACATTCTAATCATTCATGAGGAGGAAGGGACTTTATTTTTGTCGTGTTCGGTGACTTTGTACACTGTCGTAGTTTTACGGTCCTGGATTATCAGACCCTTCTCCTCTAACGACTAATGGTCGAGTCGACACTGTTATCTTCCTTCCACCCGTCCGATCACTAGATAGGTCTTAGCGTCTCCCTTAGCTGTCGTCTCATCGTTAATCTAGAGTGAAACGGTCACGGGTAACAATACGAATCCGTTTGCCGTCGATCCGGTGTCATTAAGACCGTTTTAAGACACACTGTCAATTCTCATAGACTGTTTAAGTTCCAGTGGACGAATGTTGGTTTATTACATTTCCTTGCTATGTTACCCTTTCAGTATTTATAAGTTTAATTACTATATTCTTCCTCTTTTACATAGAGTCCTTTGTCCGTGTGACCCGTAACTTAAATTTCAAATCTGTAATTACTTCTTGAATTTTTATATTTACGTTTACTGTACACTGACATGTTACTTAGTCCTCTCCGGACAGGGTACTTAAGAACGAACCTACATTTGGACATGGTAGTTTATTACGACTGTTAATTCTTGTGATTTTAAGGTCTCTCATCCATTTGCGTATCGAAACTTGTGAGAACCCCCCTTTTTTACGTGAACAAAATATGTTGTCCACTCATGACTAATGAAAACTAGAAACACTGAACTCATCTATCATTATATTTATTAAGATTCAAAATTTTAAAAAGTAATTCGTCGTTTTAGTAATTGCACTAATACGAGGTCTGAGATTACTATTCGCAGTAAACGACAGTATAAAGATGGAATACACCTACCGTGTATATTACTCGTGTACCATTTTCACATGATCAGAGAACTTCTTATTATTATGTGACTATATAATACATAACTTTTGTGATAAACGATATAATGACGGATAATCACGATCCATGAGATGTGTCATAGATTAGTTATAAAGATCGACAGATTACACTCAGTTACGTACGACCTAAACTACTTCTTATTCTGACCCCAGGACGGGGTCTACTCTGATGTCTATTATCTTTTTAATGATTATTTATGTGATAGTATCTGTATTATATACAATATGATTCCAAACATGGGGAAGTTTGTCCGAATAACCTCAGACGACGACGACGACGACGATTCAGTGAAGTCAGCACAGACTGAGACACGCTGGGGTATCTACCGTCGGGTGGTCCGAGGGGGTAGGGACCTTAAGAGGTCCGTCCTTGTGACCTCAGGTTATACGATACCCTTTCAAGGCAAGTCAAGTCAGCGAGTCAGCACAGGTTGAGAAACACTGGGGTACCTGACGTCGTACGGCTCGAAGGGACAGGTAGTGGTTGAAGGTCTCGAACGAGTTTGAGTACAGGTAGCTCAGCCACTACGGTAGGTTGGTAGAGTAGGAGAGAGCTGGGAAAGAGGAGGACGAAAGTTAGAAAGGGACGTAGTCCTAGAAAAGGTTACTCAGTCAAAAAGAGTAGTCCACCGGTTTCATAACCTCAAAGTCGAAGTCGTAGGCAGGAAAGTTACTTATAAGTCCTGACTAAAGGAAATCCTACCTGACCAACCTAGAGGAACGTCAAGTTTCCTGAGTTCTCAGAAGAGGTTATGGTGGCAAGTTTTCGTAGTAAAGAAACCACGAGTCGTAAGAAATACCAGGTCAGAGTGTAGGTATGTACTGATGACCTTTTTGGTATTGAAACTGATATGTTTTGAAACAGTCGTTTCATTACAGATACGAAAAATTATACGATGATCCAACCAGTATCGAAAAGAAGACTCCTGTCGTAGAAAATTAAAGTACCGACGTCAGTGGTGGACGTCACTAAAAGCTCGGGTTCTATTATTTCAAACAGCGACAAAGGTGACAAAAGGGTAGATAAAAGGTACTTCACTACCCTGGTCTAAGGTACTAGAATCAAAAGACTTACAACTCGAAAATCAGTCCAAAAGTGAGAGGAGAAAGTGAAAGTAGTTCTCCGACAAATTAAGGAGAAGTGAAAGACGGCTTTCCCACCACAGTAGACACATGGACTGCAATAACTATAAAGAGGGACGTTAGAACTAAGGTCGAACACGAAGTAGGTCGGGTCGTAAAGTGTACTATATAAGACGTATATTCAATTTATTCGTCCCACTGTTATATGTCGGAATTGTATAAGGAAAGGGTTTAACCTTGGTCAGACAACAAGGTACAGACAAAGATTGATAACGATACGTCTTGGACGACGATTCAGTGAAGTCAGCACAGGTTGTGACACACTAGGGTATCTGTCGTCGGGTGGTCCGAGGGGACAGGGACCCCAAGAGGTCCGTTCTCATGACCTCACCTAACGGTAACGGAAGAGACGATACGTCTTCTCACCTCCTGTTAATGATTCTCGAGGTTTCTCTTACTTCGTCGACCTGGTTTCGTCTTTACTGTGAGTCAACACTAACACACACCATCACTTTCATTTCAGACTACGACATTTCTTGTTATAGTGTTTCCTTGGACCTTACAATGTAGGTACTTAGTTCCATTTAACCCGTACCAGTTCATTCTCTGCCGTTCTCACTTGTAGTTATAGAATCCTTAGTGACCTGACTTTACCTGCCCTTACTCGTTTAAATTAAGTCAACTTGTAATATAGATGATGACACCCGTTCTTAGGGAATCTTCTTTACCTCATAAGGACTATCAGTTGTTTTCTTAGGATTTCCGTCATGTACCCACGTTGGAGTTTTTGTCTTGTTAGAGTCAAGTAAAGGTTCCGTTTGGTAAGTTGTAGTGTCAGGTACCGGGTTGGTGACTAAAAAGTGACTACGACTTTTTGCACTTCAACTGGACAACACACTTCTGGATGTTGTGGAAGATCTTGATTGTGGTTTTTTCTACAGAAAAAGTAGTAACCCCTAATTTTACGTTTTCATCCTTCGTTCTCTATGGGGTTTTATTATAGTCCAAACCGGAACCTCATGTTTTACTTCGTCCCGTTTCCGATTTTATCAAAAAAATTCTCTGATGTGACCAGTATCGTTTGTGGGAAAAGGTTGTTGGGTTCTCTGTGGAGATATGTATCTGTAGTTATCTACCAGTTATGACTTTAGTCTAACTAATATAAAAACGTCGGTTTCTACCTCTACGAGATATGTCAATCATTTTTGTTATGGACCTCGACTGACACCGGGTCTAGGACCGGTGGAATAACGTTTTAAGTCGGAATTTATCTTTTTATATACTTTTTGGTGATCCGACAAGTCCATACTGGATTTGGTTTAGGGAATACTAATATGTCACCTCCACTGTTTATCTAAGTTCTCTAATCTAGACCATCTGTCTCACAGACTTCTGGATATCTGTCTCCAAATATTGTAACATGTCTTCCACCACTGGTTTTGATAGGGGTTCTTTTTCTTTACGTCCTTCCGTTTCACCAACAGACTCCGTGAAGTGTTTATCGACTCCTTTCTTCTTTTCGTCCTCTGTCTCCTCTTCTCCTTTCCATATGGTAGACTTACGTCTCGAGGTCTCTTATCGTTTCTCCCTATTCTTACAGAAGCATTTACTTGTTACCTTTCTTTATATCCTTTTGTTATCTTACCCTTTCTGATCTCTAGGGGAGTTCTTTTGACCGATATAGTTCCCTTGTAAAGTACGTTCCTACCCGTACACTGCTAGATTGTCTTCGTCTTCTCTAATTCTTCACCGTTCTTATATACATTCTTGATATGTTTTTTCCAGAATTTGTGGGTCTATTGACACTACCACACCAGTGAGTGGATCTCGGTCTATAGGACCTTACACTCCAGTTCACCCGGAATCCTTCGTCATAATACTTGTTTCGATCGCCTCTACTACTTTAAGGTCGTCTCCATGAAGTTTAGGATCTTCTACTACGATAATTTCACAACGTGAGTCATACAGTCGTACAAACTTTTCGAATCGTTATCGGTGTCTTGATCTTTTCTAGTCCAAAGTAAGGTCAGGGATTCTTCCCGTTACTGTTTCTTACAAATTTGAGGGGATGTTGACGTGAGTAAAGTGTACGCTCGTTCCAATACGAGTTTTAGGAAGTCATGTACTTAACTGTCGAAGGTCTACATGTTCGATCTAAATCTTCTCCGTCTCCTTGGTCTCTAGTTTAACGGTTGTAAGCAATCTAGTACCCCTTCCGTTTACACAAGGTCTTTTTGCAGACGAAGACGAAGTAATTGATACGATTTCGGAAACTGACACACCTAGTGTTGTTTGACCTTTTAGGAATTTCTCCACCCTTATCGTCTGGTGGAATGGACAGAGGACTCTTTGGACATACGTTCAGTTCTTCGTAGTAAATGTTAGTCTGAACCTTGTTTACTGACCAAAGTTTAACCCTTTCCACATGGTGTTCCAACATATACCAGTGGGACGAATAAATTGACTATACGTCTCATGTAGTACACTTCATGACCCGACCTACTGAGTGTTCGACCTTGGTTCTAACGACCCTCTTTATTGTTGTTGGAGTCTATACGTCTACTATGGTGAGATTATCGTCTTTCACTTCTCTTTGGTATCTCGGAGAACTACTCCCACTTTCTCCTCTCACTTTTTCGACCGAACTTTGAGTTGTAATTTTTTTTGATTCTAGCACCGTAGTCCGGGGTAGTGAAGTAACGTTTACCCTTTTCACCTTTGTCCGTTTAAAATAAAAGAACCTGAGATTTCAGAGACACCTACTACTGACGTCGGTATTTTAATTTTGTGTAAACGAGGAACCTTCCTTTCGATACTGTCGTATAATTTTTCGTCTCAGTAGTGAAACGACTGTTTCCAGGTATATCAATCTCGATACCAAAAGGTAATCAGTATATGTCTATAATCTTAACTAGGTATTTCTTGTGAATCACGACTTCTTAACTACGAAAGCTTAACACCACGACCTCTTCTGAGAACTCTCAGGGAACCTGACGTTCCTCTAGTTTGGTCAGTTAGGATTTCCTTCAGTTACGATTTATGAGTAATCTTCCTGACGACGACTCCGACGTCTAGGTCATGAAACCGGTGGCTTACGTTTCTCGGTTGAGTGACCTTTTCTGGGACTACGACCCTTTCTGACTTCCGGTTTCCTCTTATCCTGTCGTCTCCTACTCTATCAATCTATCGTAGTGGTCGAGTCACCCGTGTTTAAACTCGTTCGAGACCCTCTATCACCTCCTGTCCGTTCGGACCGTACGACGTCAGGTATCCCAGTGTTTCTCAGTCTGCGTTGAATAGTTGACTTGTTGATGACATGTGTCACATTTGTCGTTTCGGACTGTATATCATACTTTTTCATACTCAAAATCGTTTTTCTCTAGACTAAAATTTGACATCATGACGATGTATGATCGTCACACAGTGACTCGTCCAATGTATATGAGTCGTCAAGGGTTAAAGAGTACACACATTACTCCTATTGTATCATAATCAGTCCTGCATACCAACGTTCCCTGGAAACCAATTGAGGTATAAGGAAAGACTGTTGACGGAGTAAAGAGACGAGAAGACTTTCTTAGTAAGTATGAGACAGAGGTCCAGGACTAAAGGGGCGAGAGAAGTCGTGTGACGTACCTTCGAGGACAGAGAGTCATAAGTGACTTCGAAGAGAAAAAGTTCTAGTTGAAATCAAGTCAAGTCAAGTCAGTGAGTCAGCACAGGCTGAGAAACACTGGGGTACTTAGTGTCGTGTGGTCCGGAGGGACAGGTAGTGGTCGAGGGCCTCAAGTGAGTCTGAGTGCAGGTAGCTCAGTCACTATGGTAGGTCGGTAGAGTAGGAGACAGCAGGGGAAGAGGAGGACGGGGTTAGGGAGTGTCGTAGTTTCAGAAAGGGTTTCTCAGTTGAAACGTACTCCACCGGTTTCATGACCTCAAAGTCGAAGTCGTAGTAAGGAAGGTTTCTTTAGGGTCCCAACTAGAGGAAGTCTTACCTGACCAACCTAGAGGAACGTCAGGTTCCCTGAGAGTTCTCAGAAGAGGTTGGGGTCTCAAGTTTTCGTAGTTAAGAAACCGTGAGTCGGAAGAAGTGTTAGGTTGAGAGTGTAGGTATGTACTGGTGTCCTTTTTGGTATCGGAACTGATCTGTCTGGAATCAGCCGTTTCATTACGGAGACGAAAACTTATACGATGGATCCAACCCGTATTGAAAAGAAGGTTCCTCATTCGCAGAAAATTAAAGTACCGACGTCAGTGGTAGACGTCACTGAAACCTCGGGTTTTTTTATTTCAGACTGTGACAAAGGTGACAAAGGGGTAGATAAAGGGTACTTCACTACCCTTGCTTACGGTACTAGAATCAAAAGACTTACAACTCGAAATTCGGTTGAAAAAGTGAGAGGAGAAAGTGAAAGTAGTTCTCCGAAAAATCAAGGAGAAGTGAAAGACGGTAGTCCCACCACAGTAGACGTATAGACTCCGATGACTATAAAGAGGGTCTTTAGAACTAAGGTCGAACACAAAGAAGGTCAGGTCGCAAAGAGTACTACATGAGACGTATATTCAATTTATTCGTACCACTGTTGTATGTCGGAACTGCATGAGGAAAAGGATAAACCTTGGTCAGACAACAAGGTAAAGGTCAAGATTGACAACGAAGGACTGGACGTACCTGTAAAGAGTTCTCCGTCCAGTCCCCAGACCATAAGGGTAGAGAAAGTCTTAAAAGGTGTCACATAACACTAGGTGTGTCAGTTTCCGAAACCGTATCAGTCATTTCGTCTTTATCTACAAAAAGACCTTGAGAGAACGAAAGAGTCACTAGGTCGCCTACAACCGTTAAACTAGAGACCAAGGAGACGGAAAAGATTTTGGTCGAACTTGTAGTCCTTCAAGTGCCAAGTGTATAACGACTTCGGACAGTTGGTCATAAGTCAAGAGTCACAAGTGGAATGCCCTGAGAGTTATCGACCAGAGGTCATCCGCACCGACTTGTGTAAGAAATAATTTATGAAGGAAGAACTGAAGAAATTATAGTATTAGTAAACCTGAAAGATACTGGAGTTATCTCTAATGAAAAAGTAGAGACCTCTGTGGAGAAAAAGACGGACTTAACATTTACAACCTAGTAGGTTCTAGAGGTAGAAACAAGGAGATGACCCTCTAGAGTAGTATAGGATACCGAAGTTTATCTTACGCACAAATATAGATGTCCGACATACTGAAAAGATTTGAGGTATGACCGTTTAGGTTGTCAGACGAGTCGTAGTCGAGATAATATCCATTCTTCTTAAAGCGTGAATTGTGAAGCATAACTTTAACACTGAAGATGGGTGAGTAGGGTAATAGTCAGGACAGTTTGAAAAGGAGGGGCCTAGTAGAGGTAGAGGAAATCAGAGTGTTGAAAAGTGGGTCAAATAATACGGTTTTAGGATCCTTCGTCGTAATAACAGAGGAACTGGAAGATGAGGGTGAGAAGTAGAGAGGGTGAGAAGTAAGTATATAGATTAGTTAGATAGTCCTCCAGGATGAACGAGCTTCTTACATAGGACTACGGTGGTTAAGGAGACAGAAATAACGTTGGTGGGATCAAGTTCGACCGTTGTAGAGAGTGAACCTAATTTCTGAGAATTGACCAGAGGGAAGACGAAAAGGAGAACAGGGTGATATCAAACAAGATATATTGTTCCACTTATCAAAAACCTTGTATTTTGTTGATTCAAATACGAAGATGATGTTTTAATAGTTACCAAAACTTAACGTTAATATTATTTTAGGTCTTAGGAATCGTTTAAGATTCTCTCGGATGTACTTTAACTAGAAAGGGTGGGTGGAACAAGTAACACTGGAAGAAATACTTCGAACTATATTGTTCATATAGACCTAAAGTCTCTGTTACATGAATATAAAAGGGATGATCCTTTGAGTACGGGGTACAAAAGTGTACGGACCGAGGGACAGTTAGGTCTAGAGTTGAGTTTGCGGTTAAGGAATCTCTCTGAAAGAAACTGTAAAACTTATTTCAACAGAGGTGGGAGAAGGTGTTGGTGTGTAAATTACAAATGAGGTAATCAGAAAGATTTAGAAAAGTTTCGCGTATAATGATAGACTTTAAAATAATCTGTACATAAATAATAGACGGAAGGAGTAATTTCCTAAGGTATTGCGATTCTGGAATACAGAAAAGAAGAGGAGACATGGAAAGGTATGGAACATCCCAAAATCCGATAAGTGTCCGTAAATAATTTTGTAAACATGTCATATTCATCTTTAAGTTGAGTTTGACCGAATTCCAATTATCTTTTCTATTTACGTTGGATTTCTAACTCCTGATGTAAACTACATTTCAGACCGACTTTTTTTCACACGTTCTGACTGAACAATCACAACACACAAAAGTCGGGACCAAGTCAAAAGGAGATACGATCGACGTGAGAGACCATCTAAGCCGTCTTGTTTGTTCGTTATCGTCCACCACGCACACACACGACTCAGCGAGGTCAATACAGACTGAGAAACGCTGAGGTACCTGACATCGGGTGGTCCGTGTAGACAGGTATTCGTAGAGGTCCGTTCTTATAACCTCCTCCATCGGTAAGGGAAGAAGTCCCGTAGAAGGACTGGGTCCCTAGTTTGGGTCCGGAGGACGTAGAGGACGTAACGTCCGACTAAGAAATGGCAACTCTGTATCCCCTTCGGGGTGTCGTTCACCATGGAGGACTTATTACTAAGAAAGACACGAGTCAGAGTCTTCTTCCTTTCAAAGGACCCTTCTCTCTGACTAAACGGGTGAAAGAATAGGGGTTTTGGATCTTCTCACAGACTTTATATCATTTATGATTAATTATAAATAACTTAATTAATTACTTATTTATGTTTGGAACACAGAGAGTCATGGGTGAGTGTATAGTTGAGGATCTGTTCTGAGATAACCGGGTAAGTTCCTCTTTTATATTACGACTCTTTAGTCGGCGTAGTGTGAAATTACGATCGTCTGTCACAAGTTAGTTTTAGTATTACTATCACCTCGAGGGTCATCTTTTTCATACTACTCTTTGGTTTTCTAAAGATGGTGTTTATGGATTGACCAATTCAACTAAATTCCTAAGTTACTGAACTATAAAAATACCACTTTTTCGGACAAGGTTGTATCACCCCTTTTTGATAAAGTTGTTTATGAAAGAGGACGGTGAACCTTGTATGATTGGATAAACCCTATGTCTTTACCGAACTTATTTAATCAAAGGTAGATGAATGTTCTGAATTCCGACGGATAGGAATTCTGAACTCACTTTCACTTCAGCGAGTCAGCACAGACTGAGAATCGCTGGGGTACCTGACGTCGGGTGGTCCGAGGAGGTAGGTACCCTAAAAGGTCCGTTCTCATGACCTCACCCCACGGTAACGGAAGAGGCGTCTCATTCAAATGTTTGACGATTTAGACTTTTCGGTCAGAGTTTGTCTCTAAGAAAACCTAACCCTTGTCTTCGGTAGACTCAAAGTTTATAGATAACAAGATAAATGGGTTCTTTGGATTCGTAGTTTAAGACCTTTTTCGAAAATGTTGGCAGACCCGGGGAGATGGAAAGATTAAGTAGATCGCATGGACACAGTCGATAGACGGAACCAGGGTCAAGAGAGAAGGGTATCCGTCTACTATCCGTCTTTGAATTTACCACCTTACCGATACCAAGTCCGAAATGACAACTCTATCTAAAACACTACACGTATAAAGTTCCTACTTTATCCGTCGCATCCCCTTCCCTATAAAGGTCGAAAGGACCTTAACTAAAATGAATCATTTTACACGACAGAACGAAAGTGTGTAAGTAACAGGACTTAAGATATATAAAGAGATCGTTAAGTAAGAGGGTAAAAGGGTCTGTTATAAAAAGTGCAATATAAGTGAAGTGTTTGGAGTTTGGTGACAAGGGGTGAGGAAGTAGACTTGACTTTCGGAACGTGAATAAAAAGATTCCTTTATTTTTTAAAAGTTTTCTCGTAAATCATGTCTACAGATATTAGATGGTACAGACGTCTATTTGACAGACGAAGACAGTTCCCAGTACGTGTGGCCAATACGCATCCTAAATCGGGAGAGTAGAAACGTTCCTATAACCAGATTGGTCGTAAATGACAGAGAGAGGACGTAGAAGTCAAAAGGGAGACTCACCTGGGAACGACACTTACGTATGAACGTGTTAGAGAGAATTAGTTTGTGTGGATAGGTTGTTAACAAAGTGAAAAGAGAAAGGGAGATGTCGTCATACGGACACTTTATCGATGCGAAGGAAAGGGGTGGAGAGAGAACTTCGGACAGAGAGCCCGAAGGGACCACCGAGTCTACATTTGTTAGACGGACGTTACGTCCTCTGGACCCAAGTTAGGGACCCAGCTTCTAGGGTACCTCTTCCTTTACCGTTAGGTGAGGTCATAAGACCGGACCTTTTAGGGAACCTGTCTCCTCGGACCATCCGATGTCAGGTACCTCAGTGTTTCTCAACCTGCGTTGACTCCCTGAAGTGAAAGGACGAAAAGACAACTTGGGTCAAGTCAGTCTGAAAACAGGGATGGACAGATGGTATTGTCGAAAACAGTTCCAGTGGTAACTGGAGTATAATGATTCAGGAGACTAGTTTGGTGTTCAAGATAGAATAAGACGACTCTTTGGGACCCATGTATCTTAAAATTAGAAAAAAAGGAAGAACTCTATGAGAGGAGCGAAAGTCTTGTTACAAAAGAAAACTAAGTGGAGGAACGAGGAGTCCGTGAAGGTAGGTAAAGAAACGACCAAAAAGAAGAATAACGGTTCGAGGATTATAAGTAACTAGGTCCCGAGATAAGAGTCTGAAAAGAATGGATGGACGTAATCCTAAAGGTAGTATATTTAATGACAGATATACGACTACTATTGGTTTACATGGAGAGACCAGAGATTGAAAGGAAACTTAAGGGTTGACATATGGTTTAAAGGATGAGTCATCGAGGTAAATCTTAAGATCATCTGAAGAGTTTGAATTACATACAATTTTGAGTAGGTTTGATTTATTAACTGGGTCTTTTTAGGGTTTGTGCGAGGAAGAGTGTAAGGGGTAGAGTCAATGCCCGTTGAAGTAAAGAGTCAGATGGTCCTCTTAATGTAGATGGAAGTTTATACAGGTCTTTTATTCGTGAAGGGTGATGGAGATACAGAAGTGAATCAGATTTGAAGGTAGTAAAATGTACTTAATAAAATTATCGGGGTAATGGATGGTGTCAACTAAGAAAACGTGTCTTCGGTTTCTTTAAAGAATTTTTTGCATTCAGTCCAGTTCAATGAAGAGTCGAGTTTTGGGAGGTCACCGAAGTATAACGAACTTTTGTCTTAGGTTTGAGAAGTGGTACTGTGATGTTCGGGAGGTATCAGACCGAGGACTGACGAAAAGACTGGAGTAAAGGGTGGTGAGGGCGAGTGTGGGAGTGGTCGACAACGTGGTTTTAAGACGAAAAGTAACTTGTACGGTCCGAGTAAAGTTGGGACCTCAGAAACGTACACGACCGAGAAGAGATTTTATGAGGCGAGATGTTAAAGGTATAGGAACGAGATAAGTCCGGAGTTTTAGGAAGGGACTACTGGGATAAGTCTTGTGAAGAAAAGAAGGAAATCTTGAGTAAAGAAGGATCGCGAATAGTGAAGCACTGGACATACAATCAGTCACGGGTCAGTTCTCTGTCTTTGTTGTGGTATATAAATTTCTTCTCTTAAAATTATATTTCTTAAAAATTTGATCATTCTCCGTCAATTGATTATTTTCCCCATTTGCTCCTGGGACTCCTAAGATCTATATCAGATACGTCTTTCCATCGCTGATGGAGATCCGACTTTGTGATAGTCTCGATTTCCGATTCTCCTGAAGGGGGAAGGATCCCGACCCTAAGTCTATAAAAGTCTTTCCCGTACCGATGGTCTCCTTGTACATCGGACAGACGTCGGTCCTTTTAAATGGTTACCCATACTCGATAATGACCGGAAATCTTCAGACGAGGACAGTCTCCCATACCGGTCCGGACACGACGGACGGTAACGACCTCGAACCTGTCTGGTCTTGGACACTCTTCACCGGTACCGTCCCTGTCGAACTGGATTCCTACGTCGATCTTGAGTAGACATCCTTGACGACCCGAAAGAGTATCTTATTATTATTACCTACCGTCCTTGACAGTTTCCTTTATAGTAGGACGGAATAGTATAACGGGACACTGTACATAATTACTTCAAATTGTAAAACTTCGACCTTTTGTTCTTTACAAGTGTCACAGGTCGAAATCGAAAGATTTGGATCCATTTCTTCCCTCCTAAACCTCTCTGTTGTTTAACTGTTAACCCTTTTGTCCAACACATGAATAGACAAATAAAAAGTAAAGAAGGGGGTGATCTTATGTTCGAGAAACTTTGGTCCTTGGGATAGAACAAGAGGAGACACAAGGTCGTAAATTACGTCCAGGGTTCCTACATCGTCCTTTAAATTTTAAAAAAATTTAATTGACTTTTACCTTTTATATATCGGACCGGGAAAAATCTTCAGAAAACAAGAAAAATAACCTACAAGGATCGTATGAAAAGGAGAAAAAACGGAGAGTATGGGGTTTAATGGAGCTATTTCGGACGAAAAGACTGAGAACTCAGTCCATCTATGTAGTGTATGAAGTTCCCACTTGTGTCCAGAACTCGGTCAATTAGTGACATAGGATAGGAAATCGGTTATTCTGAGTCCGGGTCTACACAAGATCTTCGACCATCACTTTTTTTCGGGATATAAAACCCAAAAAGTACTTTTCCTTCTTTCAGACCCAAACGACCGTCTTGGAGGTCAGTAGTACTCCCGAACAGACTTCACTCTCGACTGAGTCTATTCTCGGTAAGTCTTTCTACCTCTCTTTGTTCTTGGCTTATTGTAGTAGACTTAGGGAGTGAGGTCGGTAGGTGTCTGAAAGTTCAATGTAATCGGTTATTTATAGGTAAAAACGGATTTACATGATCAGTCCCCAAGAGGTCTCTTTGTCTTGGTTATCTTACGTATATCCATATATATGTATATCTATACATATCCATACGACGATTCAGCGAAGTCAGCACAGGTTGAGACACGCTGGGGTGTCTGTCGTCGGGTGGTCCGAGGGGGTAGGGACCCTAAGAGTTCCGTTCTTGTGACGTCACCCAACGGTAAAGGAAGAGGTCACGTACTTTCACTTTTTACTTTCACTTCAGCGAGTCAGCACGGATGGTCCGAGGACGCAGGTACCCTAAAAGGTCCGTTCTCATGACCTCACCCCACGGTAACGGAAGAGACTATATACCCATATACCTCTCTAAATAACACTCCTTAATTGAGTAATATACTACAACCCTTCAGGGTTCTAGACGTTTGACCTTCGTGTCCTTATGGTCACTACATTAAGGTCAGACTTAGGTTTCGAGACTCTTACTCTCGACTTCTACATTTAGGGTCAGGTTTCCGTCCTTTCCTTGTCCGTCCGTCCTCCGTTTTCCCCTCTAAGGGATTAGGAAGTCAGAATGATAAGACAACTCTAGGAGTTTCCTAACCTACTACGGGTGTGTGTAACCCTTCCCGCTAGATGTGATGACTCGGACGGTTAGAGTAGGTCTTTGTGGGTCACAAAGGACGGAGTGACACAACATCCACCTCGGGGATTTCCGAGAGGGGTCACTTGGAAGACGTCCGTTAAGAGGTGGAGTCTGAGACATAGGTCATTGGATTAGATTCTTTCCACTTTCCTTTTCTGTAATTCTCTTCTATTTGTTGTACTCAGAAAAGTATGTTTTTTCATTTTCTACCTTGACATAGATAATATCTCGGTTTTTCAAGACTAAATCTTTTGTCACCCGTCCTACGGGAGATTTGATAACTGAGATCAGTATCCTATTTCTCCTTTACCCTTAGAATCATAAAATTTTGTATTATAAAATTTGGACCTAGGTAAGAGGGGTTGGCGAATATTATGGTTTTGTGTGACGTTCACTTAACTTATAGACTTTTGTTGTTGTTTTGGCTTTTGTAATTCATCTACTACTATCTATATATCTACCTATTTATCTACTCTTCCTTCCCTTCTTTCCTTCTCTTTCTTTTTCCTTCTTTCCCTACTTCCTTCTCTCTCTCTTTTTTCCTACTTCCTTTCGTCCTTCCTTTTCTCCTTTAGGTATATGTATTTATGTAAGTAGAATCACCAAGACGAAGAGACTAACTCAGTACTGACCATGCAATAACTTAACTAAACTTGATGTAACTTTAGGATTCGTACCCCCGAATTCTGAACTTTTGAACTTTTTAATCACTGAAATTCTTCTCACTCTTTTATCACATCTATCTAGAGTGTAATCAGACGTATAGAGGGTTACTCTTGCTACTTTTACCGTTGAGGGGACCTTTAAAATGTTTCCTATAGTATTTCTTCCTTTCTGTGTCAGTTAAAGTATTAAAGTCTAAGATGCCAGTGAAATCAATTGAGAACTGAAGACTAAGGTGGACACAAAAATGCAAAGTCCGTAACTTATTTTCTTTCCCTCTGTTAAACCGATTTATTCTAGTGAACAAGATCTTCATAGATCCTGTGGTCTAAAAATAGAAATTTAAAATGAAAGAAACTACATACAATAAATAACGAAATTTTATATATGTATATAATGTAAATATAAAAGAATATCTTCAACTTCAATTTCGATTTTTCTCTTTTTCTTAAACGTAAAAATGTGTCACATATTGTATCACTTTGACAAAGACAGTCCAAATGAAGACTAAGTTAGAGAAGTATTGTAGATAAAGGTAACTTGTTTTTATTATACGACAGCACATAGACCCTGTGTGAGTGTGAAAGATAAAAGTATAATTGTCGTGTTTTCGACAGTAACAATTGAACTATATTGACGGCGGTTGTGGTGGAGGTTGTGTACCTGTACGCGTAACGTCTGAGTGTTAGAGTAGATAAGATATGAATCTTACAAGATGTTTTCAGTTGTCAAAGAGAGTGAGGAAAGTTGGACAAAGGTCAGAATATTGGACCTATGTTTCACTCCCAAAGTAAGTTTGTCTGTGTTATTTTACAGATATATTACTCTTTGTCGTGGAAGTAAGAGAAGGTATAAAACGTCTAAGAGATGATACTCCTCCAAAATAAGAAGACCCCCGAAGGGTTCACCGAGTCATCCATTTCTTAGGTGGACGGTTACGTCACTCTGTGTCTTCCGTGTTCAAGTTAAAGACCCAACGCTTCAAGGGGTCCTCCTCCCGTACCGTTAGGTGAAGTCATAAGAACGAACCTCTTAAGGTACCTACCCCTTAAGGTTCCTGTCTCTTCGGACCACCCGATGTTAGGTATTCCATCGTGTCTCAGCTTTTACTAACTTCGTCGAATCGTACGTATATGTAATAAGAAGATTTGGTTTTTTTAACCGAAAAATTTTGTTTTGTTATTTTAAGAACAAAGATTTAACTTCATCTTTCACTATTACTTTTTCTCTGAAAGTTGTTTCATCTGTTCATACAAGTTTTGACTTTGTAGAAAATGTTTTAGAGAGAACTAATCCCTGTAATGTGAGATTTGGTAATAAAGATAAACAATATTGGATGTATAGGTAAAACATAGTATACTAAATTATAAGTCCGATAAAACACACGTAAACACCTATATATATGTATGTATACAATCTATATGTATATGAACACAAACAAAACATAATATGTACATAAAGACCGATATGTAAGTAAATGATAGGGAAGAACGATAAAGGAAGTCCTAAGAGATATTAGTCCCGTTTGTGGTTAGGATTTGAAATAAAGGAAAAGGTGAATATAAAAATCAGAAACTCAATTGAAGTTGTATTCTGTGGTTTCGGTCTTTAGGTGTTCAATAGAATACGAGTCTTACTTTTCCGTTTTTCTATTCTGTGACTTTCTACCTGAGGTGTCCAGTCATCCACGGGTTATACGTTGACCTTTTGTCACCTCTTTAGTCAGGTCTTTCTTACTTCTCTATCCTGATTTCGTTTTTGCTACGGGTCAACACCTACACTGATAACTACCTTCTTTCAGGCTACGTTATCTCTCGTTATTACGTATCCTTGGACCTTACAATCCAGGTTCTTAGTTCCATTTAATCTTCTCCAGTGTGACCTCTACCGTTCTCACTTGTTACTGTAAAATCCTTGGTCACTAATTTTACCTGACCTTACCCTTTTAAATTAATTCTACTGGTAATACGGATGATGACACCCGTTTTTAGGGAATCTTCTTTTCCTCATCGGAAGTATCAGTTGTTTTGTCAAGTTTTACGTCATGAACCCACGTTAGAGTTTTTACTGTCTTACTAGAGACAAACAAAGGTTCCGTTTGGTAAGTTATAGTATCATTAGGTTCAGATACGGAGTTGGTCATTCCGACTTCTTCGACTTTGACTTGTCAAGATACGTCTGGATGTTCTGGAAGATCTTGATTGTTTGTGGGTTTCTTCTACAGGAAAAGTAGTATCCCCTGACCTTACGTTTTCATCCTTCAGTTCTCTATCGACCTTATTGTCCGTTTAAACCGGCACTTCATGTTTTACTTCGTCCCGTTTCCGATTGACTCAAAACGGTTCTATTACGTGACTAGTATCATTTGTGGGAGAAGGTTGTTGTTTTCTCTTCTGAGATGTGTACCTGGAGTGGTCTACCGGTTATGGTTTTCGTCTGACTAATATAAGAAAAGTCCGTTTCTACCTCTTCGAGATATCTCAGTCGTTTTTGTTCTGACCCTCGACTGACACCGAGTCTAGTACTTGAGGAATAACGGTTTAAGTCTGAATTCAACTTCTTTCATCCCTTCTGATATTCTGGTAAGTCCATACTGGATTTAGTTTAGGGAATACTAATGTGTCACCTCCACTGTTTGTCTAAGTTCCCTAAGTTAGACTATCTCACGGACTTCTTGATACCTATCTCCAAGTACTGTTTATCGACTCTTTTCTTCTCTTCACTTTTTGTTTCCCCCTTTTCCTTTCTATATGGGTAAACTTACGTCTCAAGGTATCTTATCGTTCCTTTCTATTCTTTCCGAAGGAGTCACTAGTTACGTTTCTTTATCTCCTTTTGTTATCCTACCCTTTCTGACCTCTAGAGAAGTCCTTTTGACCTCTACGGTTCCTTTGTAAAGTACGTTTCTACCCGTGTTATTTCCTATCTTTACCATACCTCGATTGTCTTCGTCTTCTATAATTCTTCTCCATCGTTCTTATGCGTCTTCTTGACATGTTTTTTCTAGAAGTGCTGGGTCTATTGGTACTACCACACTAGTGAGTGGATCTCGGTCTGTAGAACCTTACCCTTCAGTTCAACCAGAATCCTTCGTAGTGATGCTTGTTTCGATCGCCTCCACTACCTTAAGGTCAACTCGATAAAGTTTAGGATTTTCTACTACGACAATCTCACAAGGTGAGTTATACGGTCGTTTAAACCTTTTGAGTTTTAAAAAAAACTCACCGGTGTCCTGACCTTTTCCAGTCAAAGTAAAGTTAGGGTTTCTTCCAGTTACGGTTTCTTACAAGTTTGATGGTATGTCAACGTGAGTAGAGTGTGTGATCGTTTTATTACGAGTTTTAAGAGGTTCGGTTCAAAGTCGTCATTCACTTGGTACCTGAAGGTCTATATGTTCGACCTAAATCTTTTCCGTCTCCTTGGTCTCTAGTTTAACGATTGTAGGCAACCTAGTATCTTTTTCGTTCTCTTAAGGTCTTTTTGTAGATGAACACAAAATAACTAATGTGGTTTCGGAGACTGATACGTCTAGTGTTGTTTGACCTTTTAAGTTCTCTACTCTTATGGTCTGGTGGAATGGACGGAGGACTCTTTAGACATACGTCCAGTACTTCGTTGTCCATCTTGGTCTGTACCTTGTTGTCTGACCAAGGTTTAGTCCTTTCCTCATGTCAGTTCCGACATATAACAGTTGGACGAGTGCATTAAAGATACGTCTCATGTAGTACACTTTACGGCCCGACCTACTTCGTGTTCGACCTTAGTCCTAACGTCCCTCTTTATAGTTACTGGAGTCTATACGTCTACTGTCGTGGGAATACCGTCTTTCGGTTCTCCTTGACTTCTCGGGGAACCACTTTCCCTTTCTTCTCTCACTTTTTCGACCGAATGTTGAGTTGTAAGTCTTTTGATTCTAGTATCGTAGACCAGGGTAGTGAACCACCTTTTATCTACCCCTTTGTTACCTTTGTCACCGACTGAAATAAAAGGATCCGAGATTTTAATGACGTCTACCAATGATGTCGGTACTTTAATTTCCTGTGAACGAGGAACCTTCTTTTCGATACTGGATGGATCACTTCAATATCACTTTCAGTGAGTCAGCAAAGACTGAGAAACGTTGGGGTAACTGATGTACCAGGTACCTTATTAGGTCCGGTCTTAATACCTCACCCATCGGAAAGGGAAGAGGTCCCCTAGAAGGATTGGGTTCCTAGTTTGGGTCCAAAGGGTGTAACGTCCGCCTAAGAAATGGTCGACTCGGTGTTCCCTTCGGGTTCTTGTGACCTTACCCATCGGATAGTGAAGAGGTCACCTAGAAGGACTGGATCCTCAATTTAACCCCAGAGGACGTAACGTCCACCTAAAAAATGGTTAACTCGATAGTCCCTTCGGGTGGATCTGTCGTATAATTTTTCGTCTCTGTAATGAAACGGCTGTTTTCAGACAGATCAGTTTTCGATTCGAAAAGGTCATCAGTCCATACCTACACTCTCAACCTGATATTTTAACTCGTGACTTCTTAACTACGAAAACTTGACACCACAACCTCTTCTGAGCTCTCACGGAACCTGACGTTCCTCTAGTTTGGTCAGTTAGGATTTCCCTTAGTCAGGACCTATAAGTAATCTTCCAACCTTCTATGACTTCGACTTTGAGGCTATGAAACCGGTGGACTACTCTTCTTGACCGAGAAACCTTTTCTAGGACAACGACCCTTTATAACTTCCGTCCTCCTCTTCCCCTGCTGTCTCCCATTCTACTAACCTACCATAGTGGCAGAGTTACCTGTACTCAAACTCGTTCGAGACCCACAACCACTACTTGTCTCTTCGGACCGCACGACGTCAGGTACTCCAGCATTTCTCAGCCTGTACTGACTCGTTGACTTGACTTAACTTGATAGGATACGAGAATGAAAGGTATAGAAGAGACGACGGTTTACACGTTTAAGAAAGGGGATTTAAAGAGAACTTGAGTTAAGGAGAAGAGATAGGGGAAACGTTTGTGAAACTAAGACCAAGATGATAAACCTCGACTAAGTAAAGTACCTGAAAGTATTAAACTAATAACCCCTCAGCTCAAGTAACTCCAAATTTGGACTTTCACAAAATATAGAAGGACGTGCACAGGAATGGGCACGAAATAAATCTCCAGAGGAAAAATTTGGTCCAAAGATATCGAAGGAAACTATATCAATGTTTTTTATCACAGTAGTAGATAAGTAAGACTTTCAAGATTAGAGTCTGAGGTACATCAGACAGTGGAGACGTGGAAGTAACGATGTGTCTGAGACATAAAGGTTGTCGAACCTGTCCCCACCCCCTACACTTCCATATGACAGAAATGAGTGTAAGAAGGAAAATCAGTATCCGAGTAGGTCACAGACCTTCTACTTTCTTCATTTTCCCTTTCAGTCTTTGGAGAGGAATGATTTTACCCGTTCTCTTGTCAGCAGAAGAATAAATCTACACTGACGACAGGTCACTACCTCTTCCGTCACCGTGGTTTGAGGTCATGAGAACGGACCTTTTAGGGTACCTGTCTCCTCGGACCATCCGACGTCAGGTACCCCAGCGATTCTCAGCCTGTGTTGACTCGCTGAAGTGAAAGTGAGAAGTGAAAGTACGTAATCTCTTCCTTTACCGTTGGACGAGGTCACAAGAACGGACCTCTTAGGGTCCCTACCCCCTCCGACCACCCGACGGTAGATACCCCAGCGTGTCTCAGCCTGTGTTGACTACACTGAACCGTCGTCGTCGTCGGTAGGTCACTCCGGTTGCGACCCACCACCAACAGGAGATACTCTAGGTTGGACGGAGAGGTCACCCGGGGTCTGTCTCAATACGAAGGATGTAAAGAGGGTACAGAAACGAGAGATGTACAATCACTAGGGTAGTTCTACCACGAGGTAAGAGCAGAAACGTTGTGTCTGTTTAGAACGTGTTCGACTGTATACGTTCGGGGTAGTAATGAGGATGAAGTCTTTGACTCTGTGGTCTTTGAAGACAGGAGGACCGTCAAGGGGTGGTGTGACAGAGAGAAGTTAAGAGAAAAGAAATCAGGTTCACCGTGTTCTAACAAAGTCATTTAAGTCACTGGTTGTTCTGCAGGTTTCCCCCTTATTTATACAGAAGGCAAGACACATATAGGGGTTATAAATTCATGTTACGAAAACCTCAAACGAGAGACAAGGGAACCTAAATCCCTCCCTTGTCGGAAGGAGGTTCTTATAACGTGAAGACGTTTTCGTTTGACGTTGGATGGTCAGACCCTTTCACCTCACATTCTCTTCCCCTATAACCGTTATCTACCATCTCGGTCAAGACTAAACCGATACGAGAAATTATTCGGGTTGAGGACCATTAAGAAATTTAAACATCTTACTTCATGAATTACAAAACAAAGTTTAAGTCTGATATCAGTGTTGAAGACATGAATTCCCTTTTTTTTATGTGTTACAGGAGAACGTGAGTATTAACGAGGATTAGATGATGGAAAATGAACGAGGTAAGTAGTAAATAAAGACCCTTCAACACCTTCTTAGATTAGAAGATTTTTAGCTAAAAGACTTTCGGTTCACTGGTTTACTGGTTGAATAGTTAAAAAAAAATTCAAGTTAGTAAATGGTTTTCGAATAAAAACTCTTTGATCAAGTGGATTTTAGTTGAACGAGTTCCGGTCAAACGACTTTCTGACAATCGGTTTTCTTTTTAATCGGTTTAATGTCTAAAGGGTTTATAACAAAAGATAAGAGATGAAATTCAAATATCGTTTCAATAAACCTTTTAAGTTGTTGTAAATTTCGAAAAAAAAAATTCAAAATCAAATATAAATCAAATTCCAATATAAATTGACAATAAGAAAGTGGGTCAACTAATTATATTATCCAAACAATCAAGGAGTAACCTACAGTTAAGACATATGTTGAGTGTAAAGTTTACGACTTTGAAGAGTTTAAAAATTTTTTGAAAATATGTAAAATAACAAGAAATATGTTGAAAAAAAGTATTTATAAAAAGGAAAGAGAAAACAAAAAATTTACCACACCATTGAATATCCTTTGAACCTTTTATGTCTTGTTGTAATGTATATCATGGTGATACCCGTATATGAAACAATGAAGTCAGTACAGACTAAGAAACGTTGGGATACCTGGTATCGGGTGGTCCGAGGAGACAGGTACCCTAAGAGGTCCGTTCTTGTGAAATGTTAAAAAAAAAATTAAAATTTTAGAAATTAAGAATGTACTCAAGGGTTTGTACTTGGGGGGAGGGTGGAGGGAGGGGTATTGTAGAGAGATCCAGTAGTGGCACGTGGTCGGGGTTCGTACGACATAGGACGCAGTCTGTATCTGACCGCTAAGCTAAGAATGCACTATCATATGTACAATCTTACGGTAAGAGGGTTTAGTAGGGTGGGAGAGGGAGAGGGAGACTCAGGCTTTCAGGCAATATGTGTGGACACAGAAAAAACGACAGAACGTATGTCCCAGCAGTAACGGTAGAAGGATTTAAGGTATATATACACACTCATATGACATAACCACAAAAAGAAAGACCGAATGAAGTGAGACATATTAGTCGAGGTCAAAGTAGGTAGAGTAGTCTTGACTAAGTTTACTTAAGAAAAATTGCCGACTCATTATGAGGTAACACATATACATGGTGTCGAAAGAATAGGTAAGTAGACGACTACCTGTAGATCCAACAAAGGTACAGGACCGATAATATTTGTCACGACGCTACTTGTAACCCCATGTACACAGAGAAAGTTAAGCACAAAGGATCCACACATAATTTCGTCTATTTATAAAAATCAACCTCAAAGTTGTAGTTTGAGAGTTTTTAATTATCTTAATTATCTGTTTTTCATCTTCTATGTCATCTGGACTTTTCATGGTACTTGGTTAAGTTGTATTTCTAAATATGTCAAAAGTGTGTTATCGTCCTATGTCTAAGATAAGTTCAAGGGTATCTGATATTTGGTCTTCTTTTAAAAGTACCGGATTTTTATAACTTTAGTATTTCTGAAACAAGAAAATAGTGACACTTTAATACAATCTTTAGTTATAGTTTTCTATAAAATTTTCTTAGGTGTATAAAAGTTCACGTCAGACTGTAAATGGTTCTCTCTAGAAACTACATCGGTACTCTGTAGGGTTAAAAAACTTGGTATACGTTGTATAAGAAACTCAACATGAACTATTTTCATAGACATTTAAGACTCTCCAGGTATTCCGTTACCCGAGACAAGACATACAAAATTACTTTAGGTCAACTAACAAATATTTTAAGAATTGTAATTCAATACGTGATGTCAATATTAAGTTTTGTGTCATTGTTACACGTAAAGGTTTTCGGTCTCTAGTTTTCATGTCCTTTTAGGTCTGTAATTATTCGAAAAGGACCGGTGTCAGTTTATAAACGGCGGTCTTATTTCGATTCGTTGTGGTCTTTAAGTGTCGTCAGTTTATATTAAAGTGTCTTTAGAAACTTTTGCCAATTTTGGTGAGAAAAGGTCCCCTTAACTGATTTTGAATTATTGATCAATATTCTTCATCGAAAAATATTTAAACATTCAGCCCATTTAACCTGCAAAATGCTATAGTTTAACCCGTATTGTTACTTCATACGTTGAGTGTGGTCTGGACTACAACCAAACTTTGTGACCTAATATCGGTGTGACGAACTCTTCCTACGAAGTAGCAGTCGGTCACCCTCTTACGCACGACCGATACATATGACTCTTTCGAAAGAAATGGGTCCTTACATATAGGACCCACATATGTTTACTCTCTTTTTATGCTTCATTTAATACACGTTTCTTAATGTGCCTCTTCTTACCCATCAGGCACCACCGGTTCTCTCTGGATCACCCTCGTCTTAGACACCCCCGTCTTCTTCGTCTTATAACCATCGGAGATCGTCTTGATCGGCCTAGTCTAAAAAGGGACCTCTTTGACACCCCGGTCGAGGGAAATATCCGAAGTTAGTTTACCCCTATGTTGGCAACGACTATTTTCGTGATTATATTATTAATTTTATGATCGATGACACATGGGTTTCAGTTGATTCATGAACCATAACCGATCCCCTTTTCGTTGATTTCGAATTTTTGAGGGGTTGAAATTTTTAGATATTACGAGTCGGGGTGTTTTATTATGGTCGATTGACATATAGGGAGAGGTAATGAAAGTTGGTAGGACCCTTCTCCCCACCATGTAAGAATTGAGACACCCCCTGTAAACCACAGATATTCTATTCCTTTCTTCCCTGTCATGTTCTACTTTACCTTTTGTACTGTGTGGTTACTCCTATAAAAGGTGGATCTCCCTTTCTTTACCCTTGTCTTCGTTTATTTTAGAGTCCCGTCTACTCGAGTTCCTCATATAACTACGTGAAAATTATAATTCCAATAGGGTGTCTGAAGACGTTACCATTTTATCCTACTTGTACCCTAAAAGGATTTCACTAGTCACAGGACACTAAACAAAAGGACATACGGTGGTCATCGACACTACCTGAGTTCATATAGGTGTTTCGGAGTCTTCGACCCCTGATGTCCCGTCCGTGACACGGTTCTATGGATTGGGATTGGGATTTTATTTTTATGAGGAAAGACTTTGAAGAGACAAAGAACGAAGTGGTTCTTAGTAGTGTTATCGGGACCGTCCGACACACTGAGGTCAGATGTCCGTCCTTTTACCCTGACCTCTCGTGAATAATCTGTGTAACGATGTTTTACTATGACTGTAAGTCACCATGAAACGATCAACCGACGGTAGTTAACGTAGCTAACAAACTACGCTATCTTGAGCTTTCTTACTTTTGTTTATCCTAAACAGGGAGGAGGGAAGGGTATAAATAGACCCAAACTAAATAAGTAAAAGGGACCCGGAATTGTGTGAAGATTCAACCTTCAAAGTTAAACGTAAAATGTATTTCCAGTATTAGTTTCGTAAAAGAATGAAGAAAAATTTGATAAACTATAAGGATCTATGAAGTTTATAATGATATATAAGATTCATACTCGATAATCTGAAACATTGCGTATGATAAAAAACTTCTTTTTGACTTCCTTCCTTCCTTTCTTTCTTCCCTCCTGTCTTCCTCAATCCCTTCCTTTCTTCTTTCCTTTCTTTCCTTCTTTAAGGGAATTTATTACCGTCCGGAAGAACGTAAACCTACACTGATCCTTACTCCTCGTCTCTTCCGTTACCGTCGGGTGAGGTCATGAGAACGGACCTTTTAGGGTACCTGCCTCCTGGGACCATCCGACGTCAGGTACCCCAGCGATTCTCAGCCTGTGCTGACTCACTAAAGTGAAAGTGAAAAGTGAAAGTACGTAACCTCTTCCTTCAACCTTGGGTGAGGTCATAAGAACGGACCTCTTAGGGTCCCTACCCCCTCGGACAACCCGACGACAGATACCCCAGTGTGTCTCAACCTGTGCTGACTGCGCTGAATCGTCGTCGTCGTCGTCGTCCTTCCTCCTCTGGGTCGTGTCTGAGCCGTGGCATAACTTCAAGAGTGACGTAAATACGTCCTACGATCTCACTGTAGTCAAAGAAAGAGAAGACAGGTTTGACATCAGAAACTTTAAAGGGAGTGTCTAGACCCAGAAGGGGAGGTACTTGGGACCCTCCTATACAATAGACGAGTAAAGGTATGAACCTCCCTGTACACGTCGAGACACGGTTCGGAGACATTTTTGACTAGATATTTCTTCTAGGGTACGATCATGAATTTTCTTTGGACAGAATCATTCGTCACAAAGAATTGAGTGACAACCCCTTTAACAAGTACAGAGGTATTGAAAGGGGAGTCTAATTAAAGTAAAGAAGACTAAGACAAGAGTCTTATGTCTTATGTCACCATTATGACGACCATTGTGAAACCTGTATGAGATACATAATCAGGAGTAGACTGTTATCATTATAAGAAAGATGTAGTCTACATAATGTCAAGACCTTTGAATTTCATCGAAACAATGAAACATTTCTATAAATAAAGTTCCACTAAAAAAAAGAAATCGACTTTCATAATTGGATGATGAGACTTTTAGAGTCCGTATTGACAGTTTTAAAGTATTCGTCAATTAAAATGACGATATCGACTTCTTTTCTGTACTTTTTTATCAGTTTACTCCAATCATTTTTTTAAGGTTTCGTGAGCAACAAATGTTCAGAATGAACTAGTAATTCCAATATCAAGTATATATAGAATAAACAAAAAAAGACAAAATATACTTAACAAAGTAGGTAAAAATTTCCGCAGTCTGTCTCTAGCTTCCTCTTTTCCTCCCTTTACTAAAAAAAATTATATAAAACACGTACACAGCGTATTTAATGTTTTGTTAGTTGTACTTTAAACCAAAAATTCTTTATTTACGAATAGACACTCTCAAAATTTTCTCACTTATTGTAGTTATAAAGTCACAGTTTGGATTAATTAGCCTTCGAAAAGAGGTTGAATAAAAAATCTTTATATTAAGGAACAGTATTTTAACTATAGTAGTGGTGAAGTCTGTCTCTGTTTAGACAAAGGTTGTACGAAGGTAAAATGATATTTCTTTTATTTAGGTTCTAAAAAGTAAAAGAGAAAAAAGTGAAAAATTACAAACAAAAAGAAAAAAAAAAAAAGGAAAGTTCTTTATGTTATGTCACGGAGACGAATACTCTCTACGGAACAATAAAACCAGAGAAATCAGTAAAACTAATGAAAAGACTGAAATAAATGTGTAGATTACCATAAGTTGATAGAAACATTATAATATTACAAGTTCGGGGATAGGAAAGAAACCGTAAGTGAAGTAGTTAAACTTTACCCGCGTACCTCTCTTGAGACCCCGACAAACGAGTGGGTCTTCGGTGGAATATTGAAGGGTGGGTGTTGATCTGGGAGAGTCCTTTCGGAACATCATGGTCGAAACCGGGAACCGTAGTAAACAGGAGATGTTCCGGTCTTGAAGACCACCCGTAGTTTAGAATTTTGTCGAGAATGGTTTGTTTTCAATGAGACCACTGACACTATCAGTGAGTCCTGACTTTCTTTCATCCGTCCACGAACCGACTCACTTGTCGGGAACTGCGAGGGACGGGGAAGTGGGTACGGGCAATTAGTCCGGTACACCGTCCGAGGGTCGTCGTAGTCCTCTCGGCACTCAGACACAACACACTTCCCTTCCCTCTCTTCTCTTCTTTCACAACTAGGTCTGGCCGTTTATACTCTCTCCGGTCAACCGTTATCGTGAACTCAAACTGTAGGTCCATGGTGAGAACTTTCTAAAACACTATAGAGGAACGAAACTCGTGACAATTGTTGGGATGACTGACACTCAATTATATACGGCTTCACCACACTTGGTCAAAATCGACCAACACTACTGATACTTGAGAAGTCTTCGAAGGAATTTCCAATCCCGGTCAATCTATCCCAAACGGGTCGAAGACTCACTAGTTCAGAACTAACTTGGTCCTCCTGTGCTTGTTCGACTAGTTTTGGTTTTCTTATAGTCGTTTTATATATAAAAGGTCAAATTTATTTTTTCATTCCTATAAACGACTAGTATAAGAAACTATATACTGTCATGAAGTACTCAATATTAATCTAGTGGCCAAAATATATTATTTCAAAAAATTTATGGTAGTAACCACCATTTGATGTGTAATAAACGTAACTTAAAACAAAAGAACACCAGTACTAAGTTGAAGATAGGGAAAAAATCATTCATTAAAGAATTAATTCTCCACGGTTTTTTACCTCAATTATACACATGTGACATCAGGGTTTTGAAAACAAAACGTGGTAAGTTGACCGACTAATTGAACGGAAAAACATTTGAGATCACATAAAGATTCTGTGATATTTATTAGTACTGTTATGGATTATTTTTATCTACAGTATAGTGTTTTGGTGTCATCTCAAATTTGAATCAAATCGTTTTAGTTGTTGAACGAGTGTTCTGACTACTTGACGTCAATGCACAAAAATTGTTTTCGTAAAGATCGTTGGTCTATTCGTTCACAGAAGGACTGTATCTACCTACTATCGTGTACACGATCTTCGGTCACCTTTTATCCTCGACAGTAGATCTTTTACTGTCTCGGTAAAGCTCAGGGAGATCTAATCGTGAGGTAGAAGTCGACTCGTCTATATGACAATCGACTTCCAGATAACGGTTGTTTAGTCTTCGTTCTCCCGTTTTGGGATAGGGAAACTCTACTGACCTTAGTAGTCTCCGAGTCTCCGTCGTTACGTGCACTACTGGAGGGTCGAAAGACATTCCAAAGACCGTATTCTTTGTTTCGGTTAGTTTGAAGATGGTAAACGAGTCATTTTCTATGTTTAATTAGATAAGTGGGATCTTTACAGGGTCACAAGTTTTGGTCACATTCGATCATATTTGTCTAATAAAAATTGTGGGATGGAATAAGTTTTAACAGAATGTCTATTCTTGGACTAATATTGTAGTGTGCCAAACGACGAATAGAAATAAAAATTTTAATTCATAAGTCTTTAAGTAGAAGAGTCGGACACAGTGATTTATTTATGATTGACTGACAGGTCATAGAGCTCTCCGTTAAGACTCTAATTTTCCTTCCAGGTCTCATGTAACTTAAATCGTTCTGTGTAAAAAGTTTACGTCGTCTCAAACGTAAAACATTCCCGAAGGGACTGGACAAAACCTCGGAGATCCCCGGTAGAGAAACACTGACTCGTATTACGACGGGAGGTGTACCAGGAGACCGTCTCTTCCTTGTGACGACAGGACAATTACCGAACCTTGACGTACTGTGTGAGAACTATTTCGGTAAGAACACTGAGACCCGTGTCGTTCGAACCCGTACCCGTCTGACGACAGAGTACCAGTCGGTGACCTCGTCGAGACTCATGACTCCTAGACTGAGGCCATGGTATCCCCTCCAGTCTAGTCTGGACACGTACTCCCACCAGATGTGCAGACTCTTACCTTTAGAGGTTCCCTGTCGTTACCTGTATAGTTGTCAAAACTACGTTTTATTATTGACGGAATATGTGTAAAAAGAGGTACCGACTCCAGTCGTTTTCTCTCCCCTTTTTTAATAAAATTTCACGAACCTCCAATTCTTATTATTTGTTAGGTCAGAGGATACCCTCTTTAATAAAACAAAGTAAGGACCCATCAACGTTTCCGGAAAATTGAGATGGAACGTCACTGTCCCCACTGTCAAACCCATATTAAATCTTGAGAGACCTTAAAGGAATGTGGATAGTCCGGTTCTCAACGAGTGTCTATCAAGACAATTATGGTACTCGGTTCCTTTTAGGTTAATATAACTCCTCCGATTGATTTCTTTTTTTATAAGAAGGTTGATGAATAAAATAGATATAACTGTTTTATTACAGAAGGCACGTTACTTTTTCTTTCTTTTAAGGATAAAGACACCGTAATATTAAACTAAAGTCCAGACAGTCCAGTATAGTGTGTTTTCGGAAGAAAAGAGGAGGGAGGGGGTGAGAAAAGAAAAACAGTTACTGTAAGGGGTACTACTCGTAAGACTTTCTTATCGATGACGAAGAGAACAGTTGACCCAAAACAGTCGAGCCTTGTGTCCCAGAACGAAACGGTAAAGGTTCCAGAGAAACTTTGGATCCTAGTGTCGACCGCGAAGTTAGTCCTCAAGTGTGGCACTTCTTCGACCGTCACTTAGGAGGTGGTTCAGACACCTTCTCCGTAGTAGAGAAAGGGTCCTGTGTCACCTTATGTGGAAAGTAAAAGAGTGACTCTTTCTGACGTAGTAAGTGCTCAGAAAGAACTGTTTTGTTATTATTACAGGGTCTGAGGATTCCCTCCTTTTGTAAAACCCCAAATTTACCTTCACTGGAATCGAACAGTCTTACTCAACCGAAATTCTTTACGTTGTTATTTAGGACGAGAGATAACACCAAAATTTTAGACCACATCATTATTTTAATTCCTGTAGAATTAATACACATAGTACTGTTTTACATAGTCTTCTTATATATTCCTCCATCTAAAAAATTCTTATACGAATATATTACCTTAAATATCATAAAGGGGTAAACATCGTACCATAAAGAAACAAAGAATAGTAAAAGTCCCAATCTAATATTACCTTGGAAAAATTCTATTACAAAAATTACAAATTCTTGATTAAGTATATACCTCTTACTGTTACTTTCTTTTATAAATCACCGAGAAATGGTTCTTTTTATAACCGTCAGGATCCGTTTACACGATAAGTCTAAATATAAAGATCGACTTTAGTACTTTGCAATCGTCTATTTAGTCTTTTACCTTCGTCTTATACCAGTATTGTTAATATCGATTTATAACCTTCATTTCAAGAAAGTAACAACAAAAGCGTTCAACATACCAAAGTAACACCATGCACAAATTGTTAATCACACGATTCAACATTGAATAAGTTTCTTTTATTCAGAAATTAATAATTATGTCTGACTTAGACTTATACGGTTTACTCCGATTTTTCACCATCTAATTTACGGTTTTTTCAGTGAAACAGGAGTTAATAGGCTTATGCTAAAGTTCTTAGTACAATGTACCAATTTGTCGCACATTAGGTGAACGGAGACTGTTTTAGTGGTAGAAAATCCTTTTTGTTGGAAAGTGTAAGATGCAGAAGGGAAGAGGTAGTTTAGTGTCGGGTTCCAATGTTGTAAGTAGGTCGTAGAATACCCATTCTAGGTATAAATAGGTATAAATAACCCATTAATGAGAATAATAATTACAATTCACGTCGTCTTTTACTCGTAAGATACATGGTATTGAAAACACTTGTATCTACAAAAAGGTTACTTTCTACTGATATAAAATTTCTATGAGATAATGGTTTATATACAAAGACATAGTGGTATAGAATTTGATCTGGTTTTGGTTGTTAATTTTTATATTAGTCTCCATGATCCAATCATCTTTTACCTTTCAATAATAAATTACCCGTATCTTAAAGTCAAAGTGTTCTTCTTTTCAAGACCTAAAGACAATATAACTCAACTGGCTTTCCAAACAAGTTCAAAAAGACATTACCTGTTTGACAAACCGATTGAGTCATGTTGTTATACTTATATGAATTACAATAATGTCATATGTGAATTTTATCAATTCTACTATTTAAAATACAATATATAAAATTGTACAAACAAATTACATACAATATTGAAAAATGGTGTTATATTTTTAAACATTTGTATTAGTCCTCTTTGTAAGAGGAAGTCTAGTTCCTTTCACTTGATCCACCCTAAGTAATAGAAGAACGGTTTTTGGTCGAAATTCAATGTACTTCGTCAATATCTCGTACAACCATTTCGACGGTATACCCAGTTCCTTTTGTTCTTCGTTTCTTTTCTACCAGTTACGGAAACAGAGGAACTTATTAGAACGAAACACATCTTATTGACTTTAATGGAAAGTCTTTTTGGGGAGTGTCACTATTCACACCGACCCCTTGGACACTTTTTGTGATATTGATTTGTTCCTAATAACTAGGAACTCTGCTAGTAACGAATCTATAACTGTCGTTATGGTTCCAAGATTTATAGTCTGTATGGTGTCCCTTTTCTTTGAGGAGCCTACTTTCATTTCTTCTTCCTTTATTCTAAACAACTCGAACGTAACTTACGAAATGTACACTATAAAGTAAATTAAGATTTTCCATCCATGATAATAGGGTTATAAAGGTCATCCTCTTTAACGTGGACTCTCCAATTCCTTTAACAGGATAAAACAGGTTTATCATAACTATAGTAATCTTCCCCTTACGATTAAGTATCTTAGACTAAGTCAGATTAGGATTAAAGAGACAATGTGGTAAAACCTTTCAGTCCTCACTTCAACTCCTAATCTCCGTATTAATCGTATAAGACAGTGAGACTATGAGACCTACTGAAATGTGCGACACAGGTAAATATCAGGGACCAAGGACCCTTAACCTCTGACGGAAGACATCACTAATACGTGGGGAGTGACAGGACTAATTGGTAATACAGTTGTAGATAGGAAAACTACTGACTGGTAGTTATCTCATTAGGTATCTGTGTCTGTATACTTTTTCTAGTCCACGGACGGGAGTTCTTCGACCACCCTTTACGACTGTCGATTATTCATACGATTCATGGACGATGTTACACCCACATACGTATTAAGGTGACCCCCTTTCTAATTATGTGTTTTACCTCTTTCCTCAATCACCTTTTCCTTACCTACCCTATATCATAGATGTGGGGTCTCGTTACTCTTACTGTTCCCACACGAGGTAGGAGGTCCGGGTCCCGAGACGGATTCCAGGTGGACACGGAAAATACTTGTCTAAGGATTCCAAAATCCCCTCAATTCGTCATGGATCTTATATTCCGTTTGTAATAGTAATTGACGTTAATTGGTTTACTGTCTAGTCCTTATAGAATGTAGGATAATAACTCCCGATTTATATCAAGAATTAATCCTTGGTCTACACACACACCTCCATCCCCTTTCCCTTTCATTCTTCCCCTAACACTTTATTCCGATAACAAACACTTTTAGTTTCATAGAAATTATTAAAACTTACCCATATTTGACTACCATAAGAGAGATATATGTGTATCATTTCCGTACCGTACGGTCTGTTTTGAAGTAAGAAAGTAGAAGAAAGTACTTGACCTTTAAGTAGAAGGTTAAAACATAATAAAATAAATATTTTAGTAAATATAGCTAAATCAATCTAGTGGGTTTTCCTAATGGACATTGTGAGGTCTGTGTATTAAACAACCGGTATACACCCTTTCGTCAAAAATTTCAGGACCATAACGGACCTGTAAGAAACCTAACGAACGTAGAATACAAGGGTTAGACAATGTTGTTTTTGTGACTTCCTCCCGTACAACTTACACCTTATAAAGACATCTCTCGGTCCGATTTCGTTTGAGGTGCTCCATAAAATCACCTCCTACGCCCTTTTGTTCCTCTTTCGGTTACTCTAAGTGTTTGATATTAACCGAGGTAATATACTGAAAATTGACTTAATAATTGTTCGACAAATTTCTTACTCCTGGAAATACTCTTTTACAGTGTGTGGGGAAAAACCAGTGACAATAACTCACAATGTACATTTGATGTAAATGTTCAGGGCACCGATAGTTTAAATAAACGAGTGTTGTGTCAAAGGAGTCGGAACAAACAATAGGTCCTTTAAAGTGTCGAAATCCCCTGGGTCTGAAGTTTCAGTTCCTTCATCTAAACGTCGTACTCCGGACCCCTGTGGTTCCCTCTGATAAGCAGTCACAATCTTTTAATGATCTAAAGAAAAAAAAGAATAAATAAATAAATAAATAAATAAAACCTCCCTCCCCCTATCCGAAAAAATTGATGTCCTACGTTTAGTCTTAATCCATAGAAGGGTATTAAAACTTTCGTGTACACAAGTGAAAGTTTGTACAGATCTATGATCAAATAGTAAAGTATTTTTCAAATCGGATGGTCTGTTTTGTGACAAAATAGTCAACAACTACCTTCTTCGGAAGGGAACGATTTGTAACACGTCATGTCGTCACACTGGGGGCCCAGTACCTTATTGTGACCACACGACTACGAACGTCCTCGGGAAAAAAAAAAAAAAAAAAAAAAAAACCATTCACCGTGGACGACACTCAGAGAGGCACATTTATGACTCACGGACGTCGTTTAGTGTCTACAAAATACGTGATCTTTTTTTGTCCTTCATTAGTGATTTTTTTTTTTTTTTTTTCTTTGTCACACCTCATCCAACCTCGTCCCCCTCTTTTTTCTGAGGAAATGTAAACTCCCTACAAACCGCTTTACCTAAATTTTACGTATTACACTCATAAGAACACACCGAGTCAAACTGGGTCCGAGGTAGTGTTGGGTCGACTCTTCCGAGTCCGGAACAGTCCTCCTACCCCGTAAGAAATGTATTCGACTCACCCTTTTGTACGAAGTTTTAAGTAAATATAACAGATATCACTCAAGAATTGAAAAAGTCAACAGGAGAAATAAAATACTGTAAATTCACAAAGTATCTTGAATTGTTGTATAATAAAATAATACTTTTATTTACCAAAGTAAAACCACGTTTAGAAAGAATAATCGGTCCCTGGTGAAGGACAATGTGGAGAGACCCCTGACAGGGGTGATGAAGTCAAGCGAAGAAAGAGGACAGGACTTGTAACTGGTGACTCGGAGTTTTTTACTTGAAGTACGGACTCAAATAGAACAAAGGTAATAGTCGAATAAAAGTGACATAAAGTTTCGGGATACTATTGTAATAAAATATCTAAAGATTCAGTCACCATTGTTTCTTTTATAAACAGAGAAGAGGTAAAGGGGTTGTTAAAGACCTGGAGTAAAGTTTGTCTATATACAACAGTCTTACCATTACACGAAAAGAAAAAAGGTCTTTTTGGTTTCTTACAACAAACAAAAGTGTCCTAATAAATATGAATTGTGCAAATGTATAATTCAGTGTAAACGAGTTGAAGAATTTACTGAAGAGATAAAAAACTCGAGAGTAGTGTAATTTTTAGATGGACATTACTTAAGAAACCTCGGAAAAAAAAGGTAAAAATAAAATTATAAACTGTCAAAGAAACATCTTTCCTTTCTTGTAAACTTTATTATAACCTATAAAACGGTTCAGACAGTTTACACATCGTGAAAGTGAAAGAGTCGATGCAGAGTAATTTTAACATAAGATTAAGACAGAATTGAACAAGAGACACGAAGTATTCAGTAACGGACGAGTAATGAACATCACACCCTCTACTTTAAATAAGTTTGGGTTATCGGTTCTATTTCTTAACTTTCCGTCCGTCGACCCTCTTTAGTTTAATCGGACACAATCATGGAAAGACCGACTTAAAAACGTAGGGGTGGGTAATGCGGTGTACAGTCAAACGTAAACACTGTGATAGACACAAATCAAATATCTAAGGACAATTATACTATAAGAATCTTTATATCTCTAAGAAGGAGGAAAACAAAAACAAAATCCTAATTTTGTAGGGACTCATAGACCCAACTATTTCTCCTTTCGTACTAAAAGATGTCAAAACATATTAATATCCTAGTAATTTTAACGGGGTTTCTAATTAACAAAGTAACACAATGTTAAGTATAACCACCCAGCATGTCTTTTCTTGTAATCACTGTTTCTCATTTACAATATGGGAGTCTTACCAAACTCCCCTTTACTTAAATCTTACATTATACTGAATGTTCGTTAAAGTGTACCTTAGGTTCTCCCTCGACACGAAAGATTGGATTTGTGAGGTAGAACTCGAAATTTACAGTACTCTTATGTGACACCTTAAGGATTAAAACTTATGTCTCCTCAAAAACTTCTTTTAACTGACTTTCACAACATGAAACGGTAATATTTTAACTCAACAATTCCTTAATATACCAGATTAATGATTTAAAGTATAAAAACTGATGAAACTAATACTCGTCTATAACAGTAATCGATCGATTAATTTAACTGACATTATTGTTCGTCATTAAATCTTTATACAAGATTTAATCAAAGATATACTTTCGTTTCAGAAACAACTAGACACATGCACTAATTACAGTTCACAGTACTTAATCGACTCCCTAAAGACACATCTTTATATACGTAAACATATTTTCTTTCTAAATAGATGTGACTTTCACTTTTTTTACTTAGAACTATCCACGGATTTATATTCATGACGATGTAAAAAAAGACTAATGAGTTTCTTTTATATCCTTCTTGTTGTGTAAAGGATCTTTACACTACTAATCCAAATTTAATCCGAATTGATAGATATGTATATTACGTATACATGTCACATGTATAGGTTGGATCTTTGAAACGTTTATTATATATATGTAAATTTAAATTTATCTATCTCGGACAGTTTCATATACATTCTACACACCTGTTTAGACAGTTTAGGTAATATCATGTTTTAATGTTTTATAAAATACACTGATTATTTAACACGTCTATTCGTCACCGGGTATCAGTATTTGTTTAATCGGAAATTACATCCATAAAAGACCACTGAGAGAACTCTCGTAAATAGTACCACGTAAACATAAACGAAAATAAAGAAAGGGTCACACTATAAACCAAGTATTAGAACCAGTACGAAAATGGATAATTGTAAAACATTTGGTAGATCGTCTCCTCCTCTATTCTCAATATTAGATCCTGATTTGACCTTAACTTATCTGGTGTGTGGACCACCGAGTCTGCCATTTCGCAGACGGGCGTTACGGCCTCTGGGCCCAAGCTAGGGACCCAGCCCTCTTAGGGGACCTCTTCCTTTACCGTTGAGTGAGGTCATAAGAACGGACCCTTTAGGGTACCTACCTTCTTGGACCATTCGATGTCAGGTACCCCAGTGTTTCTCAACCTGTGTTGACTCGCTGAAGTGAAAGTTTGACCTTTACTTATCTGGTGTGTTTGGATTTGAGACCGTACTAAATTCTCTAAGACAGGTTTCTTAATATTTTAATTGACAATACACGTATATACGTATGGCGTATTCATTTAGAGTTTGTGGGTTTAAATGCACCGGAATGGGTCTAGGTAAGTTCGAAATGTATAGAGGGAGACAAAGAGGGCAGAAGGGATAAGGTCCGGGAACTTGATTCGCGTACAGAATCAGGAATCGAACATACCGGAGATGGTCCGTTCATTTTGAAGACTATCTTTACACCTTTGACTAAAAAATAAGTCTATTTACTAAAAATTGTGGTTCAAAGCCACACATATTGGGAAGTTAAACATTGAATTCGGTGTATTAAATGTCTGATTTCCCGAGACGGTTCTTTGTATAACTCTTTTACCTGAGATACAATGACGTATAGGTTCGTTCTGAAACTAGACAAAAAAGTAATCGTTTTGTAAAAAGGGGAAAAAGTCCGATATTATTAGACCAACGGGCAGTAAGAATTTAATAAAATAAACTAGGGAACTAAGAAATAATAGACCTGCAAAAACATCATTATTGTCAATGTGGTAGTCGTGACAAAGTTTCGTTGTTCCTTTTTCACAAGGGTGAGGTGTCAGGGTTCAATCGGTTAAGGAAGAGTGGTATCTCTTTGTTTTTTATGGATGGCCAAGTCAAGTCAGCGAGTCAGCACAGGCTGAGAAACGTCGGGGTACTTAGAGTCGTGCGGTCCGGAGGGACAGGTAGTGGTTGAGGGTCTCAAGTGAGTCTGAGTACAGGTATCTCAACTACTACGGTAGGTCGGTAGAGTAGGAGATAGCAGGGGAAGAAGAGGACGGGGGTTAGGGAGGGTCGTAGTCTCAGAAAAGGTTACTCAGTTGAGAAGCGTACTCCACCGGTTTCAAGACCTCAAAGTCGAAGTCGTAGTAAGGGAGGTTTCTTTAGGGTCCCGACTAGAGGAAGTCTTACCTGACCAACCTAGAGGAACGTCAGGTTCCCTGAGAGTTCTCAGAAGAGGTTGTGGTGTGAGGTTTTTGTAGTTAAGAAGCCGTGAGTCGAAAGAAGTGTCAGGTTGAGAGTGTAGGTATATACTGGTGACCTTATTTGGTTTCGGAATTGATTTACCTGGAAACAACCGTTTCATTACAGAGATGAAAATTTATACGATAGATCCAACCAGTATTGAAAGGAAGGTTCCTCATTCGCAGAAAATTAAAGTACCGACGTTAGTGGTAGACGTCACTAAAACCTCGGGTTTTTTTATTTCAAACTGTGACATAGGTGACAAAGGGATAGATAAACGGTACTTCACTATCCTGGTCTACGGTACTAGAAGCAAAAGACTTACAATTTGAAATTCGGTTGAAAAAGTGAGAGGAGGAAGTGAAAGTAGTTCTCCGAAAAATCAAGGAGAAGTGAAAGATTGTATTCCCAAAGTAGACGTATAGACAATAACTATAAAGAGGGTCGCTAGAACTAAGGTCGAACACGAAGAAGGTCGGGTCGCAAAAAGTACTACATGAGACGTATCTTCAATTTGTTCGTCCCACTGTTATATGTCGGAACTACATCGTTTTTACTTATTTCCTCGTTTTCCGGTAATACTCAGACGATGACGATTCAGTGAAGTCAGCACAGACTGAGACACGTTGCGATATCTGCCGTCGGGTAGTCCGAGGTGGCAGGGACCCTAAGAGGTCCGTTCTTGTGACCTCACCCAACGGTAAAGGAAGAGGTTTCGTACTTTCACTTTTCACTTTCACTTCAACGAGTCAGCACTGAGAATCGCTGGGGTACCTGACGTCGCGTGGTCCCAGGAGGTAGACACCCTAAAAGGTCCGTTCTCATGACCTCACCCCACGGTAACGGAAGATAGTCAAATTACGAGACAACACTGGTAGTCAAGTACCCCAACATGAGAAAGGAACCTCTATGACCCATATAGACAGAAGTACCAACAATCACCATATATTGAGATAAATCGTGGTCACCGACGACACTAGTCACAGTTCCTTAAATCCGGATTAAAAAACGGAACTTATAAGAATCTATAAGACCCAAGAATTAGAAAGGAATCATCGACGTACGGAAGAGTACATAAAGTCGGTGTAATTCCGTAACCACTACAGTCTAGAGTCTCTCGTTTTAGGAACTTTTCACCCCCCCGGAGCAACCTACTACAAGTGTAATAAGAATGTTTATCCATGTGAGTGTTTGGGAGACAATCGAAATCACGTATTATGTATTTTATCATAGATAGACGAAAAGTAATGAATCATCTAGAAGTTTTAACAAACGGGATGTTTCATAAAAGAAACACGTAAAAAAAAGAAAATATGTCCACATAGAACAAAATAACGTAAAGTGAAATAACAAGAAGTGTCTATTACACAGAAAAATTATTAGTTTCCAAATACTGTTAGGACACACTTTATTCAGATGGTCGTGGTAAAAAGTTTCTCGTACTCGAGTGAAGTACAGAGAGACAGTATAAAATCATTAATAGTGTCATAAAGTTTAAAAAAGTAATAATAACACAAACAATACCACTAAACACTAGTCCCTAGAAAAAACAATGATAACGTTTTTCTAATGCTGAGTGACTTCTGAGTTTACTGCCAATCGTAAAATCGTTATTTCATAAAAAATTAATTCCACAAATATAAAAAATAAATTCTGTATTACGATGACGTGTCAATTATCTGATACTGTCTCACATTTGTACTCAGAATGTACTTGACCCTTTGGTCTGTACAACACACTGAACGAAATGATGCGGTAATCGAAATAATGTGACCAGACTTTCGTTTGGATGCTTTAGAGGTTGCATACGGGTACAAAATCAAACAACTCTATACTAAGATTTAACGATACTGAACAAGGTTATCGACTTAATAAATTCGCGACGATCTATATTTCTAAAAGAAACTCTCAGGGGTAAGTCTGGTCTGGATGTCCGGAGACGGATGTTTTTGATTTTACTCATGATTAATTGTTTACTTACGGAAGAAAATTCCGTCATAGTAGGAAGTCAAAAGATGGTAAATTGTAGGTCAGAGGAACGGGCAAATATGAGGAGAACCGGAAAGTTGGATAAAGAAGGTATAGAGGAAAATGTGGGGTCTATTATCACGTGAATCAGTAGTGTCTACTCGTTTGTTTGAGTCCCAGCAATTTAACGGTCGTGATGTTACCAGCGTAGTTTCTATATGTTTTTTTTTTTTTTTTTTTGGTGTATTCCATATAGAAGTTTAACAATTCCCTGTTTAAAGTTTTCTTCCATTTTAATATTGAGAGTATATGTATTTTACCTGTGTACAGTTTCTACACGAAAATTAAGTATTTAACTTATCACTTTGACCGTTCTACAATGTTGACCAAGTTTCTTCTTAAGTTTCTTGTCTGTGTATGTATTTAATGGCTATGACTTTACTTAAAGGTTTATTTATCTTTTGACCAAAGAAGATGTTGACCCTTCGGTTAAACTTTGAGGTATTTAATCTAAACTAAACGAATAGACACGTATTCTTAATAAAAGTACTGTTAGTCAGAAGATGTTCAATAAAGATCAAAGTCAAGTCAAATCAGTGAGTCAAGTCAAGTCAAGTCAAGTAAAGTCGGTGAGTCAGCACAGACTGAGAAACGCTGGGGTACTTAGAGTCATGTGGTCCGGTGGGACAGGTAGTGGTAGAGGGTCTCAAGTGAGTCTGAGTGTAGGTAGTTCAGTCACTACGGTACGTCGGTAGAATAGGAGACAGCAGGGGAAGAGGGGGACGGGGATTAGGGAGGGTCGTAGTCTCAGAAAAGGTTACTCAGTTGAGAAGTGTACTCCACCGGTTTCATGACCTCGAAGTCGAAATCGTAGTAAGGAAGGTCAAGACAGGTTGAGAAACACTGNAGGTAGTTCAGTCACTACGGTACGTCGGTAGAATAGGAGACAGCAGGGGAAGAGGGGGACGGCGATTAGGGAGGGTCGTAGTCTCAGAAAAGGTTACTCAGTTGAGAAGTGTACTCCACCGGTTCCATGACCTCGAAGTCGAAATCGTAGTAAGGAAGGTCAAGACAGGTTGAGAAACACTGGGGTACCTACGTCGTACGGTCCGAAGGGACAGGTAGTGGTCGAGGACCTCGAACGACTTTGAGTACAGGTAGTTCAGCAACCACGTAGGTTGGTAGAGTAGGAGACAGTAGGGGAAGAGGAGGTCATAGTCCCAGAAAAGGTTACTCAGTCATGAAGTGTACTCCACCAGTTACATAACCTCAAAGTAGAAGTCGTGAAGGTCACTTATAAGTCCTGACTAAAAGAAATCCTAACTGACCAACTTAGAGGAACGTCAGGTTCCCTGAGAGTTCTCAGAAGAGGTTGTGGTGTCAAGTTTTCGTATTAAGAAGTCTCGAGTCGAAAGAAATATCAGGTTGAAAGTATAGGTATGTATTGATGACCTTTTTGGTAACGAAACTGATCCGTCTGAAAACAACCGGTTCATTACAGAGACGATAAATTATACGACAGGTCCACCCAGTATCGAAAAGAAGGTTCCTCTTCATAGAAAATTAAAGTACCGACGTCAGTGGTAGACGTTACTAAACCCCCGGGGTTTTTTATTTAAGACTATGACAAAGGTAACAAAGGGGTAGATAAACGGTACTTCACTACCCTGGTCTACGGTACTAGAAACAAAAAAATTACAACTCAAAATTCGGTCGAAAAAGTGAGAGGAGAAAGTGAAAGTAGTTCTCCGAGAAGTCAAGGAGAAGTGAAAGACGGTATACTCACCACAATAGACGTATAGACTCCAATAACTATAAAGAGAGCCGTTGGAACTAAGGTCGAACACGAAGTAGGTCGGGTCGTAAAACGAACTACATGAAACGTATATTCAATTTATTCGTTCCACTGTTATATATCGGAACTGTATGAGGAAAGGGTTTGACCTTGGTCAGATAACAAGGTACAGGTCAATTTGACAACGACGAACAGGAAGTATGTCTAAAGAGTCCTTCGTTCATTCCACCAGACCATGAGGGTAGAGAAGTTCTAAAAGGTATCAAAGAACACTAGATGTCAGTTTCCGAAACCGCATTAGTTATTTCGTCTTCATCCATAAAGAGACCTTAAGAGAACGAAAAAGATACTAGGTTGCTTACAACCGTTAAACTAGAGACCAAGGAGACGGAAAAGATTTTGCTTGAACTTGTAGACTCTCAAGTACCAAGTACATAACAACTTCGGACCGAACCTTTTAAAACTTATAACGAAACGATTGTACACTCTACTCACGTTAACAACCATCAAACTTGTAAGAAACCGTAACTGGAAGAAACCCTAACCTTACTTTTGACTGGAAAAGGTCAGGACCCGGTGAGTTTTTTAAAACTCAAACGGTTTAAACGACCGTATAACTCACGTCGTGAGGTTGCCGTAGTAGAAAATCTTAAACTTTATCGAGTTGACCTTAAGGTAGTGGAGGTGATCGAAACAAGCATCACTACGAAGGATTCCGGGTGAACTGAAGTGTAAGGTCCTACAGACCGAGATCTACTCACTAGTGTGGTAACATCAATGTACCCAGTACTTCTAGAAAAAACGTATCAAGAAGACACATAAGAAGAGTGGAGAAGAATCATAGAAGACGAAGACAATCGAGGTATGGTAAAGACAAGAAACAACATGGGTAGAAAAGTACCTTATAAGGAAACCACAGAGATTAAAAGAACTTCTCTAGAGATGAGAAAGGGTAGGATAACAAAAGGAGATAACGAAACGTAATTAGTGACTCCTTCCGAAAGAATAGAGAGGAACGATAAGAAACCTTGAGACGTAAGTTTACCCATACAGAAAGGAAAAGAGGAAACGGAATAAAAGAGGAAAAAGAGAAAACGAAAACACGAAGAGAAGAAAAGAGTTGATAAACATTCCGGAGGAGTCTTTTGGTAAAACGGAAAAACATAAAGAAAAAGAACACCTACCAGAACTAGTGACGGAGGACATGTTACAGTGGTTAGAGGTAGGTATCAAGTTCATGAGACAGATAGTCTAGATTAGGGAACTTAGATAAACGGTGAAGGTGATATATAAACATTTCCTAAACTAAATCTAGTATGGACTTACCAGATCACCAAAAGGGATTAAAGAGGTTAAATTCAGACTTAAACCGTTATTCAAGTACTAGACTTGATGTCAGTCGAGGGTCAAAACAAAAACGACTGAGATGTCTCGAAGAGGTAGAAACCGACATTTCTTATCTTAGTTATACTAAAGCCATAACTGGTAGACCACTACAGATACACATCTCAGAAAAGAACAAAACAACCTTCTCCCATAAACGACACCGGTTACTCAAGAGAACCGTTTTGAGACAATCGGAAACGGGACGAAGTAAAACATGAGGTTCCGGTTTAAACGGACAATGAGGACCATAGAGAACTGAAGGATGAACACGTAAGGTTGAAAGGTGAAATGTAGGGATGAAAATGAAAACGGAAAGATGAAGGATGAAAGATGAGATGTTCCAATATTTTACAAAGAATTCACTATGTCCTGGTTTATAAGGGATCTCCGAGGATGTATGTATTTTTTCTTTAGAGCATTAAATAAAACCTATAAGACTTCAAAATATAACAAGAAATGTCTAAAAAACTTAGAAGAATGAAATCATTACTTACTTACTTATGTGAACTAATCTGAAGACGGGTATAAATCCTAATTAATAAGTAAGTAAGTTGTTTATAATAAGGTATGGATGACAAGGACATAAAGAAACAAAACCAACGATTTCTAGCATATCAATTGTTTTGTCTCTGTCAAAACAGAAAATAAGATTACCCCTTTCTTTATATTTTACTCACTTATTTGTTCGTTTAATAATAATATAAACAGTTTACTACAAACGTGAGTCAAGTCAAGTCAAGTCAAGTCAGCGAGTCAGCACAGACTGAGAAACGCTGGGGTACTTAGCGTCGTGCGGTCCGGAGGGACAGGTAGTGGTAGAGGGCCTCAAGTGAGTCTGAGTGTAGGAAGCTCAGGCACTACGGTAGGTCGGTAGAGTAGGAGACAGCAGGGGAAAAGGAGGACGGGGGTTAGGGAGGGTCGTAGTCTCAGAAAATGTTACTCAATTGGGAAGCGTACTCCACCGGTTTCATGACCTCGAAGTCGAAATCGTAGTAAGGAAGGTTTCTTTAGGGTCCCAACTAGAGGAAGTCTTGATAACTACTATTTTTGAGTTTGAGACGTGACTACGGTTTAACTTGGAGTCCCTGTCTCAAAGTCCACTTCATCTTTTCTTATCGAAATAACGAAACGATCCGTTTCCTCCGGTGTCGTCCGAACACGGACTTTTGACACACAGGGTTGGGTCCTTCTGAACCACTCCTCAAAGTATCGTTACCAAGTTTCCATCTCAACGACTATTCCTAGTCCCATACACGTCCCGGACGTAAGGAAATTAGACCGAAGTCAACCAGAGGACTACTCAAAGAGTTCCAATAGTTTGAAGAGACCCTTCTTCTTCAGGTCACTGGAAGAGACCTTACTTCTTTCGATTGTAGAAGGTAAACAACCCCAAAATCAGGATATTCGGGTTTCTATAACAATACACATAGGACATTCCACCCTGGTCCTGGGACGGGGTTACTACGTGATAAGAAAGAATGGTCAAAGAGGGAAGAGAGATGTAGGTGAGGAAAGGGACTACTCGTTGACAAGTCTAGACGGGAAAAGGAAACAAATCGGATTCTACCACATATTATTCGGTTCCAAGATTGGTGGGGAAACTCAATGGGTCGTGACTCATGAGGGTACACATGGACACACTGGGTGTACAATTATCTGAACAAACAAAAAACAGAAGAATGAGACAAAGACCGGTCAGACTAAATATCCCGGGGTCATCCTCTTGGGCCTCTTCCGCTACCGTGGGGTGAGGTCATGAGAACGGACCTTTTAGGGTACCTACCTCCTCGGACCATCCGACGTCAGGTACCCCAGTGGTTCTCAGCCTGCATCGACTCGCTGAAGGGAAAGTGAAAAGTGAAAGTACGTAACCTCTTCCTTTACCGTTGGGTGAGGTCACAAGAACGGACCTCTTAGGGTCCCTACCCCCTCGGACCACTCGACGGCAGACACCCCAGTGTGTCTCAACCTGTGCTGACTTCACTGAATCGTCGTCGTTGTCATCCTCTTGGATTCTACCCATTTCCTCTCTAAAAAGAAGGCAATGTTTCCGAAACTCGAATCCTCATCTTTCTACGTTATATCTAAATTATAACCGACGACACACTCTACCCCGGTTCTAAATAATATCTAGCTAGTTCCTTCGAGACTGTCAGATGACTTTCTAATACCACCGAACCTTATCTCGTCATCAACACCTTTGTCCTTCTCACGAGAAAAAACGACTTATAAAATGGTCACTCCGATGGTCTCTTACAGACGAGTTGGGTCGTCCTTATCCTTTATCGAAGTGTTTTGAGTGTATCAGGTAAAAAAAATGAGAGCTTTTTAAAAAGAGTTAAGTTTATGTGTACTAACAGTTTTGCGTTTTCATAAGGGTCTTTTAATAAAAATAAAACAGGACAAGTTATATATATTTCTGTCGGACAACAAACACGGAAAGAGAAATGACTCGGACATTACCTACGAACAGATGTTTGATCTTTTTGAAAGAAACTCACTCCGTTCTTTCCTCTTTTAACTTTCTTATGGTAATCAAATACCTTCCCAATCTGGGGACACAAAATTCGACTACTCCCTCTAATTCAAAGATCTAAAAAAACTACCCTCCAATTGTACTCTTATTTATATAAATAAATTATGTATGTTGAACTTTTTACTTCTTTTTATTTTTATGTTTTGTATTTTAATTCATATACATACGTCAATACATAGTTTACTCTTAATACGATACGGTCTTCACTACGAAAAAAAAAAAAAAAAATCTATTGACTAGTCGTACACCAATATTTTTTACCAGAGACACCGAGTCCAAATTTTTTCTTAAAAAGGAAATAACAAGATACCCTTAGATCAACCCAGTAACGTCGGAAAGTAGTCTAAAGAGTTCCTTTATAAACAATTTAATTTGTGTGTGTGTGTGTTTAAAGGTCCGGTCTAACGATTTACAAGACTAAGTTATGTAAACTCAACTATACATCTTTAGATATGAAGTGTTGAAACATCGCTAAAACTGTAAGTCGGTCATACTTCTGGGTACTCAATTCGGTGTTGGATGTGGACTTTTAAACAAAGTAAATGACGAGTTTTTTCTCTTAGAATTTTATTTCTAATTGAACGAATAAACTTCGATGAGTAAAAGAATTCAGTGTCTTACAACCACATGTTTCTAGTAGAACAGTTTTTCTTTTGTTCGTCTACTCCGTTGATACCGGATTTTCTGTCATAGATATTTTACAGACGGAATGTGACATGTAACGAACTTTTAATATAAATTGTAAAAAAAGTCTACAAAAGGAATGATATAATATACGTAAATATAAATAAATTAAAGACAGATAAAAATCTTTCATTCCACTGTAAATTGTTTATATGTTGTTTTATCACCCCTTTTTTTTTCCTTCCTTCCTTCCTTCCTTTCTTCCTTCCTTCTGGTTCTATTCCTCTTCCATTTATACCGTCACTAGTAAGTAGTTGAAACACTACTATTTAAATCTAACCGAAGGAGTGAGGTAGTGAAGTTCCCGTTTTTCTCATTTGATGTTCAAAGTGATTTCCATTTACCGTTCCAAAGAAAGCGTAATGGATAAAAGGAGGAACACACTTCGGTATTTAACGAGTCAGTGAGTAGTTCCGGATATTCAGTATTGTGACTACTCCTTCCCCCTGGGGAAGGTCCCGGGTTCTTACCCGAGAACAGATTGTGCCTTTACTTAACAGGTTTCTCTATGTACACGACAGTTGATTCTCTGAAAGAATCCTTTCCCGTGGATCCACCTCTCGTTATCCCCATTCCCTTGGGTCCTCTTGACGAGACGGTGCACTGAGTGTCAGAATTACCGCTATCCTAAGTAAAGGTCCAACAGAGACCGGTTGGTAGAACGAACATGGATATAAACTAGGTTGAGTCCTAGGAGGAACCACCACGCACGTAGAGAGTCGGTTCTACCTAAGGTCTCACTTTAGAAGGCCTACAACCGTCCTATACAGAGGAGGGAGGAGGAAGACCGAGGAGAACTTAAGAGCGTCAATCAAAAGTCACTGTCGTGTCGGTGACAAGAAGTAGTCCTAGAGGATGACACTCTGTCGAGTACGTTCAATAGGACGTACCAGTTCCGTTCGTCAAAGGTAGTCACCGAGGGATTGTCGCGATCTCTGTAATCGGGTGTGATTTGAAAGTAAGGTATTACGATTCACAGACGTGTAAAGTCTTCCTTTAAATATTCAGTGGATTCTGATACACTGGGGTGCATATACATATGTACTGTAGTGTAACCTTTTCGTAAAAAAGTTTAAACTTGTTTTCAAAATTTTCGTAAGGATTTTCCTTAAACAAAAACAGGATCAAAAATCAAACGTCGAGATTCGCGGTTCCACTTTATGAGATTCAAAGGTAAATAGACTTGCTGATAATAAGTCTAAAGAAAAATGAAAAAGAGTGTCCTGTGATGAATCTTAAGAAGTTAGTAAAGTCACAGAGTCTGAAGTATTCATAAAATGAATCTTGTTACCACCCTTTATTTTTACTTTCTTTTTGTCAAGCCAGGATCCGAGGATTTTTAATAACTCGAGGGTCACAGGGAGTAAACAACATCAAACGAACGATGGTAACAATGCTGACAGGACAGAAAACACATGGAACTTACCAAGAACGAAAATTTTACAAATAGGTCACAAAGTGTATGAAGGGAACTGAAGGGTGACTATTTTGAAGTCACATTAATTTCATAAATATACTTGTGACGACTTAAGTTGAACGTAATAAATCTGTGTGTTTTCTTTTAAGGACCGTAAACGTTCAGTGTCAACACATTAGTCTACTGTATCACAGTCAACTAAATTCCTATGGAAATACGGGTCAAACCCCAACAAGAAAAATTTACACTTCAACGACAAGAGAAAGATAAGATACATAAAAAGTCACTTTAACTAAAATGGTCTAATACGAAGTTGCAATGACTGAAAAAATTTACATCGTCAAATTTTTCAGTGTGACCTGAAATAAACCAGTAAAGTAATTGAATCCTTTTTCCTGGAATAGACCTGTCTCTCTTTCCGTTGAGTAGTGGTAAGTTTATCCGGATTTCCTTCGGAAAAAAAAAAGAAAAAAAACGGAAATTCAGAACGGGGAACTGTGTAGGAACAATACCTTTATTTACATTGCAACTTATTCAATTACAGTAAGAAAACCTTAATACTGTACCTCCCCTTCTTAATTTCGTACGACCCTTACAACCATACTTAACTAAATGTTTTCCTCAACGGTGTAAACAAAAATAACACCAATTTTGAGATCAAATCCTTTTCTGTTTTCCCGTTCCTAAACCCCTCAAATACCTACTTACACCTAGATTACTTCTCTCAGGTAACCAAGGGGTCCGACCTCATTCTAAGGGTGTCAGGACTTGTTTGTCAAGAGTCGGATATTAAAGATTCGGAAACAAAAGGGTGAAACCTTAAGACTGATGGTCGTACAATGGTTCGGTTGACTCAAGTGATGTTTCTAGGTCACTTCGAGAAAAATAGTGTTTCTAGTTCTGTTGTTAACACACGGATGTTCTTTTCTTGTTGATTTCGGTAGGTTGTTCGTAATTTTCTTGTTAAGATCTCTATCTACGGAAACTTGAGGTTATTACCCGTTGTAAGTCAGGAATCTAAACTTTAGGGTTCAATTTTCTTAAGTAATGGTTAACGGAAAGGAACATTAATATACTCGACGACCGTCGTTCATATAAGTCGTCGTAATTAAAACAGTTTACACTAGAAAACGTCAAGACAACTTAGAGTATTTTACCAGTATAATATTTAGATGAAATATCTAAAACAGAACAAATAATACCTCAAATAAATACTTTATCTTCTTTAGATTTAAAACGGAACCGAAATGGGGTTTGGTGTTTTTTACCTCGTAACAAAATTTTTTCTAGTAAGACTTTATAGTGAAGGACTTACATTTCATACGACAAACATGTCTATGCAAGGTGACTGTACGCGTTACGGGTCGACTCTTTTATTTTTTCCTGTGAGTCAAATCTGTAAGGGGAGAGAAAATCGACACTGGACACTTGTTAAAGTCAAAGTACACTCCCTTTTATTTTTCATCCGTAAAGGTAAAAGTACATTTGTGAAGTAGAAGACTACCATACCCTCGTAAAATTTGATTTAGACTCGTCCGTAGTCATTAAGTCTTATTTATAAGATAAACTTCTTGAAACTGGTGATAATAAAAACACCTGGGATATAAATTCGGAATGTTTGTCGAAGGTCCTAAGTGAGTAAGGAATAGTACTTGAAGTACTGTTCGATAAATAAACAAAAATACACTGGTACGTGCGAAAAAAAAAAGGGGGACGTATTCCTTCTGATTTCTTCGTTTATGACCATGAAGTAAAACCCTTCCTAACTCACTCAAAATGCAAACTGTCTTTAGATTAACATGGTGGGATTTGGTCTCGTCGAACAAAAACGGGTTACACTTGTTGTGCGACGAAGATCTTTTGAACAGTGTGAAAAGAACGATTTTTCCTTTCCTATTTCTTTTCAAGTGACTATCTTATTCCTGAGAACCCAAAACAAAAAATTGAATCTAAAAATTGTTAGAAAATAAAAAATATAAACTACACATTTTAAATTAACAAAAAGCCTAACCGTTTTGCGTTGTGTTTTTAGGGTGGTGTTTCACTTTCCGTTTACTGTTTTACCTTTTCATAAATAATGTACATATTACTAAAGAATGTAAAAATAATTCCATATTAATTAAATTTTCCAATACGATCAAAGTGCACATGTCGGTGCACTAAGTCCACAAAAAGTCTAAGCAAAGGTAAAACACAATAATGTTCCATAGCCCATACCAAAGGACACGAAACGTGATCCAGGAAATGGATAGAATATATATCATCATGAGGCTGAGAAACTCTGGGTTACCTGACATCGGGCGCTCCGAGGGGACAGTTACCCCTAAGAGGTCCGTTCTTATGACCTCACCCAACGGTACGGGAGGAGGTCCCCTAGAAGGGTTGAGTCCCAGTTTGGGTCCAGAAGACGTGACGTCCACCTAAGAAATGGTAGACTCGGTGGTCCCTTTGGGTATTTATCAGCACCCATAGACAATTAGGGTTTGAGAATTTAATGAAGAGGTGGGGGTGGAAGGGGTAGGAGAAACCATTGGTATTTTAACATAAGACACTAACACTTAGATAAAGACAAAGTATTAAAACGAGTAAACATAGAAAATTTCTTTATAAATAAATAAATAAATAAACCGACATGGTCCAGAATCAATATTTTGCACACTAGAAAATCGACACCGTGTACTTGAGAATCAACACCATACACTCTAGATTTAGGGACTGGTCCCTGGTCGGACCTGAGGGACGTAACCCTCGTACCTCAGAGTCGGTGGTTTGGTGGTCCTTTCAGAAACATAGTAAAAAAAATTTAATATGTTTATTCACCATAGTATACTATAAACGGAAAGAGAGAGACTAACTAAAGTGAATTGTACTATTAGAGATCCAAGTGAGTGTAACAACAGGTACCGTAACAAAGTAAGAAAAATACCGACTCATTATAAGGTATGACACACACACACATACACGTATGGAGTGTGGAAGAAATAGTAAAGTAGATAACTACCTGTAAATAAATTAATAGATAATAATTACATACTAATATAAATTCAAGATTACGATACGGTCGTTTAAAATACGGTGTTAGTTATACCTCTAAGTGAAACCCCATACATCTACTTAATATACACAATTAAAGAATGTACTCTTTAACATTTAAACCGTTTGTCGAAGAGAAATAGACATTTATCAATCAAAATCATGCAACGGATGATCTAAAGTCTCATAAAATCTCATAGTAATTTTCTAATTTTCTAAAGTCTCATAGTAATTTTTTAAAATCTGAAAAAAAAATCTAGATGTAAACTTATGACGACGACGACGATTCAGCGAAATCAGCACAGACTGAGACACACTGGAGTATCTGCCGTCGGGTGGTCCGAGAGGTTAGGGACCCTAAGAGGTCCGTTCTTATGACCTCACCCAACGGTAAAGGAAGAGGTTACGTACTTTCACTTTTCACTTTCACTTCAGCGAGGCGGCACAGGTTGAGAATCGCTGGGGTACCTGACGTCGGATGGTTCGAGGAGGTAGGTACCCTAAAAGGTCCGTTCTCATGACCTCACCCCACAACAACCATTTATTATCTTGACGTAAGTAGTAATCCGTTAAGAATTGATTTTCATCTAACCATATGAATTGACATGTCGTCTCTACCTGTGTTGTCACATTTAGTTGATATGAAGTTTTTTTTCGTCTAACCATTTAATACACCAATCTCTTTTTTAAGACATTTAGTTTATCCCAATAAATTACAATATAAAAGTGGTTCTGTAACTACTGTTTGAAGAATCTTTTTTTCCTCCGTGGTATTTAAGGTATAAATTAATGACTGTCAATTAAATATAGGACGTACCATATTAGTCCAAGAATCTTGTCGGTCAGGATATATAAAATAATTGTTCGAGAATCTTGTCCCTAACGTAAACTCAGGTTGTCAGTTTCCAGATTCGTTCACTTCTCCTTTCTCCTTCTTCCTTACTAAAATATATGGTCCCGTGTTCTTCCCTCCGACGACTCTTTATATTAAACACTGGACGGACGAAAATCCAGTTGTTAATTATTGTATCCCATAAAACCGTTTCTTGAAACCCACACTTGATGGCATTCAGTTTTAGATAACGATGACAAATATAATCCGAAAGTGTTACATCTCTTCTACTTTACTTTCGTCATAACTTGTTACACACGGTTTCATGAACGAGAAGAAAATCTATGACCATTTACATATTTCCAAAGAACTGCTCTAAAAACCACGGTCATTATGTTTTCTCTTTCGTAAGTTAGTCGTACATTCAACTTTAACAATGAATGGGTACATACATATACACCATCTTCTTCTTTTTAAAAAGAAGGATCTGGTCTTTTGATTTAACTGTCTCTGTCTAACTATCCTCTTTTTTTATGTCTAAATAAATTACATTCAAAATGTACCGTGTTATCGAAAGTATTCTTTATTTCTGGTTTCTTTGTAAATTCGGATTTACAGAAATATGATCCAAACTACTTCTCACTTTTTAATACCCCTTTGCATTACGCTTTTTCCCTTACTCGATTCACATCATTTGACCCCCTTGGATCGTTCTGGTCAAGTAAACCTGAGGAGGACCACAGGACGGTAGAAGTCTCCATTCCTACGAGAACAGATGGTTTCCTCCCGTGGACAGTGTACCAACAAAATACTAGAGGGAATCCTTTCCTCCTCCAGTCTCTCAAGAAGGACGTAGATGATAAAGAGTTTTAAGAAATCGAAATACATAAGTTATAAGACTCCGAAGACGTTACTGAGTCACACCTATTTCTTAGGAGGAGGTTACGTCCTCTATATCCTCTGTATCCAAGTTAGGGACACAATCCTTCTAGGGGATCACTCCCTTAACCGTTGGGTGAGGTCATAAGAACGGACTTTTTAGTGAACCTGTCTCCTCGGACCGCCCGATGTCAGGTTTCATAGCGTTTCTCAGCCTGTGCTGACTCGGAGATTCGTGTCCGTACTCCAAATATATACGGTTATATTGTATAAAACGTTATTACAAAAGACTTGGGGTCGTTACATATACACATACATATATAAATGTATATAGTGTGTCTTTGTGTATACAATACACACACGAATCGGTGAGTCAACACAGGTTGAGAAACACTGGGGAACCTGACATCGGACCGTCCGAGGAAACAGGTACACCTAAGAGGTCCGTTCTTATGGCCTCCCACAACGGTACGGGAAAAGGTCTCCTAGAAGGGTTGGGTCCCTAGCTTGGGTCCAGAGGACTTAATATTCACCTAAGTAATGACAGACTCAGTGGTCCCTTCGGGTTATTATGACCTCACCCATCGGATAGGGAAGAGGTCCTCTGGAAGGGTTGGGTCCTTAGTTTGGTCTCAGGGGACGTAACTTCCGTCTCAGAAAGGGTCGACTCGATAGTCCCTTCGGGTATATCCGAATATTTATGTATATTCGGGTGGACTTCGAAGATTAAACAGAGACTTCTCATTATTTCTTGCTACCTATCTTAGTTTTATCTACCATTTGAATAGAAAAACGTTTTAATAGATTAAAAATATAGATACTTCTAAACCAAACCGACACATTAAGACTCGTCAACCTAGTACGTATTAAAGAAACAGAAATTTGTATTATAATCGTGAAGATCCAACTGAAAACAAAGGACTCTTAAAAATACACTTGAGAAAGATTCGTATGTCGGTAATGGGTAGATGAAAATAATCTCAAAAGTTTTTAACTTTCTCTTTTACTTACGTCGGATTAGGAAATCAAAGAGAATATCTCTTTGTAAAGATGATGGGTTTCATCTTAAAGTACTCTCTTTTTTCGAATGAAATCTAAAGGTAGAGATTGTATTTTGGACACCATACGGGGGCTAACTTGGTGTGTCGACTCAATTCTCAAGGTAGTTAACGTCCCCGAGAGGGGAAAAAGTAAGAGTGATCCCCCTCCTCCCTGTCGTGTACTATAGTTTTTATCCCCACTACCGATAACGGAAGAAGACTGTTCTTGTCGGTGTCCAACAAGAAACAAGTGTCGAGTGACACAGGGATTGGGAGGACCAGTGTTAAGGGTTTTTACACTAGACTTGGATTTGGTTCCGTTGATATAAGGGTACAAGTGGTCCGAGGCACAGTCTGGTTGAGTGTTCGAGTTCGATCATCTATTCGTACTTCTTCGTCCCTACCCTTCAGATTCACGATCAGGGACAAAAAGTGTGAAATTTATATGATACAGGTGAGAAGTGTTCTGGGGTGTGCCGTTTATTAAAATCGTGGTAAAATGTCTAACTTTTTGACTGTCCATTTTTCTTGTCCGAATTCTTCCAATGGAAAGGTGGTAGTGTATGGATCCTTCACCAACTCGAAACCAAGTGTGGTTCGAAACAGACTGAGGTCAAACAATAAAGTCGGTACAACAACTTCTAATATTCAATATTCAGCCAGTAATAGAAAGTCACCTATTCATATCGTCCAGAGAGACCAGTAAACGATTTTATTCAACAGCTCAAAGAATTCTTAGTTCCTTCCTAACACAGAATAAACAGAGACATAATAAATACTTCTGATCGAGTCATAAGTGTATTCTCTACTAGTTCATTGTCATTAACTTACCTAGTACGTATGAAGTCTTAAAAAAAAGTCCAACAACCTTTACTGTAATTTTATCATGTAAACACATTTAAATTCTACATGTAAATTTAAAAAATTAATGCGATCTCGAACATACTACTACATTGTGTCTTCGGTAATCGATAATGTAAGTAAGTGACAAGGGATTAAATAATGAAATAATTCTCTATTTGTTTAGGTACACAGTTCACCTGAGAATTTTAACGAAAGTGGAACCACGTAGAGACTTAGAGTTAAATCTTCATTTTAAAATTAGACCCTTCTTTTTCTAGAGTAGTATATAACCTAGTAAATTTTGGGTTTATAGTCGTTATTCCTTAGACATTTACTCTGTAATTTCAGTTACCTATACGATTACTTACAGAGTGCACGAACGGTTTTATTTTGTTTTAAGATTATTCTTTTTTTAATGTACATTATGGGATGATAAATATTTCGTAAAAGGATTCAAAGAGTTCGACTTCATAAACAAGAAGTATCGTCTTTAGTTTCTATTTGTACCTATTACAGTTTAACCCATTTTAAAAAATTCTAAATAAACAAAATAAAAACCGACGGGGCCCAGAAGCGACGACACGCACCCGAAGTCAACGTCGATCGTCCCCGATGAGAAGTCGCGTCACATGTCCGAAACGTGACGTCCCCGAAAACAATACCTGGAACCCGAGATCTCGAGACCGAGTCATCAACACCGTGTGTCCGAATCAACGAGGTGTCGCACACCCTAGAGGGACTTGGTCCCTAGTCTAGACATTGGGGACGTAACCGTCCACCTAAGAATCGGTGACCTGGTAGTCCCTTCAGATTTTATAAAAATATAATTTATTTTATAATTTATTTTTATAAAATTATAAAAATATAATTTCGTTTATCTAGATACCATCTGGTTTTTCCGTTTTACATATTAGTGAGAATTCTATATTTCTCTCAAATACAGAGTTATTTCAAAAAGAGATGATACTTGAATACCCGAAAGGGTTATAAAAGGGATGGAGGGTAGTTTATATCACTACTTTTATAAACTTTTATTAGACATATAATAGTGGAGTAGAAGTCCTCTCGGGACACTATATAAACATTAGTAAATAACTAATTGTTCGTGGCTCTTGAATTGAACGAGTCAACCCTTTTCTTTCCCAAAATTTCTTGTAAGGTAAAGGTCCTGAGGGACGATGGAGAATATTTGAGCGGATAATTGTAATAATTAGCTTAATTGTTGTAATTGTAATAATTGTACGATACGGTCTGAATGATTACGAGACCCCTTTTACGTACACTTATACCTACCGACAAGTAGTTAATGTACTTTATCCATATGTAGATATAAGTGAGAGTTGTGATATAATCGGTTGACCACGATTACTTGTAAGAAGGAAGAGGTATTTTGTTGTGTGAAAGATATTTCATGTTACTTTTGGATGTTGTCGTCAAGAGTTTCTCACTAGGTAACTGGTCGTTGTATTCGCAGTCGACCTTTGAACAATCTTTACAGTAAATAGTATGGAGTGGGGTCCAGACGACTTAGGTTTTAAGTGTCTACCCCGACCCGTTAGACAAAACTGTTCGAGAGGTTTACTAAGTCTACGGTTGCGAATCCTTAGTGAGTAGACCTTACTAAGATGAATGTAACAAAGAGTTAACTGATATATGAAGGTCAAGTGTACTTTCCTTTTTTGACATTGGACATCTGATATGCGATACTCATACACGTTCTTTTTTTCATGTCTAGAAGGGTTAGTCAGCTTTGTAGGAATCGGAAAACGTTTTTCTGACGATCTATCTACAGATTTCGTGTATACTAAATAAAAAATCCATAAGGATTATTGAACTGTTACAAAACTTCATATTAACTAAATATTATAACATAGTAAAAATCCAAATATCGTTTTACTATATCTTTATATATAGAAGTCCAATAAAAGGGAATATCTGATAATATTCTATGACTTATATCAAGGGACACGATATGTCATTTATAAATAACAAATAAAATATATACTGTGATACATAGACAATTAAGGTTTAAAAAAGGAGGGTGAAATGAGAAACCATTGGTATTCAAACAAAAGATGTAGATACGTAGAGAAAAACAAAACATTTATTCAAGCAAATATAGTAAAAAAAAAATCTAAGGTTCACTATTGTACACTATAAAATGAAAGAGACTGAATGAAGTAAATGAAACTATTAGAGATCTAAGTAGGTACAACGACGATTACCTTTTTAAAGTAATAAAAATACTGACTCATCATAAAGTAATATATATATATATATATGTGGTACAGAAGAAATAGGTAAATAGACGACTACTGTACCTAAGGAAGGTACAGAACTGATAACATTTATGACGACGATACTTGTAATTCCACGTACATTGAAAAGTTTAATTTTAAAAGTAGAAAGGGTATATACACGGGTCTTCCCCTTAACGGGCTAGTATACCACCAAATCAAAAAATTCCTTTAAAGTATGACAAAGGGTATCCGACGTGGTTAAATGTAAGGGTGGGTTGTCACATCCTCTCAAGAGAAAAGAGGTGTAGAAAACTTTGTAAATAATAAACACCTGTAAAACTACTACCGGTAAGACTAGTCACACTTCACTATGAAGCGACATCAAAACTAAACGTATAGAAATTATTAATCGTTACGACTCGTAGAAAAACATACGGACAACCGGTAGACATACAAAAGAAACCTCTTTGTAGAAAAATCCAGAAGACGGGTAAAAAACTAACCCAACAAACCCAAAAAAACTATAACTCAACATACTCGACAGACATATAAAACCTTTAATTCGGGAATAGACAGTGTTTATAAACAAAGGTTTATAAAAGAGGGTCGTACATCCAACAGAAAAACAAAACAAATACCAAAGGAACCGACACGTTTTCGCAGATTCAAACAAATCCGGGATAAACAAATAAAAACGAAAATAAAGATAACGGTACCCTCTTTCTAGATTCTTTTATTACGATTCTTAATACAGTTACTTATAAAACGGATACAAGAAAAGATCCTCAAAATACCACAACATAGATATAAATTCAGAAACTCGGTAAAACTCAAATAAAAACACATAATAACTTCTCTGACAGAAAAGAGGTAACATATAAGAACGGTGGAAACAGTTTTAATTAACGGGTATCCACATACCCAAATAAAGACCGTGAGATAAACCAAGGTAACTAGATATACAAACAAAAACACGGTTATGGTACGGTAAAACTCATGATACCAAAACATCATAAAACACTTCAGACTTTCCCAATACGGAGGTTGAAACAAGAGAAAAGAGTCCTAATCTAACATTAAGACCCAAAAAACTCCAGGTATGTTTAAAATACTAATAAACGAGATCAAGACACCTTTACAGTACCCATTAAGTTATCCCTATCGTAATTTAGATATCTAACGAAACCTATCATACCGGTGAAATTGTCATAATTAAGAATAAATTGTTATAATTAAGAAGGTTAGGTTCTCGTACCTATAGAAAATTAAAGAAACTTAGTATAAACTAAAGGAAATAGTAACAAAATATCAAAGGTCTTATATTTAGAAAATGGAGACACTAATCGAAATAAGGATCCAAAAAACGAACAAACAAAACCTACATTAAAATTTGTCCTAACAAAGAGATGAAAGAGAAAGACTATAAAGTAACAATCACATTTCTTTATGTTGTCTAAAGACATTCAATTAAAACATAGGACGTCGCAACGACTCAAGTAGACAGTTAAGATTGTCGAAAAGTCACTTCAGAAGTCCCGAAAAATATATCTCATAGTATAGTATACGGATATTACTGTTAAAATGGAGAAGGAAAGACTAAACCTATAAAAAATAAAGAAAAAGAACAGACTAACGACACCGATCTTGAAGATTATAATACAATTTGTCTTCACCACTCTCACCCGGAACAAATCCAGGTCTAAAATCGTCCTTCCGAAAGTGGAAAAGTGACAACTCATATTCCAACCGACGTCCAAACAGTATTTGTCGAAAATAATACGACTCTACACAAGAGATATATATGGGAGAAACCATTCCCAAAAGAATAGTACTCACTTTCAACCTAAAATAGTTTACGAAAAAGGTGTGGACAACTCTACTAGCACATCTACACCATATAGTGTAACTAACTAAACACATACAACTTGGTAGGAACACTGGGACCCTACTTAGATTATACTACCACCACACACTAGTAAAAATACACAATAACCTAAGTTAAACGATTATAAAAAAAATCTTAAAAACGGGTACAGAAGTAGTTTCTATAACCGGACATTATTAAAAGAAAGAAACAATCACAGACAGACCAAAACCAAAGTCCTACTACTACCGAAGTATCTTATTGAAACTCTCATAAGAGACAGAGAGAGAAGTCAGAAACTACCTGAAACTTTTCCTATCCATATTATGAAAAAATATACAAACCATCTTAAGGGGTCACTTCGGTAGGTCAGGACCTGAAAACAAACGTCCCTTAAAAATAATAATAATAATAACGTCTAATACTGGTTGGATCTGTCGTAGAGTTTCTCGTCTCTGTAATGAAACGGTTGTTTCCAGGTAGATCAGTTTCGATACCAAAAAGGTCATCAGTACACACCTACACTGTCAACCTGACTCGCGACTTCTTGACTACGAAAACTTGACACCACAACCTCTTCTGAGAACTCTCAGGGAACCTGACGTTCCTCTAGGTTGGTCAGATAGGATTTCCTTTGGTCAGGACTTATAAGTAACCTTCCTGACTATGACTTCGACTTTGAGGTTATGAAACCGGTGGATTACGTTTCTTGATTGAGTGACCTTTTCTGGGACTACGACCCTTTCAAACTTCCACCTTCTCTTCCCCTACTGTCTCTTACTCTACCAACCCACCGTAGTGACTGAACTACCTGTACAAAAACTCATTCGAGACCCTTGACTACTACCTGTCCCTTCGGACCGCACCACGTCAGGTACCCCAGCGTGTCTCAGTCTGTACTGAATCGCTGACTTGATTTGACTTGACTGTCCAAGATAAAGTGAAGATGACTAACCAGACAAGTTTTATACTAAGAATAACTAAGTCAAAACCATCCGTGATACAAAGATCTCTAAATAGGTAAAGAAAACCCAACAGGTAAAACAGTCATATATTGGCAAGTATCATAAAAGAATACTTTCTTTTAAAGAATACTAAAAAAAATTTTTTAAAGACGTCATGGGCAACAATAAAGGGGAGAGAACCGTTGCAAAGGTAATTGACTAGTTGATCATCCCGAACAGGGTTTACACAAGATCGAGGGAGATAATTTTTCAACTCCATCTACTATCCATCTATCTATTTCCATCCATCCATCTATTTACTATATAAAATTTACTTCATTCTTATATTCGTATGGAGACGTTTAGGGAATCTCGAAGGGTCCACCAAGTCATCATTTCTTAGACGGACGTTACGTCTTTTGGGTCCAAGTTAGGGACCCCACCCTTCTAGGAGATCTCTTCCTTTACCGCTAGACGAGGTCATAAGGACGGACCCTTTAGGGTATCTGTCTCCTCGGACCGTCCGATGTCAGGGACCACAGTGTCTCTCAACTCGTACTGAATCGTTGACTCGTATGTCTGTCCGTGTATTTGGGGAATCCTCTGGGTCTGTCCCGTAATCGAAATAATTTACAGATGTAGACTTCACCTAGAACTCCCTTTATTTCCTTACACTACAATTCTTGATTCTTTCTTGTGAAAGTTAGGTCTCCAGAACCTCAGGTCTCTTCGACTCTCTCGACGGGATACACGATACACCTCTCTCTGTCCTCGGGGTAGACTTCTCTTCTGTGTCGTGACTGTGGAACCGGAAATCTGGTTAGAGATCCTATAATTATAGAATTTAGTCCCGATATGGATGAACTTATTTCTTTTCGAAACTTATTTGGTGGACTCTACTTTGGACGAGACACCTGTGAAAGTCAGTTCTTATGAAACACCCCTTATATGTATGACCGAACCCAGTCCGGACGGTCAGTACACCCTATTGTGACACTGAGGGACGTACAGGGAACTTCTAATAATGGTCGAGGGAGGGAAGAAACATAGACGTTCCGTTCTATAGGGAATTTCTTTAGTAATAGGGAATTTCTTTAGTAGAGGGAGTCAGGAAGAAGGAAGGGAGGGAGAGGAGGAGAGGAGGAAAGAAGGGAGGGAGAGGAGGAGAGGAGGAAAGAAGGGAAAGACAGAGAGGACAGAGTAAGGAGGGGAGGGGTGTTTGGGGTAGACTGGAAATGGATGGGATGTCGAGATCTGACGGATGACACCTCTTTTAAACTCGAGATTGAACACCTAACTTTAGACGATCACTTATACGTTGGATCGTTAAGTCTTAAGTCAGACGACAGTGTTGTGAATATACAATTTTATATCACTTCAGTTGTCCTGTTTACTTTTTGTTATTCTTGAAGACAAGTTCACTTCCGTCCTAGAGAAAGAGAGGTTGTAATTTAGGTCTTTCCAAAAACCCTTCCCAATACCCCCTCTTCTATCCCGTCCTTCCTCTGACTCTCATTATAACGGTTTGCAGATCATCAATTTTTGAGAGACGTAAACCTGAAATTTTTTTTTTAGAATTGGACTAAGGGAAGTTTTCTTGACATTTACTAATGTACAATAACGGAGTTTATATAGGATTGTAATAAATCATCAACCATAAAGTCTTTACGTTCTCTTTTGACAAAGAGTTGTGACAAACTGACCCGAAATCCCTTGTTTCGGAAAACTAATGGGTTCACAGTTAGAGAGCGAGAGTTCAGACCAACGGACACAACGAAAGTGAGGAGAGGACCGTGATATTCTTCGTCTTTTTATGAAAGTTATACTTAAACTCCACACTTTTAATATAGGAAGTCCTATATTAAACAAATTTAACCCGTCGACTAGTGTCTAGACCCTCAGAAGTTAAAAGGAAAAGGGTCTGAGTCACGTATAAACTTCTCCCCACTCTTCCTCCTTAGTTATAGTAGAACCAAAACTGAATCGAAACGGAACACTCATCTATGCTTCGACATATAGAACTGTCTTTTAATGGGGTTTCTCTTTACTTGACGACACTCTTAATATCGTTTCTCCCTCTGTACTACCCAGATTCTTTGTTCTATTTTCAAAATACTTCTTTTAGTATACGAGGTAAACACAACAGTTTAGAGTTTTAAGTCATGGGTTTTCTTAATTCTCGTCTTTGAAACTGTAAACGTGTGAGTACATGTGTCGTCGAAATAAGTATTGTCGGTTTTCCACCTTTGCTGAGTTTGTAGATAGTCGTTTACTTGCCTATTTGCTCACGTTATATTTGTATATTACCTTATGATGAGTCGGAAACCTTCCTTACTTTAAGACTACAATTTTTGTCCCTACTCGGAATTCTACAATGTTAATACCATTTACTTTAGTCGGTTAGTGTCTTTCTGGTTATGATATACTAAGATGAATGCTGATGGATCCCATCAGTCTCAGAATCTCTCTTCTTTTCTCCCCTGTACCTCCTTACCTCTCAATAACACTCGATCCAGGTCTCAAAGTCAAGACCAACTCCCATTTCGAGACCTTTACCTATGATCACTACTGACATTTGTAATCTTTGTATAAATTACAATGATTTGACATATGGATTTTTATCAATTACGTCATCCAAAATACGATACGTATATAATGGTATAAAAAAATTCACTTTATTTATTTAGGACTCTAAGTCACCTCCAGGTATCTTACCCAAGGACCGTGTATAGTCTCAAGACACTACAGTCACGAGAATTTGCCTTTCTTTCTTTTACCTATTAGATTATTAGACGACGACGATGTAGTGAAGTCAGCACAGGCTGAGATACGCTGGGATATCTGTCATCGGGTGGTCCGAGGGGGAAGGGACCCTAAGAGGACCGTTCTTGTGACCTCACCCAACGGTAAAGGAAGAGGTTACGTACTTTCACTTTTCACTTTCACTTCAGCGAGTCAACACAGGCTGGGAGTCGCTGGGGTTCCTGACGTCGGAAGGTCCGAGGCAGGTACCCTAAAAGGTCCGTTCTCATGACCTCACCCCACGGTAATTATCCGTAATTTTTTCGGGAAGCTCTTTTAATCTAAATTAGGGTATAAATGGTTAGTTTTTTCATTTACTTCTTACAATTGATTTCAAACTTTGAGGGGGGGTTTATTTGGTAATTTATTTATAATACCTTTTTTTGATAAGATTCGGGTGTTATTTACCATGTCTAATAGTAATCGTCTAACACACACTCACAACCCTACCTATAACTTCAAAATTTTTGACTAAAGAGTCCATTTAAAGTTTTCTCCATAGTCCTTTCCTTCGTTTTGGATTTGTTTTATCCTCTCTGTTCTTCTTCGGGTAGTCCACTGGTCGAGACGATCCCTTATCCTTCTCTATTCACTTTCATCGCTAACTCACCAAACTGTACCGTCCACGAACTTTTCGATTTTTATCTCTTAAATTAGACTCTACCTTCTTTGACACACTTTAGACGGTCGTTGACCGTGACAGAGTAGGACACTACAAACGAGAGTCATAGTTACTCCTCATAATAACTACCACAACCCTCCTTTTGACCCCTAGCCCACAGTTTCTTTTCACAAATCCGACTCATAGAACATACACGAGTAACCTCCTCCCTTCTCCTACGTCTCTCCCTTCTTGTACGTAACCGTTCTCGCCTGTTTCTAAACCCGTCTATGGATTCCCCTCCTTCTTTTGAAAGACCGTTACTACGTCGTGTCTTGCATCGTCCTGAACCGTTCTTCTCGGTTCATCCTTTTCTCTCTTCCTTACTAATAAGTTTCTCACCTAGAAATTAGACCATCGGTCTTCCTTTTCTATAAGGACGTCTACTTTCCTTTTGTACCCCGTTCATCTTCTCCGACTGTTGGTTTCGTTTTCATACTTTAATCACACGTCACTAACTGAACTCTCATATAATTTACATTACTGTATAGAGATACGTAAGATTTTCATATTTGTCGTTTCTGTTCCTTTACTCAACCTTTTTCTTGAGGGTTTTAACAGAGTGTTCCCTTTTGAAGAGTAAATGGATTGGTATGTATAGTCGTATATATACGATGAATACTAAAAAAAAGGATTTTGGAACCTCCTAAAGGGACTTTAGAAGTAAATACTGAAACTTGGGGAACACTTCGAGGAAATATATATTCGACGATATCTTTTCGTAGTACATGACGTCTTGAGACCTTTTTTCATTGCTACGAATATGTCGAGATACGAAAATAATGAGTGGTATTATTTTTATCACATAAAATCACACGAAGTAAGTTCGTTTATTTATTACACAAATCGACAACGTACTGCGGTTTATTTAGTTACTTTTGTTTACAGAAAGACGTCTTATTAAAACGGAAGTTGAGAATTGTACATAGTCTTTTGTCTAAAGAACACAAGAGCTAGCACCTAATATGTGTCGTGGTTCGGTCACCAGAGACAAATACCAAAACAACATGCAAATCTCGTCCCTCTTCTGACAAATACTCTTATTTTGGGAAAAATTTTTAAGAATAGAGAGTAAATCCAATTATTGTATGTCGTATATAAACAGTTAGTTTAATCTTAATGACAGTCGGGTATTACGTAAAATCAAATCGGTTATAGTCAGTCAGGACTAAATAAACGAATTATGTTTAGATTAACTCAAAGTCGGACGAGAAGAGGAAAGTCGACAATTGGCTGGTTCATGTAGAAATTAAAGGTTCTGGCTACCACACCATCGTCACTTCTCCCTCTCACTAAACGTATTCCGGGGTCTTCCCACGGTTTTGAGAAGTGCGAAATTTGTTGTCGGAAATAATAAGACATTCACCTACACAACTTAAAAGTACGAAAACAAAGGTCAAGTCGGGACTGTCTTTTCTTATTTCATCTAAAACGGTCGTGGGGACGACACGGGACCCCCTCTTTAAGTTACACGGAGTAAACAGAATTAACCTCTTGGCGGGAGTCGTGGTCGAAAAAGATACTTATGTAATCGTATTGTCTGTCTTTTAAGTTCGGGTGAAACCACCTTCAGGAGGGGGAGTTGTGTGTGGAAGGTAAAAAGAGATTATTTTTGACGTTCTCTTCTCTTCATGTACAAAGTAGAGGACCTAAAGGACCTCAATGACAACATTTTAAGAGACGTGTCCTCTCTACGTAGTTCGGATAAAATAGAGACGTGACAATAATCTAGACCAGTACTTTTTACACTATTTATAGTAGGTACTGTCTCTCGACTTTCGAAGAGAAAAAAGAAGTATTACACGATTAGGATATATGAACAAGAAACTGACCAATACGACGAAAAAGTCTCCCCTCTCAACCAAAATGTGTCTCTGTTTACACATCGTCGATACTTACTTAGACCCTCTTTTTTTTCTTTTTAAGAATGGCTCCACTTAAATAATTTTGACTTTGTTTGCGTCAATAGAGTCAGTCTCGTCCTAAAATTTGAGACTCGGTTAAGTAACCTCTTGATAATTTAAGTAGAAGTGCAAAAAGTATAATGCTTCCACAAGACTCAGACCTGTTTGTCGGACATGACATATTTAGTAAGGGGATTAGGTCCGAGAAGGTCACAGACTAACTTGATTACCTTAAATTTCTATCCACAAAGTTTTCTTTATAAAGCAAATGTACAAGGGTTCTGACCATAATTAAGAAAGTAGTGTAGACAAGTTGGACGAACGGTAACGGTCGTACACTCTCTCTACCTTTTGTACCCCTTTCTATATTAAAGAATTATTTTGCACCACATGTGTAAGGGAACCTTTCTACCGACGGAAAGTTTTTTTGTTACTTAGGTGTAAAACAGAACTAAAAAGAGGTCGTCCGGATTAAATGGGGCAGTCAGTGTGTGACGAGAGTGATTTTTGGAAGGTCCCTAAAATTTATTCTGTCCAAAAACAACAACAACAACAATTTTCGAACAAAACAAGATTTAATAAACATACGGGTAAATTTTTAATTTATGGAAAACCCAGTCCAGGAACTCCTCTTTCACCTTCCGTTTTAGTGAAATCTTATAATTAACACTCTCCGTCTTCAAAGATAGCGGATCTCTCTTGGTTTGTTAAGAATGAAGACACATTTAGAAGTAAAACAGGGGTTAAAGTTTAACTCTGACTTCAGAGAAGTAGACTTCAGAGTTTCGTTTTAACTCCCTAATTGAGTGGGAAGGGAGGGGAAGGGAGGTGGGAAGGCGGTGAAAAGTAAGTGAGTCGGGGTTATTTGTAAGGTTCTCCGATTCTCCTCCACCATTCACAACCTTTAGTCCCTTTTTTACAAACGAAAGAAGACATTTACTAAGATTTTTATTAGTAAACCGAAATAGACAGGACACTCTCCTACAGTCGAAAAGGAAAATGGTGACCAAAGTAAATGTAATATTTTTACTGTTCGGCAATGGGTCAAATAGTCTATTAGGGACGACGAAAGATTTGTTTGTAAGGTCGGTGAGGTCTCAAGAGGGAACTTAGGAGGAAGGGGGCGGGGGTGATCGGAAATTCAGAACAGACCCCAGACTTGAGTATAGATGGAGCGGACCGAGTCGAGTAGGTACTTGTGAAAGAGGTAGGGTATAAGAAATAAAAGAAAATTTTTTATAAAAGTGAACAGAAGGTCCTTGTATATAAATGGCGATAAAGATTGTTGAAAATTTTTAGTATATTTTTCTTCTCTGGGACGAAACCTTTTCGTTTGTAAACGATATTCATTATTTAGGAGGGAAGAGGACTTTTTTTTTTTTTAGTATTTCTTTTTACCCTAATCTCCCTTTTGACTCCTGACTTACTGTCAACAAGAGTCATCTAACAACGACAACAAGAATAACAACAAGTCAGTGATTCAGTACAGACTGAGAAAACACTGGGGGACCTGACGTCGTAGGGTCCGAGCAGACAGGAGATGATAGAGGGGTACAATCAAGTCTAAGTACGGGTAACGCAACTACTACGATAGATTGGTAGAGAAGAAGACGACGGGGAAGAGGAAAACGAAGTTAAAAATGGTCGTAGTGATAAGAATTCATATAAAATAATAATTTATAATTCATAAAAGGAATTACAAAGGATAACACTCTTAGTACACACAAGTGGACTAGTTTAACTCTTTACAACGTACAGTATCTTTTCTTACTTTCCGCAAGTATAAACCCCCTTAAAAAACAATAACGAGACTCTTTCAAAGACTCTTTCTGGGGTTTAGGAAACACCTTTTAATTTGTTTAACCTTAAAATTTTGATATGACTATATCACGAAAGAACAATGATATGTATGTGTGTGTGTGTCTCCTCACAACTAAACCGGGTGGAGAGAATCCACGGTCACCCTAAATTTGAGAAACCCTTCTGATCGATCAACAATTGGGGTCGTCTCAAATACCATTAAGTATACAATACAAAAACACACGGTAGTGACATATACCTTGAGTTAAAAGGGGTATTTTGGACTCGTAAACATCGTTACTAAGAACTTTTAATTGGTATCTATAACCCCTCACCATAAACGTCGGTTTCTACCTTTTTGAGATACGTCAGTCGTTTTTGTTCTGACCCACGACTGACACCGAGTCTAGTACTTGAGGATTATCGGTTTAAGTCTGACTTTAACTTCTTTCATCCCTTTTGGTTATCTGATAAGTCCATATTAGATTTAGTTTAGGGATACTAATATGTCACCTTTACTGTGTATCTAAGTTCCCTAATCTAGACATCTGTCTCACGGACTTCTTGATACCCACCTCCAAGCATTGTAACATGTTCTCCACCACTAGTTTTGGAAGGGGGGTTTTTCTTTGCGTTTTTCCGTGTTACCAACAGACTCCTCGGGAATGTTTATCGACTCTTTTCTTCTCTTCACTTTCCGTTTCGTCTTTTCCTTTCTATATGGGTAGATTTATGTCTCAAGGTTTCTTATCGTTCCTCTCTATTTCGGAAGGATTCACTAGTTACCTTTCTTTATCTCCTTTTGTTATCTTACCCTTTCTGATCCATAGAGAAGTTGTTTTAGTTTGTATGGTCCCCTTGTGAAGTACGTTTCTACCCGTGTTATTTCCTGTCGGGACCCAGCCCTTCTAGGGGACCTCTTCCTTTACCATTGGGTGAGGTCTTGAGAACGAACCTCTTAGGGTACTTGTCTCTTCGGACCATCCGATGTCAAGTACCCCAGCGTCTCAGTCTGTGTTGACTCGCTGAAGTGAGACATGTATGTTTTTTCTAGAATTACTGGGTCTATTGGTACTACTACACTAGTGAGTGGACCTCGGTCTGTAGGACCTCACAAGTCAGGTTACCCGGAATCCTTCGTAGTGACACTTGTTTTGATCACCTCTACTACCTTAAAGTCGACTCGATAAAGTTTAGGTTTCTCTACTACCACACTTTCACGATGTGATTTATACGGTCGTTTAAATCTTTCGAGTCGTCACCGGCGTCCTGACCTTTTCCAGTTAAAAGTAAGGTTAGGGTTTCTTTCCGTTACGGTTTTTTACAAGTTTGATGAAGTACTAACGTAAGTAGAGTGTACGATCGTTTCATTACCAGTTTTAAGAGGTTCGATCCGAAGTTGTCATACACTTGGTTCTTTAAGGTCTACAAGTTCCACTTAAATCATTTCCGTCTCTTTGGTCTCTAGTTCAACGGTTGTAAACAACCTAGTATCTTTTTCGTTCTATTAAGGTCTTTTTATAGATGAAGAGGAAGTAACTGATTCGATTTAGGAAACTTATACACCTAGTGTTGTTCGACACCTTTTAAGAAGTTCTCTACCCTTATGGTCTGGTGGAATGGATGGAGGACTCTTTAGACATATATCCAGTTCTTCGTTGGTAATATTGACCTGTACCTTGTTGTCTGACCAAGGTTTAACCCTTCCCTCATGTAGTTCCGACATATAACAGTGAGACGGATAAATTGAAGACACTTCTCATGTAGTACACTTTACGGTTGACCCTCTAACGACCCTCTATATAGTTATTGGATTCTATGTGTCTATAGTTAGTGGATTCTCCTACTCTAACAACCTTCGGTAGTGACTGAGCTACTTGTACTCAAACTTATTCAAGACCCTCAACCACTACCTGTCCCTTTGGGCTGCACGGTGTCAGGTACCTCAACGTTTCTCAGCCTGTACTTACTTGCTGACTTGACTTGACTTGACTTCTATGTGTCTACTATGGTGGGAACACCGTCTTTCACTTCTCCTTGATTTCTCGGAGAACTACTTTCACTTTCTCCTCTCACTTTTTCTACCGAATTTTGAGTTGTAAGTCTTTTGATTGTAGTATCGTAGACCAGAGTAGTGAAGTACCGTTTATCTACCCCTTTGTCACCTTTGTCACAGTCTGAAATAAAAAATCCCGAGGTTTTAGTGACGTCCACCACTAAAACGTCTACCATTGACGTCGGTACTTTAATTTTCTGAACGAGGAACTTTCTTTTCGATACTGGTTGGATCTGTCGTATAATTTTTCGTCTCTGTAATGAAACGGTCGTTTCCAGGCAGATCAGTTCCGATACCAAAAAGGTCATCAGTACATACCTTCACTGTCAACATGATATTTCTTTCGACTCGTGGTTTCTTAACTACGTAAACTTGACACCACAACCTCTTCTGAGGACTCTCAGGGAACCTGATGTTCCTCTAGGTTGGTCAGGTAGGATTTCCTCTAGTTAGGACTTATAAGTAACCTTCCTGACTACGACTTCGACTTCGAGATTATCAAACCGGTGGATCACGTTTCTTGACTAAGTAATTTTTTCTGTGACTACGACCCCTTCTAACTTCCGTCCTCCTCTTCCCCTACTGTCTCCTACTCTACCAACCTGCTGTAGTGGCTGACCTACTTGTACTTAAACTCATTCGAGGTGCATAACCACTACCTGTCCCTTTGAGACCGTACGACGTCAGGTACCCCAGTGTCTCTCAGTCTGGGTTGACTCACTGACTTGACTGACTGACTAACCCCTCGTTCCCCACCCCCACCCCATGTACAATTCAAACTCCTTGTCTACCTTTCCTTTAATTGAGAAAGGTACAGGTTTTTTATACATAAATAGAATTTCTGGACCTCATTTTTATGAGGACTACTAAAGTGTGCCGAACAACAAATGTCGATTGTCAATTCCCCTTTTGCACTACTCCTCTGTCCGGAACTACACCGTAGAGAGTCCTCTTTGGGGACCTTAAAAAAGTATACCTAGTTATGAGTTCTCCCTCCCGTATATATGTATCAATATCAACTAAGTGTAACAACATGTCGACCTTCGTTGTGTTGTTACATTTCGTGAAAAGTTGGTTAATTTTACATTTTATTTAAAATTTTAAAAATATCCTCATATCAACTAAATGTTACAACACAACTAAAGACGACATGTCCTTTCACTAAGTCAATACGTATATATATATAAGAAAAAGTATAAGAAAAGGTAATACCAAATAGTCTCCTATAACTTACATCAACGGATACGATATGTCTTCTGGAACAACAAGTGGGTAGGATATTTATGACCAAACGTAGACAATTAGGGTTTGAAGGTTAGGTAGGGAGGGGGACTGGGAAACCGTTCGCGTTCAGACGACAGATACAGATCTTCAGACAAAACAAAGTGTCTATACAAGTCAACACGGCATAAAAGTTAAGGTGTATATTTACTTTAGTATGCCATAAACAGAAAGATAAACACTGAATAAAGTGAATTACACTAGTAGAGATTCAGGTAAGATAACATTTATTGCGACGACACTGGTATCCCCCAGTAAAATAGAAAAGTTTATTATCAAAATAGAGGATCATATATACGGATCCTCACCCTAACGACCTGGTATGCCATCAGGATAAAAATCAAAAAACTCTTGGGAGTATGACAAAAAGGTATCACCGATGTGGTCAAATGAAAACACCTAGTTATAAAATGTCTGACTTTAAAGTTTTCACTATATTTATAATTACACTTTTTTTAGACCTTAACTGAAACCTTTCGTGAGAAAACTGATATATTTAAAAAACGTACCAGTTTTTTATTGTCGGTTCGTTATATTTAATCCCTTATTTTGGATACTATTCTCATCCTGTGAATTGTCGTGATCTCAAATTCCGTTTTACAAGGATCTAGTTTATTGTTACTAGATCTTAAAGGGTATTGACAAAGAAAACGTCAATGTTTCTTTTGCTGTCCATTCTCGATTAAACTGTTGTTGTTTACTCGTTATTATACACGGTGAAGTCATTGTCCGTATAATTCAACTACTCCTCTTTTGTGAATATTATAAACAAAATACGTAACTTTAAAGAGTGAAATCCCTTAAACATTGTCTAATCGGTTTGCCCGCCTCTTCCGTTACCGTTGGGTGAGGTCATGAGAACGGACCTTTTAGGGTACCTGTCTCCTCGGAACATCCGACGTCAGGTGCCCCAGCGTTTCAGCCTGTGCTGACTCGCCGAAGGGAAAGTGAAAAGTGAAAGTACGTAACCTCTTTCTTTACCGTTGGGTGAGGTCACAAGAACGGATCTCTTAGAGTCCCGCCCCCTCGGACCACCCGACGGCAGATACCCCAGCGTGTCTCAGCCTGTGCTGACTTCGCTGAATCGTCGTCATCGTCGTCGGTTTGCCCTTGGGAGACAAATAAATCCCCTATGACACAGATATAAAACAACAACAAACTCGAAGAAACCTTCGATGACTAACTGATAAGTGACAGAACCAACTATTGGAGACATGGACTAAGATTTCTGAATCGGTGGTATTCGACTCCCTCAGTAGAATTCATTAGAGACAAAATAGACAGTCGAGGAAAACCAACATATAGACAAGAGACTTTTCTCTTCCTTACAGTCTTATACTTACTACCAACAGTTCCTTGGTAGAGGAAATATAAAATTGGATTTTCTTCGTTCTGTGGATAGACTCCATACGTCGACCCGTGTCGTAAAAGGGAAAACCTTTTGGTTGGTCAAGGTACATCCTCTTAACGTAAAACCGGACCCAGACCACCATAGACCTGTTTGACTTCTCCCTAGTTCTAAGAAGAGACACCACAATAAACCAGACTACTTCCTTTAGTTCCCTACCCTGTGTTCGACAGTGACGAGGGTCGTCGAAGGATCTCACAAGTCCTTTTACCTCTCTTGTCCTTTCGTCTCCTTCTCTGACACACTTGTATAAGAGAACTATAACCTCCGTTTTGTCTCCTTTTCGTGAACAGTTTTATAGGTTGTCATCTTCCTTCAACCCCACCATGACCTTACCATTTCTCCGAGTCCACTACAGTCCCTTTCTGTGACAACCGACACACCGTCGTCCTCAGGTGGTTTTCGCTCACCCCTCCTCTGTGACAGCTCTTAAGAGACTCGAGACTGTAACTACAACGGGAGTAAGTAAACTTATTTAATGAGTAGAGAAATAGTATCTAAGACAGGATTCTTGACTCGATTTCACCTTACTTTGGATTTTTTAGGTTGGTCATTTTTGAGGGAATCCCGAAGACCGAACTACTCCGAACCTATACTATCGAACATTCGAATTCGTTGGAGTGAGGGATAGATTGTCACTAAACGTACCCAGAGTCGTCTAAGTTCCCTGTCTAGAACTTGAGACGTCAGACACAAGTCTGTTTGTAACTACCCCACACTCCCGTCCTATCCGGTCTAACGTCTTCTTTGTCACCGTAGGGTCTTTTTGTTATTACTCTTTCTTCAAGACGTAACACCTGGTCTACGTCTTTGTCCAGGTTGTAGTACCTTTACCACGGGAGTTCATGTCTCGTTTTGATAGAACTGTATTAAGAGTCTCTAGGAGACCTATACGGCCCCTTTTCTTCCAGTATACACCAACACCTTATTCTTTTACTCTTCTCCCGCTACATGACAACCTCTTCCGTTACCGTTGGGTGAAGTCATGAGAACGGACCTTTTAGGGTACCTGCCTCCTCGGACCCTCCGACTTCAGGTACGATTCCCAGCTTGTGCTGACTCGCCGAAGGGAAAGTCAAAAGTGAAAGTACGTAACCTCTTCCTTTACCGTTGGGTGAGGTCACAAGAACGGATCTCTTAGGGTCCCTACCCCCTCGGACCACCCGACGGTAGATACCCCAGCGTGTCTCAGCCCGTGCTGACTTCGTTGAATCGTCGTCTACATGATATTTAAGTTTTCATATGTTCTTACAGTTTCTTGAGTAACAGTTCGTGTCTTTGGGTCCACGTGTTTTGGGTCTTTTCAAAACCTTCAATTGTCGGTGATTCGTAGTGCTAAGTCCACCGGACTTGTGTCGTCACCACTACCCGACACATTCACGGTCTTCGTGGTGACGCAGCCAGACTTGTCGTCACCTGGAATCCTCGTCGTCTCCCGACCATCCCCATATGTATCACTATATTTCTTTCCCTCCCTTAACTCTAAGTCGGTTCTACCTCAACCCGAAGGGTCCACCACGATCACCAATTTCTTGGGTGAACGTTTGCGTCCTCTGTATCCTCTACGTCCAAGTTAGGGCCCTAGTCCTTCTAGGGACCTCCTTCCCGTACCGTTAGGTGAGGTCATAAGAACGGACGTCTTAGGGAACCTGTCTCCTCGGACCACCCGATAACAGGTATCCCAGCGTCTCAGCCTGTACTGGTTTCTCTGGTTTGTGAGTACGTACGATGTACCTCAATAACCAGTTTTATAATTTAACTGGAATGGATTCTTTGTGTCTGTCGATTCCAGATTCTCTCCTAAATATACTTGTATGTCACATGAAACCTTTCGTCTGTCCTTCACATAGTCAGACGATCTCGACGGTATCGTTTTATGGTGTCCGACCCACCGAATTTACCGTCTTTAACTAAATAAGTGTCAAGAACTTCGGCCTTCAGTTTCTAGACACGGTAACCACTACAGAACACTCCTCAGAAGGACCGAACGTCTACCGACTGAAGGAATCACAGACGTGTACCGAAAAGGAGACACGAGTGTGTCTCTCCATCATTCGAGACTACAGAGAGAAAGAATATTCCTGTCTAGAGGATAACCCAATCCCGAGAGGGATTATTAGAGTATAGGAGAATTCATGAATAAATTTCTAAATAGAGGTTTATGTTAGTATATGACTCAATGACCCTCAAACCTGAAGTCATATTCTTAAAACCCCTCTGTGCTAAGTACTGTGACGCTGCTTCTGATTAAAAGGACTCCTCGGAAAGGAAATACTGGAGTAAATTGGAATTGGTGGAGAAATTTCTGGGATAGAAATATATATAAGTATAACCCTTAATCCTGACTTTGTATACTTACTCTTCCTCTTCCTTAAGTCATGTATTGTTCCTTGTCCTACCTTGAAAGTACTTACTTGGATTCTTTACCTTTTCTAATTCTTAAGATAGAAAAAGGAAAACAACAACAAGTTGGATACAGTACAAGTTGGATACAGTTGGGGCACCTGACGTCGTCCGGTCCGAGGACACAGGAGGTGACAGAGGACCTAAAACGAGTTTAAGTACAGGTAACTCAGTCACTACGGTAAGTTGGTAGAGTAAGAGACAGAGGGTGAAGAGGAAAACGACGGTTAGAAAGGGTCAGAAAAGGTTACTTAACCGAGAAATGTAGTCTACCGGATTCATAACCTTGAAATCAAAGTCGTAGTCAGGAAGGTTCCTTATAAGTCACAAATAAAGGAAATCGTAACTGCCCAAACTAGAGGAACGATAGGTTCCCTAAGAGTTCTCAGAAGAGGTCGTGACGTTAAGTTTTCGTAGTTAAGAAGTCACTGGTCGGAAAAAATACTAGGTTGAGAGTATAAACATGTACTGATGACCTTTTTAGTATCGAAACTGATGTGTCTGGAAACAGTCATTTCACTACAGAGACGAAAAATTATACGACAGATCCAAACAGTATCGAAAGGAAGGTTCGTCATTCGTAGAAAATTAAAGTACTGTTATCAGTGGTAGGTGTTACTTAAACCTCGGGGTTTTTTCTTTTCTACAGTGACGAAGGTAAAGATAAACGAAACTTCACTACCCTGGTCTGTGGTACTAGAATCAAATGAATTACAACTCAAAGTTCGGTCGAAAAAGTGAAAGGAGAAAGTGGGAGTAGTTCTCCGAGAAATCAAGGAGAAGTTAAAGACGGTAATGTCACCATAGTAGACGTATAGACTCCAACAATTAGGAAAAGGGTCGTTGAAACTAAGGACGAACCCTAAGTAGGTCGGGTCGTAAAGCATATTACATGAGACGTATCTTCAATTTATTCTTCGTACTATTACATATTGGAACAACATGAAGAAAGGGTTAAAACTTGGTCCTATAATAAGGTACAGGTCAAAATTGACTACTAAGAACTGGATGTATCTCCAAAGAGTCCCCTGTCCATTCCAGTAGACGATAAGTGTAGAAAACTTCTTAAAATGTCAAAAAAACACTAGGTGTGTCAGTTTTCGAAATCGTATCAGCTACTTCGGCTACAAAAAGACCTTTAGGGAACGAAAGAGGTACTAGGTTACTAACGACTGTTAAACCAGGAAAGGAGACGGAGAAATTTAGGGTCGAACATGTAGACCTTCATGAGTCAAGTGTGTGACGACTTCGGATCGAATCTCCTGAAACTTGTATTGGAACGATCGTACATTTTACTCACGTTAACATCCCATCAAACTTGTAAGAAACCGTAACGGGTAGAAACTTAACCTTACTTTTGACTGGAAAAAATCAGGACACCGGTGAGGACTCAAAAGGTTTAAACAACTGTATGACTCACGTCGTGAAGTTGTCGTAGTAGCAAATCCTAAACTTTATCGAGTCAATCTGGAGGTGATCGAAACAAGTATCATTACGAAGGATTCTAGGTGAGCTGAAGTGTGAGGTCCTACGGATCAAGATCCACTCACTGATGTGTTAGCACCAATAGGTCCAGTAATTCTGGAAAAAACACATCAAGACACATAAGAAGGGTAGAGAAGAACTATAGAAGACGAAGACAAAACATGAATAACAAAGACAGGAAATAACACGAGTAGAAACACACTTTACAATGGACCTATAGAGATTAAAAGAACTGTTCTAGAGATCACAAAGGGTAAGATAGTAAAGGGAGAAAAAAAAAAAAAAACGTAACAAGTATATTCTTACAGAAAGATAGAGAGGTACAATAAGAGACCTTGAGACGTAAGTCGACCCATATAGAAAGGGAGGGGGGGAACGGAAAGTGAAAAGAAGAAAGGAGTCGATAAACATTTCGGAGGAGTCTGTTGGCGAAACGGAAGAACGTAAAGAAAAAGAAACTCTACCAAAACCAGTGACAGAGGACATGTTGTAATGTTTGGAGGCAGGTATCAAGGGGTCAGTGAGATAACCTAGATTAGGGGACTTACATAAGTAGTAGAGGTAACATATTAGTATTTCCTAAATTAAATCTAGCATCAACTTATTAAGTCACCAAAAGGGATGAAATGAGTCAAATTCGGACTTAAAACGTTATTCCTCGAGTATTAGACTCGGTAGCAGTCAAGGTCCATAACAAAAACGTCTGACATACATCGAAGAGGTAGAAACCGACGTTTCTTATATTAGCTAGATTAAAGTTATAACTAGTAGACCACTACAAATGCACATCTTAGTAGAGAACCCAACAACCTTTTCTCACAAACGATATTGGTAGTACAAGAGAACTGTTTTGAGACAATCGGAAACGGGACGAAGTAAAACATGAGGTTCCGGTTTGAAAGGATAATAAGACCCATAGAGAACTGAAGGATGAGAACGTAAGGTTAGGGATACTACTTTTTCTGTAGAAAAAAACCAGAGTCAAGATCTTTTACAACATCCAGAAGTATTTTAGTCAGTTGAAGTCGAAGAAGTCGTAGTCACTAACCTCGTATCTGAACCTAATGACACTACAGTTTACAAAACGGAACCTTTCCTTGGTTCTAGTGAGACAGTAAAAACTCAACGTGGGTTCATGATGTAAAGTCTGAGATGACAACTGATACTCCCGATGAGATGAAGAAGATTCCCTAAGAACGAGTGTTATCATCTAGATTACCAGTAGACTTAATTTAAGTGGGTAAGGATAGGTATACTAGTAGGTAGAAGTTTCTAAACACATACTGTACATCCACTCTTTCAGGACAATATTCTTCATTTTTGGGATAATAATGGGAGAGTTTCAAAGGTTCTGTACCAGAATTAAGTCTGTGATTAGATCACCCATAAATTGGTCTTTTACATAAACAGTGACTGTGTATGTGGTTACTTTTGTTAAATTTATCACACACTTAAGACGGGTAGTATTTGCAAGGAGGTGAAATTCTTCCACACAAGGTAGAGTCTCAGTATGATTACAATATATAACGTAGATTAAGAAGTCTTCCGTCTTTTTATTTTTATACTTACACTATCGTTGTATAACGTAATATCTGACTATTTTCGTGATATTGAAAGGTAAAAAAATTCTCTTTGTCTTTTGGTTTTTATGTGGTTTTAAAATCATGTGAACTAGTAAGAGATTCTTGTTCAGTTCCTCATATCTTCTAAACTAAAATCACATACGGTTTTGGACTGAGTTTGTACCGAGGTTCACAGCGGGACGGTGTATGGTTTACTCATAAGTCATGCGAGACGAACATGAGCAAATCACCGACCGACAGTGTACACCCGTTATATCGTAGATCAAACCCAACACCGTTGTATTTGGTTAAGATTGAATTCGCTTTTCCCTGATACTCTACTTTTCTCTTTTCAGTGTCTTAATTTCAGTTCAAGGACCGAAAATTTCTTGTTCTACGTTTTATTGATTCAAAATCCCAAAATCTCTTGTATGGGTTATCGGTGAGAAAAATCCTTTGACGATAAGTCTATTCATCGTCGGAGTTATAGGTTTGAAGTGTGATTTTTGTCAGTCCAATCGTTTTGAACCTAGTCCGTGGGTAGACTAATTGTTAAGGTGGTTCTGGTGTACACTATTCCTTCACTGTCGAAAAGTTCCTTTCGTACGTACGATAGTCTTTTACCCTTACTTGCGATCTGTCTTTTGTCTACAGATGATCCTTGTTGACCGACTCGATATGGACACAACTTATAACTAATCCCTTTCCACTCCGTTCTCTTATCTTCGTGATCTTGTTCTTTTTAAAATACGACGAAAAGAAAGGGGTTTTTTACTGGAGGATCCTCTCGAAGTTAGAGATTTATGTATCATTATTTTGGGTCTTCTTTCCTACGACACATTACCGTTCCTTATACGTCGATGGATTGATCGACGTAAATTTATGACCACTTTGGTTCAGGAGGGTTTTTTGGTACAGGAGGATTGTTGGTTCAAATACTAATTAAAAAGATAGGTTTTGAAATAAGGGACACGGGAACTGGAGTTAGACACGATTATCATTAGTTAGTCTCAGTCTACTGATTTTGACGACAACAGTTATTGTAGCAATTACGTGATTTTAACGACGGTATCCATAGTAGTAATTACATATTTGAATCCAATAAAGAGGTCATGTCTCACTCGATTGTCTTGTGGTGAAGGGACCACCGAGTCTAACATTTCGTAGACGGATGTTACGTCCTCTGGGCCCAAGTTAGGGACCCAGTCCTTCTAGAGGACCCCTTCCTTTAACGTTGATTGAGATCATGAGAACGGATCTTTTACGATACCTACCTCCTAGGACCATCGGTGTCAGGTACCCCAGTGTTTCCCAACCTGTACTGACTCGCTGAAGTGAAAGTTAGGTACTTGGTGGACCGATGTCTTAGTATTTGGTTTCGTCAGGAATGAGAGTTTTAATCCTAATTTACAGTGTCAAGTCAAGTCAAGTCAAGTCAGTGAGTCAGCACAGACTGAGAAACGCTGGGGTACTTAGCGTCGTGCGGTCCGGAGGGACAGGTAGTGGTTGAGGGTCTCAAGTGAGTCTGAGTGTAGGTAGCTCAGTCACTACGGTAGGTCGGTAGAGTAGGAGACAGTAGGGGAAGAGGAGGACGGGGGTTAGGGAGGGTCGTAGTCTTAGAAAAGGTTACTCAGTTGAGAAGCGTACTCCACCGGTTTCAAGACCTCAAAGTCGAAGTCGTAGTAAGGGAGGTTTCTTTAGGGTCCCGACTAGAGGAAGTCTTACCTGACCAACCTAGAGGAACGTCAGGTTCCCTGAGAGTTCTCAGAAGAGGTTGTGGTGTCGAGTTTTCGTAGTTAAGAAGCCGTGAGTCGAAAGAAGTATCAGGTTGAGAGTGTAGGTATGTACTGGTGTCCTTTTTGGTATCGGAATTGATCTGCCTGGAATCAGCCGTTTCGTTACAGAGACGAAAACTTATACGATAGATACAACCAGTATTGAAAGGAAGGTTCCTCATTCGCAGAAAATTAAAGTACCGATATCAGTGGTAGACGTCACTAAAACCTCGGGGTTTTTTATTTCAGACTGTGACAAAGGTGACAAAGGGGTAGACAAAGGGTACTTCACTACCCTGGTCTACGGTACTAGAAGCAAAAGACTTACAACTCGAAATTCGGTTGAAAAAGTGAAAGGAGAAAATGAAAGTAGCTCTCCGAAAAATCGAGGAGAAGTGAAAGACGGTATTCCCACCACAGTAGACGTATAGACTCCAATAACTATAAAGAGGGCCGTTAGAACTAAGGTCAAACACGAAGAAGGTCAGGTCGTAAAGAGTACTACATGAGACGTATCTTCAATTTATTCGTCCCACTGTTATATGTCGGAACTACATGAGGAAAAGGATAAACCTTGGTCAGACAAAAAGGTACAGGTCAAGATTGACAACTAAAGACTGGACGTATGTCTAAAGAATTCTCCGTCTAGTCCACCAGACCATAAGGGTAGAGAAAGTCTTAAAAGGTGTCAAATAACACTAGGTGTGTGAGTTTCCGAAACCGTATCAGTCATTTCTTCTTTATCTACAAAAAGACCTTGAGAGAACGAAAAAGGTACTAGGTCGTCTACAACCCTTAAACTAGAGACCGAGGAGACGGAAAAAATTTTGGTCGAACTTGTAGTCCTTCAAGTGTCAAGTACATAACGATTTCGGACCGAACCTCTTAAAACTCGTAATGAAATGATCGTACACTCTACTCACGTTAACACGTCATCAAACTCATAAGAAACTGTAACGGAAAGAAACCCTAACCTTACTTACAGTGTTCTGTTACTAATTAAAGTGAGAAACAAAAAGGAGAATTTTTTATTTTTGTTGGAGTGAGTTTCTGTTCCACCCTCACCTAGACTCCGGACAGAGGGTGAAGGAACAGACTTGTTGACGTTCTGGTGTTGGTCCATAGTCATCTAACCGGGACGACGTGTAATCTAATCGTTTTGGTTCCAGATCAGGCATTGAAACCCAGTTATAAACGGAGGTCACAACCTACACTTGCGGGAAAGGACCAAAACATACGATGGTGGTGGTAAAATAGGGAAACGACTAAAACGCATACACGAAGTAATCAAAAGGTAGATAGGTGTCGAGATGTGTTGTCGGGTCAGTCACAGAATTGTTACGGTTTGGATTTCGTCACCACTGACTCAAGATCACAGAGTATTTTGTCGTTAGGAGTCGTTACACTTTTACTGTAAAGTTACATTGTAAAGAGAATAGGAACCACGGATCCGCGACATTGGAGTCGACAGCGGAGTACTGAGAAACAACCAGACTGATGTCATTAAAGAGACGTATGTTTGGAACTTGTAAGTTTCTACGTTCACATACAAGCGTACAGGTCGGTGTAATCAAGTGTTCAGACCACACACAGCAGTGGACGCACGTAGGAGGTGTTCGTCAACATGAAAACATATGCAATGACATATCACGATATACCTCATGTCATAGAAATAAAGTTCGGGTCTTACAGGTCTTCGTTCTTCCATCTATTTTGACTTAGGTCGTTCCTTGGTTTTGGACACGGTAATTACAGTCCGTACTCACTTTAACGTCGAACGGGAGACAGAGGATAACGACTGGTAGGAAGTCGAGATGGTAGAGGGTGGGGGAGAAGGAGGAGGTCAGTCATTGAGAGGAACGGAAGTGCGTTACGGTCGGGGACATACGGTCGATAACATGACATGATGATGACATGAAAAGTTCCATGACTGCCATTCTAATTTTTACGAAATATAAACAAAAAATACATAATAAACACATTTTATATTTCGATAATATCATGTTATGACTGTCATGATATGCTATTCATAGATATGTCATGATATATAACACTAACACAATCAACCCACGGATCCGATTGAAAAGACCTACATACTTGTTTAACCTGAATGTTTTGTACGAGAGTCTTACCTTGCGTAAACACACATCCTTTTAATGACATATATATCGAAAGTAGTTTTTACTTAAAAACACTACGTTAATTTTTTTTGAGATCCATGTCTGATTCGTCGAAAAGTTAAGACAAACCCGTGAATATTCCGACCAGTCTAAAACTTTACCGAGGGAATTTCTGGTTTACTTTCTTACGGTTCTTGAGACCCGTTATGAAGTTTTCAGTTGTCGACGAGACGTGAGGGTCAGTTAGGGTTAAACGGTGAACCGACGAATGACTACTCGACGAACATAGTCATAAATTATCGGGGTGACACATAAGGGATCAAGTAGGTGACCGAACAGTTCGAAACCCGTCTATAGACCATGGGGTCTTAAAACCGAAGAGACGTTTTATCGAACAATATTACCTCTGTCATAAACTAACCTTCAGTTCTCAGGTTAAAGTCTAAACTTGATAGGGATTAATGTACATACCATAACCCGTTCGTTGTTATATAGACCCGAAATCCACAAAAAAACAAAACAACAATTGTAAAATAATACCCTTAATGTTTGTATGTGGTGTCGTCTTTCTTATTATATTACTCAGAGTGTACCACCACCACATCAACGATTCAGTACAGACTGAGAACTCTGGGGTACCTCACATTGGACGATCCGAGGAGACAGGTACTCTAAAGGGTCTGCTCTTATGACCTCACCCAACGGTAAAGGAAGAGGTCCCATAGAAGGGTTGGGTCCTTGACTTGGACAAAGAGGTAACGTCCTTCTAAGAAATGTCGACTCGGTGGTCCCTTTGGGTACTTAGGGTGTATGGGATAGTAGATAAAGTTATTAACAAGTAAAACTGAATAGATATGGGACGAATGGTTGATCTATTAGTATTTTGTTTAGGGTCTGAAGTATAATATAGCATTTATAAAGTCCCATATAAAAGATTTCTATTATTGAAAACAAAAATTTTTAGTGTGATTGTAACATTGGGTCGTCCTAAGACACATAGAAAAGATCCTGTCTGGGGAGAGGGTATAGGAGATGACACCGAGGAGAGAGTTTACGGATCTATTGATATAGACTACGTGTAAAGGACTCAAAATGTCTACAATTTTCACTTTCACTTTCAGTGTGTCAGTACAGACTGAGAAACGTTGGGGTACCTGATATCGGACGTTCCGAGGAGACAGGTACCTTAAGAGGTCGTTTCTTATGACCTCACCCATCGGTAAGGGAAGAGGTCCCCTAGAAGGGTTGGGTCCCTAGCTTGGGTCCAGAGGGTGTATCGTCCGTCAAAGAAATGGTAGACTCGGTGGTCCCTTCGGGGTCTACACAATTTTCGGAGTGGTTTACTTTACTAAACTACTGGGAGTTCGGGGTTCCGGATGACCTCGGGTTCCTAACTATTATAATTGGGGATACTATACCGGGACAATGACGTGGTAGTTGGTTAGTCTCTTAAACTGTGTTCGACTAGTGAATACGACTCTGAGGGGAAGGAGTGAAGTCAAAGCAAGTAAAGTCAACGAGGTAGTACAGGCTAAGAAACACTGGGGTACCTGACGTCGTACGGTCCGAAGGGACAGGAAGTGGTTGAGGGTCTCGAACGAGTCTATGTGCAAGTAACTCAGTCACTCGGTAGGTTGGTAGAGTATGAGACAGCAGGGGAAGAGGAGGACGGAAGTTAGAAAGGGTCGTAGTCCCAGAAAAGGTTACTCAATCAAGAAGAACGGTCCACCGGTTTCATTACCTCAAAGTCGAAATCGTAGTCAGGAAGGTTACTTATAAGTTACAATAGGAAATCCTACCTGACCAAACTAGAGGAACGATAGGTTTCCTGAGAGTTCTCAGAAGAGGTTGTGGTGCGAAGTTTTCGTATTAAGAAGTCACAAATCGAAAGTAATACCAGGTTGAGAGTCTAGGTATGTACTGAAGACCTTTTTGGTATTGAAACTGATCTCCCTGGAAACAACCGTTTCATTACAGAGACGGAAAAATTATACGACAGATCCAACCAGTATCGAAGAGAAGGTTCCTCCTTCACAGATTAAAGTACCGATATCAGTGGTAGACGTCACTAAAACCTCGGGTTTTTTTATCAGACAGTGACAAGGGTAACAAAGGGGTAGATAAACGGTACTTCACTACCCTGGTCTACGGTACTAGAAGCAAAAGACTTACAACTCGAAATTCGGTTGAAAAAGTGAGAGGAGAAAGTGAAAGTAGTTCTTCGAGAAGTCAAGAAGAAGTGAAAGACAGTATTCCCACCACAGTAGACGTACAGAGTCCAAGAACTATCAAGAGGGTCGTTAGAACTAAGGTCGAACACGAAGAAGGTCGGACTACTTAAAGTGTACTACATGAGACGTACATTCAATTTATTGTCCCACTGTTATATGTCGGAACTACATGAGGAAAGGACTAAACCTTGGTCAGACAACAAGGTACAGGTCAAGATTGACAACGAAGAACTGGACGTATGTCTAAAGAGTCCTCCGTTCTTTCCACCAGACCATAACAAAGTTATTATTTATGATTCTTGTTATAATTGAAATGTTATAAAAAATTTTAGGTCTGTCACAAGTTTAACAGAACTAACAGTTTAAAAAGTTTAACGAAAAATTTTCCTAGGTTTACTCCAAGTAATTTAAATTTACAACTTTACAAAGGATTTAGATAAAATTTGATATCTATACGAGAGACAAAGAGAAAGGGCGAGAGAGAAAGTTGAATGAATCAACCCCCTTTGATCTAGTAAACAGAATATCTCAAAGAATCAGACCTGAAACGATTAACGTAGGAACATTATTATTATAAATTATCTAGGAGTCAGAGGATATAAAGGATATCAATTTAGATCTTCGAACCAGTAAAGTCCACGATTAAAAAAAACATTATTACGAATAATCCATCATAACACATAAAACTAATACTTCGTATATTACAACTTAGTAAAGAGTTAATAAAACTCAACGATCGTCGGAATCTATTAGTGACACACCTAGGTAATAAAGTATTTCATAACGTTTTACCACTATACTATTAAGATCGTACCCAAGAGGTAAATGATCGATCTCATGAAGATATTTGTCATTGAAGGGAAAGATCTGAGAAGACAAATAGGATGTCATATCTATATATCCTTTCCGTCCTATTTACGAACTTGTAAAGGGACATAAATGTTCAAATTTTCTATTACTTAACAAAGAGACTGTAGAAGGTTTCCTCTCGTTACTCTAAAACAAAGTAAAAAACTTCGAGTCATATGTGAAGATCCAATTTGGTACAAAATTGGGTAAGGTCAATAGTAAAAATAAATACGGGTTTAACAATTACCCTTTGGGAAGTTAGTCAGATTACTCCTTTCCTGTGTATTTTATGAGATACAAGTATACTTTACAGTAATCAATACATCTTATAGGGTTTTTTAACTGTTTTTTGTGAAGACCTTGATTATTCGTTAATATTGTTCCAACATCCTATATTCAAATGATATGTTTTCAGACCTGAAGAAACTCTCCTCGTTGGGGTGTTGGTTCCTCGTCGTTGACACACCCACGTCCTCCCTGCTCTCCTCGAAAGGGTACAAGTTCCAGTCCTCCCCGCCGGTACTCCTCTATGGGGAACAGGTTCTATTCCTCGTTGTCGACGTGAAACGACCTTCTCGACACTCTTCTGTGGGGTGTAGGTTCCATTCTCTTTGGGTTCATTCTACTAGCCACAACGTTCTCCGGTAGTCTCCCGTCTGTGTGACTTTGGTATTAGTGTCTTTTGATCGGTTAGATTAGTGTACCTGGTGTCGGAATAGATTGAGTTACTTTGATTCGGTACGGTACACCCCGGTGGGTTCTACCCACCAGTACCACCTCTCCAGACTGTCTTACACCAGGTGACGTGTTCCCTTACCTTTTGGTGAAGTCATAAGAAAGGAACTCTTGGGGCACTTGTCATACTTTTCTGTTTCAAGGAAACTTGAAACTTTTCCCTCAAGGACTTTCTCCTTGAGGGGTCCAGCCATCCACGGGTTATACGATACTCTCTAGTCACCTCTTTATTAAGGTTTTTCTTACTTCCCTACCTTTGTTTCGTTTTTGTTATGGTTCAACACCTACACTGACCACTATCTTCGTTCCAGACTACGACATTTCTCGTTATAACGTATCCTTGGACGTTACAATGCAGGTACTTAGTTCCGTTTAACCTTCACCAGTTTGTCCTCTACCGTTCTCACTTGTAGCTGTAAGATCCTTAGTCACTTGATTTTACCTGACCTACCCACTTAAATTGAGTCTACTGGTAAAATAGATGATGACGTCCGTCCTTAGGGAATCTTCTTTACCTCATCGGTAGTACCAGTTGTTTTCTCAGACTTTACGTCATGAACCTACGTTAGAGTTTTTGCTGTCTTACTAGAGACAAGCAAAGGTTCCGTTTGGTAAGTTATAGTGGCATTAGGTTCGGATACGGGGTTTGTCATTGCGACTTCTTCGACTTCAACTTGCCAAGATACCTCTGGATGTTCTGGAAAATCTTGATTGGGGGTTTTTTCTACAGGAAAAGTAATATCCCCTGACCTTACGTTTTCATCCTTCAGTTCTTTGTGGACCTCATTGTCCGGTTAAACCGGAACCTCATGTCTCAAAACGGTTCTCTTACGTGACCAGTATCGTTTATGAGAGAAGGTTGTTGTGTTCTCTTCTGAGACGTACACCTGCAGTGGTCTACCAGTTGTGACTTTAGTCTGACTAGTATAAGAAACGTCGGTTTCTACCTCTTCGAGATATGTCAGTCGTTTTTGTTCTGGTCCTCGACTGACACCGAGTCTAGTACTTGAGGAATAACGGTTTAAGTCTGAATTTAACTTCTTTCACCCCTTTTGGTGATTTGGTAAGTCTATACTGGATTTAGTTTAAGGAATACTAATATGTCACCTTCACTCTTTATCTAAATTCCCGGATCTAGACTATCTATCTCACGGACTACTTGATACCTTACTCCAAAGACTGTGACATGTCCTCTGTCCCTAGTTCTGGTAGGGGTACCTTTTCTTTACGTTTTTTCGTTTTACCGACAGACCCCTCCGGAACGTTTATCGACACTTTTCTTCTCTCCACTTTTCGTTTTCTCTTTTCCTTTCTATATTCGTAGACTTACGTCTGAAGGTTTCTTATCGTTCTTCTCTATTCTTTCGGAAGAAGTCGTTAGTTACGTTTCTTTATCTCCTTTTGTTGTCTTACCCTTTCTGATCTCTAGAGAAGTTCTTTTAATCTCTATGGTTCCCTTGTAAAGTACGTTTCTACCCGAACTTTTCCTGTCTTTACCATACCTGGATTGTCTTCGTCTTCTATAAATCTTCTCCACCGTTCTTATGTGTCTTCTTGACATGTTTTTTCTAGAAGTACTGGGTCTATTAGTGCTACCACACTAGTGAGTGGATCTCGGTCTGTAGGACCTTGCACTTCAGTTCACCCGGAATCTTTCGTAGTGATGGTTGTTTCGACACCTCTACTACCTTGAGGTCAACTCGATAAATTTTAGGACTTTCTGCTACGGCAATCTACAACGTGAGTTATACGGTCGTTTAAACCTTTTGAGTCGTCACAGGTGTCCTGACCTTTTCCAGTCAAAAGTAAGGTTAGGGTTTCTTTCCGTTACGGTGTCTTACGAGTTTGATGGAGTGTTAACGTGAGTAGAGTGTGTGATCATTTCATGACGAGTTTTAAGAGGTTCGGTCCGAAGTCGTCATGTACTTGGCACTTTAAGGTCTACAAGTCCGACCAAAATCTTTTCAGTCTCCTTGGTCTCTAGTTTAACGGTTGTAGGCTACCTAGTAGCTTTTTCGTTCTCTCAAGGTCTTTTTGTAGATAAAGGAGAATTACCTGATGTGCTCTTGGAAGCTGAGACCTAGTGTTGTTTGACACCTTTTAAGACTTTCTCTACCCTTATGGTCTGGTGGACTGGACGGAGAACTCTTTGGATATACGTCCAGTCTTTCGTTGTCAATCTTGACCTGTACTTTTTTGTCTTCGTTGTCAATCTTGACCTGTACCTTTTTGTCTGACCAAGGTTTATCCTTTTCCTCATGTAGTTCCGACATATAACAGTGGGACGAATAAATTGAATATACGTCTCACGAAGTACTCTTTACGAACCGACCTTCTTCGTGTTTGACCTTAGTTCTAACGACCCTCTTTATAGTTATTGGACTCTATACGTCTCCTGTGGTGGGAATACCGTCTTTCACTTCTTCTTGATTTTTCGTACACCTACTTCCACTTTCTTCCTCTCACTTTTTCAACCGAATTTCGAGTTGTAAGTCTTTTACTTCTAGTACAATAGACCAGGATAGTGAAGTACCCTTTATCTACCCCTTTGTCACCTTTGTCACAGTCTGAAATAAAACCCCCGAGGTTTTAGTGACGTCTACCACTAACGTCGGTACTTTAATTTTCTGTGAATGAGGAACCTTCTTTTCAATACTGGTTGGATCTATCGTATAACTTTTCGTCTCTATAATGGAACGGTTGTGTCCGGGCAGATCAGTTCCGATACTAAAAAGTTCACCAGTACATACCTATACTCTCAACCTGATACTTCTTTCGACTCGTGACTTCTTAACTACAAAAACTTGACACCACAACCTCTTCTGAGAACTCTCAGGGAACCTGACGTTCCTCTAGGTCGGTCAGGTAAGACTTCCTCTAGTCAAGACCCACAAGTGACCTTCCTGACTACGACTTGGAGGTTATGAAACCGGTGGACTACACTTCTCTACTGAGTAACCTTTTCTGGGACTACGACCCTCCCTAACACACGTCCTCCTCTTCTCCTACTGTCTCCTACTCTACCGACCTACCGTAGTGGTTGAGTTAACTGTACTCAAACTCGGTTGAGGTCTCAACCACTACCTGTCCCTCCGGATCGCACGACGCTAAGTACCCCAACGTTTCTCAACCTGTGCTGACTCACTGACTTGACTTGACTTATGTTTTCAGTCAGAGAAAGGATACTTCATTACTTCAAATTTTAAATTTTGTGGTATGACAAATGTGAGTAAGTCAGTACAGGTTTAGAAACACTGGGGTACCTGATATGTCAGATATCCTAAGAGGTCCGGTATTTTGACCTCACCCATCGGAAAGGGAAGAGGTCCCCTAGAAGGTCGGGTCCCTAGCTTGGGTCGAGAGGGTGTAACGTCCACCTAAGAAATGGTCAACTCGGTGTTCCCTTCGGGTGACAAATGTGATTGTAAGGAGTTTTACTTGATAACCAAATAGATTGTTTTATACATATTCTAAATATTCTTTTTGATATTTTGAGACTACTTGTATAGTTTCTTTCTATTTATTTACCTCTCTATCAGGTACAAGTACCTATTTTTGTAAGTTATAACAGTTTTACAACCAAGAAGGGTTAAACTAAGTATCTAAGTTACGTTAGGACTAGTTTTAGGGTCGTTCAATAAATTGACCAAGATTTTAAAATACCTCTCTGTTTGTTGAACCTTATAAGTTGTGTAATGACCTCCTCTTTTTCAACCTCTTGACTGTGACGGACCGTAACTCTGAATAGTAGTAATTTTTTGGAGACGGGACGTTTTCTGTTACAGTTCTCTTCTTCTTCTATTCGGTGCCTGTCCCCACCCCCCCAACCTCCCCACGCCTTATATATAAATGTTTTCTGTACGTCTATTTCCTGATAATAGTTTTATATACTTCTTGAGAATTTTGTGTTGTCACTCTTCTGTTAGACTAAATTTTTACCCGACTCCTCCTTCTCTTCCTCCTCCTTCTTCCTCTCCTACGTCTTTCACAATATTGACCGTTCTTTCGTTTCGTTTTTGTCATGAAGAAAGAGAAGTCACGACTTCCAACTTACACCCAGGTCTGTGTTTAAGTACTCAAAAAAGAATCAACAGAGAGAGAGAAAAAAATATTTTTTTTCAATTATTAAATTTTTGAAATTCAATAGTTCTTCAACTTAACAACTGGGACCAAATTAGTTCAGACTTACCTATTTTTATTCATCTCTAAAACACTAAAACTTTTATAAGAATTCCTGTATAAGTCCTTTCACGGGAATACACATTGTAGAGGTAAGAATCACTAAGACCTATTTACTACACACTGACATTGAAGGAGGAGTCAATTTAATCCTCGATAATATGTAATCTTGTACTAACTTATATACGGGAAAGTTTGGTTCGGGTTCTGTTTATTGGATATGAAGTTCAATTTGTAAAATGTAAACTTGTCTTCTGTTGTTGGAACCTGATACTGATTTAGGACCTTGTCTTTCTGACTATATATAAGACTTATAGTAACTCAGTTTCCGTCACTTTAAACAAGATATGTGACTATAAACTCTTACATACGCTCGAAAATTTTACGTGAGGTACCAAGTCACCAAAATTCAGGACTATGCAGGTCGACTACGTAGCGTAGAAGTTGGACGGTCCTTCGGAATCTTCTCGGTAAACAGGGACCTAGGTTTAGTTTATACATGGGACTGACAACTTTTTATAAAACAATCTGATTTACTGACTCGACAGAAACTGTCCTGACGGTTTACTTAATACTGTTACCAACTGGCGAAACCCGGGACCCCGACATAATGGTGTTCCTCTGACAAGAAAGATCAGACTAGAATACGTCTTGTTTACGTAGTAAGAGAGACAATACTTAAAGTCAACTCCAGGTTTTTAAGAACGTGAGAAAATATAACTTTGAATTGTCCTATCTCTACAGTAAATAGGGCATATAATAGACTTCACCGTATAGGAGTTTTAACCACGTATTGTAATCGAGACTTAGTGTTGTTTCAAGTCCGAATTAACTTTCTGTATACATCCTCGGACTGAATGGACACAAGTTTAAAATCAAAATGGTGAATTCTCCGAAGATCAGAATTTTACCCTATTATTAAAGTTAGAAAACCCTGACGACATTTCCAATTACCACTTACAATTCACGGACTGTATAACGTCCGTAAGTAATTTTTCTACCGAAAATAATAATAGTAGATTGTTGTCATCCGAAGAAGATTTTAACGATTGAATTTTCGATTACTAATATTTGAATATTTTTTACTAATATATCTTCTTTTGTCCCTCGTCAGTCCACCTGTTCCGTCTCGGTCGGATTCCGTAAATTTTCGTTTTCGGGGTTATGTTAGTGTCATTGACATAGTTATAATTAATTAAGTGACAAGACGACTGGATGGGATAGACAGGCAACCAGAGATTTGTAATTTTAAAAAAGAGTATCTTGTTTAAATACCAACGATACCCCTTCCGTCCCCTACCCCCCTTCTCTATCACTCAAACCCTACCTGTACATGTGTGACGACATAAATTTTACCTATTGGTTGTTCCTGGATGACGTATCCTGTACCTTGAGACGAGTCACAATACACCGTCCGACCTTTCCTCCCTTTAGTCCCCCTCTTACCTCTATATATCTACGCACACACACACATATATATATACACACACACACATATATATATATATATAGACTAAGGGAAGTGACAAGTGGACTTTTATAGTGTTATAACAATTAGCCGATATGGGGTTATGTTTTAATTTTCAATTTTTGTTTTAAGAAAGAGTATTACATAAATCCTTTTCAGGATTCTTCAATAAAACGGAAACCCTTTGAAATATGGAGTCTGTACGTTTTCTTCAAAAGTGAATTGTTTATCAAAGATTTAAGTAAAATTCAAAGGGGAGTGAGGAAACTGGTTATGCAATCATTAAGTTATGTAAAGCCGAAACAAAATGACGAGAGGGTAACTAACTTTTTAGTACTGGTGAGCTTATAGGTTTAACAAACAAAGAGACTGAAGGACTTAAGGTTTTCAGTCTTTCTTTGTCTCGTCTTCCCTCCACGTCCACTGTAAAGGAAAGGGAGTCCGAAGGATGTGACGTAACAATGACCTAAAAGGAGTTCAGGTTCCGAGTACATTGATACATTCATCTAAACTGAAGGGATTCTATTTCTTAATAAAAAGTCAAAATGAGGGAAACATAAAACATAAAATACTGAGGTTATGTAACACAAAATCCTTTCAAAACCTTTTATGTTTCTAGAATAGGTACCGACCCCTCCACCCCATTCTACACTCCACCACCCCCCTCAACGAAGAAATTTGTTAGTGAACCCAGAATCACCAAACAACAAAAAAAAAAAAAGGAGGTTTTTACTGAAAGGAGGACGTTTATAAGTCTTCAACTGAAAGAGTCTTTTCTGTCCGAAAGACTTTTTAAAGGTAACCGAGATCGGGTCACGGTATTAATGAAATTTAATTTGGGGGTTCACAAAGGGAAAAAGAAGGAATCGTGGTGTTTGTTAAGGAAGAAGACTCACAACCTGAGTCCAAATTGAGACGTTCAAAGGTCTTCGTCAGGTCCGGTGTCCCCCGTCTTTAGGTTTTAAACTAGAACTTTCTACGAGGATCCTAGACAACAAAATATTATGTACAGGTTGTGTCGGGGGTATAAGGCTACTCACACCCTTGTGGGTCTCACAGACCTGTCTCCTCCCGAACTCCCACGTAGGATTTCCCAGACACCCCATTTCTCCCCGACAAAAGGTTTCAAAACGTACCGATCTTTCCTTAAAATCCGTCGACCCCAGCGTGTCTCAGCCTGTGTTGACTTCGCTGAATCGTCGTCGTCGTCGTCTTCGTCACATTTTAATAATAGGTTTTTACATAAGTTTCTATTTTGTGACTAGTCTAGTTTATATAATTTCTTTACTAAGTATTGACTTTTAAGAGTACGACTGAGTGATTCGACCTTTGTAGAGGTGAAAGGTCCTCGAATATCGAGTCAACCATTTTTTAGGCGGACATTACGTCCTCTGGGGCCAAGTTGAGGACCCAACCCTTCTAGGGGACCTCTTCCCTATCCGATGGGAGAGGTCATAAGAACTCAAAGGGAACACTAAGTCGACCATTTCTCAGACAGACGTTACACCCTCTGGATCCAAGCTAAGGCCCCAACCCTTCTAGGGGACCTCTTCCCTTTCCGATGCGTGAGGTCATAAGACCGGACCTCTTAGGGTACCTGACGTACATATCAGGTACGCCAGTGTTTCTCAGCCTGTGTTGACTCGCTGAAAGTGAAAGTGGTTTGTATAAATATTGTCTGAAATACTAGACAGTACATATGTTGAGATGGTCGGTGTTAATAAAATTACGATCAATTAAAAAAGTTTGTTATAAAGAGGTTTCGTGACTTCTAATGAACCCCATTTGCGTAGTGACCTCCCTTCGTCGTCTTCGAATTGTAGAAAGGAATGGGGTAAGGAGGAGGTGGGGGTGGAGTGGGGTGGGATTTGTGAATTCAAGATTGATTTCGATCTTAGTCTCTAGACTTTTTGTTTTCGAATTCAAATAGGTTTCATGATTCCGATTACCCCGTCCCTGAGGATTTTTCCGTCCTATCATACCCGTGGCGTTTACTTTCAAGTTCAAACAGGAAACCTAAACGAACTGAAAAGAGAACAGACCTCCTCTTCTCTAGTTTGAGATTCTGGACGGAAGTCCAGTCCTCAGAGAATTAGGAAGTGACACATAAGAATCTGAAACGAAAAGAAGACTTAAAACATCAAGTTAAAGGAAAGCCAACTCAACACTACAACTATTAAACTTTTACAGAGACCAAGGGACACTAAACCGAGAATTCTTCTAAATGTCCACCCAGAACAATCGGTACTGGACTTTTCCACTATTGTAAAAAACATTAGATAAATCTCCGATGTGTTACATTGTATTAAGAAAAAAGGAGAGAGAAGTAAAATATGCATATTAGGTAATCCGACAAAATATCTCCGATTTATACTTTCCTGTCACCATGATATCATAAAGAATTGGACAATAGTTCTGGTGTTATAAAATAGTCCTTACTTCTGGGTTTACGTTTAAAAGTAAGAGAAACATATTGTAAATACGTTATTTCTTATTTAACTCATGTACTAAAAAGTAAAGACTTAATGATCCCGATCATTACGTACTCAACGTCTCTTCGTTCGTAATTAGATAGATCGACGATTCTTTACTTTACAGTGAATCTCCTTGAACAAGAACGGCCGTGTGAGAAAGTAGTTCAAGAAGTAGTCTTTCGTCTCTTTTTTCATTAAGAAAAAGGTTAACGTAATATAATATCATGTAGAATGGGAAAAAGTGCACAGAACTAAATCAAGGACGTATACATCACACGTCTTCGAAAGCAAAAAGTTCCTATAGAGTAAACTAGAGTAAAAAAGTGTACTTTGTGCTAAAAAAATTTTCTCTTTTCATCCTATCTGTGTTTCCTTTGTAAAGAAGTTTTCTTGTTTAACAAAGAGTTATCGACAACTTAAATACCTGACTGTAGCATGACACCCAAAACCCACTACAGCGTTCACACACACACACACACACACACACACACACTCACATACACACAAATACATGGACTAGTCAAGAGAAGTAATTACAATAATCTACTTAATAATGAGACCACTTATCTCCAGTGTTTCAAAATCCTCTTAATTTTAGTGTTCATGACTACTATTTCGTGAAATTTATTATACACTGACTTTTCGGACTCATGACAAATCAAAAATGTTCATAACGAAACGTTTTGTTATCTGCTTAAAAAGTCCATCCTTACGTAAAAACTTTTGTTACGTAAATAAACGTTTTGAGACTTCAATTCCTTGTCTGAATGAGAAAGGTATTTGATCAAAATTTTAGTAAAAAAGTTTTATTAAATCTGAAGTTCCCTTTTTTTAGTGTTTTGGGGTGTGATAGTAGATACAAAATACTTTTTTTTGACACCTATAAAGTAACTAAAAGGTGTTTATACGGAAGGACATTAACTTGTATACCAATGTAGATTCATTTCATTGTAGAGGAAATAACCTTTAGGGAATCTCTAAGTAACAAGGTTTGTCACCCCAAAAAGGTCCATTGTCCGAAAAAAAGGGAAATTGGATACTTCTAAAAATTTTATAAAGGAATTTTAATTTTCAGAGAGAGAAAAAATTTCTCGTTATAATTTGTATTAAATTTGTATTGGGAAGGAAACATTTACGTTCTATTACTATTATGAATTAGACGTTCTCACAAAATTTACAAAAATTTTATGACCATAGTAACAATATTTGTAGTGACTGACGTAGTAGACTCTCAGTCGACTCCCAATATTTTACTAAATCAGACTCAGGGATTGTTACGTGTGGACGGAGGAGATGTTTTGGTTCACCCAACCCATCTTTCATCCAAGAGACAGGAGGATTACTCAGAGAGGGTGAAGGTAAAACGCCAGTCATCATCTTGTAAGAAGATTCTCGGGGTAGTGGGAGGACCGCGGAGAGTAGGAAGGAACGTACAACGTAATGACAATCCCCAACTCTTCGGTCTCTTCACTCCGAGAATCGTAAGGTCTCTCGACCAGGACTACTTCTGGCTTCTGAACGGACACTCATTTGTCGAATGACCAAAGGGACCACCGAGTCTGCCATTTCGTAGACGGACGTTACGTCCTCTGAGCCCAAGTTAGGGACCCACCTCTTCTAGGGGACCACCTTCTTTTACCATTGGGTGAGGTCATGAGAACGGACCTTTTAAGGTACCTGTCACCACGGAACATCCGATGTCAGGTACCCCAGGGTTTCTCAGCCTGTGTTGACTCGTTGAAGTGAATTAGTCGAATTATCAAAGCTCTTACGACGACGTCACAGTCCCTCCGGAGACGAATAACACGAGGAAAGACTACAGAGAAGGAAACGCGAAGAATTGATTCGAGGTCAATTGACTCTCTCGACCTATTCGTCGGAAATGTAAGTTTTATGGAACAGGATTGAAACTAACCTATAACGAAGACCTACCTCTTATTTTGTATTTATTTTATAATACCGAAATATGGAAAAAAATCATTTAAGAAAAAAGACTAAAAGTATAACTAAAGGTGTAAAAATTTTTTAACTTCATATCAAGTAAATGTTATAGAACAATCGAAACCTACATGTCGGTTTATTAAGTCTGAAGAACCGTCTAAGAAAAGGTAATACCCAATAATGTTCTATGACTTATATCACGGGAGACGAGATGTCATCCTGAAACAACAATTAAAAAATATATTAACAAACGTAGAAACTTTGGGTTTGAGGTTTAAATAGGGAGGAGTGGGGGGAAAGGGGAAATCATTGTATTTCAACAAAAGATTCAGACACTCAGACAAAGATAAAACATTTATTCAAGTAAACACGTTAAAAAATCTAAGGTGGAAATTTACTATAGTACACTATAAACAGAAATAGGCTGAGTGAATCATACCAGTAGAGATCCAGGTAGGTACAACGACTTTTAGCGTAATAAAGTAAGGAGAAATACCGATTATGACGTAGCACAAATACATGGTATGGGAGAAATAGGTCAGGAGACAGCTACCTGCAAATCCAACGAAGGTACAGAACCGATAACATTTGTCGACGACGTTACTTGTGACCCCACGTTCATAGAAGACTAATCTGAGAAGTAGGAAAGACCTATATTTACCGTAATATGAAATTTATTTTCTCCAAAAGTTTAACAAAACTGTCGTCTTAGGGAAAGGGATGAAGGACACACTTTCACTTGTCTCGATGTAGGGTAAATGAGTATAGAGGAGGGGAGTTTTGGTGACTCGAAGAACTCTCCTCTGAGGAGTCTCGGGTCCTGGAACAATGGAAAGATAGGGTTTTGTTCTATGAGTAAAAAAATTGAGTCAATGAGTGAAAAACTAAGAGGTATTATTTACATTTTTGGTCCTATCCTTCCGTAAAATATCATCGACATTGTCCGTGGTGGGAAGTTGTGACGGAAGGAATACTTCCCTTCGGTTGGAAGAGGGTATAAAGTCTTAAAATTACATTAAAAAAACAAAAAATTACAACTGTCTACACACACAAGAGTTGTCACTTAAAGAAGTGTACGGAAAGTTGTAGAAGGCAAGCATCTCTTCGGTGGCATAAGGTCAGTCATGAACAGTAGGAACTCCATTCTAACCGACCCTTGAATAATACCCTGACCAGAACTACTAATTATAGGGGATAAACATTATAGAGTCGTGACTATAAAATTCAATAGAAGATATGTTATCCCTCATTATTCTTATAACCTCGTCTTAATCTTTAGAATATTTAACAATACTGTTGTTACTTTATTATAACCACTTTACAGAAACTTTGACACTACATAATAAAAAACTAAATATTTCTGTAACATTAACTACAAAACACACGGTCCCTGACAAGATCCGCGACCCTACGTCGTCACTTGTTCTGATGTAGAGAGAGGAGTGTCACGAAAAAATTATCTCTGTTTATTTAGTTATCTAAATGACAACGGTAATAAAAAGTAGAGTAGTCGTAGTAGTCTCGTTGAAACGGATAAACATACACGAGTCGTAAACCTAAGACCTGTATCACTCAATTTTCAAACTTTTCACCACACCCAAACATAGGACGGAGGGATGGTACATAATGGAACTGTCTAAATATTCGGTTAGTCAAGTACAATGGTTCCTGTAAAGGAGTAAACAGTTACACCCTGTTATTGTCACGAATTCAGTACTCACAAAATTTAAAAAATTATATTTTTAATATAACGATACGTCATGATATGTATAAATCAGAATAGAGATAATTATACTACAGAAAGTTGTCTCTTCGTGTTACACGATAGGATCGAAATCGACTAAATCCTATAGTGAAAATAAAAGATTTGTATACCATTTTTTTTTTTTAATTAACCTTTGTCCTTACAGACGACAAGGTTTATTATACTTAACATAAGTATAACATTGTAAATTCGATGAATGGTTGTTGATGAACAAAACGGTTGTTGTATCATTTGCTGTTGATAAGTCCCTGGTCAAGGTGACAAGACTATGTTGAAATATATACCCCTACTAAGTACCAAATGAAGAAAAGTTCAGTGTTATAGTTCGTCGTAGTAAACAGAAGATAGTCGTTAAGTATGAACTTCACTCAGGCACATGGCTAGAGAACATAAAGTGTAGTAAAGATCAGAACCGGTGGGGGTAAGTCTGATGTTATAGAAATTTCTTTTCCTACGTCTACCGGAATTTTTTGTTCTTTGAGATGGTAAGGGAATACAGATAAAGTAATGGCATTAATAAAAGGGGTCCTTTCTCAGAACAAGTTACGATAAACGTCTCATCAAAGAAGTTATTTAAACAGGAGACTTATAACATCGTGTGTAATAACACACAAATTTTAAGCATGTAGTTTTGGTTAGACTAAGATTCCTCTTAGTGTACGTAATCTTTGTATCTAAACTTGTTTTACTCTTTTCTGTCTACTATCTTTCTCCTACCAGTAACTTTACCGGTAAATAACTAAGTACAAAAGTGAGTCTTTCGTACAATATTTACGAATGGTACATGACCCTTGTCCCTATGTGTCCCTTGGTTAAATAATTGATCCACTTACTGTTATCGATATTACGTGTTTATCCCCATCGTCCCTCTTATATACTCTTTTTCTGTACCTTGTTTATTTTAATCACGTCAGATCTTCTCCGTTAAAGTATCTCTTTCTACAGACCAACTTTCCCGACTTTCCTCCCCCTAGTCCCTTGTTATAAAGATTGTCCTACACTAAATAAAATGTCGACTTCTTTTACAGGATTTTAACCTATCACCACAACAACATGTTGGAACACTTTTATAAAGAAATTTGGCGATTTAATATAAGAATTTTCCTATTTAAAATATCACGTACTTAATGTGAACTTAATTTTTGTGTGTGTCTTACGTCTAAGTTCCCTTTTTTACTTAAAAAGTTACATTCTCCTACATAAACAAAGGATCCTGATGGGTAATGACCCACCGAACTTTATTGTTCAAATAAAAGAGTATCAAGACCTTCTATCTTCAGATTTTAATTCTACAGTCTTTCGGTACGAGGGAGACTGAACAACCCCTCTTATGATGGAACGGAGGAGGATCGAAGACCTCCTTCGGTGGTAAGAAACCGTAAAGAACCGGATCTCAACGTAGGAAGACAAGAGAAGGAAGGGAGACAACAGTGTACCATAAGAGAGACACTCAACTAAAGGTTTAGAGAGAGAAGAATAATCCTGTGGTTCGTAAATCTAATCTCGGGTTTGACTACTGAAGTCGAATTAAACTAATATAGAAGCTTCTGAGATAAAAGTATATTCCAGTGTAAGACTCCAAGATCCTTCCTGTAATTAACCTCCCCCTGTGATAAGTTGGGTGTTGAGACCCTGTATATCTCCTTCGTAAACCTGAAACAGAACTACCTGGATACTACGATCATAGCCCTCAAACGAAAATTTAAGGATCCGTTTTACGACAAAACCAAAAACTTGACCTTTACTTACGTCGATGTACAATTCTCTTAATCAGACCGTTATTGACCATCTTACTATGTCTAAATTTTGTCTGGGTGTCATCCTTTTGACGTTTCCTTTCAACATCTCTTGTAACTCCTCCTTTTGAGGAGTTGTACATATTCCTTGGGTGTGAGGGGTGGTAGGGGAAAAAATTTAGGTGTTATAAGACATTAATCAGACAGAGGTCCCGTATACTTACCACCTTTACGACCAATAGTCATACCTAACACACTTTTTAATGTCTCATCTTTACATAAACGGAACGAGTGGTCATTTTTATCTCTGTAAAACTCTTATAAAATCTTAAACTACTATCTAATATATACGACCCCATTCTCTATGGTTCCTATCGTACACCAAATGTGTTTATATATTGAGTAAGTAACTTTATTCCCTATAACTTTCTCTTGACCAAAACCTGACCCTCACCTCCATCTCTCCTACTCAAGTTATAACGTGTCCAACTCAAACTCTACGAAAAATATGTATAAATCAGTAATACATTTCTTAGACTTCGAGTGAACACTCAAACACACAATCTCCATTAACTTTCATCCTACACCTACGTGAGAGAATCACTTATTTGTTATAGTACTTCCTTTGTTGTGTTCTCTTTTTACACTTGTTGAGACTGAACTTCTAATCCACCTTCCGTTACTCGTTTAATTTGACTAACCCTCTTTGTCCTTCCTTCCTGTTTAAAAGAGATGACTTTCAATCTCTTCCTTGTTAATATCTACTTCTGTCACCAGTTATAACGGGTCACGATAACTCTTCCACTTCTGACCGATGGACCTCCATTGACTACTGAGATTAATTGGTGGTAAGTATATCATTATTGAGGGTTTACATTTTAAGGTCGGGTCGAGAAAGGACTTGGGGTCTGAGTATAGAGGTTAACGTATAACTTACAGAGGAACCGTAGTGTTTGAATTGTGTAAGTTTTCTTTCAAGGACTAAAAGAAGGGATTTAAATAGGACGTAAGAGGGAGTAGGGGTAAATCACAGTCAGCGTATAGGAACTGAGTTAAATGAAAGGATATTGAGTAGGTCAGAAGTGGTCTAAGATGGTCGAGACGAAAAATTCGTGTACAGTGGTGGAGTGATACGGTTTGAGGTAGTGCATAACAACAATAATTGTCGACATAACTTTATATTAAGAACATGGCACGTCAAATAGGTAAATTTCAGATGTCGAGTTACAAAAATAAGATAAACGTATCAACATGTAGATAGTGGCGTCAATTAAAACCTTGTAAATCAGTTGGGGGCGTTTTTTTTTTTTTTTTTTTTTTTTAAATTGTCAGTGAGAGGTAAGGGAGAAAGGGGACCAGGGATCGTTAGTGATTAGATGAAACGTACAAATACCTCAATAGACAAGATCTGAAGAGTATTTACCATAACATGAACTACACCAAAAGACTGGTCGAGGAAAGTGTATTATACTACGAAAGTTCCAAATAATACAACATCCAACATAGTCGTGAAATAAGAAAAAGTATTGACTTATTGTAAAGTAATAATAACATACCCATATCGTGTGAAACAAATTGTAAAGGAGTCAACCACCTATAAAGTCAATAAAGATGGAAAACCGTGAATCCTTATTACTACGATATTTATAAATACAAAACACGTTTGTAACCAAAAGGAAAGAGAACCCCCACATGGATCCTCACGTTGATGACCCAGTGTCCTATCATCTCATTGAAACAAATTGGAAAATTCCTTGACGGTCTACAAAAAAGGTTTCGCCACTGGTAATAGAGAACCATCTTAATAACGTAGTCGTAACAATGACGACGGGAACGTAAGCAGTAATGAGGGGTGTCAGGTAAAAACAACGGGTGTAGGGAGGCAACCCAGGAGTCAAGTGAGTCTCATTTTGACTTCGTAAACGTTACTAATGTTCGTGACCGTCCAGACCGGGGTCTACTGGAGTGACCAAAATAGAACACGACACAGAGAAGGGAAACGAATAAGGGATGACTAGAGAAAGGAGAAGAAACAGGTCTAGTCTATGTGAGAGTGACGAACAGACAAGGGAGGAGGACCTTTTCCGTAGGGTGATATAGGTGTCACGAACGAGAAATGAAAGAGTACATAAATAAGTTTACAAAGGAAGAACCACTCCGTCAGTTGGACAAAAACACCGTATTCTACCACCTCATCTTCCTGTACGCGAGTAGAAGAGGACGTCCTTGAGGTCTTGATGTTGAACGACGACTTGTTGGTAGTCGACCTCTACAAGTCAAGTCAAGTCAAGTCAGTGAGCCAGCACAGGCTGAGAAACGCTGGGGTACTTAGCGTCGTGCGGTCCGGAGGGACAGGTAGTGGTTGAGGGGCTCAAGTGAGTCTGAGTACAGGTAGCTCAGTCACTACGGTAGGTCGGTAGACTAGGAGACAGCTAGGAGACAGCAGGGGAAAAGGAGGACGGGGGTTAGGGAGGGTCGTAGTCAGAAAAGGTTACTCAGTTGAGAAACGTACTCCACCGGTTTCATGACCTCAAAGTCAAAGTCGTAGTAAGGGAGGTTTCTTTAGGGCCCCGACTAGAGGAGTCTTACCTGACCAACCTAGAGGAACGTCAGGTTCCCTGAGAGTTCTCAGAAGAGGTTGTGGTGTCAAGTTTTCGTAGTTAAGAAGTCGTGAGTCGGAAGAAGTGTCAGGTTGAGAGTGTAGGTATGTACTGGTGTCCTTTTTTGTATCGGAACTAATCGACCTGGAAACAACCGTTTCATTACAGAGACTAAAAGTTATACGATTGATCCAACCAGTATTGAAAAGAACGTTCCTCATTCGTAGAAAATTAAAGTACCGGTGTCAGTGGTAGACGTCACTAAACCTAGGGTGGTTTTTTTCTGTGACGTGTAGGTTCCCATTTCCTTTTCGGTGTTGTACTAACATCCTCCCCACTTTAGTACGAATTTTAGTTTGGGGAATGGGCGGTCTCTACGAGTTTTCCGAGTTTGTTTGGAACACACGTGGTTCTGGGTCTCTGGGGTGTTTCACGGGCTGGACACAAACTCACAGAGGACGTTTCCATGCCCACACGTCACCGGACGGCGTCCCTGTCCCCGAGACCCATACCGTGTTCGGGAGAATCTCCTCCAGTGGTAATTGGGGTGGAGTCTCGGTGGTCTTGAATGGACTCTGACCCCTTTGTCTGAGAACCTCCCGTGTTTGTCTTGGAGCACACGTGGTCCTGAGTCTTCATTCCTCGTCGTTGGGATGTTCTCTGACTGGTCTGGACGGGAACCAATAGGTTCACAGAGGTCGTCTCCACACCCAGTTACCACCGGACACCATCCCAGTCCCCGTGACTCACGTCGTCACGTATGTACCCTGGAAAACTTCCTCCAACGGTAAAAATAGAAGTAATGGAGGTGGTATCAAACCGGAGTCCAGTTTGTTGTCCCTCCCTTGTGTCGGGACGGGTAGTTGTCTTTTAACCCTAATTTTTAAATGACTCGTACCGAGACGAGTCTTGTTCTGGGTCAAAGGGGGAGACAGTCAGAGACGGTAGTCCTTCGAAGGTATTCGGAGAATAGGAAGAGGTAGTCTCCCGTCTGTCTTACTTTTGGTGTTAGTGTCTTTTGATTAGTTTGACTAGTGTACCTGGTGTGAGAACAGATTGAACTACTGTCATCCTCGGTACGGTACATCCCGGTGGGTTCTGCCCACCCAGTACCACCTCCCCAGACTGTCTTACAGGTGACCTCTTCCCTTACCGTTTGGTGAAGTCATAAGAACAGAAGTCTTGGGGTACTTGACGTACTTTTCCATTTTTCTATCCTGTGACTTTCCACTTGAGGGGTCCAGCCTTCCACGGGTTATACGATATCCTCTAGTCACCTCTTTATTGAGGCATTTCTTACTTCTCTGGCTCGGTTTCGTTTTTGTTATGGGTCAACACCTACACTGTCCACTACCTTCATTTCAGGTTACGACATTTCTCGTTATAACGGATCCTTGGACCTTACAATCCAGGTACTTAGTTCCGTTTAACCTTCACCGGTTTGTCCTCTACCGTTCTCACTGGTAGTTGTAAAATCCTGAGCCACTTGATTTTACCTGACCTTACCCACTTAAATTGAGTCTACTGGTAACATAGATGATGACATCCGTTCTTAGGGAATCTTCTTTACGTCATCGGTAATATCACTTGTTTACCCAGGTTTTACGTCGCGAACCCACGTCAGAGTTTTTGTCGTCTTATTAGAGACAAGCAAAGGTTTCGTTTGGTAAGTCATAGTGTCATTAGGTTCAGCTACGGGGTTGGTGATTACGACTTCTTCGACTTCAACTTGTCAAGATACTTCTGGATATTTTGTGAGATCTTGTGGGTTTTTACTACAGGAAAGTAATATCCCTTGACCTTACGTTTTTCATCCTTCAGTTCTCTATGGACCTCTTTGTCCGTTTAAACCGGAACCTCATGTTTTATTTCGTCCAGTTTCCGATCGTCTCAAAACGGTTCTCTTGAGTGACCAGTATCATTTGTGGGAGAAGGTTGTGTTCTCTTCTGAGATGTATACCTGGAGTGGTCTACCGGTTATAGTTTTAGTCTGACTAATATAAGAAACGTCGGTTTCTACCTCTTCGAGACGACGACGACGACAATTCAGCGGAGTCAGCACAGGCTGAGACGCTGGGGTATCTGCCGTCGGATGGTCCGAGGGGGTAGGGACCCTAAGAGGTCCGTTCTTGTGACCTCACCCAACGGTAAAGGAAAAGGTTACGTACTTTCACTTTTTACTTTCACTTTCGCGAGTCAGCACAGGCTAAGACACACTGGGGTATCTGCCGTCGGGTGGTCCGAGGGGGCAGGTACCCTAAAAGGTCCGTTCTCATGACCTCACCCCACGGTAACAGAACGAGATATCTCAGTCGTTTTTGTTCTGACCCTCGACTGACACCGAGTCTAGTACTTGAGGTATAACGGTGTAAGCCTGAATTTAACTTCTTTCATCCCTTTTGATGATCTGGTAAATCCATACTGGATTTAGTATATTAATATGTTAATATGTCACTTTCACTGTTTATCTAAGTTCTCTAATCTAGATTATCTGTCTCACGGACTTCTTGATACCTGTCTCCAAGTATTGTAACATGTCTTCCTTCATTAGTTTTGGTAAGGGTTCTTTTTCTTTACATTTTTCCGTTTTACCAACAAACTCCTCCTGAATGTTTAGCCACTCTTTTCTTCTCTTCGTTTTCCGTTTCTTCTTTTCCTTTCTATATGGGTTAACTTACGTCTCAAGGTTTCTTATCGTTCCTCTCTATTCTTTCGGAAGGAGTCACTAGTCACGTTTCTTTATCTCCTTTTATTATCTTACCCTTTCTGATCTCTAGAGAAGTTCTTTTAATCTCTATGGTTCCCTTGTAAAGTACGTTTCTACCCGAGCTATTTCCTGTCTTTACCATACCTGGATTGTCTTCGTCTTCTATATTCTTCTCCACCGTTCTTATGTGTCTTGATACGTTTTTTCTAGAAGTATTGGGTCTATTGGTGTTACCACACTAGTGAGTATATCTCGGTAGGACCTTACACTTCAGTTCTCCCGGAATCTTTCTATAGTGATGTTTGTTTCGATCACCTCCACTATCTTAAGGTCAACTCGATAAAGTTTAGGATTTTCTACTACGACACTTTCACGACGTGAGTTATACGGTCGTTTAAACCTTTTGAGTGGTCACCGGTGTCCTGACCTTTTCCACAAAAGTAAGGTTAGGGTTTCTTTCCGTTACGGTTTCTTACGAGTTTGATGGCGTGTTAACGTGAGTAGTGTGTACGATCGTGTCATTACGAGTCTTAAGAGGTTCGGTCCAAAGTCGTCATGTACTCGGTACTTGAAGGCGTACAAGTTCGACCAAAATCTTTTCCGTCTCCTTGGTCTCTAGTTTAACGGTTGTAAGCAACCTAGTAGGTTTTACGTTCTCTCAAGGTCTTTTTGTAGATAAAGACGAAATAACTGAGTGACCTTTTCTGGAACTACGACCCTTTCTAACTTCCACCCTCCTCTTCCCCTACTGTCTCCTACTCTACCAACCTACTGTAGTGACTGAGCTACCTGTACTCAAACTCATTCGAGATCCTCAACCACCACCTGTCCCTTCGGACCGCACGACGTCAGGTACCCCAGCGTTTCTCAGTGTATACTGACTCACTGACTTGACTTGACTTGACTCCGTCAGTTGTGAGGGAAGGAGGGAAAGGACGGAAAACTAATACACACACACAAATAAAAATAGGTAGTGAGAATAATGGTGACTTTCATGATACAAAGTATAGATAAAAGGGGGTGGTCTCTCGATCGAAGTACCTTCGTCCTTAAGACCTAAAACGAGTTCGACATACAAGTCCCAGATGTGATAGATCATCCTAATTTCTTTGTAAACTACATACTTATTAAGTCAAATCAAGTCAGCGAGTCAGTATAGGTTGAGAAACGTTGGGGTACCTGACGTCGTGCGGTCAGAAGGGACAGGTAGTTGTTGAGGGCCTTGCACGAGTTTGAGTACAGGTAGTTCAGCCACTACTTATTAACTTACTTATATATAATTCGGGTCGTCAAAATAACCTTACTCCATCTCATCACTTACCCTTCACTCCTGTCCTTAGTCACTCTTCTTTACTGTGAAGGTCGTCCAAACTCTTAATGTAGACGGAAGAGAGGACAAAGACATCTAATTGATTCCCAGGTACCAGAATTGATTCCGGTTGAGAGGTGTACATGGATATTAGTACACCCCTCCTTTTCTAAAAAGAGATGGTAGAATCCAGGTTTTTCTCTAGACTTTTAATTGACCTTTATCTAATTGACCTCTTTTCTAAAAAATTTGTCCTCGTTTGTCCTCAACGAGTAACTACTCATTGAGACCCTTATCTATCTCTAAATACCCGAAGATTCCACCGTGTCACCATTTCTTAGGTAGACTGTTGCGTCCTCTACGTTTTCTGTGCCTAAACTAGGGACCCAGTCTTTCTAGGGGACCTCCTCCGTTGTCGTCGGGTGAGGTCATAAGAACGGACTTTTAAGGTGCCTCTCCTCAGACTATCCGATGTCAGGAACCTCAGTGTTTCTCACTCACTGACGAGTGTGCCCGTGTGTGTGTTTCTAAATATATGGTGGAATTGTTTCTCGTTCCAAGTCCCAAAGTCACCCTAATATACCTTCGAAGACAAACCGAAAAATTACGATTACTTTTACCTGTCTGAGGAAGGACAGATCTTTGAGAAGACCACTCCGGACCCCCCTCTCCCCCAACTCCCCCGTCAGTCACCACCGACATAAAAGTCCTCCGAACAACTCTATTACAGAAAGACACCGACGACAAGTGAACAAAAAGTAAATTTTATTAGAAGTCTGGTGAAACCACCTGACAATTAAGGAAGCCAAGGTAGGAGACATTGGACATGTCTGTCCGGGAGAACTACGTGGGAGAGTCCTGTGGTACGTGTCTCCGGTACACTGTCAGAGGGAACCTTGATTAGTACCACCACATCACGGGACTTGTTCCCGTAGTTCCAAAGATGAGTTAGGACGTAGTAGTCAAAAGGGAAGAGTGGACACAGTAGAACAATGTATGTTTATACGACAATAAGAGGGACCAAAATTTATTTCATTTTGGTTGGGAACTAAAATTATCCTTTTAAATTTATTAAATTAAAAAATTTATGGACCAGGACTATGGACCTGGTCCATAGTCTACTATGGATCCTTAATAACACTTATATCAGTGTCCTCTGGAGATGGGAGTGTGTTCTTATCCTCTGATAAAAATTTTTAGGTTATTTTTATCTTGGAGAGACTACTAGGATTAAATGTTTTTCAGGACAGAGGAGGGTGTTTGGACTTTAGTTCAGACGAATCTTTCTATCTCTTTTTGATTCCCAAGTTTGGTCAATCCCTGGACCTCTTTCACTTCGTTGTGGGTCCTTCTGACTGGATCCTGAAGATGGTTCCGTAGAGGTACACGAATTTCCTTTTTGTCACTTAACACTAGGGGTCCTTAAAACGGTAACAGAAACACAGTTCCTTTTGACCTTCACCAGTTTGTCCTCTACCGTTCTCATTTACAGTTGTAAGATCCTTAGTCGTTGATTTTACCGGACCTTACCCACTTAAATCGAGTCTACTGGTAATATAGCTGATGACACCCGTCCTTAGGGAATCTTCTTTGCCTCATCGGTAGCATCAGTTGTCTTCTCAGGTTTTCTGTTATGAACCTACGTTAGAGTTTTTGCTGTCTTACTAGAGATAAACAAAGGTTCCGTTTGATAAGTTATAGTGGTATTAGGTTCAGATACGGGGTTGGTCATTACGACTTCTTCCATTTCAACTTGTTAAGATACTACTGAATGTTCTGGAAAATCTTGATTGGGGGGTTTTTCTACAGGAAAAGTAATATTCCCTGACCTTACGTTTTCATCCTTCAGTTCTTTGAGGATCTCATTGTCCATTTAAACCGGAACCTCATGTCTTACTTCGTCCCGTTTTCGATTATCACAAGACGGTTCTCTTGTGTGACCAGTATCGTTTGTGGGAGAGGGTCGTTGTGTTCTCTTCTGAGACGTGCACCTGGAGTGGTCTACCGGTTGTGGCTTTAGTCTGACTGGTATTAGAAACGTCGGTTTCTACCTTTTCGAGATATGTCAGTCGTTTTTGTTCTGACCCTCGTCTAACACCGAGTCTAGTACTTGAGGAATAACGGTTTAAGTCTGAATTCAACTTCTTTTACCCCTTTTGGTGATTTGGTAAGTCCATACTGGATTTAGTTTAGGGAATACTAATATGTCACCTTCACTCTTTATCTAAATTCCCTGATCTAGACTATCTCACGGACTACTTGATACCTATCTCCAAACATTGTAACATATCTTCTGTCCCTAGTTCTGGTAGGGGTACCTTTTCTTTACGTTTTTTCGTTTTACCGACAGACTCCTCCGGAATGTTTATTGACACTTTTCTTCTCTTCGTTTTTCGTTACCTCTTTTCCTTTCTATATGGGTAAACTTACGTCTCAAGGTTTCTTATCGTTCCTCTCTATTCTTTCGGAAGGAGCCACTAGTCACGTTTCTTTATCTCCTTTTGTTATCTTACTCTTTCTGATCTCTAGAGAAGTTCTTTTAATCTCTATGGTTCCCTTATAAAGTACGTTTCTACACGAATTGTTTCCTGTATGTACCATACCTGGACTGTCTTCGTCTTCTATAATTCTCCACCGTTCTTATATGTCTTCTTGACATGTTTTTTCTAGAATTACTGGGTCAATTAGTGCTACCACACTAGTGAGTGGATCTCGGTCTGTAGGACCTTACACTTCAGTTCACCCGGAATCCTTCGTAGTGATGTTTGTTTCGATCACTTCGACTACCTTAAGGTTAATTCGATAAAGTTTAGGATTTTCTACTACGACATTTTCACGACGTGAGTTATACGGTCGTTTAAACCTTTTGAGTGGTCACCGGTGTCCTGACCTTTTCCAGTCAAAAGTAAGGTTAGGGTTTCTTTCCGTTACGGTTTCTTACGGGTTTGTTGACGTGTTAACGTGAGTAGAGTGTACGATCATTTCATTACGAGTTTTAAGAGGTTCGGTCCGAAGTCGTTATGTACTTGGCACTTGAAGGACTACAAGTTCGACCAAAATCTTTTCAGTCTCCTTGGTCTCTAGTTTGACGGTCCTAGGTGACCTAGTAATTTTTCCGTTCTCTCAAGGTCTTTTTGTAGATAAAGACGAAATAACTGATACGGTTTCGGAAACTGACACACCTAGAGTTATTTGACCTTTTAAGACTTTCTCTACCCTTATGGTCTGGTGGACTGGACGGAGAACTCTTTAGACATACGACCAGTCTTTCGTTGTCAATCTTGACCTGTACCTTGTCGTCTGACCAAGGTTTATCCTTTTCCTCACGCAGTTCCGACATATACCAGTGGGACGAATAAATTGAAGATACGTCTCATGTAGTACTCTTTGCGACCCGACCTTCTTCGCGTTCAACCTTAGTTCTAACGACCCTCTTTATAGTTATTGGAGTCTATACGTCTACTGTGGTGGGAATACCGTCTTTCACTTCTCCTTGATTTCTCGGAGAACTACTTTCACCTTCTCCTCTCACTTTTTCAACCGAATTTCTAGTTGTAAGTCTTTTGATTCTAGTACTGTAGACCAGGGTAGTGAAGTACCCTTTATCTATCCCTTTGTTACCTTTGTCACAGTCTGAAATAAACCCCCCCTGAGGTTTTAGTGACGTCTACCACTAACGTCGGTACTTTAATTTTCTACGAATGAGGAACCTTCCTTTCAATACTCGTTGGATCTGTCGTGTAAGTTTTCGTCTCTGTAATGAAACAGTTGTTTCCAGGTAGATCAGTTCCGATACCTAAAAGGTCATCAGTACATACCCACACTCTCAACCTGACATTTGTTTCGACTCCCGACTTCTTAACTACGTAAACTTGACACCACAATCTCTTCTGAGAACTCTCAGGGAACCTGACGTTCCTCTAGGTCAGTTAGGTAGGATTTCCTCTAGTCAGGACCCACAAGTAACCTTCCTGCCTACGACTTTGAGGTCATAAAACCGGTGGACTACGTTTCTCGACTGAGTAAACTTTTATGGGAGTACGACCCTTTCTAACTTCCGTCCTCCTCTTCCCCTGTTGTCTCCTACTCAACCAACCTACCGTAGTGGCTGAGTTACCTGTACTCAAACCCATCCGAGACCCTCAACCACTAACTGTCCCTCCGGACCGTACGACATCAAGTACCCCAGTTTTCTCAGTCTGTACTGACTCTCTGACATGACTTGACTTGAACACATTTTATAAATTTTAATCTTGTACATCATAAAATAGAGTTATTTTTCAACTGAATGAAAATTTACTGAATTAAAATTTATGTATCAGAATACTTGATTTTGTTTTTTGGAAATCCGTTATCAGGATCAAAATTGGATCGTTTAACTTTAATAGTTTCTGAACCTCTTGATTCAATTTATAAGTCACGAGTCGTAACTGATATAATGGATGGTCTTCGTTTATCGAAAACCTTGTTTTCTCGTTTATATTTATGTTAGTTGGTTCAACAATTTAAGTGGTTTATGGTATATTTATAAGATTTTCGGTCAGGGGTCCGGTAGAAATCTATTCTTGTTTTTACTTTTATGGTCGTGAGTTAAGATATTTAATGAATTATAAATACCAGAATCTGTGAGCATTTGTTTCGGTACTTTAAGGGTTTAGGACGTGGAAAGAAACAACAGAAAGGAACATGTTTCGATTATGTCAGAGATAATTAAAGGATCAATTAAGTTCTGATCGATTACGTAAGGATATTTACAGTGAGTCCTCCCTCTTTTTTATACGAATTTTTTTAACAAGCTACCAACGATAAGACATAATGATAAGAATCACTACCTAATTTAGTAGTTTCCTGGTTTTATAGTCACGTAATGATTAAGGACTTTTTTTACTTAAAGACTCCAATGACACCTTTCATTGTTTCACAGTCCAACTCTGGGTGTTTATCTTTCCGCGAAGAGATTAAAAGATTACCCTGATTCAACGGTCTAAATGAAATTTTTTTTTTACAGACGACCCTCGGCCAGGGTCCGTATCCGTACGGTCTGTATCGGGGAGGTATAACCTCCGGTGTCGATTATTCACTCTGTCTATAACAACGTATTCTTCTTTAAACTGACTAGAAACAGGGATGAAAGATCCTCCTTCGGAGATTTAGAAACCATAAAGGTTTAACTTTTTTCACAGAAACAATAAGTACCACTCAGGGAGTCTGGTGTGACCTTATATACGATAGATACACTGAGGACCACTCAGAGGTCTATTAAAGTCCTACCCCCGGTGTTACGATCTCCCTGGTCTCCCAATTCCGATACTCAGTGTGTAAATATTCTAGTTGAAGACTCTTCCCCGACGACGACGACGACGACGACGATTCAGCGAAGTCAGCACAGGCTGAGACACGCTGGGGTATCTGTCGTCGGGTGGTCCGAGGGGGCAGGGACCCTAAGAGGTCCGTTCTTGTGACCTCACCCAACGGTAAAGACTCTTCCTTGTCTCCTTGAGTTTTAACTCACATTAGTGTACCGGTTACTAAGTCAGTTAGTTTGAATAAAGTGTTTGGGGTTATTTTTGACCTATAGACTTCGAGACCACTCGAAGGTTCAATCACTATGAATAGATACACGGTCTTCCCAGTACGTAAGACTCCTGTCCCTTGTAAAAACGAACCCTAAGAGAGTCTGGAGTAGGATATACAGAGGAGTAAACTGACCAAGGTTAAACATACGAAATACTATTTTAATATTAGGATACATATTACGAAAGAACTTCGGGGACTCAGTAAGATCGTTTAAGATCTTGAACCCCTCCATCATCCTTCGGAGTCTAAACATCGGCTAACCCTTCTTCGTACTCACCGGACTCTTGAGATCTCGAACGGTGACTACCGACTTCACTCCTCACAAACGTCTTGTGACACGGGAGTTGGACACCTTAGACTGTGTTGAGGTGTGTCACAGTCTTGATGTACCGTTTACGTGTGTGTCTTTTGAACTTATGGTATTCTTTTACGACTCTCTCCCCACATATGACTCTTTCTGGCCCCGTGGTTCTTCGCGTCCTGGGTCGGGAACGAGGATCCTATTCCTTTCGAAGATCGTTAACAGAGAGAGAGAGAGAGAGAAAAAATTAACTTCCTATTAACGAAATCGCTTAAAACAATAAAAGACAGTTTGTAGTTGTACTTAGTCGATTCATATGTATACAGGGGTGGAGAACTTGGAGGGAGGGTAGAGGGAGGGGTAAGGTGGGGAGATCCAACTATGTCTCGGGGATAAACTCAAGGGACTCAGTATGTCGTTTAAGGGTGACCGATAGATAAAATGTACACCATTACATTCAAAGGTACAATGAGAGAGGTATGTAGAGTGGGAGAGGACGGGGGATGTACAGGCATTCAGACAAGAGATACAGACAAAAAGGTAACAACGGGACGTTTATTTAAGTAGTCATGGTAGAAAGATCTAAGGTGTATATACACAATCATATAATATAAATATAAAGAGAAAGACTGAATGAAGTGAGACATATTATCCGAGATCTAAGTAGGTGGAGTAATATTGACTGAGTTTACACAGGGAAAAATACCGACTTATTATAAGGTAACATGTATACATGATGTCGAAGAAATAGGTAAGTAGACGACTGCCTGTAGATGCAACGAAGGTACAGGACCGATAACATTTATCACGGTGTCACTTGTAACCCCATGTACACAGAAAAAGTCAAAACCAAAGGAGTCCCATATGTACGGCTCCTCACCCTAAGGACTCAGTATACCACCAAAATAATGATCAAAAATTCCTTAGGGGTATAGTAGAAGGTATCACCGACATAGTTAAATGTAAGGGTGGTTGCCACGTTTTCCCAAGGGAAAAGAGGTGTGGAGAGGTCGTAAATAACAAACATCTGAAAAACTATTACCGGTAAGACTACCCACACTCCACTATAAAGTGACATCAAAACTAAACGTAAAGAGTTTATTACTCGTCACAACTCGTAGAAAAGTACACAAACAATCGGTAGACATACAGAAGAAGTCTCTTTACAGACAAATCCCAAAAAAGGGTGAAAAACTAACCTAACAAACGAAAAGACCATGACTGAACATACTCGACGAATATACAAAACCTTTAATTAGGAAACAGTCAACAAGTAAATGACAATAAAAGAGGGTAAGACTCCCAACAGAAAAACGGAACAAATATCAAAGGAAACGACACGTTTTCGAAAATTCAAATTAATCCGGGGGTGAACAAATAAAAACGAAAATAAAGAGGTAATGAGATCTTCCACCCAGTATCTCCTAGAACGAAACTAGATATGGTAGCTCACAAGATGGATACAAAAGGAGATTCTCAAAATAGCAAAGACCAGAATTTAAATCTAGAAATTAGGTAAAAAATCAAATAGAAACACATACCACAATCCTTCACAAGATTAAAGTAAGAAAATATACATCGACAGGTCAAAAGGGTCGTGGTAAATAACTTTTCCGGTAGAAACGGGGTAACATATTAAAACGTAGGAAACAGTTTTTATTCCATAGGTATCAATATACCCAAATAAAGACCCGAGACATAGTATAAGGTAACCAGATATAAAGACAAAAACACGGTCAAGGTATGACAGAACTATTGACATCGAAACATCATATTAGATTTCAGTTCTTCCAACTAAGGAGGTCGAGGTAAGAAGAAAGAGTTCTGACGAAACCGATAAGTCCCAGAAAACACAAAGGTATACTTAATACTTTAAAAAAACAAGATCAAGACACATCTTACGGTAACCATTAAAGTATCCCTAACACGACTTAGACATCTAACGTAAACTATCAGATCAGTAAAAGTATTATAAATAAGAAGATTGGGTCCTTGTACCTTATAGAGACGTAGACACATATAGTAGAAACTAAAGAAAGTAGTCACTATTATTAAAAAGTATATGTCAAGAAAACAGGGAACCTATCCAAATAAGGATCTATAAATTAAGAAAAACAACTTTACCATTTACCCTAACTAAGGAATTAAAGAGAAAGACTAAAAAGTCACAATCATATATCCTTACGTTCACTAAAGACACATAACTAAATCGTTAACAAAGAACTCTATCGAGATTCTTACAAAGCAATCAAATTTTTTTTCTTTTGACTGTCATTTCCTTCTTTTATTTTAGTGGGTTGACTTTAATTAGTGTAGTCACAGATATGAAAACCGTATAAAAGAAGATTTTGTACAGAGAAAAACCTAAAAATGTATGAACTCTATCACGATATACACGTTAACAAAAATAAAAGGAGATTATACAGTCAATATTCATAATGGAAAACTACAATTTCGGAGTAGTGTGTAAGAGTAAAATTACCGACGTGATAGGATATCCATGTTACATCAAATTTATTGTGTAAAGGATTTAAACATGGGAACCTAACGAAGACTGAAAACTATATTGTTTATCACGATTCTACTTATAGAAATACATATTTCGAAACAGGTGTAAAGACTAATAAAGGAATTCTATTTGAAAATAAAAAAAAACAGACTGGAAAATAAAGAATGAGAGTCTTTTGGAACAAAAGCTACTTTGAGTTTGAATGTTCATCTTTGAACGTCTCAGAAAGTGTCAGAAGTACAAAACTGTCAGACAAGGACCACAAAAAGAAACTGTAGTAAGTAGGAAAACCGGTCACCACTGATATAAGACTCCAGAAAAGGATAAAAAAGAATCATGGGACAAAGAAGTCTTTTTGTTCGGTTGAGACTACAATGTCCTGTGTCACCCATTACATCGTTACTCAAAACTCGTGGTTTCAAAGATTGGAAGTGAGAAGTCCCCGAAAGGTGTTGTATGACCGTCTGTAATAGAAAATCTCTCTAACCTTTCAAACATGCAAGTCGATCGAGAAAACCCGGGGTCAGTTACTTCATATCATCATAGTCACTTGGGTTCTTAGGAGGGTAAAAAGAAAAGAAATGTTGTTGGGTCAACTCTTATGAGTCTAACCGTAGGTGTCACGTGGGGGACTCGTCTAAACACGAACGGAGGAGATCAGGAAGATCAAGTGGAACGAAACACCCATTTGGACCAAAGAGTAGGGTAGTGACTAAGGTTGGAGCATCGGGAAAGGTAGAAGTGGGTCTCGTAAGTATCGTCGAAGACACCGATTTGTGAAGAGTACACACACACACACACACACACACACATCAGTCAGTACAGGTTGAGAAATATTGGGGTACCTGACATTGGGTGGTCCGAGGAGACAGGTATCCTAAGAGGTCCGTTCTTATGACCTCACCCAACGGTAAAGGAAGAGTTTTTGTGGAGAGTATCTTCCCAGTTTTAAACGAAAGTCACAGGTGAAGTCATCCAAAGACCGTCAGGTACCAACCCTTTCTCTACAAATTGAAACAGAACTTCGTCGACTGGTGGAGACTCCGTGGTATTTGAGAACTTCACATTAATGACTCATTTTCCTAAACGAAAATGTTGAGGATTTTGGACTACGGTTTAACTAAAAACCTTTATACTTAACTGTGAGGAGGTCCGTACAAGTTTACAGAATTGAATTTCGAGTAATGGTTTTGATTTGGTAAAATGATTTTTTTTACCTTTAAACCATCCGATGATTTTGAATAAAACAACGAAATTATACGAAAGTGAACTTATGAACACTTATAAAAAAGTATAGATAATCAAGATGAAAGACACAAATTCTCGAAACAAGATTCGTAAATGAATCCAGAACTCATAAATACAAACAATTTATATTGTAAATGTCACAATATATAATACACAATTTATAGCGTATATACCATATATGTCATATCTAAAAATGACTTCTGACTACAAGACTATCCCGCAATCAGAAAATGCTTTAATATAATTGTACAGAGTCCCAAAAAGGATAATACAAAATATATAAACGTCTACCTCTTAACAAAACCCCTTCATTTTTTGAACAAAACCATATAAGTAAATACTAACGGACATCGAGTCTGACGAGATGATCTCTTCTCGTCCGGACGGGTCACTGGTCCACACACAAGGTTGGAGATCGCCAAGCAGGAAAGTCCAAAACGGAGTCGAAAACTCGACTCCCACGTGATAAAAGTCCTACTATAAGTCGGTCACTCCCTCGTCACTTCGGACCGGTAAAGACGGGTTCTACGCTAGGGAGACGACCCATAAAAAAAAAAAAAACAGATCTCGACCTCGGACTCCCGTCAAAGAGGAGCCCTTCTCTCTAGGTAAGCTCGGGACTCCTCGACGAGACGTGAAGACAAACTTCATGCTATAGTTTTACGTCGTTCCCCACCTGACGTTGTCTCTGGATCTACGAGTCGAGTGTAGTCGGAAGTTTTTATGTGAGCAACGGGTCAATTTGCCATGTCGACCGTCTGTTGGAGGTCGATAGTCAAGGAAGTGTTTGGAGGAGTCGAAAGTTGGCTCCAACGGGAACAAGAGTCCCGTTGAGATAGGTTTAGATCTCGTTCTTTGACCAAGTTCCCGGCTCAACCAGGGGGTCGGACCCTGCCGTGAGTACCCCTTAGAACCCAAGCATCGAGGGGTACCCCGATTGACCGAGGTAAATCCAGGTGTAACGGTCGGATGAAGGAGGGGAAATGGACCATAATGAATGATCATTCCAAAAGTGTAAGTTCGTAAAAATTATATTTGGTAATATTCGGATCTCAAAGTGAACGACCTTTACCCGGACTCGTACCTTTTCCGATGTACCCTTTTCCTATGAAAAGAAATATTTGGGAGAAGGTGATAACCTAACAAAAGTAGTACCCGTACACAATGACACTAGTATTAAGTTTTATAGAAATTTATTCGGTTGTACAGATCTTTTTGTACCCTACTATTGTTACATCCATCCGATCGGTTGTTGTTAAAAGAAATATCATTTATTGAGATTTAGACAAAACTCTCGTTTGATAACTTAGACGATTACCAATGTATGTCTACCATGTTTTGTTATTGGAAGAAAAACCACAACCCACATTAAAATTTATCTTAGAAAGAATAGTACGAAATTTCACTACAGTTAGATGAATGTACTAGTTCGAGGTAATAATGTAATTTAAGGTGTATAAAGTGTTACTCACATTTGACATCTCCTACAGTAGTAAGTTCCGAAATACATTTTACACTAAAAAAAAAAAAAACCAAGAAACATCCACCCATCTCTTTATTACCTTTATTAAAAAGTATGTGTCTATTGACCGTATACACTTTACGAACGATTAAACTCCTCCCTCCACCCCTTATTTCCTACTTTTCTTGTTTTTATTAAAACAGATTCTGACGTTCACTGTATGTAAGTTTGTTAACGAAAAAGTCTCAGGAGTCCGAACAAAGATAAGTCACAAACGACTCGAAATCTCTTCCGACTTAGGATGGTACCGTTCGACGGTAGAAACAGTCTCATTTCTCGACAAATGTAAGTTCCGTGTATTATTCACGTTACACTTCATTTTTTTGTCACACTCAAGATAATACCGACTAATCGGGTAACATGTCACAAAGTTGATTGTAGAGGGAACACGATTTTTATCACTCTTCGGTGTCCTGTAGTCCGTCGTACCAGACAGTTATGACATGAGAAAGCACTCTAACGGTTGTTTTCGACGGAGATTGAGGGGCCTTTTTATTCTCTTGGTGAATGATCGAAGTCACAGGAGGGTTTATACATCAAATAGACTCGACAAACTCTTGGAAAGTCTTTTACTCTCTGTGTGTCGAAGAGTGTACATCTACAGAAGAACCATTGAAGAAAAAGAACTGTACTGTGAACTATACTTGCAGTATTTTCAGTCAACGAACAATATTTTGAACAAAGGAATCGACGAAGAATTAGGTTCCTTGTCACCGGACTTACGTATATAACTACGTGACCGGTGGTCCTCGGATTTATTTATTTAATTTATTCAGAGAAACAAACTTCACTGTCTTCCTCTTCCCTCATCATACTTATTTGACTCAGGATCCAGTAAAGTAGTGTTTCAGTTATCGAGAAGAGTAACTTCCCCTCTTTTGTTTGACGAAAGATAAGATAACTTTCGGACCTTCTTAAACGTGCCGTCATTAGGGTTTAGGTCTCCGTTAGATAATTGTTGAGTCGTAGTGTCTAGGACTCTGAGTTGACTATTCGTGTAAGAAGGGACGTGGAGGGGGTTGTAATTAGGAGAATTTCTAACACGATTCATTACTTTCCCACACTACTTTTCTCCGGGGGGGAAAAAAAATAATGTTTGTGTTTTACGAACACATTTACAAAGTAATTGTTTGACGACCTGATCATAAATTATAGGAAACGGAGGGAGGGGGACCTGGGGAGCCATCCCCGAAGACGGACCTCGTACTGATTTACACACTAAATGTGTACAAATTCTCTTTGTAAGGGTGTGAACTTACGACAAGGTACTGTTTCCCTCCCCTCCCCGACTCTCTCTCCACAACTTGGATAACATCTGTAAAATTAAATGTTAAGTGAAAAAGAATTTACCGGAAATTTTCTACTTACTGAAGGTGGGTGAATAGTCAGATACAAAGTAAAGAATCACAAGAAAGATTGGCGACCAGACTTACATTCACAGGAGTCAGCCTATTAAACTCCGACCAGAAAAATCTCTGTTTCAATCTACGACATTATAAGATTCTTTTCGTTTTACTTAAGGTTACGCACAGGAAACGCATTTCTTAGTAAAAGGTTTGGTGTCCTTCTGATTTTGTCTACTGAATAGAAATGAAACTTATACGATTTCCTACGGTCTATAAAACATCTTTATACGTAGGACACAAAAAAGGAGACATCAGTAGATTAATGTTAGGCTACAAAGCACAAGAAATCCGATTAGATCATTTAGGATTGTCCTACGGACGTAATAGACTAAAAAGTTTATACCGTAAACCGATATTTTTATTTGAAAGGAAAGTCTGTTCGTTCCATACGAATACCGTGGATGACTCTATCAGTCATAGGTAATTGTCCTACATAACTATGGTGAACTTCTATGTCTTGGTCGGAGAATTCTTGTACACACGAATACACGATTCAACGAAGTCAACACATGTTGAGAACGCTAGGGTACCTGACATCGGGCGGTACGAGGAGACAGGTACCCTAAGAGGACCGTTCTTATGACCTTACCCAACGGTAAAGGTGGGGATCCCCCAGAAGGGTTGGGTCCCTGCCTTGGGAGTAGAGAATGTAGAGGACGTAACCGTCCACCCAAGAAATGGTGATGGTAGTGGACTGTGAACCCTGTTTCTATAAACATATTTTTTCTTCGATGTAAACACAAGTCAAAGGAATATGTAATTAAAGTTTGAAACCTTAGAGAGTCTTACGTTGTGTCTTCAAAGAAGATTCCTAAACGGGTTATCGTGAAGGTCTACACTTAGGACATAGTGCTAAATTGAATTTGACACGAATTCTCACAGAAACAGGGTTCACAGTAAGTAAATTAAAGTCAAATCGTATTCGTAGACCGGTGTCTACCCCAAGGAGCTCAACCCAGTCTTGGTGAAAACCCAGTCGTACCTATCAACACAGAGGTCGGTCCTCATGCCAGACTAGAGTCTCACTTATCTAATTAAATCTCGTTGTCACGGGACCCCCTATTTGTGAATTTACATAAGTTGGAATCTGCTCGACTTTTGTAGTTATGGAAGTATTTCGGTGAAACTAAACATAACTGATGTCAACCTGACGATTAAGTATATGTAGCAACAAATGAAGTATCACGAAAATTGTACTGAAAACTAAATATCTTTAGCACTAAGTTAAAGATGGCTCTTCACCACTCGAGTCTGGAGGGGGTCTAAGAATGAAAGAGAGAAGACACTGTTTTAACTTTCTCCTTGAGAGAACAGTGCCGTAAATATTCACCAACACATCGTCGAATGTACGTGAAAACCCTTTTTTTTTTTTTTTTCTAAAGTATTATTTTCCATTATCGGTTCATCTAACGAGTTTATTCCCGTTAGTCAATAGATTCGTACAATAGTTTTGGTAACTAAATGTGACCCCGTTTCTAGATGTTCAATCTACGTAAAGGGTGACTCTTTTAGCGATAATTCGTGTTCTCTTTTAAGTGACCTGTTCTGATACAGGACAATAAAAAAATTACGGTTCTGGACTATCTGAAAGTAAATATTCTTGGTGATCCTGTGTGACGTTTCGAGGTATTGATTATTTGGGACAAGGTACGTTTAATACGTTAGACATAGAGTATCTCAATCAAAACAAACGAACTACCAGACAGTTTGTCTCTGGGATTTTTAGGAAAAGATCGTCAAGTAAAGAAAGATTCGGTGATTTTGTTTACCGAAATTCAATTCGTTTATCCGAAGTCACTGGTCTTGTCCTAAAACAAAACAAATACCTAATCAAGGGTTTGAATTTAGTCTAAACTTGATAAAACCTAAGAGAAAACGATTTCAGCATAGGTATCCATGTTACCTTACTTCCACACTCAAAATAGTTCTTTTTACAATTAATGAGTTTTTCAACGTACTTTTATTATATCTTCATCTGTTTCTTTAAGTCTGTTATTCTGTTTTGCCACTGTCCTCTTGCCCGCAAGGAAAAAGGGAGTCTTTTCCTACTCGACCTTGTGTTGTATAGGTACCGAGTTCTTTTTAAGTGTCAAGACTACCTCTATTTGAATCTTTCGGAGCTCTGTCGGGTCTGAGCAGTCTAAGAGTGTCAATTAATTTCTTCACTCACTTCCGTAGTTCCGAACGAGGGTAGACGGACTTATTAAGTGGCGGACATAGGTAATAATTTTGGGCAATGAAGAGGTGTTACTAAGGGTCGAGCTCTACCTAACCAGAGTCTTGGTTCTCTATTTAACATTGTTCCGGATGTCGATATAATTATTTAACTTTACTTGTAAATAAACGAGTAGATTAATCTTGACATCAAAAAGGTTTATCACATCATTACGTAATGGAACTGTCCGTCGTGATGGATGGAAAACACTCTATTTTACTTGTCCTCCCGAAACGGGGTCTAAACCCCAAAAGAGACGTATTTTTCAAGAAACCAGTGGCGACAAGAAAAGTTGGTAAGTAAGGTAGTGATACGAGGCGACTAAGATAGAGAGGTCCTAACTACCCTCGAATCGAAAACTCCATGAAGCAGTCTCCGGACGTTTCTTAACACGTATATCTTGTGTGTAAGAAGAAAACAGGACAGAGAGAAAGATTTCCCAACGTCCTCTCTTTTTTTTTTTCTTACATTTCCAAAAGGGATGGGGGAGGGTAGAGGTGAAGGGAAGTAATCCTCATGTTTCGTAATCTCGAGTCTCCAAGTTTCTTGGACACGAACCCCAAATTAAGGACTGAGTCACCGATTGGTCACGTATTGGAGTCAAAGAAGGAGACTTTTTACTGTGATTATCATAGGTAAAAACGTTCTATGTACACTTCAAATTTCTCTTACAGACACTTCCCACCTTGGTCTCATCCACGAATAGTCACTATTCACGATAATAACAAGTTGGTAAGAATGGGAAAGGACAAACGTTCAATCTAAATTTTTTGGTAGTGTAAACACACCTTTACAGAAAGACATTGTCTCGATTCAAAAGTCAAAGACTTCAAGTCTTTATTTATAATACCATGTCGCTGTATTTTGAAGAGTAATATTTCCTAAAGGTAACGTCTATTCTGTAATAATAGATCAACCTTCTCTGGACTAAAAACGATACCTTTAGGAAATATTACTCTTCAAAATACAACGAGATGGTATTATGAGTAAAGACTTGAAGTCTTTAACTCCCGAATATAGAAACGGGAAACGTCCGTCTCCCGGATCCTGTGTCATCGAGTATCCAGCTGTATTGGTGTCAGTAACCAAAAAATGGTGTTACTATTCACACCAACGATACATTCGAGGATGTTTTATTTGTCAAGAGACGACCTGGATACTGGGAGACTCCGTATTTCTTCGATCCCTTCAGTCCGGGAGACTAACTAAGATGCGTTGTTAGTCTAAGTTTAAGTACGAGGACGTCTGAAGTCGGAACACAAGGGTATTCTCCTTACGTGAGAAAGAAAGAAGTTTACTCATCGTTAAAATGAATATGTCTGAACAAACTTTAAAACTCCAGGTCAATTACCTCGTGAAAAGTAAAACTATTTACTCTTTTAAAAAATTTATTTAAAGCCCCAACAGTTTTACTCATGGTCGAGGAAATTAGACAAGAAGTGGAACGTCTATTCCACCTTATAATGACTACTATAGAAGAACGGTCCACGACCGGTCCCACCGGAGTAATATTCCTTCTCCTAATTTGAATCAAACTCTTTTTCTTGTAAAAAGTAAAAAAAGATCACTTAAAGTTGATGACTTATTCCGTTTGAAGTGTTCAAACATTGGGAAACATTTTCATTTTAAATCTTTTTTTTTATTAAACGGTCTATAATTCATTTAATGACTGTCTAGAATGACACAAGGAAATGTCACCAAAACGAAGGACCCGTACTCTCATTTACTCTGTTCAGTCATAATTTAAAATACAATAGATTTGTTTATCATTAACAGACCTTCGTCCGAGAATTCGTTATATTTTGTATCCCTTCGTCTTAAGATAACTCTGTGAGTAAGTTATTAAGGAATACGACATATAAAGTACCTTACAAATTTCTGGTATATGTAACTTTGTTTTAATAAAATCTCCAAAATTATTAAAAAAATTAATTTTTTTACGTGTAAATTCCATTTTTTTTGAAGTTGTTTATGTCTAAACATTTCATTTTCAGAAAGCACGGAGGATAGTCTCGTTGGCTAGATGATAAATTAACATTTGTAATAATTATCGACGAACTAATACGAAGGTCTTTGGAGGTACGTATATGTTAATATACACATACGAAGGACTAAACAAGAGAATATGTCTATTTGAACTTGATATGTATAAAATATACATATTAAATATAAAATATTTATAATTACAACATAGAACCTATAAAAAGGGGTACCTAGATAGAGGAATAAAATTCCCAACGTATTCCCCAAAAAAACAAACAAAAAATCGTATCTATATGACATAAAAGAAATAAGGGGACATCTATCTATACATTCAACGAGTTTTAAAAAATCAAAACATTTATTACGAAGTTACTCGTAGGAATCTCGTCGTATAAACGAGTATATTATAAACTTAGCTAGGTAAGGGTACACACTCAAAATTTTCTATGACGGTTCAAAAGGAGGTTTTATATCAAAAGTTTTTCTAAAAAGGTGATAAAATATTCTACAAGAATATGAAGTTTCTTATGTCAATTTTGGATCAGTTTAGTGTCGTTTAATAAGAAAAACACACACATACACTGTTTACCTCACAAGTAAGTAACTAATCTCTTAATCGTTTCGTGGAGAAAGTTTTGTCCTCCTTTACAGAGTCCTACGGACTAGACTTGAGTCAGTTACGTTATCTCAACGGTCCTTGTAATAAAGTCTCCGACGACGACGACGACGATTCAGCGAAGTCAGCACAGGCTGAGACACGCTGGGGTATCTGCCGTCGGGTGGTCCGAGGAGACAGGGACCCTAAGAGGTCCGTTCTTGTGACCTCACCCAACGGTAAAGGAAGAGACTAAAGTCTCCGATTAATCTCGATTTAGAACTCTGTAAAGGTGATAGGATCTCTGGAAGTTTTCCCAAAAATCTAAAATAAAAAGGACTAATGTTAACGGTTTCTTGTATGGTTGTGATATTGAGAAACCGGATTACCTTCTCACTTTATATTTCATAACTATAGAATAATTTCGATGTAATGAAAAAAAAAAAATTACACCTCGTACTTTTTAAATTCTAACCACATCCGTAGAAAAGTTTCGATCTAAAAGCCTTCCTCAAGTCTCCTCCTTTTGTTTTAACCCCAGAAGTCGAATCTTACCAAAGATGAACTCCCTGAAGGGACTACCAGGTCACCTATTCTGAGGTACGAGGGTTACGTCCCACGTACCCAAGTTAGGGACCACCCCCTTGATTTTAGGGTGTACGGTTTACTCTACGGGATTTTTATTTATTTTTATTTGTCGTTGTTGTTCTTTTTACCAAAGATGAATTCCATCTCCTCTTCGATCTACAAGTCGGGACGTAACCTCTGAGATAGTCAAGAAGGGGAAGAAGGTATCGGTACTTTAGGTGCCGAAAATCGACTCGTGTACCACCGGGACCAATTTCCGGAGTACGGTACGAACTCCCACCTGTAGATTGATTTAAGACAGACTATTCAATACACGTCTTTATTACACACGTCGAAGGTCTCAAATAGAAATTTCTTTCTCCTACGGGAGAAAGAGGGAGAAAATGGAGAATAGACAACTTTACATGTTCATCAACTCTCAGTAGAACCCAGGGACACTGTTCGTCGAATTTTTTTGTCACTCTATCTTTCCGTAGTTCCTCGGTACGTGAAATGTCGAAAGGATGAATGTGAGTCCGATAACGTCCTCTCTCTCGATTCCAAGACAGAAAGAAAAGGCAATATAAAACTCAAAGAAAAGGTTAGTAGTTTGTGTAGGATGGATAGTTTTTCAGGGTTGAAAACTCTAAGAGTTGTTGAAGCTGACTTCCAGAACTCATTTTGTGAAAAAATCGTCACGACCTAAAAGAAGACGTAGACAAACATCTGACACACAGAGAATGAGGGAATCCCGAAACGATTTTCGTTGTTCTTCCCAGGTTGTGTCCGGTTGTAAGACATAATGAATCCTCAGTCATCTGTCGTAAGGATCTCAGACTTTTCTGTAAAACGGCGTAAATTATACCTAGTAGGGCGAAACGAGGGACGTCATCACGGAAGTGGTAGGGTGGAGAAGGTAACTCGTTTAAATTGTAAAATCCAAGACAATCAACTTCGTTGGAAAGGAGTGTGGGGGACGGTCAAGACTATGGTATAAGACAAAATCAATCCTTAATGTAATTTTCTACGAATGAGGAACCTTCTTTTCAATACTGGTTGGATCTATCGTATAAGTTTTCGTCTCTGTAATGAAACGGTTGATTCCAGACAGATCAGTTCCGATACCAAAAAGGTCACCAGTACATACCTACACTCTCAACCTGACACTTCTTCCGACTCGTGGCTTCTTAACTACGAAAACTTCACACCACAACCTCTTCTGAGAACTCTCAGGGAACCTGACGTTCCTCTAAGTTGGAAGTCTACGTTGGTCAGGTAAGACTTCCTCTAGTCGGGACCCTAAAGAAACCTTCCTTACTACGACTTCGACTTCGAGGTCATGAAACCGGTGGAGTACGTTTCTCGACTGAGCAACCTTTTCTGAGACTACGAAAAGGTTACTCCTCCCTAACCCCCGTCCTCCTCTTCCCCTGCTGTCTCCTACTCTACCGACCTACCGTAGTGACTGAGCTACCTGTACTCAGACTCACTTGAGGCCCTCAACCACTACCTGGCCCTCCGGACCGCACGACGCTAAGTACCCCAGCGTTTCTCAGCCTGTGCTGACCCGCTGACTTGACTTGACTTGACTTGACACGATTAGTCTCTTGACTTTTAATCACGGAAGTACACGTCCTCCTTCCTCCGTACGGAGTGTGTCCCTCTTAAAGTCTCGTGGTCATAACGACCAGAGACTAAGAAAAGGGAAAATGGAATATCGGATCACGTCCGACCGATCGACTAAGGTCGTTGATGTCTTGTGTGTCTTGTTTTACACACGGAGGATCGTCGAAGACAGGATGAAACTCATCGATACTCATTAAAGAAGAATGTATGATAACCAGTCTACACGTGATACACTAGTAGAAATTGTCGTTTCTTCCGACCCTGATACCGGAAGATTAGGTCCGTGTCTCAAGAAGGTGGTTTAATCCTAGACCCGACACTTCTTTCTGTGTCTTCCAAGAAAATCAAATGGATCCAGTACTCAGTAAGATTTTTAAACTATGTAACTATCAAATAACGTTACCTTCTAAAACATAAGAGGGTTAGGTTCTTTGGATGTGGGGGAAAACATAAAGGTATTCTTAGATAGTTTGAAAATTTCCCAGGGGATTTACTTTGTGAAACTAGTTATCTCAGAGAGTAAACCCTAAGAAATGATTCTTTAAGGTCTTGCCCTATAACGCGGACTCATTATCTTGACCACAGCCTTTATTGTCACGTCACACACTTTCTCGGTAGTTACGGATCACGAGAGAAAAGACCCTCCACAGAAAAACCGTACTTTCGTCACCTAGAGTACGTGAATTTTTTCGTACAGTCTTGACGAGAGACTTTTTCTCTCTTTTTCCCTTTCTTTCCCTTTTCCTCTTGTAGTTTCATCGTACTGACCCAATCCATTCGATTAGTGTGAGCAAGAGGGACTTCGGGATCCCCAACGTCACTTCTTAAATTTATTTTGTACGACACAGAGGTCGGACGACAATCACTACAAGACACCAGTGGTAGTAAAAAGAGGAAGACCCTTAAGTTAAACAGGGATAACACGGTTCCAGTGCCTAACTTCCTAGAATCACCGGTAGTCCCGATACGGAAACTTCGTTTCCCAGTCACGTAATCATGTTTTCCCTTAATTAGGTCACACGGCCGAGTGGTTTGTCACCAATTAAGTAAATTTTCCTTACTGGTCCCAAGGATAAGATCCAAAGGTAGACCTGTTAGGCTTCGGAGGGAAAAGGGTTTGTTCTTGAAGTAATTACTTATAAGTTGCCTTTCATAATGAAGTAACAGTCGAGATTAACGATCGAAATGGAATAATCATCTTCGTAAAGACACCGACTCGGACTGTATGTAAACAAACGTGTGACAATAATCAGTTCTGAGTCACTTCAGAACATTAATTGTGGAGGTGTAATAGAGTACGTCACTTTCGTTTCTGTTTTGGTCTACTGAGTGAAACAAAATCGAAACGAGAACAAAAGACTATCTCTTCGTGAATTCCTCTTCACATTCGAGTAGTCTTACGGTATACCTCGGTTGTCTTTGGTATTTTCCCAAAAGTCCTTCGTCACGTACCTTCAAGTAATTCACTTGTTGTGATGTTAGTTGTACGACTAAATTTGGAGATGGACCGTGATTATTTAACGTGTCCATGTAACGGACGTAGCGTGAATCGTTGGTAAGGTCCAGTGACTACTGCCTAGGTGTCAAGGGTTCTTTGTCCCCTCTATTGTATAAGAGACATTTGTAATACTTCAATTACTAAGTGTCCTGTTAATCTATCGAAAGTCTTTGGAATAGTCAAATCTCTATTTCGTCTGATTCTGTTATTGACATAAAACTAGTAAGGATGGTAAGTCTTATGATATAGACTTTTAACCGAGGGACATCGAAAATTGACTATAAAAGTATCCTTTTTCCGCTCCCCCGCCCCCCTCACCTCCCCCTCTCTTACAGTTGTCAAGTATAAAGTCAAAATATAAACCTTTCTCTAGGAAAAGATTTACGGAGACAAATTTTTTTTTCACATCGCTTTCTTTAAAATTTTCGGTTCTATAGTAGGACAGAATAAGTAACTTAATTGTTTTCCAGATCAATAAAAAATTTAAAATTTACGTTTTGAATTCGTGGTTGGAATTGTCTCTCTCTATGGTATTAGGTTTTAAAATTGTTAATTTAGACGTTTTAGACAGTACCAAATTTTCTTTCTTGACGAATAAATGACAAACGTTTATCAAGAAAGGATTATGTTGAATTTCACTTTTTGGCGATGTGATCTTTTCCCCTTATTATATACGTTACCGTACCGTTGGAAAGTTAATCTTTAATAAGGGTTTCGATAATTCAATTTTAACGACAATATGTGTTTAACAGGATCGGTTTACATTTGTCCGACTTTTAAAATTATCTAGGGACAGGCAAGAGTCCGAAGGGACTACCAAGTCTGTCATTTCTTAGGTGGACGTTACGCCCTCTTGACTCAACCTAGGGACCCAACCCTTCTAGGGGACCCCTTCCTTTACCAATGAACAAGGTTATTAGAACTTTGTCAAATGGAATCTAACCCTGAGTTTGGGCCGAGCTTGGACGGTTTTGGGTCAAACCCTGAATTCGGATGTACCGACCCTGAGTTTGGGACGGTTTTGGGACGAACCCTGAACTTGGGTGCACCGATCCTGAGTTTGGGTCGGTTTTGGGTGTCATGGACCAAAGTCCTGAATTACTTCGAGTCCAAGAACTACAGAGTGGTGTCTTTCTTAAGTCACTCTCTGTTTCACTATCCATTCTTCACCTAAATAAGTCTCTGTCTCTCTTCGTGTAAGGTGTCTACCGCACACTCTGTCGCACACCCGGTAACGTCTCCCACTTACACCGGGCATTTAAACCGTACCGATCAAAAATATCCGACCCATTAATATATACGATTACTCACCCTCCTAATAAGGTTGATAAAAACCCTTTCCCGTCTCTAAAGGTCCTATACCCGGTGGCGGGTGAGGAACCAGAAAATTGTTACGAGACCTTGACAGTACGGTGGAGACCCACACAGTAAAGTGAACGACAACTCCTCGGTCCAGATCAGAACAAAGGTAGAACCAGGGCAAACTAAGATTAGTCGAAATACTACACAAGAACCCGATACAGTAAGAAAGGTTTCAACACGGGACGGGGAAAGGAAGGACAATGTTGGAACGGAACCCTTAAGGAACCTGTCTCCTCGGACCGTCCGATATCAGGTATTCCAACGTTTCTCAGTCTGTACTGACTCGTCGAAAGTGTGGTACAGACATGATTTAAGGGTTATAATCTTTTCACAAGTAGTGGTTCTTTGTTCTTACTGGACAGGTACGATAGGTTTCGTTAGGTGTCTAAGTCATATTAGGGATAGTTTTACCGTTACCGTAAAAGTGTCTTTATCTTGTTTGTTAGGATTTTACACATACCTTGGTTTCTTCTGGGGTGCATCGGTTTCTTTAGTACTATTTCTACCGACCTCAGTAGTACAAGTGACTAAAGTTTAATATAATGTTTTGATATTATTAGTTTTGTCACAATAAACCCGTGTTTTTGTCTATGTTGTCTTGTCTCTTTTGTCTTTGTTCGGATACGAATACACCAGTTAATTAGATGTTGTTTCTTCGGTTCTTATATGTCACTCCCTTTCTGTCAGAGAAGTTATTTAACACAACCTTTTTGACCTGTCGGCATATGTTTTGATTACTTTGACCTGGTGATAGAATATGGTGTCTGTCGTTACTTGAGTTTTACATTATTTCTGAACTTGTATTCCGGACTTTGGTATTTGAGACTTCCTTTGTACCCGCCGTTCGAGGAACTGTAGTCAGAACCCCTACTAAAAAAACCTAGACTGAGGGTTTCGTTTCCGTTGTTTTCGTTTTTATTTGTTCACTCTTCTGTAGTTTTGATGTTTTGAAAAACATGTCTTATCCTTTGGTAGTTTTGTTACTTTTACGTTGGATACCTTACCCTCTCTTACAAACGTTTAGAAAACAAACAAACAAATGAAAACCAGCACGACCACAAAACACCGAAACACGTCCGAAGATCGACGTCGGTCGACCCCGATGAGAAACGACGTAACGTGTCCGAAGAGTGATACCGTCGAAGAGAACAACATCTCGTGTCCAAGATCCGTGTGTCCGAAACCTTCAACGTCGTGCGTCCGAGTCATCAACGCCGAACGTCTGGGATCTCGTACCCGAGTCATCAACACCACTTACCCGAATCAATGAGGTGTCGTACACCTTAGAAAGGTTTGGTCCCTATTTTGGGTACGGGGGACGTAACCATCCGTCTAAGGATATGTCACGTGGTGGTCCCTTCAGAACGTTTAGAACATAACTTATTCCCCGATTATAGGTTTGGTATATTTCTTGAGTGTTTTGAGTTGTTGTTGTTGTTGTCCCCTTTTTTTTTTTTTTGTCGGGTCGGGTCAATTTTAAATTCCTCTCCTAGACTTCTCTGTAAAAGGGTTTTGTCTGTATGTCCATTGGTTGATTTTACTTTTCTACGAGCCGGGAGTGGTCAGTAGTGTCTTTCCATTTAATTTTGGTCACTCCATAGTGGGGTATGGACAAACTTACCGATAACAACTTTTCTGTCCTTTATTGTTGGCAACCGTTCCTATGTCTCTTTTCCATTGGGAACACGTGACAACCACCCTTCGTTGGTGGCACCTATTTTGATTTTTATCCTAATGGTATCCTAGGTCATTAGGGTGAAGATCCATAACTGGGTTTCTTTTTACTTTTATGATTGAACCTTTCTATTTACGTAGGGGCAGAATTGACGTCGTGATAAATGTTGTCCGTGTTGTACCTTTGTCGGATTCATAAGTGACTACCTACTTACCTATTTCTTTGACACTCTGTGACCTTATTTGGTATTACCTTTTCTTATACTTTTTCCTGACATATTTTGACTCAGTGAAACGATATGTCGTCTCTAACCGTGTCGTATCATATAGTTGATATAAGTTAAATTTTTTTTTCCACACTCTATCTATGTCTGTATGGATATGAATAGATATATGTATATATACATTAAGTCGGGACCACCGAGTTGTCATTTCTCAGGTGGACCGTTACGTCCTCTGTGTCCAAGTTAGGGACCCAGTCCTTTTAGAGGACCTCTTCCCGCACCTTTGGGTGAGATCATAAGAACGGACTTCTTAGAGTGTCCGCGTCCTCGGACCGTCCGATGTCAGGTACCCCAGTGTTCCTCAGTCTGATGTGTTGACTTCGGTGAATCGTACGTGCGTGTATTAAGTTGGTATTTTTTCATTTATGTCATCACAATAAACGTTTTTGTACCTACCTAGAACTTTCTTGACACGAGTCACTTTATTCCGTCTCTATCCATTTATGATATATGTAAATATACACAGTAGAAAATTTTGTCTTTTATTTCGAGTATCTGTATCCTTTATCTAGTCACCAACAGTCTTCGTCTCCACCCCCACCACTCGTCTTACCCACTTCACCCGACGATTCTCTTAGTTAGAATTTTAAGAATAGTGTTCCCTTTTTTGACATTGGGACATGTCGCTACCTACAATTGATCTGAATGACACCACTATTAAAACGTCATATATAGTGTAGTAATACAAAATGTGACATTGCACACACATGAGTCAGTACAGACTGAGACACTGGGGTACTTGACGTGGTGCGGTCCGGGAAGATAGGAGGTGATGGAGGGTCTCATATTGACTGTGATTATATTGTAATACAGTTAATATCGAGTAAAAAAAAATCTTTTACTCACGGGTGTACAACGGACCGAGGAAACCTTTGTGACGACGACCCAAACATTGACTAGTACTGTACTCCTTTTCCGGGAAAATATGATATGTACGTAAAATATAGTGGGAATAGTAGGGACAGTACGAGACATACTTTAACCAAATAGTAAAATACGGACATGGACCCGACGACATTTGCTGACTCATTCCTGCCAATGACGGAAGTACACTAAACTCCTTTAATAATTTGTGTCATCGAAGTAGTGACTCTAGGGTCCCCACGAGAGGGTTGAGGTCCCCCATACAGAGACACCTATGATCGTCTCTAAAGTCGTCCGTCCCGAAACCTTCGACAATAAAGGAGAGACGGGTTTTTTATGGTGGTACTTTTGTAAAAGTACAAGTACAACGGCGCGTACTTGTACTTTATCTACAAAATCATTATCTACCGATAAGACGGGAGGACCATGTGACGACAGGGATAACGTGGTCTTTTCGTATCAGACTTTTATCGTTGTCTCAGACAAAACACCGGTCACTTATCCTTCCGATTATTATCGTAACGAAGTAACAAACCGTTCTTGGGTTCCGATGGGGCCGGTTCCTCGTCGTGTGCGACGTCATTGGTTTAGTATTTTAAAGAGGTCCCTTACCACGTCGGAAAGTCTTGTACAAAATATAAGACCCCAACGAATCCTTCCTTTATCAAGTCTTCAACAAAACTGTGTCACACCAAACAAAGGTTAAACTTCCGTCCCCCGTCCCGACCTTTTTACTCCGTCCTCCAGTCAACGTGTTTCCTACGTTTTTACACAGCCATTCCTCAAGGACTGTCCACCACTCTCCCGGCACCGAGTCCTCGGGCCCGGACCACACCTCAAACAGGGACCACCCCTCAAACAGGGGCAGACCAAGGGTCACGAGAGTCGTAGCGGAAAGTGTGAGGACAATACAAATAAAGACAACTTGAATTTCTCACTGGAAAAGGTTTGACGTTACGTAACAACTGGGTGTACGTAAAGACTCTGGATTAAAGGGACTTACGGAAGGAACAAGGACGTCTTCTCTTGAGACAAACTCTTTTATCCTTCTCCGACTCCCATTTCTCGTAACCGTACCTTTAGAAACTCCGTAACTTAGGACGGACGATAATTATTAAATCTTCACAAAAATTACGGGACTATACCTTCCTTCCAAAAAACTGTGGTTTCCGTAGATTTATAATTAAAGTCTCCTTAACCAACAATGTTCGTCAATTGTAGGTAAAACAATCAACTGGAGGGTTCCTTCCAATTACGTGATTTTAGACCAGTAATTCATATCATTGTTTACAAAAAAGTCACTCCAATAATGATAGTATTTGAGATTAGGTACCAAGTGTCCGTCGTCGTAGATCACGTCACGAGACTGATTACTTCTTAATTGATAAAGACTCGTCAATTATTTCTAAAAAAGGGGGTGGTTAGTTGTATGAGATGTACTAGGAATATTAATGATTTTCGTAATTCGAGACCCATACTCAACGGGTGTACAGTCTGGCCTTAAGACGAGACTCATTTACTGTTTACCGTTTGGATTAGGGTAAAGTGAATTAAAAAAAAGGATTGTACAAGTGACTTTATTCTTTATTACCTTAAGGATTCATAATCTTTTTCTACCAGGTCATGCTTCGTAAACGATTTACTCTTAACTACTCCAGAATCAGTACAAAATAACACTACCTTCTAAAATATGTCATCAAATCAAGAACGATCTTAACTCTTCGATTAACCGCTGTTTGTCCCGAAACCCCGAACGAACAAACAAAATAAAAGCCAAAACGGAAATAATTTCTGGTACGAGTAGGTGTTCTTCCTTCCTCCGTCTATGAACACATTCTTTGTGAGTATATAGAAAGAGTAGTGTTATTCTCCCTTTTCCATGTTGGATTGGAAAGATTTTTCGGAGCCCCGTCACAAGACGAAAAGTTACCTTTCCAGCAGGTCTTAATTAATTTCAGTGAAAGGGCGACTCCTGGCTCGTAAACCGAAATGAAACTTCCGAGATTCAACGAGTCTGGTCAAAGAATCTCTGGACTTAAATTTCGTCGTGTCGGTTCGGGACCCACTCGGAAAGTCTTCTTCGTTAGACCTTAGTCTTCAGACTTGTCGATTATGGGACTCCGGAATTCCACGGAGATTTCTGTGTCCGGACCTCTTCCGTTACCGTGGGGTGAGGTCATGAGAACGGATCTTTTAGGGTACCTGTCTCCTCGGACCATCCGACGTCAGGTACCCCAGGGATTCTCAAGCTGTGCTGACTCACTGAAGTGAAACTGAAAAATGAAAGTACGCAACCTCTTCCTTTACCGTTGGGTGAGGTCACAAGAACGGACCTCTTAGGGTCCCTGCCCCCTCGGACCACCCGACGACAGATACCCCAGCGTGTCTTAGTCTGTACTGACTTCACTAAATCGTCGTCGTCGTCGTTTCTGTATCCGATCTCAACTATCGTATTTTAATTTTTTTAACGGATGAAAGGGACCCTGCTAGTTGAGAGTAAGTACACCTCAGTTGGAAGCATAACAGTGGGAAAGGGGAGTAAAAATTGAAGTCGATTTAGGACAGAAACTGTCCTATGGCGGTATTACTTGTCCTTCCTTCCCTTTGGTATGGATCGGTTTTATTTTCCCTAAAACAGAATATCTTTGCTTATACATAAAACCTTTCCGAATGTAATGTATACTTACGGGGAAATTTCCCCGTTTATGTAACTGTGATGTCAGGTACCCCAGTGTTTCCCAGCCTGTGCTGACTCCCTGATTGTGTGTGTATGTGTGACTGAGATCGCGTGGTAGGGTATCATAAAAAACACCTTCTAAGTCATGTAAGTCAAGTCAAGTCAAGTCAGCGAGTCAGCACAGGCTGAGAAACGCTGGGGTACTTAGCGTCGTGCGGTCCGGAGGGACAGGTAGTGGTAGAGGGCCTCAAGTGAGTCTGAGTGCAGGTACCTCAGGTACTACGGTAGGTCGGTAGAGTAGGAGCCAGTAGGGGAAGAGGAGGACGGGGGTTAGGGAGGGTCGTAGTCTCAGAAAAGGTTACTCAGTCGAGAAGCGTACTCCCCCGGTTTCATGACTTCGCAGTCGAAATCGTAGTAAGGAAGGTTTCTTTAGGGTCCCGACTAGAGGAAGTCTTACCTGACCAACCTAGAGGCACGTCAGGTTCGCTGCGAGTTCTCAGAAGAGGTTGTGGTGTCAAGTTTTCGTAGTTAAGAAGCCGCGAGTCGGGAGAAGTGTCAGGTTGAGAGTGTAGGTATGTACTGGTGTCCTTTTTGGTATCGGAACTGATCTGCCTGAATCAGTCGTTTCATTACAGAGACGAAAACTTATACGATAGATCCAATCAGTATTGAAAAGAAGGTTCCTCATTTGCAGAAAATTAAAGTACCGACGTTAGTGGTAGACGTCACTAAAACCTCGGGCTTTTTGATTTCATACTGTGACAAAGGTGACAAAGGGGTAGATAAAGGATACCTCACTA